>JAOXJJ010000725.1:17497649-17521994 GCA_025769935.1 Phoenix roebelenii | reverse complement strand
TTAAAGAGGCATTAAAGACCTAATTTTTATTAAGGGTATAATAGAAATTATACATAACTTTCTCAGGAAAGTGGATGGTTAACCAAACATAAGCGCTCTGGAAATCTGTCACTTTCCCATTGTCAACCAAAGATGCCTTTGCCTTAACCCTTTCATCAACAAACACTCTCAAGATATTGCCAAACTTAGTAGATTGAGTTGAACACTAACCTAATAAACCAAATGATGACTGCGAAAGAGATTTTGAAACAACGAATCATGCAAGGAATTTCCTGATTAAGTTGTTTGTGTTCTCTTCCAACTTATAAGAAGTCTATAGTATGCTCCATTGCAATCAGATGAGAAGAGAACATTTCTAGATATCAAATCGCTTATACTCCACGTAATAGCCACCTATAGAATATCCAATTGGCAAAAACCCATACGTCTCCTTCAAAAAAAAAGAACTTTTCAGAAAAAAAAAAAACCGCATATATGTGGATCCTTCCCACACTGAAGGACTATATAGAGAGTACGATGTAGAACACTCTACACACTATGGTAAAGTCTTTTAGCTTTATCATCTATTTGGATCAAGCCTACCTAGGATCGAGCTAAGCCGGATTGTTATTCTTTAGAGACGAGATCGCCACAGACCCAAAAACAAACCATATTCTCAAGGTAGCGTGCATCATACACGAGCTTTCCACTAATTAATTTTTAATGAAAAAATTATAGACAAGAGTTTTATTGATATTTATTATTTCATATTACAAATAGCAATATCTAGATGCATCTTTGATTCCCAACATGAAGTGCCTGCTTTCGAAGCCTTGGTTGCTTCATGACCTTCTCATAAATACGAAGTCAAGCCTTAGCAGAAAAGATGAAGTGCACCATCTTCCTCGCCCTCTTCAGCTGCGCTCCTATTTTCTTCTTAGACTTGGATAGAAGTGATCGCCGTCTCTGTTGCTCCGACTTCTCCAAGACTTTGTAGATTAAGAACCGCGCCCTCCGCCGTTTTGCTTCGTCAGGATCCTCCTTCGCCAGCCTCGAGTAAGAGCGGCTGCTTGATAGGAGCGCTTCTCTCTCATGGCACGCGCCCGCGCGCGCGCAGAGAGAAAGTTGCATCCCTTTTTTTTGGGTATGGATGGGGAATGGAGAAGAATGTTGGTACTTATATCGTCTCAGTGTCGTCATGGCATTAATGCGAAAGATTTTTTTGCAGAAGAGACGTGCATGGAGAATGGCCTATTTAGTCTCAGTGTCGTCATCGCATCACTGTGGAAGATTCTTTGGTGTGATTCTATTTCCATTTAACACTATCCTGTTGGTGAATTTCATGTAGACCATTTGATGAAGAAAAGAATTGAATGCAGAGCAGTTGCAGAGAGCTGGCTGCAGAAATTTCCTATTGAGGTCGTAAAGGATCAAATTCTTGGTGACATAAAGAGATTATTGCCCGAATAAATCTCCAAGATCACACAGCCATTCATAAAGAGATTACTATATTTTTAAGAAGCACAACTCTTGCAATCTGCTAAATCTCTATGATGGAACAGCCATTTATCTAAAATTACCTAATCATATTTTTAGAATGCAAAATTTTTGGCATCCATTAAATCTCCAAGAACATATAACCATTTACAAATGGATTGCCAAAGCATATTTTTAGAAAGTACAATTCATGGCATCAAGTAAATCTTTAAGATCGACCATGGGGTTGCCGGAGCATATTTTTAGAAACTGACTCAAATTTGAATTAGCAGAATTCTTGAAATCGGCTAGTGTATATTTCCATCTTTACATCTATTACTATCATAAACAACCATACAGATATATTATAAAAGATTACACATATCTCCTCACCAAAGTAGATTAGAAGAGAATTGTTCCTTTTTTCATACTCTATTTTCCTAAAGCAATTGAATATTGTTTTTATTATTTAAGCTGGAATGAGATAATGTTGTTTGCCTAGCTTATTTAAGTTAAGCAATCATTCATATGGGATAAGATAATTGAATTTTGTTTTTATTATTTAATTTGGAAAGAAACAATGCTATTAACCTGAATCTTGAGGCAAGTTAGGCTAGTCGGAAATGAATCTAAATCACCCGGGGTCAACTTTAGAGGCGTTGGTATTGGTGGTGAGATTTTTGTGGGGATGCAGTGTTGTACACCGGCTAGTGGTGATGTATCATAGTCAAAGGAGATGGTTGAAGAGGGCTAGATTAATAGCCGATCATGGGTTGGGCTTGGGCACAGAAAAGGTCAAATTTTAAATAGGCCAAACCCGAAACCTGATTAAAAAATAGTAGAGTTTAGACCGAAAGTTCGGGCCGTGATTAGCTCTAGGCTAAAGACAAAAGCCTCGGTCAGCCTACTGTCCTACCCTCAGGCCTCAGCCATTGAGGAGGAATTGAAAGAACGAGATTAAGGGCCGAGACGCAGGGAATAAGCCCCATATTTTGTGTATTTTTAAAAACATACAGTCCATAAAGTTTATAAAAATGTAATTGGTTCCTTTATGCAATTTGCATCTCCTTCACATGCATGTGAGAGGTATAGCTTGGATATGTTGGGTCAGGTAAAAGGGCCAACTAGAGTCGACCCAACCAACTAGATTAATAGCCAGCTTGGTTATGAAGCCAACCATCCAAATTTGAAATGAATCCTAGCAACAATATATCCCCAATGTATTTATTGGGTTGGGATTGACGAATAACCAATACCAATATTAATATTTGTTAGTGTCAAATAGAAATTCAAAATAAATATTTTCAATAAAACCTTCTCGTAGGAGCATTTTAACAATGTTGTATCATCTAAATTTTCTTAGAAGCTTAACTAGTCGGCTATTTCTTCTTGCCTGAGTATCATAGGGTTGCCTCCTAATTTAATGGTGTTTTGGACTTCCCGGAGGAGTGGCAAAGTTAAGGCAAATTTCAGGAAGGGTTGGGATCAATTAGCAATGGCTATCATGGGTCACATCTGGCACGAAAGAAATGCTAAAATTTTCTTGAAAAAGGAAAACTTCGGCTCGGTACTCTATAAAGCTTTGCATTTTTTCTTCGTGGGGGGAATTCATGCTCCATGAAAGCCTTGGACAGTCACAATGCCTTATCCAATTGTCTTTCCTCTATGTAAGCTCTTTCCTTTTCCATAACTACTTCCCTTGTACCTTATTCCTTTTTATTTCTGAATCCTAATAAATCTTGGGGGAGTTTCTCGCAGCCTCCATATTTCATCAAAAAAAAACAGAGAGAGAGAGAGAGAGAGAGAGAGAGAGAGAAACTTTTGGATGACCATTGGACCTCGAGAGAAGGTTTTTATTTCCGAACTTAAAACCTGCAACAGTGTTGGATTGGAATGCTAACAAAATGAAAGGTTCAAAAACATAGATGTGTCATGAAGATGGATATTTGATGTATGAGTGCTGATAGTGCTGTAAAGCCAAGAAGAATAGGGCAAATATTTAGAGCACAGATATATGCTCATTGATGTCTTTGTTAACTAGAATGTCATAGTCATGAGTGATGAGAATATCAAGAAGCCCTAACATTAGTTGATGCTCAAATTCTCAGCCGAGGAAAATGTATTAGCAGGTAAAGACTTAGGATAACTTATATTGGAGTTAGGCAAAAGAATCAGACTTATTCGCTTCAGACAGGGTTTTCAGCAAAGTTGAGGTCAATCTGAACAGTAGCCAGCATACGTAATCAAAATCAATAAAAAAACATAATAATGTGGTTATTGAATTAGCTATCATCAGACCAATGCTTGCTACATCAACAATGTCCATGGCCAGCTTACAGCCTTTGTCAGCCAAGCTTATCTTGTCATGCAATGCTTATTAAAATTTGCCAGCATACAACTGCTCTACAATGCAGTCCTTTTGTATAATTCTCCATCAGCAAAAGAGTCTCTCCCCCTCTCTCTCTTTCTCACACTCTCTTTCTCACATGCATGCGCTCGCTCGCATGGAATCAATGGTTCACTTACTTGCGGTCCAGCCAATTGAAGTAGTTATTTTTATAATCCTCCAAACTTGGAGCTGTAGAAGAGTTATGGCTTTGGCTAAAGTAATACTGCAGCATAGTAAATTGATTTAAGTTGGGAATAATGGATGCTCAATTCATTGCCTAGACTTGTCTAGCAGAAAAGATTAATGACAGATATTGATGAAGATTGACTTGCTGGTTTTGGCTTTAGCTCTCTGAAAGTCTCTAGTTTAGGCGACAGCTATTGCAATAAGATGAAAAATTATAGGCAGATGATGAATTTTATTGTTGCCTAGAGACTAAAAGCATATCAACTCTAGAATTGGCATTAGGAACTGATTGATGTATATCAGGGTCAACCTTTCAATTGTAATAATTAATTTGAGCAATATATACTTTTAACCATTGAAACATAGACTTTTATGATATATAAACTATGATTTTTTGCTAATTGTTTCTTTAGATTGAAACGGTTATGTGGAATTTCATTCAGCAAAAACGATCGCATCTATGAGATCTATCTCACTGTAAACTCGAACTTGCTCCAGTTCAACATTTATGGTGGGGAGAATTTCTCCCCTGGTTTCCAAACCAATTCACATATTGGTTGGTTTCAAGCTCTAGAAATCAATTATACCAAGAAGTGGTCCTGGTCAGCTGTATATGATTAACAAGGACTTACAGAGTTTGTAGAGATTTCCATCTTGTTTTTGTATTCTGGACCGATAAATTGAGGTCCTATTAGCCCTGCATCCAGAATTACAACCCAATCAATCAATCATCTTCTTTCCTTAATATTTCTATAAAATCCATCCTTTTACCTTAGAAATTATTTTTTTAAGAAAAGAAAATCCATCAAATATCAAGTTTAATCTGCAGCTGCCATTTGTCTGCCAGATGAGTTCTTCTTCATATCATCATTTATTGGGATAGTGTAGTTAAAAATTACTCTGCATTAGCGCATGCTTCTATCTTGTTTCCATGAAGTCCTTATGCTTCCTTAAATAATAATATTGTTTCCCTCATCTTGGTTCTCCATGTAGACATGACACCAGACACATCTAACCAAAAAAATCACATCCTGACCCCCACAACTACCAAATAATAATAAGAAAAGTTTTTACCAACCAAATCAGCTTGTTCCATATATATAATTTTGTCGACATTTTTTAGACTTAATTTAAAGGGTATCATTGTATAGCTTATTCTTTTATGTCCTTGCCCTCAACCCAGGTTTCATGCCTGTCATGAACTTGCAGAAATAAAACTGATCTAACTTCTTGAACAACGAAGCATGGACATAACTCGGCAGGCATCACTTGGACAGCCTTTATATAAAACTGATCTGACTTTCACTTCATTAGAAACATATAGGTGAAGGCATGCTTCAAAGAGTCATGCCCAAAAAATGTATATCCTATGACCATATGTGTCTCATCCATTGACTTCATATTAATTGATAAATATCAGAATGCATAGATTGTGCATCGCATCATCAACATGCATCTACTGGTAGCCCCCGATCTTAATCGGACCATTGAGCATGCATTAACACCCTCCCATTGATAAGATAGTAAACTATAAGCAAATAGACCAACTTCTTAGTTCTCAGCCTGTTCAGCTAAAGATACTAATAAAGGGCCAAGGAACCTCCCCAAGGTCTTTCATGTTGACAGTATATAATAATGAAGACATCTTAGCATGCCGATTTAGGATTCTATATATAATCCTATACTCTCCTTGCCTTTGGCACAGAGCTGACAGAAGATTTGTGACCCCCCACCTTAGACATAGTTTTTAGTGTCATCTCTTTTATCTCCTATGTTCCTCTCAAAAGAAATGATCCTCTTGAGGACAGCCTATTCTTACTCGAGGGTTGAGAAGGAGGACTCAGATGAGCTACGTCACCGGAAAGCGCAGTTTTTGATCTGCAAGGTATTGGAAGAAGCTGATTCAGAGAGAAGGAGATCCTCTTCAAAGGGGAGAGTGTGCAAACCAAAGATAAAGGTTGGCATAAGGCTGAAGAGGCTAAGGTTCATTATTTGTAGGACTAGGGTAGGGGTTTGCCAGAAAGTTGTGAAGCAGTTTAAGCATTTGAAACAAGTTCTTCGCAACAAGGAGGCTCTCCTCTAAGTGTTATCTCTCCAGGACTTCACTCTTAATTGTTATTCTGCTTCTCAAAATTATGCCGGGATGTTGGTTTGGATTTGAATACCATCTAAAATCCACGTTTATAGCTCGAATGAGCATCTAGCATATTATAACATTCATGAGAACTTACCTTCAGTATATTAATGATATGCATTAAGTGATTGCTTTAGCCCCTCTCTCTCTCTCTCTCTCTCTCTCTCTCTTTCTCTCTCTCTCTCTCCTCCCTTTTTTCTTGGTCTTCCTCATCAAATGAGAAGTGTGACGCCCCAAACCCGTCACCCGGGTCGGCCACGTGACACGACCGCATACTTTCTAGGATAGGGCTCCAGAGAATATGTGAGGCTCGAAAGATTTATCACAACTTCAATAACTATGAACAATAATGATCTCAGTTCGTAACAAATAACAAACTTATACATAATTTCTAGGTTCATTTATCCTAATGAAAATAAAGATGCTCTAACTATCCATTTCTTCCATATGTGATCTCAACCATAGTCAAGTACTTCATAACTTGCAACTTTGAAAATAATGGAAGGAAAGATATGAGCTTTTCCAGCCCAGTAAGAATCCTAAACTGTTACACCATAAGTAATAGAAAAATAATCCAATAAGCAATACCCAGTAAAATGAATACCATATCAATGCTCGGAAAGCTCATATAATTAACATGCATATAAATCCTCATTTTCATCTTATCAAAGAAGCATACATATAATATATATATATATCTCAAATTTAACCAGTTGTTCAACAATAATTTCTTATATCATATCATCTGTTTCTCATTAACTTGATTTTTAGGTTTCATAACAATATTTTCGCAGATTTGGACTAACCAAAATCATGACCTAGTCCAAAACCGACAAAATCTCATGCATAAGCCTATGGACATTATCCTACGCATAAGCTTGTCGAGGCTATCCTATACATAAGCACATAGACGCTTTCGCATGCATAAGCCCATAGAGGCTATCCAGTGACGAGGTTAGTCCAAACCATAAGTTATCGGTCTAATTTACAAGTTACACTTGTCAAATCAATTTTTATTTATACAGTGTATTTCTCTCAAATTCAAGATAATATTATTCCCATATTTATGTTTCCGGTATCTGATACATATACTATCATGCAAGTATATTCATACTGGAAATCATATAAAACATACCATCATATACCAAATCAAATTTATTAATGTAAATCACGATACAAATCCAACAGTGCAAATCTAGCTGTGGAAATCAAAAATATGCAAATCTAGCCGTGCAAATCAAAAATATGAATATACAAACGTAATGGTAATCAAGTACAGAAATCCTTACCCCTACCGAAGACCGGCTAGACACGGCTTGACCCACTTTTCAATCTACGAGTGCAAATTACCCCGCTGGCCGAAGCGACATCAGCATCCCCTCCGGCACCCATCTGCTGTCCCTCGACTCCGGGGCGGCGGGCGCAGCCTCACCGGAGCCAGGGACGTTGGCTTCACCTTCTTCCCATCGGCAAGCTTGCAAACCATCTACGCCCGTCGATGGCCTTGACAGATCGACAAGTGAAGCCCTGGCCGCCTCGGCCGTCTTGTACAAAAAGAGGGCAAACCCCCTCCAGCTCCCCGTCTGAATGTCAAATCCGATCGGCCCCTCCTGGATCTCGCCGTGAGATGAGAAGTGGGCGAGGAGGCCGCCCGCGGGCGTGTCAGTGGGGACGCCGGCTACGTAGATCTTGCGGAGAGAGATGTCCTGGCCGGGGCCGGTGGTCTCGGCGAACCTGGCGGTGGCAAGCTGGGCGACGGTCATCCGGCCATCGATCTTCTTGGAAAACTCCGTCGATGTGGCGGTAGGTGAGGAATCCATAGCCCTTGTTCCGTCCGGTAACCCTGTCTTGTGTCACGATGGCCTCCTCGAGGTCGCCGTAGGATGCGAAGACGGAGCGGAGGCGGTCGGAGGTGGTCTCACACTCGAGGCCGCGGACGAAGAGCGGAACCGCTGGGCAAGATCGCGGTCGGAGACGGCGAGGACGGAATCGAGGACGCCGGCGTCGCGGCGCATGGCGTTGGCGACGATGACCAGGAGATGATCCTGGGTGAGGAGTTCGAGGATCTTGCGGGCATCCTCCGGGGTCAGCCCGGGCTGCGGCGGCGCTGCCTCCGTCCCACCGTCGTCGGACTTCCGCTTCTTGGAGGTGGGATCCACGGGCACAGAACAGAACGAAAACACCCCTAGCCTTATCCGGATCACCCCGAACTCTTGAAGTCCGGCACGATCGGGGAGGTGAGTCTTCTTCTCCACCTCACACGATCGGTCGATAGGGGTTCTGCCACAGCCAAACGTTAAACTATTGGGCCTGGCCTCTTCAGGCCGGCCCATTAGCCCAATAAAAGAACGCGCTATTTAGAAGCATGCAGAAAAGCTATGTTTATAAAATTCTTTAGACTTTTTTGCACGGATACCTTCAAAATATCGAATTTTATATAAATATTTTTCTAAAATTAATATTTACATGTATACTTTCGTAAAATATTTATTTTACTATTTTACTATTTTTTATCCTTATTTTTGCATTTGTACCTACAGTATCTAATACCATTAAAAAATTAACGGTTTCAAATTAAAATGACTAAAATACCCCTTGGATAGATGTTTAAAAAAAATATTTATAAGACAATTGCGATGAAAGAAAAAAATAATTTTATTAGAGACGTTTGTGCAAAAACATTGTTTAATGAGGGTACAAAAATAAATTTAAATTTTAAGAAAGTATTCATGTAAATTTAAATTTTTAGAAGAATATTCATGCAAAAAAATCAATTCGGAAACTAATAACTTGCCCCTTTTTTGATAGATTTATGCCGGATCATCTTCTAGAATGACTCCATGTGTAGGTATATAAATGTACATACAGCTTTAGTGATCACGATGTCTTCAATTAACTCGAACCAATATCCGAGAAATCACGCTCAGAAAAATATTTCGGGCTCGTTTGGTTCGCAGAAAACATTTTTTCTTATAGAAATATGATGCTAGGGAAGCAGATTCCTGAAAAAATGATGCTTGAGAAAGTACTTTTGGCATGTTTAGTTGACTATGGAAAAATGACAAATTTTCATAGTGCTTATGTTAGGTTGACCATCCACTTTCTTGAAAAGTTATGTGTAATTAGATTTTTAATGCTTTTGATCAAATAAGGATAGTTGAAGGATTTTTTGGAAAAAAAATAAAAATGTTTCGATTTCCGACTCACGAAAAAGTAAATTTTTCATGTTTCTTATGAATTTTTTTTTTTTACACGTGAGAATTATATTTCCATAAAAATATAAATTTTCTATCTTTCTTCTTTAAAAACTCTAACTAAATAAAAAATATTCTTTTACTTTTTTTATTGACCACACTTTTTCCTCTTTTCCTTCTCCCTCACGCGAACTTTTGGACTCACACCGCATACAAGGCTGTTAGAAAAGTTGTGCGTTCAATTGAGTAATTCTTTTATGCAACACTTCTAAGTTGCCAAGTCATTTTTTTTCCTCAAAGCACGGAATAACATAGAGGTCTCGAAGAAAATGATTCATTGGTGTGATTCAAGGCTTTTTTTTTTCGGTGCGGAGAAGTTGATACAGGATATACGATAGTTTGATGAGCTTTCTAGCCATGGCAGATATTTGTCTGGTCTTGGTTCTGTGCACTCTGATTGGGTAGCATCTAGATTCCAAAGAGTACAGCATTGCCAAGTGAGGCCTGAACCCGGTTTTTCTGATTTAACCGAAGACTTAAATTATTACAAATTCTTAAAAATGAAGAGCTGACTTATTAATAACTTTCTCTCTCTATATATATACATATATATTGTGTGTGTATGTATATGTATATGTATATGTATATGTATGTATGTATATTTGAAAAGATAAAATGCATGATTAGCGATCCTTGAACGGAAAGACATGCATGGGCTTTGCAAGTTAATTAGTTCCACAGTAGATGCTTGGTAACCAATCAAACATAAATTAATCCATATATGAAAGATTAAAACACCATATTTATAACATAAAAGGTGGCCAAGTAGTTCTCCAAGGTCGACTCACCATAGACCAATATATACCCGATACTTCATCCTATATATAATACAAATACAAACTTATATTCCCATATTTCTTATAGAGCTTATTGACTATGTTTTGCAGTTATGTCATTGATGAAAACATTGGGGTTATGAAGAAAATTTAGTTTTACAAATAATTGTGCTTTCTACGTACAGACCCAAACTTGGTCCCCATCTGTACATAGCATGTTCAACTTCGTGATCACTCTCAATACACTGCTAAGGGAGACACAAAATCTTAAAATTTGGCTTTGGTTGTCCCCATGGTAGTTTGGTTCCATATTGGCTGCCCAATTTGTAATCTCTTTGGCCTGCTTGTTGAGATATGCATCTATACCAAATGACAAGATATTTGGGCATGCTTTGCACCAGATATAATTGGATTCATGAATATATGCAATATCTCTTTTGATAATTAAAGCAGAAGTTAATTATTTGATACAGAGAGCTGTCTGTATGCATGAGAGAGAGAGAGAGAGAGAGAGAGAGAGAGAGAGAGAGAGAGAATATCTTTTATTTGTAATCATCAAAGCAAAATTTTGAATTCTACAGCACAATTACTTTGAAATGATATTAAATTGGTTTAAACGCTCAACTAGTAAAAGTTATCACAAATATATTGACCAAATGACAATATTAAAAGTCCTTGTCTTATATGGAGAAAGTTACATCATGGAAGAGAAGGGGAAGGCACTTAGTAAAATAAATAGAAGTTTCCTAAAGGACAAAGTTTGGTATGCAAGTAGATGTTATTAGCTCAACTTCAAATTCTTGAAACAAAGACTAATGGCCATAACTGTGACTATCAAGATTTGATTGCATGTTTTGAAATCTTTGTTGACTGTATCTTGCTTGTCGAACTAGTTTGAATTTTTGAGTAGGCTGCCTTGGAATTTGCCTTTCATATAGATATTTCAAGGTAGGCCTAAAGGAGGTTAAACTAAGGCAATGACTTTTCCCACACCATATTTTTTTTTGAAAAAAAACAAGTAATGCCCCAATTATGGCCTCGGATCATTAGTATTAACTAATTTTAGCGAGCATACCCTATTCTTCATCCCCACTCTACATGAGGATTCAATTGCCCTAGCTTTAATCAAGCATGGTTGTTGATATGCACTCCGATGAGCTATACTATCATCGATGAGCAAAGTAGCAATATTCTTGATCCAGGGAGATCTATTAGTTCTCCCCAAGGAGCTCAAAACAAGTCTTTCGTGGTAGCCAATTAATTTGTTAGTCACTAGCACCAGGAGGTGCACTCTAAGCTACCCAGCACCCTCTCATGCGTGTGTGCGAATCTTGATGACAGGTGACCGACAATACATGAAAAATCCCGTGTGCCTGCTTGTTCTCCAAATATGAACCTAGGGTTCGAGGGTGTATATTTAGCTCGAAAGAAGAATCCATCGTACTTTGCAAGAATCCACCGTTCAATCACTCTCTGCACAGTTCTTAAAGCGCTCCAAACAGTATCATTCATCTTTACAAATCATAGAGCAATCAGTAGATGATCCAATGATGGATCGCCGCAAAGAAAGGCGAATCCTTCTTTCACATAAGGATGCAACCCCGATCTATAAACCAGGCATTTGCTTGATAGGCACCGCGGCGGGTCAGCCGCGACGCCTTGTATTTATGCCGCCTCATGAGCCACACACGTAAGCATATGAGCTGACTACAGCTGTCAGTGCCCCGCACGGGATTCCCGTGCGGCACCGCGCACCGGTCGTGCGACCCGTGCGGTGCCCAAATCCCACTACTGTCCTTTCCTCGGCCTTTTTAATATCAATCCGTTGCGACCCCGTGGCCCCTCCTCTCTCTCACGCGCTCTCTCGCTCTTTCGCTAGGGTTAGGGTTTCTTCTAACCCACCCCACCCCACCCCACCCCTTTCTCTGGCCACCGCCAATCTTCCCCTTTTTTTCCTAGATTTAGGGTGTTTATCTCTTCTAGGGTTAGGATTTCCCTTCCGTTCTCTGTGGTTAGGGTTGGTTCTTATTCTATTATTCCGAAGATGATGCAGCCAGCCGGCGGGATGGTGCAGCCACAGATGGCTCCCCCTCCGATGGAACAGCATCAGCAGACGCAGCCGCAGCAGTGGACGATGATGCCACCTCAGCCGCAGCCGCAGTATTACCAGGCGCCGATGTGGAACCAGCAGCCGTCCCAGATCCCGCCGCCGGTGCCCCAGCCGGTGCAGCAGCTCCCGCAGCAGCCCCAGCCGCAATACCCGGGCTTACAGCCGGCCTCGGCCGACGAGATCCGGACGCTCTGGGTCGGGGACTTGCAGTATTGGATGGATGAGAACTATCTTTTTGGGTGCTTCGCCTCGACTGGAGAGGTTATAGCATTTCTACTTTTATTCTTCGAAACACTTCTTGAAACAATGCTTCTTAGTCAGTCTTAGTCGGTCTACTTGTTTTGATTTCCTTTATATGAATGGTCCTTTATTGCTTTCTTGGCGATTTTCATTAGTTGGATCGTGATTAATGTATTTTTTTTATGCTTTTAATTTCTATATTCCTTTTGTTTAGTAGCTTGTTCGCTAAGCTAGGATCCGTAGTATGGTCTTGAATTTGTTTGTTTAATGTCAATCAATTAAGTTTAGGGTCCAATTCCATGTAATTATTGAGAATTAGGGTTTCTCTTGCCTCATCATGTAGAAACAGTGGAAGATGCATTGTCATAGGTTACTGTATGATTAAATACAGGAGGTTTCCTAAGGTAAGAGAGCTACTGTTGGTTGTCTTTTTTGATTTTCCGGTTATTGTTTGTCATAGTTAGATTTAATTGAATAAGTAAAAGTTTAGATTTATACCTTATAGGTCGTAAATTATAATTGCAATGTTAGAGAGATAGGCATATGAAGATAAAGAGTACCTAATTGATTTAATTGAATAAGTATATATATATATATATGTCCTTCTAGATTTAAATTATAATTGTCAGTGTTAGGAAGATAAGCATCAGAAGAAAAAGCCTACCCAATTGATTGAATTAGGAAAACCTGAAAATGAGACAGCGAAGGAGGGAAGGCTGTGATTTATACATGTAATTGGTTGTACTTGAAATTATTAATTTGGCATTGTGTTTGCTTAGGATTTGGGTCACTACCTCAGGACATAGTTCTAATGGTTACAGTCGAACTGTCTGGAGGGGTTAGGTTTTTGCCATATTATAATTTGCTGCTTGAAATACTGTGATCTGCAATTTGGGATGATATGTCAATGGTAATAATTTATTTCTGAGGTATATCCCAACTACATTTTTTTTATTTACTGTAGAATTATTCTGATGTGGAAGGAAAGTGGTTTCCAGTCTTGGTTTGTGAGGTGCTAGAAGAATAATGCTGGTTCCGAAGCTTGTCCCATTTGTAACCATGGATGATTCCCCTGGGTTCTTAATATTCTCTGTTGTTGAAAACATTAGGTTAGGAACAACAGCACAACCTAGATGAGCTTACATTACATCAATGCAAAGCCTTACTTTACCATCCTTTGGTTGCTGTTATCCAATGTAAGTACTCCAACCTGAGAGGCATGCTAATGTGATATCTCACTACTGCTATTCAAGTCTTCTTTGGTTCCTTTCTGTTCTAAATGACCACTTTGCCAAGGTTGTCACACATATTTGTACTGTATTAGATGACCCCTCCACATGATACACTCGTTTTGGGCCTCACTTTTCTCTTGAGTATGCAAGAACGCTCATCTGCATGCCTTGCACTCATAGGTTCTGCTTGCTGATATCTTACTCTTTGCTATCAATAGAAGTTTTGAAAATTCTCTGGGATGCAATAGTTACATAATTCATAATCATAAATTCATAACTAATTTGCCCTCTTGGTAGGACTTTCAGCTTCAAAATATGGTGCACTAGAAAAATAGACATTGTGTTGGCAAGTTTGACTTTGACCTAATTCATATGATCTGCATAGAGCTGATCAAAATCCGGGCCGGGCTGGGGTCGGGCTCTACAGCAGAAATTAGACCTGATGGCTATGCCCAGGTCTGGCTCGGCCCAACTGCCGGGCTTAAATTTTTGTCCTGGCCCGATCCGATTTTATAAATCTGGTTCTAGGCTCGACCCGATAGGCCCGACCCGATAGGCCCGACCCGACAAGTCCGATTTTTTCTTTGTTTGGAATCTGGAAATGGGCCAGAATGACCTGACCAGGCCCGGCCCGTTTTTTTGGTCGGGTCGCTTTTCTTGCCCATGCCTGACCTATGGGCCTTTTTTTAATGCCCAAGCCCGAAAAATTTCGGGCCGGGCTGGGCGGGCCAGAAGGCCCGTGATCAGCTCTAGATCTGCACCATCTTAATGTTCCTAATTTATATGATCCATGTGATGCTGTTGCTAGATTGTGTAGATGCTGTGATACTTCAAGTTGAAATCATGGAAATACAAAATCTTAGTTGCTATTGGTTTTATGAAACCAAAATGGACTAAGATGTTGAAATTTGATTGGACATGTTTTTTTTCGTACCAATTGAAGATGCAAGGGGATAAAAGTATTATTTTCGTTTATTTTGTGATGGTTTCAATCGTATTGAGCATCGGAATTATTTGGGTCATTCATCTTCATGTTGTTCATGATCGCAGGTTCTTTCTGTGAAAATGATCCGGAATAAGCAGACTGGGCAATCAGAGGGTTATGGTTTTATTGAGTTTGCAACTCGAGCAGCTGCAGAAAGAGTTCTTCAGGCGTATAATGGCCAAATGATGCCTAATATTGAGCAAACTTTCAGACTAAATTGGGCTACCTGTGGATCGGGTGAGAGACGTGATGATAGCCCTGATTATACAATATTTGTCGGGGATTTGGCCTCTGATGTCACAGATTACTTGTTACAAGAGACATTCAAAACTCGCTACCCATCAGTTAAGGGGGCAAAGGTTGTCTCAGATAGACTTACTGGGCGATCCAAAGGCTATGGCTTTGTTAGGTTTTCAGATTCAAATGAACAAACACGTGCTATGAATGAAATGAATGGAGTTTACTGTTCATCAAGGCCTATGCGGATTGGTGCAGCTGCCAGCAAGAAAGCTGGTGCTCAACAGTATTCTTCAAACGGTAGGTAGCAATACAACAGTGATTTATTTTTGTCCTTACTGTTATGGTCAACCTCTGTTTTGCATTGCTTATAGAGAGATTTGCAGGGACAAAGATGATCTCTTGATATGTATATTTCATTCTGAAATATTCTGTATTTACATCAGCTGAATGCATAGCGTGGTAGTGGAATCTGCTAAATGTTATCCTTAGCATGTTTTATTTCCCAGTCATTCACTTGAAGATAGGTGGCATTGCTTCGATAGATGTACAAAAGTCATTTCCTTCCTAGCACTTTCCTTTGTGAAGTGTGGCTCATTTACGCGTAGCTTTAAGTAATAAAGTCTTATAAAAATTCATGTTGTCTCGAAGCAGGATGCCATGCTATCTTCATTTAGGGCCCGGAATTGACTTCAGCTGAGATGCATATCTCCTATAATGGGTGGCCTCAGTTAGGTCAGTGTTTTTAATTTCGTGATAATTTGGCTCCCAAGTGTTTTTATGTGGCATTATATGCTACATTTTCGTTCTATCTCTTCAGTTTTTAAATTACAAAAGCTGTCTATATTCACAATTTACTTCTAGTTCCTCAAAGCAAGAAATCTATCTGCATTCCCGCTATATAAATCCTTCAATTTCTCATATTTGAACACCCATCAGTCCAATTAGATTTCCATCGCCTTTCGACTCTTTATGTTTTTAGTTGGATCATTCTAAATGGCACTATTCTAATCACTTTGTCGATCAAAAAATTTTGCTTTATCTTTTTTGCATAGCTGTGCATGAATCTATTTTCATATTATTTTTTCTGAAATGAAATTCGGATTTATGTTTTGGATTATCTTTTCATGGGTAAAAGCAGTTCTCTTTGGTATTGATTATCTTGATTATCATCTTCAGATTGCCTGAAATAATGTTTCCAGTCATTATTCAGCCTCCTAGATGCATCCTTCTTTGTCCAGCTTGGGTGGTCTAATGCCTTCATATCATTATAACTCTCCTGCTATGTATCATCATATCTCACTTTTCATGACAAATTGTAACTTAAAAATGATTGCTTCTTTAACCAAAGTGCTGAGTTATCACATAATTTGATACTCAAAAGAGGGTGGATATTATTGGTGGTAGCATTGTTGATAGCAGTAATTTCATTATCTAAGCAGCAGTTGTTTTAGAACCTATTTTGGAGGTCTGAATAAATCTCATGGGGATGCCCTGTGATGTCATGATGTGAGCAGCAGATGAAAACATTGTTTGCTATTCCAAATCAATGTTAGAAGTTGCAAAAAAAATGCCATGAATTATCTGTTTTCTTTCTGATATATATTTGTGACTTATGAACCTTTTCTATTTATTATTATTTATTTATTTTTCTTTGTGCTTGCCTCTGAAGAACAGTAGAGAACATAGCTTCGTGCCACGTGATCTCTGTTTGTTCCTTTGTTTCTTTGTTTTCTTTTTTTTTTTTGATTTTCTGAGTTTCACTTTGCAATTCAATCTGTATTCTTAAATAACCATGTCAAGAACTGAAACCCTAAGTTCAATTTCTAGCCCTCCCTTAATCGAACTCGTTTCATTCTCTCTATAGCAATCAATGTGTTACAAACCAATCACCTCTGCAACTATGTGTATGTTGGCATGAATGTGCATGTGATAAAAATGCCTACGTGTATATCTGTATGTGCATTAGAAATCTGGACAAGTATTTATAGGATTTTATTCTATTTCTATCTATAAATATGTGTAGGCACGCACAACCAATCACCTCTGCAGCTAACCCACCTGCTTAACCTGTACTTTATGTTTTTTGTTCCCCTGCTGTGGAAAACACATGGTAGACAATGTAGATCTAGAAGTAACATTCTTGTTCTTGGTCATCACCAATCCACTCCATACAAATGTGGAAAATTTTAGCTTGTTCAAATTTGTCATAATTTTAAACATGTCCCATGGTTATATTTCAGTTTGCAAGTTGCATTTTTTTGAAACCTTTTTATGGAGACTTCAGAACATTTTTAAATAACATTGAATATTATAAAGTATAACTAGTGGTGTAGATTGCTTGAGCTAGATGACGCAGCATACATTTCCTCATCAGGCAGAATGAGATTAGTTATGTGGTTTAAAGGTGGCTAGCCATGTCTTTGTATGTCGAGTTCAACTTCTTTCTAATGAGTAATTATGAATCACATTCCGGCACTTTTTGGATATGGTAGAGTTCAAGTTATGACCAATCTTCAATAGGAATGTTTGGTGAATATGGATGCACAAAGCAAACCTGAATAGTCGGTATAAGGCTTGATTTCTATGGTGGGTATAGACTATGAACAGTAGTGGGAGAAAAAGAACTTGGCAGCAAAGATAAGTGATGTGTTACAAAAGATGCTAGAAACGGTGCATTTCTAATTAATCTTTAATGAAGCAAACTTTTTTCCATAGTTCTTATCTAATGCAGAAATCGTACTGTAGTCAGTTGGCAATTGGTAACTAGTTTCATGAACTGATTGCTATCAATGTTGTGTTTGAAATAGAATATTATAGGAGTTGCTCACCAGAGTTTGGCATGGAATTGGTGGAGATGGTATGAAGTTGTGCCACAATCATGTGAGTGTGCCATAAGAAAGTTGACAAAGACTTGCATGAAAAAGGGTCGATCAGAGGTCATGGAAGGCTAACTGTAAAGGATATCTTCTTGACTATATATGATGTGCAAAGGTGTACTTGTAAGGTTGTCCTAAATGTTCATGTGTTTGTTGATGATTATATGGATGGTTATGGGGTGAGTGGATGGATGGATGCACCAAAGGGCTTTCACCTATTAGATTTGGTTAGGCTTTTTAATGGTAACAGAGAAGGTGGTCTTGAAGTTAGGGGATAATGAAGATGAATAGCTATCAGGATTGACAATATAGATATTCATCAACATTGGTCTAAAGTAGAGGATTCATTGTGATGTTAAGTTAAGAAGGAAATCATTATTAGATGGATAGATCTTCTAGATGAAGGCAAGGAGGGAGGGAGAGGGGAATGAACCTGTCCAGCAGAAGATTTCTCACATTTTATATGAGAATATGACTTTTAAGTTTTAGCATTTCTTTTGATTCTCCCCATATCAATGAGAGCCTTCTAATCCTATCCATTTTTTGGTACTGGAAATACTTTCCATGCTTTATATTTATAGGTGACAGCATGTCAGGTATAGCTTTTGTCGCGTTCTACCTCGTCTGTTAAATGAATGGTAAAACACTGCCTGATTTAAACAGCTTAAGCAGCCCTTTTTTTGAGTGTTCTCACTTATTATTTTTTCTGAATTAGTTATTTGTGCTCTTTCAGTGTCTGCATTGGTGATTGCAAGATCCATGATCTCCTTCTTGTTAGAACTTAAAGAATGCAAAATGGCTCCTGGATTGACATTAATGCAGCTACCTTCATATCAACACAAACAAAATTCCCCATTTTTCCATAATTTTTTATCAGTTCTCATGTTAATACTGATTGTCACTGTGCAAGATATTTCATTCTCAGTGGATGACTTTGACAATCACTTGCTGATGAATTACTTTAGCATAACAATCCAGGCTTCCATACGCGATCAATATATTTTGTGCATTCTATGGTATTTTTGTTGCAGATTCTATGCTTCCTCTGTTGGTAAGTTGTTTGGCTCAGAAGTTACTCTGATTGAACAGAACTGCATGCCCATTTATGGTATATTTCTAGAATTTTCTAGTATTACCTTGGAGTCTTATATGGCTAGCATTGGATTATTAATGGCATTAATGCTGGTAAGTTAATAATTCTCAGCTATGAAGTAGATTTTCACCTGTATTGTTTTTGCAGCTTCTTACCAGACTGCACCAGGAGCTGAGTCCGAGAATGATCCAAATAATACCACTGTGGGTAGTTTGTTCTGCTTTAAATGTTGGATGTCATTTGTGCGTTTTGGTTCTGAGATATCTGATACTGGTCTGCAGATATTTGTTGGTGGGCTTGATCCAATTGTCACTGAGGAACATCTGAGACAAGTTTTTAGCCAATATGGTGAGTTGGTCTATGTAAAGATACCTGTAGGCAAGCGATGTGGGTTTGTTCAATTTGCAGTCAGGTTCGCACTTCTGTGCTCCGTTCTTGTGGGTTATACTTTGAACTTCATTTTGGTGAACTTTTTTTTAAAAAAAACTAAATGATTCTCAGGTCATGTGCTGAGGAGGCCCTGCAGATGTTAAATGGAACCCAACTTGGGGGGCAGAACATACGGCTTTCATGGGGTCGTAGTCCAGCAAATAAACAGGTTCAGGAATTGAATGATATTTGAGCATTATAAATCTTCTAAGTGACAAGTTACTTTCTGTTGTTTTATTAAATTGAAGAAGCACTGAAGGTGCCTGTTTAATCTTTTCAGCCACAGCAGGATTCTACCCAATGGAATGGTAGCTATTATGGGTACACCCAGGGCTATGATACATATGGATATGCTCCTCCTCAAGATCCCAACATGTATGCATATGCATCATATCCAGGATATGGGAACTATCCGCAGCAGCAGCAGCAGCAGCAGCCACCGCAGCAGCAGGTTAGTGTTTCTGTTGATTCTACTTTGTTTTTTCATTTCTATAGCTTTCATGTTTCAAGTATGAGGTTTGAAATTGATAATTCTATTTGTGAATTGTATTGTAATAAACCAAGTTGCGTGTTGTTGGAACATGTCTTTTAAGGCAACATGGGGTCGTATGGACAATGAGATTTGACCCAAAAGGTTCCTGATTCTGGACCTATTGGGTTGTGCCCATGTTAAATCCTTTGCTTTGGTCATTAATCTGGGCAAGTATGATCGTTCTTAATGACCTCAGATTTGTTGTTGCCTTTGCTTAGCCATCCCAACATCACCTGCCCTCTCTTTTGGGAGCTGGTCTTTCCCCTGGATACAGAAGGAACTGAGGTTCTGCCTAAGCTTCGAGTGCTATTAGCCTGATTTGCTTGAGTCTTGTTAATTGGACCTCTTTTAATGTCCTAGGTTTGTTGCGGATGCTCTGTAAAAGAAGACTATGGTCATGTGTCTGAGAGTTTGAAAAATGTTCTAAAGACAATAGATAAGCATGAGCAGACAATGCTTCTCTACTGTAAATTTCGAACTTAAAAGTAAGGAAACATTTCGGGGATTTTAAAATTAGATTATTTTATCATTGCTGGCTATCGACCCCATTCCCAACCCATGCATTAGGAAGCATTTGGAACATCAGCTAAATTTTCATGCATTATTTCCCCTGGATAGAGAAGGAACTGAGGTTCTACCTAAATTTTCACTATCTTTTTTTTCATCTATGTTTTCTTTATATTTATTTTTTAATTGCTTGGGGTTTGATTGAATGTAATCCTTCTAAGTGTGTATAGAAGACTGATTTAATCATTTCATTGTGCAGTGATATTTTGATGACATGAGGGGCTACAGACATGCGTGGTTCTAGTAATGCTAGTTTCTGAACCTGTGTTTACTCCTGAGCTGTTGTGTCTATTGATAAGAGTAGTCTTCCTTGTTGAAGTGACCTGCCTTGTATCTTGTCCAGATCTTTGCAGGATTGCTCTTTATAGTGCAACTTTGTAATGCTGCAGGGACCTCAGAGCTGCAGCTGGTGGTGGTGATTGGAGAGTTTCTTTTTCTGTTTTTTCTAGTAGTTCTAGCTTTTTAACTTATCTTAGTTTTATTGAGAGTATTTTGTTTGAATTATATTTAATAGCATGCTATGCTGGATGGTTAGTATAAGAAACTTGGTTGATGTGACAATTCATGTCTTTTGCTGTGAAAATTTATATCTGGCCGGTTTCTTATAATTAGGATCTCTCAGGTGCTTATGGTTGCATTTAGTCGTACAGTCTTACTAAAAAAAATTACAACAGGTATCTTGTTTGAATTATCTTTTCCAGTTTTGCTCTAGGCGCAGGTGGATTGTTGGTTTTTGCCGGTTCTGTTTGATTGCGTCGCATCAAACATGCACTCTGGCCACAGATATGTATCGATATGCGGTAAGATAACAAATCATGGTATATGGCCCTAATCAAGCTTGACTAATTGGACACCAGGAATTTGAAATAAACTGGTCCAACCAAACTACTTCAACTGAGATGGGAGCTTGGGTCGTTGTTCCATATAAATGTTCTTGTAATCACATACGAAAAAAAGTTTGCACGCGAGAATGCAGTTATAGCATTATCATTAGGAACCACAACAGCCACTCTCCCACTGCCACCTGCCTCCCCGTCGAGGATTTCCATGGTCGGTTCAGCTGCGGCTCCCTTCACGGTTGGCTCCGTTATATTCTGCCGTAATTACGACATCCACCTTCTGAACCCTCTCGCCGGCACCCAGATCATCGTGGCCGGTATGAGCTTCGGCTAAGTCCTATGCCACGATGGCCTAGTTCACGCCGTCACCTGATGCTGGAAACGTCTTTTCGACGAGTCCATGATCTCTTTCTCCATGTTCGACTTTCCGGTGTTGAAGCTTGTGTCTACTTCATCGATAACCATATTCTGGAACTTGCCTTTGATCCGGAAGCATACCGTTATTTGGGGCTGTATCATTTAGAAGATAAAAAGAATGGAGCCCTATGATTTTTTATGAAGCAATTAACTTGGCCGCCTCCACTGTGGTTGTGGTTCGCAATATGCCAAGGAGAATGCCAAATTATCCACCAAAAGTATGTACTCTAATCCTTGTTTCATATATCCGTGGAGCTGTTTCCCCAGAGATGTTACTGGCAAACGCTTTTGTTGGATTTTCGACTTACTATTTATCATCTGTAATTAAAACGGAGGCAGACTAGTTCCTTTCTTTTTGCTTTTGTCATTTGTCTCTTGCAGAAGGTGCACGCTGTCCATGTTCAGAACACGGCATGACCTGCTCATCCCCTGTATGATGCTATTGTAATTTCCAGCATTATTCTGAATGACGTCTCGATGAAGTGTCGGTTGCAACTCGAAGATTAAAACGATTTTGGCTATAACTGTGAGGCTGAAAATAACTCAGAAACCCCAATCTTACACCAAATTTGACTCATGGAATGATCGAGTGACAGTCGATGACAATGTTGTTATCACTCTCTCTTGTTTTCTCGAAGAAATTTCACCAGTACCTAGAGTTTCTCGAGACACCTCGAGAGCTGAAATTCAAGCTTTGATGTGCATAGTTGCAAGCAGCGTATCCAAGAGAATTTCAGATACCATCAATGTCTGCAGTTGCTTTTAAACTTCAAACTCCCCATAGGATAAGCATTTCTTGAACTGAAGTTCCTCAATTTGCTGCCGTTGTATTGCTTCAGTACACAGCTACAAGAATAACGGAATTTTTAGTCCATGTTCTGAGAAGGCAAGAAAAGCCTGCTTTAGCCACTCCCACAAAGAAAATGATGGTTTACTTGAAACATAAGTTGAATCAGGTGCTGATATATGTTTTGTTGGTGCTGTTGCTGAACTTTTTCCCCTTCTTTTTTACATTTGATTTTCCAATGGACTAGCTTGTTTGTTGGTTTATTCGTCGTTTGGGAATAATTTGGTTCTAAGCATTTTTTTTTATGTGGCAAAATATGTTAAATTTTTATTTTAGATATCGAGTTTTAAAACTAGAAAAGATGTCTATATTCTCAATTTGCTTCGTTTGGTTCCTCAGAATAAAAGATCTATCTGCTTTCTCTCAGTATAAATTCCTACAGATTTGTAGATTTAAATACCTATTTGTCAAATTAAATTTTCTTTGCTTTTCAACTCTCTTAAAGTTTTTAGATTGATTGTTCTAAAAGGCACTATTTGGTGTATTTGGTAGACTAAATTCTTTGCTTTATTTTTGCATGGTTGTAAATGAATCTGTTTTTGTAGTATATTCTGCGATGAAACTTGAGTGTATGTTTCTGGTTATCCTTTTCATTTGTTTTTCTTGATTTTTGCCTTCAAGCTGCCTGAAATAGTGATTCCCACTCGTTGTTCAGCCTCTTAGATGCATTCTTATTTGGTTTGTTTAGATGCTTAGTTCCTCTATAGCACTTCAAGTCTGCTGTCTGCATAATCATCTTTTGTTCAGTTTTCTTTATAATCCTTTGCATATCTTTTCCATTCCTTTTGATACTCTGAGTTACATAATGCATTGCTTGCGGAGGTTTTAGCCCATTATTGATTCTTAAATAACCATATCGAGAACTGAGACCTCAAGTTACATTATTCTACCCAAATTTCTAGTTCTCCCCTATTCGGACTCAATTCATGATCTTTAGAGCAAAGAATGTTCTATAAATATGAGCTGTTTGTGTGTGCATGCATATGTCAACATGAATATTTGGTTGTGCATAATACAAATACCTGTCCTTATATCTTTATGTGCATTAGAAATATTTGCAACTATTTTCAAATATTTCCGTATATGTATGCATATGTGTGTAGCCACATGGGTCCCCATTCCCCCAGCCTCCCAACCAACCCAACCCATAACTAATGTTTTTGTTTCCCTAATGTTGAAAATACACAATGCTCAATCTAAACCTATAATCCACATTGTTGGTCTTAGTCATTTAAACACAAAATTGCAAAAGTTTGTCTGGTTCAAATTCTTTAAAGTTTTGTTCATTTTCTAGTTATATATTTGAGTTTTCAAGTTGTATCGACTTGATACCTTGTCGTGAGGGCTAAAGATTTTTTCCTGCTTTGCATGTGCATTGAATATTGTAGAGTATGACTAGTGATGTCGATTGCTCGAACTAGATGTGTTTTTGTCTGAGTCAACTTCTTCCTGGCTGTGCCTAGAAGACTGATTTAATCATTCATTGTGCAGTGATATTTTGATGAGACAAGGAATTTTGGAGATTGGACATGCACGGGCTAGTAATCCTAGTTTTTGAACCTGGGTTTGGACCTGAGAGTGTTGGCTATGCATCTACGGAAAAAGGGCTTTCTTTGCCTTGGATCTTGTCCAAATCTTTTAGGTTCACACTTTGTAGTGTACCTAAAAGAGTGTTGGCTATGCATCTACGGAAAAAGGGCTTTCTTTGCCTTGGATCTTGTCCAAATCTTTTAGGTTCACACTT
>JAOXJJ010000725.1:17477343-17497549 GCA_025769935.1 Phoenix roebelenii | reverse complement strand
TGTAGTGTAACTCTGTAATGCTTCATGGACCTCGGAGCTGCAGCTGGTGGTGGTTGGGGAGCTTTTTATTTTCAGTAGTTCTGGCTTTTTAATTATCTTAGTGCTGTTGATTCCAGTGTTCATGGTTGTTTATGGCTTTCTGTGACTTTGTTTAGTTCTCTTGCATCAAACATTGGAAAAATATGAAACTCTGACATTTTTGCAGGCTGGTCTAATCTACTGGCTCATTGACATTTCAGTCCATATGCAGCCTAGAGTATTTTGCTTGAATTATAGATAATAGTATGCTATGCTTGATGGATATTCAATGAAATATGGTTGGTGTGACATTTCTTTTTCAACTCTTTTTCTGTCAATGTTATAACTGGTTAGTCCTGCATATAAGTTGCTTGGACCTTTGGTATTTACATGGTTGTTCTTGGCTTTCTTAAACTCTGTTTAAACATCTGAAAATTATGAAGGCTGGTCAGTCTACTGGTTCAGCAACATTTCATTCCATATGCAGCCTATTATGCATCTAGAAGGCTAAATCAGCTCCCTGGGTTGTTAGATTTTGGACATTGCCTCTGTGCTGTTTATGTGAGTGCTGAATTTATTTTGCTGCTGTAAATGCTCTTTTCTTGGACCAATCGTTTTGCAGTTGTCATATGAATTGCCTGAGAGGGAAAAAATGTTTTTTATTTTTTATAATGGAGTATGTTTCATCACTCTATCAGGGAAATCTAATAATTAGTTTAGCATTTAGTATGTTTTATAAGGGGTTTGACTGAAGTATTCTAATAATTAGCATTTAGCATGAGCATCTCTCACTGTAGCAGGGAAATCTGAGTGAAGTATTATAATTAGCATCGGGATGCATGATTGTTCTCCAAAGGAATAGGGAGCCTAGTAGTCCAACAGATTGGCTTTCAAGCAATATTATGGACTAAATGTCCTTTATTTTACTAAATTAAACATTCTTACGCAATGATGACAATTGGGATAACTTAAAATTTGGAATCCTATATATATTATTGTGTTTACAAGGACACTAGAACTTGAAATGCATTAGCTGGGTGCAACCACACTATCCGATCTGTTCTTCAGATGATAGGAGTGCTGGTCGTAGGTTCATGTATATGTTCATGTAGAAATTCAATACAGAGGTGCAGAAGAGTAACGGTAGAGGACATTGTCTTGTTCTCTTGGCTCTCTCTTTCCATCATGTTTGCTAATTATATTTTCAGTGCCTTGTTCATAAATTTATTTTTGATCTACTGTTTCTTTTCATTTGTTTCTTAATCATTTGGTTTTTACTGCAACATAATCCTTCTGCATGTGCCTAGAAGACTGATTCGTTCATTGTTGATATTTTGGTGACATGAGGAACATCGGAATACATGATCTAGTGATGCTAGTTTTTGAACCTGGGTTTGGACTTGAGAGTGTTAACTGTGCATCTAATTGAAAAGGAGCTTTCTTTGTTGTTAAAGTGGCCTTCCTTCAATCTTATCCAGATCTTTATAGCTTAACTCTTTGTAGTGTGACTCTGCAATGCTATATGGACATCCGAGTTGCAGTTGGCGATCGTGGTGGAGTTTTTTTGTTTTTATAGTCTTGAGTTTTTGACTTACTGTTGTTGACAGTGTTTTGTGTGAACCATATCTAGTATGCTATCTTGGATGGTTCTTTTATGAAATATGGTAGGTGTGACATTTCTTTTCAAACTCTTTTGCTCTCTAGCCCCAAACCCTAGGCTAATAATAACCAACATATGAACAGTTCCTCTAGGAAATTCAGGCAGCGGCATCATGCCCAAAATCTGATACTATCGAGCTGCAGGGCTATCAAACAAGGGAAGGCTTTTAGCCTTCTACGGAGAGGGTCGCAAGAGGGTTGGGTTCGGGTGATCGCTACTGCTTCAGTTCGGACCGAACATTTGAATTACAAATCTAGGTATAACTCCAGTCGACTCGAATGATCGAATTAAGTGAATCGAGACCAAGAAGTTGGGTATTGAACCTAACCTAGGCCTATTACATAAACAGGCCAGCTGAAGAGCACATAATTGGGCTCTTAGTCAGTTATGGTATAATTGGCATGGAAGGCAACATACCTATAAGTAGTCAGTTGTTGGAAGCCTTGTGATTTGTAAGTATTGGAACCATGATAGTTTCACTAAATGTGACTCAGCCAAGGACCATTCAGAGAAATTTTTCTAATAGCTTTTGGTACTTTTTTCCAACGGTTTCAGCTATTGCTAAATCCCCCATCTTTTGTAGTGTGGATTGAAAAACGTAAACCCAATGTTAAGTTGGACTAGTTTTAAGTTGAGATTTGGGTAACCCAAAACCATCAAAATCTCTATCGTGAGCCATCTAACACGAATTTCTATAATTAGTTAATCAAAGTTGCATCCTGATTTTTATGACTTAAGTTAGCTAAAAAAAAGAGAGAATTTTTTGTATGGATACCCTTCAAAATATCAAATTTTGCATAAATATCCTCCCAAACTTAAAATTTGCATATATACCCTTGTAAAACTCTGTTATTGTACAAATGCCCATAATATAATGGTTGTTCTAACGGTGTTAAGAAAAATCATGTTTATATTAATTAAAAATAAAATAAAATTTTAAAATTACGTTATTGTTCTTTTGTTTCTCTGCTATCGGGATCGCGATCTAATTGCATGTCTACCCATTAAAGGTATTTTAGTCATTTTAATTTGAAACCGTTAATTTTTTAACGTCGTTAGATTACATGGGTATATATGTAAAAATAAAAATAAAAAAAAGGATAAAATGGTAAAACAAGTGTTTTACAAGGGTATACATGTAAATATCAATTTTGGAAGGATATTCATGTAAAATCCGATATTTAGAAGGATATCCATGCAAAAAAAATTAAATTAAAATGAGCAATTAGCTTTTACTTTACATATTACTATTTATTCAATAAAAAAACTTTATTTGACTACAATAAAAGATCAAATAGATCTTGGTCAATTTTTTGATCTCGTAGATGGCCGAGATAGCAGTTAACAACATAAGAGAGGAGATTTTAATACATTTATATTAGTTGGTGCCTTATACCAATGTAAACTATGATATCTCATCCAAAATAAAAGTCTTGAAGATACCAAAGGTTCGGTATTTAGAAAGAAAAAGAGAACGGAGTTGGACAAAAGAATCAAGGTGATGATGTAAGGTTGATTTTTTAGATAATAAAATTATTATATTAGTACTTTATAATAAATAAATTTGTAAGAAACAAGAGAACATAGCATTTATATCACTAAGTGCAGGTTTGCAAACTCGATTCGCTTGGTAGTGTGGTACTATGATATTGTATTTAATTATTGACCGATATATGACTTAATTTTTTAAATTTTCTATAAGAATTAGATGATATTTCTAACATTGACATGGCTTATTGAATAAAATTTTCCAAGCTTCTCTGCTGTTTTTTTAAATAATTATTTTAGGAGAAGTATCATTTAATAATTGAAGAAAAGAGGAAGGGCCATCACATCCACCCATCCTTCTTCTCTTCCTTTTTTTTTTTTTTTTTTTTTTTTGCACGCGCCAGGCGGATGATTCATACAGTTCGAGTAAAAGTATATCTAATAAGTCAGAAAACAATAAGTCTCGGAGTGCTTTCGACAACTCTCCTTCTTCAACCCATAAGGTGCCTTCGGAGCGACTAACCACATATGAACCTGCCAAATCCATGCCTCGTTTAACTCTCTGAACACATGCTTAGCCTGAAAGGTCACCCCCTAAATTTCATCCTTCTTCTCTTATCACCTTATCTTTGTTTGGATACCATCTCAGCGGGCGCGTGCGGGGAGAGAGAGAGAGAGAGAGAGAGAGAGAGCTCATTGGTTAAATTAGTAACTCGTGGCCTTTGGCTTGGATTTATGTTTCAAAGAAGGCTCCTGTTTGGTGGAATCAAACCCCAAAAAAACATACTCTGGAGTCTGTATAGCTATGTTATCCATGTTTCTTTTTTTGTGGTCCTTTTTAGGTTTTCGAACCATCCCTTCACACAAATGGTGGGTTTGTTTGGTGGAGCTATTCCTACCGCTTTGCTCCAACCTCCGGACCTTTTTTGACCTAGGCACAAGCTATTAGTATAAGCATTCACAATTTATACTCTCTCAAGCCATCAGCTTCCATTCATGCTCATTCCCTACCCTTCTATTTAAAATCTCATCTCTTGACTTGTACAAAGATAGCAGGTGCTTTTCCCCAATAGCCTCTTTTCTCATCTTCCCTTGTTTTGGAAGTTCAAATTAGTTGAACCATGCACGAAGTTTGTTGCGACTATTAGCAACATGACCCACATTAAATTAATCACGCTCTCATCCAAAGCAAGGTGTCTCAAAACATAAGAGACCATGCCAATGAAATTTCATCTATCAACGATAATATCAGTCACTGTTATTATGCAAAGAATGCACCATGCATTAAAACATTGATTTTATGCAGAGTTAGCAGCATCTCGAGGAGGATTAATTAATGGTGGCCATTTTTAAATTCAGAGCGACCCATGTACGGATAGAGGGGGTCTCTATTAATGCAATAGATTGGATTAATGAAGCGTCTAAAGCCCTTGTTTTTCGCTCTTTGTTGAAAGATATTTTACAGATAAAAGCTGTGTTAACTATGTTCCAGGTCGCCCATAGTTAACTATGAAGAAAATCGGGCAGCGAATTGGGTAGCTTGAAGAGAAAGAATGAAAGATGTCTGCTGAGAAGAAAGCTCTACTATTCGAGAACAGCGGAATCTTCTACCTACGGCTGATGCTTGAGGGTGAGAGATGTCTGCTGAGAAGAAAGCTCTACTATTCGAGAACAGTGGAATCTTCTACCTACGGCTGATGCTTAAGGTGTGGTCTTATGGTCGATGTTGAGTGTAATGATGTATTGTTCTCCTTTTTGTATTTGGGCAACAGCCTCCTTTGTGACTACCAAAAACACGTCATGCATTAGGGTTGGGTTGGAAGACCTGCTATCCGACCTGCCCTGGGACCTCCCTTCTGCAATGCTACAGTGGACCTGCCCAATGTTTGGTTTATTCAATGGTCCACAAATACCAATCAATGGGTCCCAACCAGATGCCCTTCATGTCCCCATCTGTTTCACAAGTGAGTCAGGGTGACTGGTCAATAGATTGGCCTTGTTCTGAAACATAAACTCCTGCCCATCACAAAATGAGCTCCTACAGCAGCAGAAGACAGCAAGCAAACCGTAAACTGGCACGAATAACTTCAATAAGAGCACCACCTGGGCCTACCTAAAGTTCATGTACGTGGAAGGTTTCAACCAGTTCGCACTCCGTTTGGTAGACGGAGAACTATGGCTGATGGTGGGCTCGTGACGCCTGAGGAAAGATGGAGTTTCTTAACACGAGAACTTGATGTTGTTTCCAGTCCCTGTCCGGGCCGCGTGACCTTGACTAGGCTATTTGAAATGTCACCACTTGAAGCCTAACGGAGGTTTTAAGTGATATTCCCCCAATAATGTTATTGACCATCAAACAGAAATAATAGTTGATATTTTCCTTAACTAGTGTTTCTTCTCCTCCTTCTTTTACTTGAAGAAAGATGTTAGCTTATAGCCACCGGAATTCGATGTCATGAAGGAAATAATGGACCAGAGCAATAATATATTGCATGACAATGCCATTTTTTGAAGAATAAAATCCTGTTCCTGAGATGATACGAGATTAAAACTCAAAATCATTATTTATTAACAGGATAACAGCTAATGACCACTTCAAGTTGGATACCATAAAGTATTGGGTTTGTGGAATTGTCACGATGCTAGTTTATCTTAGCCGTAAGTCTAGCTTACGAAACATTTTGGTCAAATGGTACTACAGGCCTTGATGCTTAAAGCTTGGAACCTTTTGCGTATGATATTAGCTCACCTGTTTCTAGATGCTTGTGAACTTTCTTTATCTTATGCAGTCATTAGATTAGATCAGCTAAATTGCTGATTAACTCACTTAGATATTCTGTTTCCTTAACTATTGAAAAATAATATGTTAGCTGCACCCACACCCGTCGTATATGAGGCACCGATGTACTTAAAAAAAAAAAAATGTTATGTTAGATTTCATACAAAAGGCAAATATAGATATGAATATACAACTATCCAATTCATAAACTTTAAATCAAAATAAGAGACAATATTAACTTATCTTCAATTTAATTTAGATTCTATAGATATCTTTGATTTGGTTTTCATAAAGTTTTAACTATCTAATTTATATTCGCGTTTACAACCACATTGACAATCTATATATGTAATTGTATTCTTTTAAAATAAATACGAATATATATTTTAACATCCGATTAATGTTTATATCCATATTCATCGACTAGAGATAAAGATAGATTTCTAATGTCCAATGTCAAATCAAATGTGCTTTCAACCTTATTATAACATTAGTTATAAGAAAAAATTAACAAGTCTTTTACCAGAATATCCTGATTGTCTATATTTTTGCATTTTTTTTGGGTGAAATCGGCAAATCATATAGCTCTAACATGACTACATCCAGCCAAGTCAGAAGAAAGTAAAGAGTACAAAGAGGGTGGGAGCTCTGCTATGGATGTCCACAAGAACTCTCCGGAATGTCGTGCAACATAGGAGTCGACCCAGTCAGCAGCCCTGTTCGCCTTTCGAAAAGCATGCGCAACCTGATGCTCACCCAGCTCAACAACCAGCCTGCGTGTGTCGCGTATAAGTGGATGACCATCCCCATACCGGTCTGCACTCCGTATCCACTCGATCACCGTCGATGAATCTCCCTCAATGTACATCCGCTCAGCACCGAGCACCCGTCTCGTATATGATATCCCCTCCTAGGCAGTTCGAAGCTCTGCCCCAACAACGGTAAGACCTGGCGTATGACGACCCCCTGCTGCAACCAGACTGCCACAATGGTCTCTGATCACAAATCCAACCCCTCCTGACCTTCCATCTGCCGCCACATTGCCGTCAAAGTTCACCTTGAGAAAACCAGGAGGTGGGGGCACCCAAGAAACAAAAGTAAACCTCGACACTGTAACAGCGAAGCGAGTACCCCAGATGTCCCTGGCCGTCCCAAGAGAACACATAGCAGCACATGAGATCACCTCTCCAACCTGAAGCACTGCTCGAACTACCACCAACCTCGGCGAGGACCTCTTGCCCTCAAACAAGCCTGCATTCCTGTCCAACCAGATGTGGTAGGCCAGATATGCTCTAAGAAACCCTGCCTCAATAGAATTAGGCTGCTAGAATGAGTCTGTCAACAACTGCAGCAGATCCTATACCGACACCACCGACTGGGGAAAAGGAACTGGTGACCTCCTCCATATCTTCCTAGCCCTAGGACACTGCAGAAAAACGTGCCCAATAGTCTCCTCACTGACCGTGCACACCTCGCAGCACTGCGAGATCCGCATGCCCCTCCGGACTAGCACGCTCCTGGTGGGAAGGCAGCCCCAAGCCACCTTCCAAAAGAAGAGCGCCACCCGCGGATGGATCCTCATCCTCCAAATCCACCCTCCCTCAATCTGCCGAGCTCGCTCCCCCCTAAACAGAGTCTGTAGGTCCCTCGCGCGCACCTGCGACCGCCCCGTCAGTGCCCACATTAACCTGTCAGGCTCCCCTCGAGTCGGCACCGGTAGGGCCAGGACCATCTTCACCAAGTGCTCCCCAAAGACCTCTCGAATCAGCTCCTCCCTCCATCGGCCCTCCTTTGAAATCATCAGATCACTATCCGTGTGGCCCGCTAATCGTCCCGAATCCACCAAGGTCGGCAGACGGCTGAGCGGCTGTGCTGTCACCCAGCAGTCCTCCAAAACATCGATAGAACGACTGTCACCAATAGCCCATCTAATCTCCGGAAGGACCAACATAGCTCTGGCACACATCTCCCTCCACACCGGAGAGTGGTAGCGAGTAGCTCACACACTAGACAACAACACCCCATACTTTGCCCTCATCAACGAGGACCACATACTATTAGGCTCCAGAACAAATCTCGCGATGTGTCGGGCCGCTAACACTTCTCGCCTCTCCAACAAGGACTGCACACCCAGACCCCCAAACATGATGGGCTGACACACCACCTCCCATGCTAACATGTGGATGCCACCTCTGCCTCCATGCCTTCCCCGGATGAAATTTCTAAAAAGCTTCTCAATAGACCTCAAAGCCGACACTGGAATGAAAGAATTGGAGAGTATGTATATAGGGATCGAAGAGAGAACTAACCGGACCAAGGTGATCCTGCCCATCATAGACAGAGAGTGCATCTGCCAGCCCTTCAGCCTCTGCCTGATGCTGAACTCAAGTGAAGAGCAGTCCCTACCTCGCAGCCGTCGGCCTGAAATCGGGACACCCAAATATCTCATAGTGCCATCCTGCTCACCCACCCCTAATATCTCCATAATGGAGTGCCTCACCGCCTGTATGGTCTTCGGACTGAAACAAATCGCTGACTTCAAAAAGTTGACCCGCTATCCTGATGCATCACAATAATCTTAAAGAATCTTGCCAATGACTCGGACGTCCGGCCGTGACGACCGAACTAGCAACAAGCAATCGTCCGCAAACAATAGATGGAAAATCGGGAGGGCACCTATCACTGGCCTGTATACCTCCAACTCCTGGGCGATCACCGCCTGACGCAATGCTTTGGACAATGCATCCAGCGCAGATATTTTTGAATTTTAGAAAATAGAGCACGTCACCTTTATCCGGTCGCCTAGTTGTACGACAACCCAGTGACTTTACCAGCTGCACTAGCTGGCGCCCGCTAATATTATCCATCTTTAACATCTGCCCAAGTACCTTTTGTTTCTTTTTTTAATTTAGAGTAGCAAAATTCGATGCCAATTTTTATTTTGATTTATCGAAAGACTTTTAATAAAATGATACAGAATACTGAAATAACGTGAGAAAGGTAATATGCAATCACTTTTATAGAGAGTAAGACGCTGAAAGATAAAAGGAGATTGAGTGAATTAGGCTTATTTTTTTACATAGAATTCCTGATTCATTTTTTTTTTTTCATATTAGACTGAACTATATTGCAACCGGTTCAATTTAGCAACCTAGGCAACTATAGGCAAAGCCACCATTTATTTCAAAAACATATTCATGACTAGAGTCACAACATTCCCATTAAAACAGGAACCGATTTTCTGAGAAGTAACTCGTAATTTGATGCTTGTTTCTGTTGGTTATACCTGTAAACGTGACCGCCATGCTCTCTGATCTTAATCTTCTTCCATCACCAGGCTGTTCCACAGTAATAATGGAAATCACGAGGGCTTATTTTAAGGAAAGAGTGCAGTAACAGAGATATTACCTATTACCTCATCTGCAAGCATGTATCTCTAATTTTCTACATTGCGTCAATCACAAGCCATTGTGTTCAGAGTGACCGTCAGTCTTTTGAATATGGTTATAAACAGTTTTACATTATGCTCCAACATAATAGTTCTAAATCCAATGGTTCATATGAAGTTTTTGGTTAATATAATCTAATTTTGACAAAAGTCATGGCTTTAAATTCTTATACTGAAAGATGTAGGCAGGTTAAGTAGCAGTTCTATGTAAAAGAATTTATTCCATGCTTCTGTTAATATGGCGAGACATAGGATTTGCTTCATCCAAATCTAAATTTTTATAGCTAGTTCTTTGGATCAAGTCCATAAATTTAATTTCTTAGATTGACTTGCACACTTCACACAAAAAAAAAAGGTTTGTCCATTAAGTAGCATTTGTGCATTATCATTAAAACATTGTAATTATATTATTGTTTTTAAATAAGACATAATATATTTTATTGCATCAATGTCTAACATCCAGGTCTGTCCAAAAGTTTGGACTAATATGTGCATTTGACATAACCTAGTAGCTTAAGTGGCATATGCCAATGATAATACATTTGTCTAGTTACTTATCTGTCCGAGGAAAAACAGGATTTACTGCATCAGACCAAAATAAACAAAGAACAAATTTAGTCATCGAACTCAAACATGTCTAGTTTTTTACTGCAATTTTGTTGATGGAACTAATTTGTTAATACATAAAGAGCAACATGACAGCATATCAGAAAGAAAAGGGCTTGTTATTATTATAATAAAACATTGCAAAGATTTCCGAATAGTTAAACAAAAAAATTTAAAAACCTTGAGGCAGAACATAAATAGAAATAGAGCAGCTAAAATCCATCAAACAATGTAGTAAAAATACATCAAACATGTAGTAAAAATACATCGAACATGTAAGTTTGGAAATGGGCATAGAATATGACACCTTAGCTGATCTAAAACGACCCAAAAGAAGGTTCAGAAACAACTTCAGCTTACCCAGACTAAATATGTATTTTAATATAAACTTGTCCTTAAATGATTCAGACATATAGTGTTTGTTTATTACCTAAAATACATATGAATCAATAGAGAAAAAGTTCTTAGTTACAACAATGCCTTCTTTGACCATCAACTATGTGTTGTAACCATCAGAACCTCAAATTTCACTTATCTTTTTCAAATTCAACTACCGTCTCATACAACAATAATCTCCAAAGAGACATGATAGGTATACCTGCATTATTTTCTCGAAAAGATCATTTAAAGCCTGATTGGAATGGGTGATAATTAACATTCTCTGTGAAGGGCAATTATGATAAAGAACATTCAAAATTTGCACAGCTGTATCTGTCTTTCCTGTATCAGGTGGACCAACAACCATTGTCAACCCAGGCTGCATACCTGAAATAATTGCTCCAATCTGCAAAATAGATAGACACGATCACCATGAAGTGTTAAGTTGAAAGGTTAGGTTGACGCCCTGAGATGCAACCAGTATCTATCACTTTATATAGTTTAAAAAGTAGGTTAAATAGACTAGGAGTGTAAATGAAAAATCAAGCAAGCTGTTCAGTTTGTTTCTGCTATCAAGTTGAGCTTGAACCAGCTCATGTAGTTTCAAGCCAAACTCAAGCTGCTCATGAACATCTTGTTTTTGAGAGATCAAGTGAGAGCCAAAGGACCCTCGTGGCTTCCATAAATATATATACATATACAGATCGATAGTTGAGCAAATTCCCACTCATATCTCAAGGCAAACACAAGCTAATCACAAACGGCTCACTTGTTTTACAGACCCATGTAGAGCTATTAAATGATCCAGTATAATAATCCAGTTATCTTGTAATTCTGTAATTATAAAAATATATCAAAAATAAAATAAATCATATGGAAGATTGCCAATCCACACTTGTTTTGGTGAACATACATAGGAAATGATTTTACATCATAGATGCTTGATAAGCAACAATTATATTGCTATACAATACTCTGTAACAACAGAACTTTAATAGATTAAGGTGGAGATGGTACATTGCTGCTATACTAGGCAGTGACCAGAAAACAACTGAAAATAAATGATACTCTTAACCATATACTCAAAATAAACTATTCCTCCAAAACTAATCTAGTTATCACTACCAGTGAAAATGAAGAGAACAAAAAAGTACCTGCATTGGTGTAAATCTAACTGAATTTTGCTTCGGTTGATCTTGGGGATAAGTCCCACGATCGGCAGGAACATATGCCGCAACAAAAATCTTTTCCTTTTCAGAACCTTGATTGGCCATATTTTCATCATTCAAGCCAGACATATTGCTAGACTCCTGATTGCCTGGAAGAGCATGATTGTTGCCCTTCATTGTTTTGAGAAGCTTAACCCGGAAGGGAGGACTAGGATTCGAGTCCTCTGTACCATCTGGATTAACAAAGCAAAACCTAAACATGCTGAAAAAAGAAAAGGTTAGAAACACAAAATGCAACACAAATAGACATTATATATGCAATCTGAATAAGGAAAATTAAAATATAACAAGACTAACCAGAAAATCTGGAAAGCTGTCTCTCAAATGGTTTGCATCAAGAAATGTCTTTGAAATCCACCACTTCCAGGAGGTCAGGCATGTTTGTCCGCTGCACAGCAGAGGGGTTTCCATAACCCAAAAATATATTATGCAACCAATCAGGAACTATACATGATTCATTCATAAGGTGCTGTATGGACTCCAAAATTGCTTTAAAATCATTCTCTTTAGATTTTGTTCTCATTAAAAGAGGAATTAAATAACCTAGCATGCAGGCAAAATAACCACCTCAAAAAGATACAGTTTAGTGACATGGATAAACTCAAAAAGGAATGACTCTAATAGGGTAAACTTTTACATCAGCCCAACATGACAAAACAGATCCCTCCTCCATTGCACATGCAAATAGAAAACACAGGAATCATCCATATATACCTCAGATTTTGTTTCAACTAATTCTCCTAGTTCTTTCATTTCAGATTTTCCACTAAAAGCTTGAGATATGATCCTCCAAGCTCTCTACTTGTCATCATATGACAACCAGCCGTTATCCAGACTTTTGATTCTTCATAATGCTATTCTTAGAGAATAACTAAGAAGAAGTAGATAGTTGATGGTTTCTTCTTAAGCATGAAAAGGATTTCTTGTTTGTATGTCTTATCTCCCAAAGCAATATGATCATTAAAGATGATTGTTTTCTCTCATAATTTTTGACACAATATCTTGAAACTTCAAAATCTGTTGGATTCTAGACTACACTGTTAAAACCACAGTCCAAAATTGAAGGACAAAAAAGCTATAGAAGGGTCCAAAAGTAAAAGATTCCTGCACCTCCCATCTCCAAAACAATTTTATTCTTCCTATAAGATTCACCAGAATAAAACGAATAACCATGTCTTCACCTTTGCCAATTTGGTGGTTTACTGAAATAAGAATAACAAACCCTAAGGCCCAACCCCTTTTCCTTGCACCAAAAAACAAGGCCTAACCCCGTTTTCTCACACCAAAAAGCAAGCTATGGCCTCTTGACAATTAGCAACAGCACTAGTAGAAAAAAAAATCAAAAAGCAATCACTCAACAACAGGGTTGCCAATTGCCAAGGCCGCCAAACAGCTATAGAAGTAAACCATCTATGGCATTTAAATAGATTTCAAACAGCTGGAGCACTTGTCTAAATGTTTGGAAAGTAAATTTCCTTTACCTCTTTTTTTCTCATCTTATTCATGTCTTCACTTTTGAGGTATATCTAGAAAAGACTTTTTTTTTTTCCTTTCTCCTCTTAAATAATTAGAATCTTCTTGTTCTTATTTCCCTAACTCTTTATTGAAGCTATCTACATATACATTTCATGCATATAACTCAAACCTCATCTTTGTGGGATCCCAATATTGAGCAAAAACTAACTTAAAATGCTTTGAACAAATTGTAAATGATTAAATGGATGATCAAAGGCGAGGCTTCAACTTTTGAGCAGAACAAAATAATTTCATCCAAGACTGTACCAAAGCTAATTGGGCAAATTTCCAGTTTTGGGTAGTTTCTGCAATTTAGGTCGGTTTTGGTGGTGCCGATCAAAATTGATTGAAATTAGTCATAAAAATTGAGAATTTTTTGGTGTTTATAATTGTATAGGATAATAACTTTAATTATTTAAATAATAGGCTCTACAATATCAACTTTCAATGTTTTTGTTTTTTTTCTTCGGTTAAAAAAGGAGATAGATAATAAGATAACTCTATAGTATCTTTTTTTTTTGAAAAACTGAAATTCAAGAAGAAAATAGCAATATGTTCAGAAGAATAATTATCATTATACCAAATTTAACTAATATGAAACAGTTACTTCAGAATAAATTGTCAAAACTACACATATAAAGAACCTATATAGCACAAAATACTCTAAGATGTACAATAACTTTTATTGGCATCCTTTATTCCTTTTACTTTCTTTTCATTCTTCAACTTTTTTATTCTTTTTTACCATAACTCCAAAACTTTGAGCGGAACTTCAAATACTGTTGGAACTGCCAAAACCGAAACTCCAAAAACTTGGTTAAAACCAAAACCAAAACCAAGTTTTCAAACCTTGATCAAAGGTAAAGTGTTCTATGCATGTTTACCTAAAGCACTTGAATGATAGAGATGGTTGGTCGCACAGCTATGGGCATTAAACTTATGCATGGCTAGAAAAACTTTTCCCTGCAATATTATGCATCACTTCAAAACTTTAGTCCTATCCTATCACCTTTATCACATGTCCCTCTATGTATTTGCTACAATTTGATCTTGATACGATATTCTAGCACTTCTGAGTTCTACAATGGTACAAGAAAAGCCTAAGATTGATCTCAATTCCACCTTCCTATTTCACTACTTTTGTGTTAGTTCCTTTTTTCTTCATACAACAAGTACAGATATGATTTAAGGGCATATCTCTATGTTTCCCTTTTATGCCCATCTGTTGTACAATCACATGAATTCAATATTGTACCATGTTGTGTCTTAGGGCCAAGAAACATGTTTCATTTGGAGCCATAATGAGTGTAGAGCAAGTACTCACAGATATTGTAAAAAGCTTCCCCTTTCAAGTGAAAGTTTTTTGAAGACATTATAGTGTTCACCTTATGCAACAAATTCAATGAGTGCCACCCAATAGAGAGCTGACTGTTATGCATGTGTGGATCGTCATCACTATATTAGATCATTACCCTTTAAAATGGTTTTAAAATGACAGTTAACTGTGTACAAGTGCCATTTATCTTTGATAAATTTGATGATAGAAAAGGAACACCTACATTGATATAGAAAAATAAATGTTCAATCTATAAACAAAAAGCAAGGAGACGTATGTGCTTCTCATATTGGGGATGATATCCAGTTAGCAGAATGGAACCACGAAGATGACCAACTTTAACTTTGTTATGGGACAATTTATAGCTAAAAACACAGCTTTAATGTCTCCTTAAGGCATCATAGAAGAAACAGAACATTGGGAAAGTGTCGCCTAATGTACGACCAGACTGTCTGCATCAAGCTCTAGTATACTTTTCATTCAAAAAGGGAGAAACAACTCTCTTATTGCATTGCACTCACAAGTTAGTACAAGGATTTGAGTGCTCGTCAACCCTTCACCAATGATGTATAAGTTTAGAAGCATATATAAACCTCATGACTGCAAAAGTAATTACTTTTAGTCAATCATCATATGAAGAATAGGTTCCTATCCTAAATAATATGGGATCACCTTCTTCCTTTGATTGATCACAGTTTCATAATTAGACCAGGGCAGGGAGACCTAATGGATGAGCCAATGTGGTGAAAGAGGAGACAATGTATCTAAGAATTATACATTCTAACTTTTCATATGATGCAGACCATTAGCTTATTCTTGCTAAGCTGTAGAATGTCACCCTCGATGTTTTAATATGCATCCATCGAGATTTCTCGTATTGATCATCATTTACAAGCTCAAGGCACACAAGATGCAGACATGACATGCTCGCTGATAAGGCATCAACCACCAATCGTAGTCAAGAATATTAGGACGTTAAACTCATGACATAGAATATATGGTTATGAGCACTTTCTGTTGAGATGAATATAATAAAAACTTTAGCAAAAGGTACATCGTCATAGGCTCATAGCTATTCTGTTATTCACAACTTATGATTATATATGCCACAAGGGAGAAAATCACATTAAAGTAGACTATCATTTTTATTGAGGGAAAGTGAAAAGTAAACAAGTAATAGTATTCCATTTATCAGGATAGATCGTCAGGCTGCTAACTTATCCACAAAGGCCATTGAGAAGCACAAAATGCTAAATGGAAGCACTGTTGCAATAATATCTCTAAAGCATTATTACACTTCTCCTTCCGACCTTCCAGCACCGGGCAGAAAAGAGAGCATTGGGAGCTGAGAGGCACATCTTAGTTATGCTTTCCCTCAAATTGACCACCTTATCTTTTAGCAAGAACTAGTTTCTGCAGTCTATTCTCTCCCATACTCTCTCTCTTTCTCCCCTTCACTTTCTTGTAATGATCTCCCCATCTCTTTGTTTTCTCATTTCCTTTTCATTATCTTTATCCATTTAAGGGCCTGCAGGACCTTAAATATATGCCCCTTAAAGGATGATGAGGTTTATTGTCAGTCTCACACTTTAATACTCTATGGTCTTGAATCTCAAAAGGTAGCCATATAGTGGCACGAGTTGCAGCATTAAACAATGCAACATCAAATAATTAAAGTCAATGATCTACACAGGTTTAGGTTATTCTACTTGGACTTGGAATGGATCAATGTCTTAAAGATAGTGGTGAACGACGGGAGACCACAGGGCTGCCTAATGACTAAGTGTTAGGTGGGTACCTAGGTAAGCGTCCAAAGATCAAGCTTCCCAAAAATAATAAACTAAAAACAAACAAAAAATATACGGAGAAAACTAAAAATATAATTACAATCTAATAGATAAAACATAACTTATCAGATAAGATGTAATAGGTCAATGAAAACTACAAACTTGCCAACACCCAATAGTAATTTGAAATTCAACCCTACTTTCCATGCTCGAAGCCTTGAACATGATAAAAAAATGTTAAGGTGGACATCTAGGCAACCCCCACTTGTTTAGGAAGCCAAGGATGCCATCTTTTAAAACTTCTGAATTAATCAACTCTCACCTTGATTCATAGGGTTTAAGTATCATATGCCACCTTGTGCTGCTCAAGGACTGGCACAACAAGCGTCATGATTGTAAATAGTGGGGAGGATAGTGGGGAAGAACGCAAGCTCAAATGTGGAGAAAAGAAATTCAATTACTCTAAAGGTTTGAAAGATTCTGCCTTTGCAAGTGCGAGAGCATCTCCTCTTATAGACCGGGTTACAAAGGCGGATTCCAATTCATTTTGGAGTCCGAAAGTTAGTCTGTCGCTTATGGCTGATAGATAAATCAATGATTCGACTTAAAGAAAGAAAAAAAAAGGACCGAAAAGACTTAAAGTAAAATAAAGCAAGGCATCTTGTTTTTTACAAAGTAGCTTTTCGAAAAGCATCTTCCTCTTTCTCTGGTCGGGAGCGATTCCTTCCGCCTGAAGAAAAGGTAAGGTTGACTTGATATGACTAAAGCTTCTTTTACAAAAGTAGTTTTTTTCAAAAAGTAGATTCTTTTTGCTTGTTGGAGAAGATATTGCTTCATCCGCATTGATGTGCTGGCAAAGCTGATTTGGCATTAAGCAGCTTTAATAAAGATGATTCTTTTTGTTGGCTGGAGGAGATATCTTCCGCCGAAAGCTATAAGCTGATGTAGACACAAGCATGACCAAATGTTTGGACCACATGAAACAGCAATTCTACTCCACATTTGAAGCAGAGCCAAATAGGACAATGTCCATGAAGTCTACATCAGCACATAGCTTTCTGCGGAAGATATCTCCTCCAACCAACAAAGAGAATCGTCTTTATTAAAGCTGCTTAATGCCAAATCAGCTTTGCCAGCACATCAATGCAGATGAAACAATATCTTCTCCAGCAAGCAAAAAGAATCTACTTTTTGAAAAAAGCTACTTTTGTAAAAGAAGCTTTAGTCATATCAAGTCAACCTCACATTTTCTTCAGGCGGAAGGAATCGCTTCCGACCAGAGAAAGAGGAAGATTCTTTTCAAAAGGCTACTTTGTAAAAAGCAAGATGCCTTACTTTATTTTGCTTTGAGTTTTTTCAATTCTTCCTTTTCTTTCTTTAAGTCGAATCATTGTTTTATCTGTCGGCCATAAGCGATAAACTAACTTTCGGACTTCAAAATGAATTGGAATCCACCTTTGTAATCCGTTCTATAAGAGGAGACGCCCTCGCACTTGCAAAAGCAGAACTTTTCAGACCTTTGGAGTAATTGAATTTCTTTTCTCCATATTTGAGCTTGCGTTCTTCTCCGTTCCGCTTCCTCCCCCTTCCGCTTCCTCAATTAAGCCATGCCACTCACGTGTCAAAAACCCATTTCCGCAAAATAGTGTTAATATCAGTTGTGTTGGTTAGCATGAACCAACATAAATGATACAAGAGCACAGGCCAATGTACCATGTCTGTCTTGAAATGGTACGATATGGACTGGTATGTCAAAATGCCTTAAACCTTGCTAATTGTACTAATTTGATTAGAGTGTATCATAAACATATAGGTTTTACAAGAAAGAGATTTTAAAAAAAACAAAAAAACTGAAATGTTGTGTATACCGTACATTCTCCCGGAACTTGAAAATCAATAGAGTTAATAGAAAACCTAATTGTGCCAATATTTTCTTCTTTTCAAGGCTCGTAACTTCTAAATAAACAGCCTATACCTTCTCATTAACCATGAGGATCATCGACATGACATGCTAAAATGTAGCAGTCTCCGGATCGAAATTAGGCCACAGATAGTTCTCCAATTACTGGCTCACCTCCAGAATCATGACCCTCTGGAGGGGGACCATCTTCCGGCCCCCGGAGACCAAAAGCTCCGTCTCGTAGATCTCCCTCACCATCTCTGGATCGAACTTCCAGGCCGAGGCATCCGCCCCGGCGGTCTTCAGCCAGTTGGCCGCCGCGATCTTGGTGAGCCGGTCCCGCTGGATCTCAAGCAGGGTGATGGAGTTCGAGAGGTTCCCTCCCGGCCGCTGCTCCGGCGGGTTCTCCGGAAGCGTCTCCGCCGCCGGCCACTGGCCGGGATCGACGAGGTATTCAGCGGCCCGGTGCCGGAAGAAGTCGTAGGTCCCGGTGCCGTAGACCTTCGGCATGGCGGCCGGATCCGGGAGTGAATCGATTCAAGGGGCGGAGAGGGTTTTGGGAGTGTCCGATTGGAGGAAGAGAAGGGTGGGTGAGGGTTTTATAAGGGTTTCACGGCCGGAAGTAGGGTGCGGGATAACCGCCGATAAACCCTTGCGCGACGAAGGTGGGAAGGGCGCCGCCCAGGAAACCGCCTTTCCTCCTCTGCTGCAACTTGAGGAAGCGTGGTAACGGGTCAACTACTATTGGGGATCCGAATCCGCGAAAAGGTAAATCCGTAAGTTTGGAATTTTTATACTTATGTAATATAAGGGGTGATACGTAAAAGTGCTTGTGTTTAGTCTGAACCAGTCTCGGCAACCGAAAGCCGGAGCTAGCTCAGACTGAACGCAACTCCTCCTCTATTTTTTGTATATCGCGTCCAAAACTTTATTGAAATTGTGTATAACACCTCTTGTTTTTTCTATTTATAAATTGACGCAGATGATGTTAATTTAATTTGCAAACAAACCCGTCTCTTCAATTAACAATGGACCCGGGTTAAAATAATTATAGATGGCAAACGATGATCGTGCCCCTGGCTACCTTCAAACCAAGAAACCTATCTCGGCAGGCAAATGACCCATAAAAGATTTTCATCATTGGCATCAGCACCTTCAACCTCACCATCATGCGTGAGCTTCTTCTTCTTCTTCTTTTTTCCAAAACGGATATATCATATATATTAGGTACGAATACATCTAAAAAAAATAAAAAATAATAAATTTCGTTGTGCACTGAATAATCTCCTCTTTCCTAGCCATAAGATTTTTTCAGAGCAGTTAGCCACATAAAACACCATGCATGAGCTTCAACGGTAATGGCTAACCTCGAGCTTGGTTGGGCGGCCCGCTGGGACCTGGGTCTACACCCTTTTATTTGACATCAATCAATTACACCCTTCATTATTCAACCCACTACTGCAACTGAATTGCCTTCAAATAGAATATGAGTAACGTTTAGGAAGAGTGCAGCATGGATGGACCAAAAGGTTGAGTCCCATCCGCTGCAATAAATTAAAAGTTGGAAAGGAAGAAGTACTATAGTGATTAGCGAGAGGGGTCAGTTGGGTAAAATACTAAAATAGTATGATATAGCAAACCCAAGTGCCGGTCCAAAACGGTTAGGCCGGTCCAGGCTAGTTTGCAGTGGGTTCGGATACCCCCGAAAACATTGGGTCTATGATACCTCGTTGACCGAGTCAAGCATTTGCTTATTCTCCAATGATGGGCAACGCGGTAACCATGCGGCCTTGCATGCGTGATGCGTCCGCTTGTTTCTCCCCCTCTGCTCTCCAACTCCCTCCACTCTTCCGCCATGCAAACCCCTCCCCTTTTCTCTCTCCCCCTCGCCATTACCCCTCTTGCCCTCCCCCTCAACCCCCCCTCCCCGCCGTCCCGCCATGGCGGAGCGGGTCGCCGCCACGCCGCCGCGACCACCTCCACCTGGGCCCGAGCCGACCACCACCACCACCCCCACCCCCACCGACCCCACCGACGGCAGGCCCTCCCTCCCACCGGCTGC
>JAOXJJ010000725.1:17417269-17459523 GCA_025769935.1 Phoenix roebelenii | reverse complement strand
AATAAGTTGCATCATCTAGTTTTAACCTTAAACCTAAACATAAAAACATCAAAAAAATATCCAAAAGTGAAAGAACTTCAAAAAAAAACGACGATGGGGTCGAAACCAGGCCGAATGTGCCCTATCGGTACGGTATCGGTTCAGCTCGGTTCGGCAATGGTACCGCACCGTTACCAGAGCCGACCGGTACGTTGGTACGCTCGGTACTGCGAACCTTGCTCCATACACTAAAATGCATATTAGCCCAATAAAATTGAAACTGACTAGAACACGACTATTAACCTTTTTCAGCTGAATTGGTATTTTAGGTTCAACTGCTTGTAACTTTGTGAACATTTCCTTTTCTGATGGCAAGAGGAATAATACTGACTTTCCCTCACTGGTAAAGCGGGCAGTGCGGCCAACTCTGTGAATGTATGCTGGAATGTCTTCCGGGCAGTCAACCTGAAAGTACGTAAAGCTATTACAAGACAATTCTCTTATAGCAGACAAAGCCAAAAATCTTGCTACTCACCTGGACAACCCAATTGACTGCTGGGAAATCGAGTCCTCTAGATGCCACATCAGTGGAAAAGAGAACAGAGGTTTTTTCACAAAACTCTAAATATATTGCCATCCTTACATTTTGCTTCATCCGTCCATGCAGACATTTCAAAGGGATTCCAGGGCGAAGCTTCTTGAATGCTTCATAGACAAATTTAACCTATTGAGATCAAACAAAGCAGCACAAGAGAAAGTCAATTGATAAAAGGGAGTTTTCAAGAAACAATAACTATAAAAAGATACATTAGCCATGTAAGTCAGAATTATCAGAATTATACATATGTTAACACCAGCAAAGCAGTATCATACGTTAAAATGGATCAATCAGTGGATAGCCTACAAAACCTTGGTTCATGTTATGGTTGCCATTCTATTCATATGGAGTGCTTCACCATAGATGTTCTCAAACAAGTTGACAGGTAACCCCTCCTAGTATTTACTTCTACCTATATTGTGTCACATTGAATCATCACGGAACAATGAAGCATTATGCATCTCTTTAACTATTCCATCACAAAACTCTTGACACTACCATCACTGAGACTCTATCCCCATCTCTTCATTTGACACTCACTACAACATCGCCATACTACTAGATATGTAGACAATATTGCACAGTCGATAAAATGAACTACAGTAGATAATTCTTGACGCCACCATCACTGAGACTCTTTCATCTCTTCATTTGACACTCACTACAACATTGCCACACTGCCACATATGTAGAAGATATAAGAACTACAGCAAAGGAACGACTCTAGCATTAATTTAAAGTTTTAAACTGCGCACCATTTCACCACTTTCTTTTTCCGCTCTAGTGTTGCCTTCTCTTTATAAAAGTGCTTGTTACATAAAAGCATGCCTAGCATATGATGCATGGTTCATTTCAAGCTACAATATAACCAACAAAATCCGAGCAGAACCATCAGAATCTTTGTCTTGGCAATGGTGATTGTTCCCAAGACATGTCACTTTTTTTAAAAAAAAATAGACGGATCATACATATCTGGTATGAATACGTCCAGCAAAATCGAAAAATAAAATATCATGAAGTGGTAGCAAGATGGAAGACGCATCGGTCCACAAAACTTCACCAAAGTGCTGTGCAACGTAAAAGGCAATCCAGTCCACCACCCTATTGGTTTCGCTATAGTTGTGTCTAGCCAGCAGGGACACACTCCCCCAAGCTCCTAAGCAAGATATGTTACTTTGACACATCTCCCAAGAAAACACCATAGAAGACTAAGGCAGTTTGTGTTTTTCTATTGGATACACGTCGCAATTTTCCTGAACCTTCCCACTCAACAACAAGAAGCCGAATCAGCATCTTTTGAACCATCAACATGTCAGGAGAGGTCAAGTCTAGTCAGTTCAAGTGCAGGTCATGTCAGGAAGATATCACTAGGTTGTATCAGATCTTGGATCCAAACCAAGGATGGAGACAAAACCACCTGTTGATAACTAACAGGAGCAGAGGGCAAGGGTGAGCCGAGCATAGCACCCCCACCAAGTATAAAAATAAGCTTAGTAATCTAACAGGAGATTAGATGGGATTTTGACATTATTGACAAAGGACAAAAAGTAGGAAAGAGCCTTCTCATCTCCCCATATTCTTATCCTGCTTCTTCCCTTTTTCTTATTTCTTCTTTTGCTATCTATATTACCAGCAGCTGGCCATAGTCCCCCATTGACTAATTAAAGGAGTTCCACATGGACTTATTAGCCTAGCCAGTCCTCCCCCCAGCAACTTAAGTTTTTGAGCTGTGAGCACGTGACAGGTGGTAACAAAGGCAGGCCCAATATGTGGCATAATTCATGGAGGCCCCTCATTGGGGATATCAGGGTCGCAGTAGGAGCAAACCATGATGAGAGAGTCATGAGATTGGGTGGAGGAGACTGTCATAGTCCCAAATTGATTAATTATAGGGGTGCTACATGGATTTATTAGTCTAAGCTTAAGTTCTTGGGCTAAGTCCATTACATGTTGCAGTCTAATTTCAAATAATCAGATAAAGCCATTTCTTTACAATGATTCAGCTTGAGTTTCCGAATGTGTATACTTTCCAACACAAAGATCCGTGTTACAACAATTAGTTGCAAAAGTCGGGTTTACTTAAAACATCTGTTGACCCAACACCACTCTTTATGTGGTCAATTCGTTTCTCGATGTTCATAATTTAGTACACATTACTTCACCACCCATTCCAATCACCAATACCTTCAAAGGATCATCAGTAAATTCCATCTGTTCTATTTTGCCTCCTGTTAGAACTCTAACTTCATAAGACAAGTTAAATAGCTAGTGTTAAACATTACCTGGTGGTCCACTAATTGCTCTTACGACTTCTTTGAGTATTTAGCTCCCCTTACAAAGTCAAGAAGCAAGACATTGTGCCTTGTTCAACCTTTGAGACCACATAGGAGGCTTGGCAAACATTGTAATTGAGTTTGCATGTTTCCATTCTCTTGGTCCATCGTTCCATCAAAATGCAAGTGCTGCTCAAATAGACGACAATGTTCAACATAATGATGTCAATTTTGTATACACTCTTTTGTTTCAGAATCAATGAGCGGCATAGGAAGTCTCAAACTCTGGGCTTATAACTTGCCATGAGTTAAGAATAGGAAGGATTAAAAGATGTATGCATGATTCAGTAAAAATGCATAATGCACTCCATGGAAGTGCAAATCTCATAAAATAGTAAATTCTTTTCAGCATAGCAAAAAGAAAAAAACCAAAAAATACTACCATTAACCATTCTTATGTGCATTATTTTGAAAAAAAAGTCTAATTGCTCTTATAGCTTGAGTATTTAGCTTGTCTACAAAGGCAAGAAGCAAGATATTGCACTTTGTTCTACCTCTGAGAGACCAAATATGGGGCCTGGCAAGCATTGTTACTGAATTTGTAAGTTGTCCTTTCTTCTCTTGGTCCATTTTTCCATAAAAATGCAAGTTTTTCAAGTAGACAATCCTCAACACAAATATGCCAATTCTGTATATACTCTTTGCTTCATATCTGATGAGCTACATAGGAAGTCTCAAACTCTAGGTTTATATTTTTCCATGAGTTTTAAGCATGGTAAGGGTTAAAAGAATTAGGGCCCATGAGATTTAATAAAACTGCATAGCGCATACCACACCATGGAAGCACAAGTTCCAGTAAGATAGCAGATTCATTTCACTATTGCAAGATGCAGCATACCAAAACTTGCATAATTATTAATACAAAAACCAAATTTACATGCATTTAAAAATAAGAGGTATAAATAAACATAGTGTATTACCTGCTTGCAGCTCGAAAACCAAATTTACATGCATTTTAAAATAAGAGGTATAAATAAACATAGTGTATTACCTGCTTGCAGCTCGAAAGAAAGACAAGTATCTTTGAGTGAACATTTGCTTTGATGAAGCTCCAGAGCATATTTAACTTCTGGTCAAGTGGAACTATCATAGCTATCTGTTTTAGTCGCTCAGGTGTTGCTGTCATGGATTCTGCATGCACACTGATATACTCTGGGTCTTTTAAACTGAGCCTTGCCAAGTCTTTAACTGACTTTGTTTGGGTTGCAGAGAAAAGCAAGGTTTGCCTTTGTTTGGGAAGTTGAGAGATGATTGCATCAAGTTCCTTCTTAAAACCCGCATCAAGAATACGATCTGCCTCATCAAGAACCAAAACCTGTCTCCTGGCCAGGAAAATAAAACATGATCTACAATTTTTTTTTAATCCTTTATGATGAATACAAGAACTATTTATATATTGACCTGGAGCTGCGAACATTCAAAATTAGGGGTCTCGTCCATGTGCTGGAGGAGTCGACCAGGGGTACACACCAAAATGTTTAAACTATTAACACGTTGTTTCTCTTCATCAACATCTTTACGGCCACCAATTAAAAGACCTGCACTCAGACCGTGGTGTTTCCCTACAGTTTTCAACTCCTCGAAAAGTTGTCCAGCCAATTCTTTTGTAGGTGATATTATGATGCTCCCAACACCATCTTCAGGACCCCATCTTGCTCTGTATAACTTCTCTATAACCTGTACAACAAATAATATTGTTATTCATTTCAATCAGAGATGAGAACTGAAAAATAATTGGAAAAAAGGAATTGAAACACCCTTGAAAAATGCAGATGCAAGTTGCAAAGCATGGATAAGTCTCTAAAGTAGGCATCCGTCAAATGCGAAAATCACTTAAACAGTACTATATTGGGAATTAAACTAGCACTTTTTGAGGATAAAATACAGAAAAAGGTTGGAAGGCTTCAATGTACAGTTCACAGGAACTTGAGGTAGAGCACATGATTAAAAAGATGGAATTGTCATAACATACTGATATTTTGATGAGTGAGAAAACCTATAAATTAGCATATGATCAAAACATATAACCAAACCCTACATTATTCATCAAACAGACAAGAATGAGAGACCACCTTCTATATTAAACGATAAAAGATCCACTAAATGGAAAATAGATTATATCATCTTGAAAGTACATGAGCTAGAAACCACCATCACCGTGCAACAAAATGTTCAAAAAAATCCTCGAATAGCTAATATGCCATCAACCAACAAAACAAATCACTGTAACAGCTTTCAGACCCATACCAGCTGAACTCCAGACCAAAATAACGCAAACCAATAAAAAAAAAAGAATCCTGCGATATTATGTACAGAGCCTGTGTTTGATTGGAAAAAAATTACAGTAATTCACTACAATTATGCTAAAATTAACTTGATACCATCCAAAAAATTATGCAAGCAAAACGTCGACTACTACTCTGTTTGAACCAATCTCGTCATCATCATGCATTATAATACTAAAAATAAACACTTCAGACAAATAGAAGATCATCAAATTTCCTTCACTAACTTGAAGTATCACTAAATAAGAAATCTTTACTGCTTAATATTTGAAATGACGTACAGGGATGATGAAAGCTAGGGTTTTTCCAGAGCCAGTCTTGGCGGCGCCGAGGATGTCGCGACCACACAGCGAGTGGGGCAGCGACGCGCGCTGGATCTCGCTCATCTCGGTGTACTTGGGCGCCATCCCGTCCTTGGTCTTCTGGGAGATAGGAAGCTGGCGGAAGAGCTTGCACCCGGCGTACGGCGAGAAGCCGCCGCCGGATATCCGGCCGACGGGTGCGGTGGGGGGCGGCGGAGGGACGGAGAGGGGGTTGGTGCCGGAGTCCGGTTTCATGGCCTCGATCCATGAGTCCAAAAGCTCGATCTCGCGAGCCTCAGAGAGCCGCCGCTGCTTCCTGGGGAGCGATTTATTAAATTTGGAGCGCTGCATTAGGGTTTAGGGTTTTCGATGGTGGGGGGAAGCGGAAATCGAACTCGAGAGGGTTTGAAAGGATCGCTAGGGTTTTTAGCGAACGATCCGATGAGGAAGGACAGAGTCGCGAGGCGTAGCGAAACGCGGAAGCCGGCTGGGGCCCGAAACCTAATTCGACTGTCATATCGAGTCGCCGACTAGGAAGGTGGCTCGCCTCCACTCTCGGCATGTGCTTAGCACGTGCTTAGATGACGTGTATTTTCTTTTTCTCATCTATTATATATAACTTAAAATGGGGCTCCACCGAAATGTCTCTTCACCACCAGGACATCGTATCATTAATATGATCATTTATTTTAGATTATAAATGAGCTCTTATACCTATTTTATAAATATATAAATATACATATATAATTGAGACTCACCTTGTGATGAGCTTTAATGGTACTATTAATATAAATTTTTATTTCTATTATTTATTTTATTATATTATTATATATTGTATTTCAAGAGTAGATTAAATGAGAAGAAAAATCTGCACCTTATGGCATGGGTTATATGCTAGTTAGGCTATTATAATAGTGGTGTTTTTTTTAATAAAATAAAAATATATGGTGATGTAGCTTTCATTTAGTTATGCATCTCTAAATGTAGTAAGTACTCCGACTATTTACCAAAAAATACAGCCTTTTTTTCTAAGTAAAATATGGTGTGTGTAGCATAATTAGATGTTACTAGGTGTCGCAGAAGGCCAGTAAAATTAGTAGATGTCACCATAACATTGATATATTTTGCTTTTTAAGAAAAATAATGTTAACATGCTCTCCTTTGCTATGAATTTTGTCATGATAGTTGATGATTGCCACCTTAAAAGCCATTATTGAAATAAACAGAATCGCCTCCAACTCCGAAAAACCGTGTGTAGAGAAAGAGACTGACTTATTGCGACCTACAGAGAGCAAGAGGCCACCCAAGTCATCTTTCTCAAGTCATTTTACGTCGATCCATTCTAAAGATCGAATATTTCACTATCCATCGTGGAGGTCTCGATCGAGATGCATCTCTAGACCAGCAATAGTTAGCGGATGACTCCACTAGATAGAGTTCATTATCCATGTAACAAGCTTGGGTACGATGGTCGTGCGGTGGCTTTGGAGATCTCGCAAATGGCAACTATCCCATGGTTGGTTGTGCCATATAGGAGATTATTGTAGGAGATAAGATCATAAAATTGGAGCTCTTCCAACATCGCTAGTATAGTCCAATAGCTGTCCCCGAATTTAACAATGGCCCAAGTTGCAGCAATAATGACGACGGCAGCAATAGTGTAACCACCGCTAAAGGTAGGCAACAATGAAATTCACTAAAACTACTATGGCATCGTGAAAGAAAAAGTTATGTAGCACGTTTAACAAAAAATATAAATATAGATATGGGTCGTACTTTTCACACAAGAACAAAGATTGTAGTTTTCATGTGAAATGCCATCTTTCTTCTCACAAATCCACTATTGAATCACACAAAAATCGCTTTGAGATCTATGCACAAAAATCCACTATTGACTTCAGAGTGCCTTGAGATTTGTGCGTGATGTGATTCGATGGTCGATTTTGCAAAAGAGGAACAATCATTCTTTCGTACGAAAGATACAATATGAACCCTGATGGATCGCGCAATAATCCTTTGAGATCTGCGCAAGTGGCTGTGGGAAGAGCTTTGGCATTTGTGCAGAGCGATATCCGAAGGACGTCACGAAATCATTCTTTCGCACGAAAGATACAACATGAACCCTCTGGATGCATGTTAAAAAGGTGGTAGATGCCAGCGACGCGGCCGAGGTCCTGGGCATCGATGATGACAGGCTTGACAATGGGGAAGGTAGTGATCAGAGGGAGCTGGAATTCCACGCCAGTGAGTGCGTTCAGGAGGTGGATGTTGGCGGACCAGTTAGGGGTGATTAGCGATCCATTGGAGGAACCCGTAAACAGGGTCGGCCCAACCCTTAGGCGACCTAGGCCTCGGCCTAAAAAAAGTCCCACGCCCACCACAGTTCGTTTTCTTATTAGAGGCAGCTGTCGTTTTATTGTTTATTTTCACTATTTTTTCTTGTTTTTCAGCACTTTCTTTTGTTTTATAGAGCTTGGTGGATCAGCTTCAATGGCTCAGATGATGCAGTACCTGAAAGAAACTCGAACTTTGTATTCTCTCGTGATCTGTTCATCCTCGACCTTTATTTGATCCGCCCCAGCTCTCGCGATCTAGGGTTTCTACGAAATCTCAGCCGAATTTCGAGGTATCCTTCGCTCTATCTTGCTTCCCCGATCTCAAGATCAGCGCTCCAAGGTCGGGTTTTCGGATCTGATGTTCTTTATTGGAGAAAAAAGCTAGGGTTTTGATTTGATTTCATCGGTCTGAGAATCGGAGTGATAGTGAGGATGTCGTGCATGGAGGCAATGCCGCGATGGATCCGGCGGCGGCGGACAAGGATCCCGCCAGATCCTCCTGAGGGAATCTTAAAGTCATATGTTAATTTTTTTTTGTGGAATTTTAGTAAGAATAGAGCAGTTTGTAGGTTGACTTTTTTTCCTCCCCTTCTAAAATCTAAAGTTACCATTTTGTTGGATAAAAGAGAGATTTTGAAGGGTTTGCTTGGCTTTTGGGTCCTAAGAGAACTCATGAGTATCTGGGGTTTTAAGTCTTTTAGAGGTGAATAAGGGGAAAGACTAAGAAATTTCATTGGAGTTATATGAATCTTTCAATTTAGAGTCACTAGTCCGATTTTTCTTTTTGTTTATTCTTTTTCTAGTTTGGAGAAGTTAAGGATTTAATAATTCTTTTTGTTAAAAAAAAATAGATTTGCTTTTTAAGGAAAAATATTTTTTTAGGGATTTTTTTAAAATAGTTTGGAGAAAATATTCATTTCTTTGTGATGGTGAAGAAAAACTTTACATTGAAAACTTTGAGTACAAAAGTTTAATTAGTAATTTTGCATCTCAAAAAACTAGACAAATTATTTTTAAATAAATTTTTAAAGTATTTTATACTTATTAATTTTTTTATCATTTTAAAAAAGGGCCTTCTTTAGTGAGTTCGTCTTAGGCCTCCAAATGCATTGGGCCGCCCTTGCTCATAAGATGGTGGTGCAACTCTTATCAACAGTGGAGAGGAAGTTGGTGGATTGGCGACGGGGATCGAAATGGTTGGAAGCCAGCAACCTGGGAGTTGCGGCGGGGGGTGGGCGCGCGAGGAAGCATTAAAAAATGAAAACAAAAATAGCAACAAATCACGTACATCTCCATGCATCAACTCGGTAAAAATGGAATGTATTTCCTATTTGTGTTAGTTAGATCAGATTTATTTCATTAATACAAAATTTTTTCAAGCATTTTTTTAAAAAAATGTATGATCCAAGCAATAGTATGGTGCCACCAATAAAGCCTATTTTGTTGTTATAGCAAAAGCTCATCTTCATCAGGTTGGGGGGCAAGGGACTAGGGTTATCCAAGTTGTGTTACTCATTGCTTACAAGTCTCCTATATCAAGAAGAAAACAATCACGATTGATAATACTCTAACATGTCATACAAAAATATAACAATCAAACAATGTTTTTAACTACTACTAAAAATCGACTTTCATGCCCAGTTTGGAGGAGCTACTGGCAGTAGAGCTTTTGGAAGTAGAGCTTTTTGAAATAGAGCTTTTATAAAAAGCTGTTTACTGTTTGGTAAATACATTTTTAAAGTGATATAGCACTTTAATATGTATTTGGTAAACTAATTGAGAAAGTACTTTTTGTATAACAAAATAACCATAAAGGGCATTGCAAAGTATTATACAATAGAGCATAATAAAATATAATATATATGAATACATAAATATATAATATAGTATAATATTACTATAATGTAATATAATATTATATTTATAGTATAATATAATAACAAAGATATAAAATATTATAATTATAAGCATAAAATAATTTTTCATAATATAATATAATATTAAATTATTTAACATAACATATTAACGTATTATGATATAATGATATATAACATTACATTTATAGTATAATATAATAATTAAGATATAAATTATTATAATTATTAGTGTACATTAATCTTCAATCCTCATGTAGATTTTCAAAATTATAAAGAAATATTTTGTGTAATTGTTATATTTTATCACATGTATTTTGATAAAAAAAATAGCTTTTTCGAAAAGCTCCAAAATGGAGTTTTTTTCTAAAAACCTGTTTTTAGCTTTATGAAAAAAACTAAAACAACTTTCTGAAATTTTTACCAAACACTCCTATTCATCTAAAAGTACTTTTTGGCCCTCCAAAAACTCCTCCAGATAGGGCCAAAATAAAGTAGGCCGTACACTTGAATGGTTATAAATATGAAACTTGTCATCCAACATCCAAAGAGAAAACAAGAGGAAATAACTCCACGATGTTCTTTGAGAAGAAAAATATGATAGTAGAAAGTACATAATCGGTCAATCTCCTTCTTCTCCAATATTCTCTAAGCGAGTTGAACGACTAGGGCTATATGCGACCATCATGACTCTACATTATGGACTTGCCACACTAGCAGCAGGAAGTGGCGTTGCTCGCAATGCGGCAAAGTCAGGTTCGAGGGATCCAAACTTCTTGTCATCCTTCTTAATTAGCCATCAAAGAAGATTCTCAACTTAATAGACATATAGGGCTTAGACTGGTCATTGATGGTGGGCACGGAGGAAGCAATAGATGGGGCCTCATAAACAGTGTAGGCTGGTCGCTTGTGTGTGGATGGCTAGAAAGGCATCAATGGATATGTGGTAGGGCCATAGAAAAAGGACATGGAGACGGTTATTGCTAGTGGCTAGATAGGTCTAGAGAGATGATACCGCAATGATGGTTAATGAGGGCGAAGGCAAAGCCACCATTATGGAGATTATAGTCGATGTTAAAGACAATAAAAGTTATGATTCGAAGGTGGGAGGAGGTTTGGCTCCATATTTTCCATCCAAATGAAAATAGTTGAAACTTGAAAAAACATACTGTCCAAATTAGTAGAGCTGAAATTTGATACTTACCTTGAGCAACTATTAAGCGTATAGCATGTTGTTATTTAGGTAAAAGGATCACGTTTCGATTCCAACTAGAGTCTCTCTCTTGCGAGTGAAGTAATAACTGGATAGCAAAAGATGGACATTAGCCTTTCGTAATTAAAATAAAAAATGTTTCATCTTGATTAACAAAATAATCCAAGATGATCTAGCTCTGTTTGAAAATGCTTAGTTTCAGGAAAACCAAATAATTTCCTATATAAAATTTATAATTATAAGAGAATTAGCTTTCCAATTTTAATTAAGCAAGGTTTTAACAACATTACACTTTTTTTTGATAAAAGATATGTTTTTTGATAGGACGAACGGATCATATAAATCTAGTATGAATACATCCAAAAAGATCAGAAAATAAAATATCACAAAGCGCGACTAGGAGAAGTGGTCCACAAAATCTCTTCTGAGTGCTTCATCACATGGAAGGTGATCCAATCCGCCGCACTATTTGTCTCATGGTAGGTTTGCCGAGCTACAAATGAGGTATACTCTCACTCCAAAAGTTGACCAAAAATGGATGTGAGGTTGCTGTCCCCATTTGGCCCTGAATCCAACCGACCGCAGTAACCGAGTCATCTTTAACTGTAATGCTGTCGATCCTCAGGATCCATCTAGTATAGATAACAGACTGCTGTCAATTTTGTACCAAAAAATCGAGATATCAAAGATTGTAAATCCTTCGCCCGAGGTTTGACGGGGGATTTGGAGGATTCTGGAGATGCCTGAGCAGGACGGAACCTGGACCTATTTGGGTATTCCGATCACGGGTAGGAGATTGCAAGTATCCAAGTGCACCGAGATGGTGCAATGGGTCTAGAGTAGGCTAGAGGGATGGCGGGCAGCATCTCTATCTATGATGGGTAGCGTAACGCTGATTAGATATGTATTGGGTTCCATGCCCATCTATCTCATGGCAAACATGGTGGTGCCAAGATCAATTATACTGAAGATCGAGCGACTTCTTCGGAGCTTCTTATGGGGCTCGCATGGTGGGGGTCGTGAGGTGTACCTGGTGGCGTGGGAAAGTATCTACCTCCCTCTCAGGGAGGGTGGTCTAGGGGTGTTGTCTCTCCTGGAGAGATGAGAGCTGCTCCTCGCCCGGCATGCTTCCTGCTTCATCTTGGAGCCACAGGGGTTTTGGAGCCGGATCATGACTGCCCGCTATGGGGGGTAGGCCCGGAGGGCTGGGCTCGAGGAGGGCGGAGAAATTCTTTTCTATGGCGTGAGATAGCGAGGTACGTGCCTATGGTGTCGGATCACACCCGATGGCTGATAGGCGACGGGCGCAGTATCGATATGACCGAGGACCCATAGGTTGATAGCCTCCCCCTACACCTTTGGCCGATTACAGTTAGTGTCGAGGCTAGGGAGGGTCTACATGTTTGTGATCTTATGACCCCCAGGAAGGCCGACTGGGATGAGATTCGATTGGCCCGTTTCTTCGGGGAGCATCTGGTGGAGCGGGTCCACTCCCTCTCTTTACCACAGAGTGGTGGACCAGATGTACGAGTGTGGAGTTCCTCGACCAGTCCTAGAGTCAGGATGGGCGATCTTTCCCGCATGCTTAGGCGGGAGTACGAGCCTAGTCCTGATTGTGCCTGGATCTGGCGATTAGTCCTCCTCCCGAGGGTCGCGTTGTTCCTCTGGAAGGTGGTTTGGAACCGTCTTCCTACGAGAGCTATACTTGGAGGACGAGGACTGAGGATCCCATTGGAGTGTGGGGTTTGTGGTGTGGTCGAGACGGTGGACTATGCCTTGTTTAGGTGCACATGGGTGAGGGATCTTGGTGTTTGGCAGGGGTCCCACAGTTGGTGTGGAGTTGTAGGGACCAGTTCTTATAGGCTATGCGCCAGGGCTCGGAGTCCCAGCGCTTCGTCAGGAGGTGGTTCGAGCGAGTTGTATCGCCTACCAGATCCTGGTTGGCCAGGAACGCTCGTATATTCGGCGAACAACGTATGTCGCCGAGATTTGTGGTCGAGAATGCCCATAGTCAGGCGGCAGAGCTGTGTTACACCACCACCGCTGGAGGGACTTTGATAGCTTGAGACATCTGGGGCTCCCACTCTGCTTCGGTAGTATCCCGCACGGTATTTTTCACCTAGGAGCCCCCACCACCGAGCTTCCTCAATGTCAACTTTGATGGGTCAGTCCCATATGGTGGCACGAGGGGAGGCGCGGGTTTTGTTATTCGGGACCCATCTGCTGTGGCTGCTGGGGGCAATCAGTTATTTGACACTTCGGTTCTGAGTGCGGAGCTGAGAGCTGCCAGGGCGGGCCTTCGCCACGCCCGGTGTGTGCTACAAGTCAGGTCTATCATCCTAGAGGGTAATTCAGCCACCGTTATCAGTTGGATCCGGAGGGGTCTAAGGGGTGACGATGGTGACCATCGTTTGCTCCGGGACATTTGGACTATGGTAAAGGATGGATGGGCCTTTCAGGCCAAACATATTTACCGTGAAGCCAATGGTGCTGCGGATTGGGTAGCTGCATATGTAGCTCGTCACTCCGGAGGCACATTATGGACTGGAGATGGAAAGTTGCTTTTGGCACTCCGAGGTACCCTATTTTTTGATTTTATTGGGTGCATCCGTATCCGTCAGGTATCATCCATCCGTATTAGCAAAAAAAAAAAAAAAAGAAAAGAAAGAAAGAAAGAAAGAAGGGATTGTAAATCCATCTGCTGCGAGCGGCGGCTAAGTCCAAATCTCGGATCACCAAAGTGGCTCCTTCTCCGCTGTCTCTATCGAACATACTATTATTGGAGTTGATCTCGAAGAAAACCAGAGGTAGATGCTCCTCGGCATTTCCAATCGTATCCTTTTGCGAGAAGAATTAAACCTTTACGCTCGATCTCCACAGCAAGTATTGCGTTTGTTTGCCGCAAATATCCCGAACCCTCCGCCCCGCTGGCTGGCTTGGAGCGCAGTCAAGCTGGTGACTGCTTGACCCAAAGAGAACGCGTTCGCAGTCTCACTCCCAAAAATTACTCCAATTCTGGGGGTATCATTTCCATCCCCTTCAATAAACCCCCAAATCTTACTCCATCTTCTCCTCCTCCTCCGGAGAGGGGGGGGAGAGAGAGAGAGAGAGAGAGAGAGGAGACGGTAAAGAGAAAACGAAAAGAAAGAAGAAAGGGTGAGGGGAGGAAAAGGAGGCAAAAACCGGTTCGAAGCTTCTCCCTTTTCTCCTCTTTCTTTTTAAAAACCTCGCCCGCTCTCGAGCCGGAGAGCACCAAATCTAGGGTTTTCGGATTCCTTATTCGCTTCCTCCATCTTCCGTGCTCTTTGATTCGTTTCTTGTTCGAGAAAGCGCGGCTTCGACATTGCTTGGGTTGGCGCGTGCTTGATTCGGGCTCCCTGCTGCCATGGCGGAGAAGCTGAGGGATTCGAGCCAGCCGATCGACGTCGCTCTACTCGATGCCACCGTTGCCGCCTTCTATGGGACGGGATCGAAGGAGGAGGTGACCATTATTCATTTCGTACCTCGCATATTTTCTTCTTCTTGCTTGGTATCATTTGGTTTTACTTCTGTTAGTTGGTTGGTCGCGATGGAGTTCGGGTGCTCATCTTGGTGGTTTCTTTTTTAACTTGTTCCGGGGGAAAGTCGTGGGATAGGATACTCAGGCATGCGTTTTCCGTAATTATTCGAGTTTTGATCACTCAGTTTGAGACGAAAGACTGTTCTTTTCTTGAAATTCTTGGTTCTTGTGTTCTTTTTCTACCTCCTGTTTAACTATGGTATTTTTTGATAACATTGGTATTGATTCAGGTGTCCATCTTTCCGGAAGAAAGCTTTTATTCTTATTTTCCACTTCTTGTTTAACTAGGGTGTTCTGTTATTATATTTTTAATGATTCAGGTTTCCATCTTTTCTGGATGAAAGCCTTTTTCAGAGACATAAGCTGGGTTTCAGATGAAGGAGAGCACCCTTTTTGAAATTTTAGATATTATTTTTGACGTCTTCTCTAACTATGAGTTCGTGAATTCATGTTTTGTTTTACGGCTGATAGTAATTTAGTGACTATTTTCGTCAGAAAAGAAAAAAATATGCCTTTTCCCTGCTCTTGTGGGGTTTTAGATGATATAAGGCTGCTGTTTCGAAATTCTGGATTTCTTTTTCTACTTCTTTAATTATGAGTTAGTGTTTTATTTTAGGGTTGATACTGATTCAGATGTTTAGATACTAGCCAGTGTGCCTATATAGCTGAAAATTTATCTTTCAGTCTATCTTTATTTTGGCATGTCTTCTGTTCAGCATTGTTAGAAAGTTCTTGGAGCTTCCTGAAGAGTACCATGTAAACAGTGCTACAACTGCTGGCTTTTCTGTCATTGATTTACATTGTAATTTACTTCAATGGACATGGTTGCTGACCTACAGTCAAACATATTATAGATTCTTTTGAGTCTCATCCCTTTTTATTGGTTCATTTCATTTAATCACTGATGACGAACCTTTATGTTTTCGAGTTTACATTATGAGTGCCCACCCTGATCTTTAGCTTTTTTCAATGTTATATATATCCCATGCTGACTAACACTGCCTTTTGTTTTGTTGTCAGAGGACAGCTGCAGATCAGATACTGAGGGAGTTGCAGAACAATCCAGACACATGGCTGCAAGTGGTTCACATTTTACAGAACACACAAAACTTAAACACTAAATTTTTCGCTCTTCAGGTAAATACAGCACTTCATCAAACGTCACATGATTAAATTAGTCACTGTTTTTGAATAGAAGTCATAACCTAATTTAGACCACGCTGTTCTTTAAGTTTCCAAACGGTTCCTTGTATGCCCTGCTTTTGCATATGACTTTTTATTGTTCTTGTGCATATAACAAACTAACTTGCAAAGTAAAAATAAATCTATGCTTTGAATTCTATATTTATGTGGTAGTTGGAGCGTCTATAAAAGGTTTCAGATTATTGTCACCATTTTGTCTGGTTTGTTTGTGGGATTTAATTTCTTTGTGCAAGGAAAGGTGGTTTATTTTTTCAATATATATGATAAATAGAAACATGACCGATTTTTATAATTTGTATCTTAAATGAGTATAGAGAGCCTTTTTTATTGTCTAGTAAGTTTACTTCTTTAAAGAAGTATTTTCTTTGACTGACATAAGATAACTTTCTTGCAATTATTGATTCGGAAATTTATTTTCCTTTGATCCATTTTTTTAGGTTGAGTAAAAAGAGATGGTAGGAGATAAGAAGAAGTGAAGAACCAAAATAGTGAAAACAACACATAAAGCAATTGACAGAACAATTATGAATGTTTCTGAACAAATTTTTATATGTATTCAATCATACAGTATGAAGGCCATCATTGAACCAAAAGTGCCATGTTGCTTTCTAAATCATCTAGCAAATTTTCTTTTAAAATATCGGAATTATATTATTTTGAAAGATCCCATTGGTTCTTTCATCCGACACCTACATCACAATATGTGGAAGCCATGCTTGAACCTTCATTCTTCTCTGATGACTTCTTTGTAGGTACTAGAAGGTGTCATTAAGTATCGCTGGAATGCTTTACCAGTTGAACAGCGAGATGGAATTAAAAACTACATCTCAGAGGTTATTGTGAAGGTACGGAGCTTATCTTATGCTCTACTCTTAGCCAATGCAAGTTGTGCTTTACTGATAATTGTCCATACCAATAAAATGTTATATCTTTTCTCTGCATTGCCTATCCATGCTTGCCCTTGTCAATGCTTGTTCTCACCAGCTTTCAAGTAATGAAGACTCCTTTCGGCGGGAGAGGCTATATTTCAATAAGCTGAATATCATATTGGTTCAGGTAAATTGCTGGCTTGTGAACTTCTGGTTTTAGACATGCTATTTGTCCATTATAAACAATCATTGTACCATAGCTTGGACAATGAAGAGTTCAAACTTTTCCTTTTCTTTTGTAGTATTTTTTTGTTAATTATTTATATGCATCAAAATCTAAGATATCACAGCAGTCACTTCAATTCTGATATTTTGCTTATACCCTTCTATATATGTTGCATATAATTCTTGACATGCAGAATTACTTTTTAGGTTTTGGTTTTAATATGCTTTTGAACTTCTTTATTTTACCATGTGCAATTTTTGGAAATATAGGTTTTAAAGCATGAATGGCCTGCCAGATGGCAAACTTTTATTCCTGATCTTGTATCAGCAGCAAAGAGTAGTGAAACAATTTGTGAAAATTGCATGGCTATATTAAAGGTATTCACCCTTATCTCTGAATCTTTGTTTTAGAAGCACATTCTGTCTCTTTTGAAATATGAATCAATGTAGATCGTCAATCATGCAGCTTCTTAGTGAAGAAGTTTTTGACTTTTCAAGAGGAGAAATGACTCAGCAGAAAATCAAAGAACTTAAGCAGTCACTAAATAGGTAATACATTATGGTGACTATAAGCACTTTCTTTCTGCTATGCTTGTAAGCAGTATTTTCCAAATTTGTTGTTTGCAGGCAAGCTTTATGAAGGTTATTACTTGAATGTTTGCTGATTGTATGCTCTCCATTTCATTAACCAAACATGGCTTAGACAGTTTGAGAATTTGCAAGTGTTGAGTTGAACACCATTCTCTTGAGGGCATAAAGTCCAATTCCTACTATACATGTAAGGCAACATTCCAGCCTGGAGTGAGCCAACTGAAATTGTCTTTTCACATGGTCCAGCATGAGATAAATAATGAAATAATCTCTTTAAATGAATTCTTATGGTGCTTCTGCACCAAAAATGACATCCACATGCACCTTTTGCTCATGCATGATATGACTATATTTTGTATAACAATTCACCCCATGACTGGTAGAGCAAATTTAGGTGTACGCTTATCAAACCTTGTGTGTTTATAATTCACATATAGCAAGAATTGAAAGCTTGCATATAGTAATGGTGCATCATAGCATAAAAGTGAATCAATCCGCATACCATACAATAAACTTGGATACTATTTCTTACTCCTTTCATTGTTTTAGGTCATACGCATGCATGTAGATTAAAGATCAACTCATGGGAACTAGGTTCATAGAAAAGCCAACTGTTAATGATGGCGCGTGTTTAGAACTAGATAAGGCCAAGATGCTAACCCACATGATGAGATTGGAAAATTCTTGACCACACGTCTAAAAGTCTGAAGGTTGAGAGCATGAGGAATTACTATTGAGCTGATAAGCATATTATTGAAGGTGGGCTGGTGGTGACGATATATTCATGTGGGTAAACTTAATTGTAGAATAGGAAGGCTGACAATGTTGTATCGTTTGGAAAGTTGGGCAATAGAGACGATCCAAGAAAACCAATTAATTGTAGTAGAAATGAAAATACTGAGGTATACAAGTGAAAAAAAGATCTAGGAAGATTACAATGAGGAATGAGTATATATTAGAGGATCTGGACAGTATGCACCAACTTTGGTTAAAGTGATGCAGTGCTGATTGACAAGATATGGACACAAATAGCAAAGATCTGAAGAGGTTCTGGTAAGGAAATCTACTCTAATCTCTGTTGAAGGATTTAGAAAGAAGATATCGCCTAAAGTAGCATGGCTAGAAGCTGTAATAAAGGATCTGGAAAGCCTTCCAGTAACATCAGAGATAACCTTAAATAGAAATGGTTGGTGAGTGAGGATCTGTGATGGTGACCCTAGATAGTTTTGCACCATCATTGTTCTTCTCAGGTGAAACTTTGCTGTCAGGCTTTTGGCCTGTAGCATGCGTAGAGTGATCTTTCTTGGTAGGATATATCTGAAATTAAACTTTAGTGCGATAAACACCTGCATCCATAGCCCAATGAGTTTCTTTTATTGCTTTGTTTGTTGAGTCTAGCTTATCTGGCACTGAAATAGGGGTTCATTTCGAAGAATAAAATTTACTTGTCCTTTTAGTTCCATTCTTCTGCTTTCACCATCTTCATGTTAATTTTTGAGCGTTCATGTTTGTGTTAGTTCCTATTCTTTATTCAGCTAACTTACCCGATATTTATTTGATTTTTAAACAGTGAGTTTCAACTCATTCATGAGTTATGCTTATATGTGCTATCAGCATCTCAAAGGACTGAACTTTTACGGGCTACTCTAGCAACACTGCATGCTTTCTTATCATGGATCCCTCTGGGTTATATATTCGAGTCTCCACTGGTTTGTCATAGAAATTCTCTCTTGTTTTGATCAACAAGTATGTGCTGAATGCATTGCATTTTTTTGAGTTCAGTTTAAAAACTGATACATCTTTTTTTTGTTCAATCTGTGATAGCTGGAGACACTCCTGAAATTCTTCCCCGTTGCATCATATAGGAATCTTGCACTTCAATGTGTCACCGAGGTATGTGTTTTCTACATCTTTCCTTTTAAGTACAGTATCTTTCTTTGTGCATTTTCTATACATTGTGCTATTCCTTGAAGTCAGAGAGCACATGTGGTCTCATGAGCATCTGTTACCATGAGGGTGTAGCAATAACAGATACATGTTACAGAACCAAAAACATGCCCCCTCTCATGTCCCTTTTTGAGAAAGACTTGAAATGTGTCTCTGTTCAGATTTGTGCATATTAGTGTGCATGGTTTATGGATCCTTGTATCATATGCTTCTCTTATATGCTTTTCTGCTTGTTCCAAAACAATCTCATTATGCTACTGTACATCTGTGGTTAATCCAAGTCTTGCTATTCACAGATCGCAGCTCTTCAGTTTGGTGATTTCTATGACATGCAGTATGTCAACATGTATACCGTATTCATGGTGCAATTACAGGCATGGTTTTTACTGTACTATTCAAAAAAAATACCTAAGAAAATGTTTTCTGTTTTATTCATTACTTTGGTTCTTGCTGAAGATGCTTTCTCTCTGCATTTATGTGGAATGCTGAGAGCATGTCCTATGTTTTTCAGACTATTCTCCCACCTGGAACAAATATACCAGATGCTTATGCAAATGGTTCCAATGAAGAGCAGGTACACCTTTATTAGTTATATGGTACTTGTTAGACTTTTGTTTTCTTCGCAGACTTATACATATTGGGGTGAATAACCTAGTCCTTTGGCTCTTCATTTCAACTGTGCTTTTTATACCTACTGATGCATTTTCCTTTTTGTCCCTTTTGAACAGGCTTTTATTCAAAATCTTGCTCTCTTTTTCACTTCTTTCTACAAGGTAACTTGTTTTTCCTCTACTAAATGCTTGTAATTTCGAGAAATTTATGTACTCACGATTCGATGAATGCACTCAATTGAGAAGCTGTAATTCATAAAGGGATATATTTATGATGCAGTAATAAGTAAACAGATGGCTCTGTGACCTGAGCTGTAGTTTTGGCTAGCATAATGTTCGTAATCATCCATAGTACATTTTTTCCAAAACTGTTGGTCTGTTAGGCAGCTTGTTGACCTATGTTGTTCTATGCGGCCGCTTTGGTTCACGACTAAAGTAGGCATAAGGCTTGACATAAGCCTGCCAAACAGCTTTTAGAAAGTAGGTATACGCAAGGAATAGTTCTGCCAGTCTTGATTACGCCAAAATTTCTGGAACAGGCCCATGATTTTGCTAAAAACTGCTAAAATTTCTGGCACAGGCCCATGATTTTGCCTACCTCCTTTTCTTTAATGGACGATAATGCCCTCAACCACATGTTGTTCCAGAAACTGTTGCTAGATACAAGTAACTTGTGGCATAAGTATTCCAATAGGCATTACTATTCTTATGTCACTTTTCTTATTCCCGATCAAGCACACCCTGACTAAATTTTATTGTTGGGATAACTTCTGTAACACTGATTTTGAGTTCAGTTTATACCCCATGTCATTTGTTAGCAAAGTGTACTTGGGAATTTGCTTCTTGGACTCGATCTCATTATTACATTGTATAGTTGATGGAGTGAAAGAAAATTTTTGCTGCAGGCTCATATTAGAATATTGGAATCCATAGCTGAGAACCGAGCTGCTTTGCTTTTGGGTCTTGAATATCTGGTTGGCATATCATATGTTGATGAGACCGAGGTTTTCAAGGTATAAAAGTATCATCCACTGTTCACTGTATACTGATTGCATGCTCAGATTGGTGAATATCTGTACTAATTATTTATCAAATGAGCATCAACAGGTTTGCTTGGATTATTGGAACTCATTTGTCCTGGATTTGTTCGAGGCTCACCGCCAAAATTTGGAAAACCCTGCAGTTGCTGCCAGCATGATGGGGCTCCAGGTACATTTTTTAGGATTAGTCACAACAGACATTATTGATTTCCTAGTTGTATTTGTTCTTATGTCATGCATCACTTGGTTATCTTTCAGTTTACAGCTAATTCCACTATATACAATATTTGGCTTTTGTCAATCTCTATTACCATATATTCTTTGGAAGTTACTGGAAGAGGATTTGTTATTGGATCAAAGCATTGAGGCAATTCTCATAGTGGTCCATTTCAATATGTTATACGATGGCTCCAGCTAATTCCACTATATACAATATTTGGCTTTTGTCAATCTCTATTACCATATATTCTTTGGAAGTTACTGGAAGAGGATCTGTTATTGGATCAAAGCATTGAGGCAATTCTCATAGTGGTCCATTTCAATATGTTATACAATGGCTCCATGTTGTTACCCTAACTTAGAGGCAGCATGGAGAATTTCCAATAGATCCTGGATAACTTTTAAAACTTAAAGGCATAGAGGAATGAGACTTTATGTAAGCTCTATAAGGATTTTTCTAATACACCAATTGGAACCTTTTATATGATGAAATATGGTTCCTTTAATATAATGAGCATATGCCTGGAATAATGGGTTTCAATTTAAGTGGTGAAGGTGAACCACCAAATTCTCAAGGTTCCTCTCATTGTTTGAAATGGCTATGCAAAATAAGAAGAATCAGGACTACTGTAAGATAATTAATGCGGGTATGAATTTCACTTTAGTTTTCTCAAGAGGTTCCAGAGTTTGTTAACTTGCCGTTTTCCCTACAAATACTTTGCACACACTACCGAATTCAAAGATGTAAATGAAATTCTGAACTGTTGGATATGATCTTCAAGGCCTAAGGCTCTAAACTGTCTATGAACAAAAAAATATATGTTGTGGAGATGCGTTACCTATTCAGCAAGTTGTCCAAAATCAAAACACAGTATGATGCTTATAAAACTGTTAAGTTGAGACAACTTGATACACAGGCAAAGAGTGAGATTTTTTTGTTTATAAGTGTTTTAGACGTTGTAGATCGTACCCACGAGTTTAGATTTCTATATCTGAAATGTCATCTTTGTTTTGTATATGTTGTTGGGATTACATCTATAGTCCCCCTTTCAACCTTTTTTTCTATTAATATATCTCTGCCCCTATATGCACATGGATGAACTGTTGGCTTAACAAAGCAGTTTTAATATACCTCATGTTACCTACCAATTCTGTAGGCTCCACTACTCCCTGGGATGGCCAACGGTCTGGGTACACAACTTTTGCAACGACGGCAGCTTTATTCAGGTCCGGTGTCAAAATTAAGATTGCTCATGATATCTCGGATGGCAAAACCAGAGGAAGTTCTGATTGTTGAAGATGAAAATGGCAACATAGTTCGTGAAACTATGAAAGATAATGATGTCCTTGTTCAGTACAAGGTTTGTTGGATTTCCTTTTTCTTGTGAAAGGACCACAGAAGCATTCTATTGTTAATTCCCTGCATGATCGTGATTTTTAGGATTATGAATCTGATTATGGCTTTTATGTGAGAGATTCTTTGATTTTAATTTTTGATGGCCTGTTTAATGAACATGTAATGATTTATTTTTGTACTAGAGAAACGTCATCAACAAACCAAACCTTTGCTTGGGTATCGCAAATAGGGGTTGACTTGTCATATAGTAGTATAAGGTTAGCATTTGTAGTATAATATTAGATATTGATTGCATTCATATCTTTATTTGGATGATATTCAGCTTGCCATCTGGGATAATCGGCTCTGAGATTTTCAATGGGGGAAAATGTTGTATTTAACTGCAAAAGTGCTAAAGAAGTGCTTGAATAAATTCTGAAACCAGTGGAAATATTTTATTTTTATGTCTTTCTTTAAATTTTTTAATGATAGACCTCCTTATGTTGAGCTATAAATCACCTTTACAGATCATGAGGGAAACATTAATTTACTTGTGCCACCTTGATCACGAGGATACTGAACAGCAGGTATGGGTTGATCGCTCAAACTTCATTCATCTAATCTGCAGCAACTCCCTTTATCTATAATCACCAAGAGAACTGCCTCTTGTGATTCCCTTGTGAATGTATGTGCATTGGTAAATAGTGTCCCTTGCTGACATGATAAATAAGAATTCGTTCTATTTTTCATTAATTCTATGTTTGAAAGTTGAATATGAACACAAGACTAAAGAAGAAGAAAGACATGACATTTAGTGTAGTTGGTTGTTACAGAATACATTTGTATTAGCATCTGGCCACGTCTTCATCTCCATGTTGAAATCCTGTTTGTATTCTCTCTTTCCTGCCTGGTAATTGTGTTACGAGCCTTCTAGACAAGTAGTGATGCCGGCACAAATTTGTGCTTTCATGGCTGCATCAGGTTGTTTAGTCTAGCTTTGTTAGCCTATGCCTGAAAGATAGTGGATCAGAAATTAAATTGCATGCAAAACTAGAATCACTTTAACAAAGTTGGCAATAAAGATTAAGATAAATCTGTGTAAGAGGATAACTATAGTGGAAGTTGTATGGTCTGCAATAGGAAATCTGTAAGTGGGGATTTAAGGAACATGTGGATGTAAGCTTAGAGATTCAAATTATTTATAAGTATGTTAAAATAAAAATTTAATCTAACAATGATAGGTACACTCATTTGAAAACTTCAGTGATTAGGCAATTACATGAAACTGATCGTGACATGGTGAACTTGATGTAGTTTATTACTATATTACTCACTTTAGTAGTTTTAGTTAAGTCTTCTATATTTGACTAATTAAAACTATAACATTTTTGGGGATGTAACATGTGAATTGAGTGTCTTTTCTACTTATAATATATGATCATGGGATGTCTTGACGGCGCATACCTTTTGGATGTGCTAGATGCTTTAAACAGGCTTATTTTGATCAATTTGTCATGGCCTGAAGGTGTGGTAATGGGATACCAAGTGTTATCATTCTTTAGTTTTCCTTTGACTTAAGTTTCACCTAAATTTTAGGCTTAGTTAGTTCTGTGGTTCTCATTAAGTCCAAATATACAAGGGTTCAAGTTATCATAGTCCATATGTCTTGTGAAAGATCATATCTATGACATTGAATAAGGTTAGTGAGAATTTGTTTCTTTATTTTTTCCTTATTCTGCATGCTTGGTGGATTCCATTTTTAAGAGTTTTTTGGGCTTGACGTATCATCCCAGCATATAAATCTGAATTCTTTGTTCACCAGTTTCTGTAGATGTGATTCAAGGTCTCAAGTATTGATGCGTATGGCAGTGGTGGTCGCTGTCTGTCACTGCACATGCTCTGCTATGCCAACACAAAAAAAGTTAAAATTAAAATGTATTTCTACAATAAAAAGCAATCCTGACATTGCTCTGGTGCAAATCTGGCCCTGCTCAGACCGGCACTTAAAACTATGATCTGATCAAATATCAGATCCAAAACTATCTATAGATTTGATTGGCATGTTTGAGTTTCTTTCATGTTCTAGTCATATTTAGTGATAGCGACGGTTATAGAAGTGTCAGGAAAAGCTAATAAATGGGACTATATTATGTGGAAAAACCAAATTCAGAGTTTTGTTTTGCATACTAATGAATTTAAATAAATCGTCTTGTATGTTGAACTTACATGTTACCTTAAACATTATTTAGTATTTTTTGCAATTTATAAAATTTGGTTTTATTATTGTTTGCAGAATACTTCTTCTTGGTAGAATAATATCTTAACACATGTCCCGATGAAACTCTGAGAGATCATCTGAATATTTAATTCTCTGATATTGCTGTTCATTGTTGAACATCTTGTTGCCATGTTCCTGTCGTATGATCTAAGCACGTTGAATTTTGTTCTGGTTGATATCTCCCTATTCTAACTTAAGTGGCTGACGTATGAATCCAACCTGCCTTTTGAATCTTATGGTCTTCACCATGCCAATATCTGTTCACACTAAAACTCTGGAGTAACTTAAGTTATTGTGGAATATAAAATTTAAATGCGTAATGAAGAGAGAAGAGTAGAAGACCTTTATAAGTAATGTATGTGCTAATAACAGCCAAACATGTTATTGCAAGGCCAGTAATAATTGTAGAACTTTGCAGTTTCTTGTTCTTGTTTTTGTTTCTCTTACATTTCATTTGTTTTTTTTCCTGCATCGAACAACTACTTGGAAATTCTGCAGTTATACCTAAGCATGACTGTAACTATCTCTATTTGATTGTTTTTTCATACTGGTATTTTTTCATTTTGTTTTTTGGAATGCCATCGCTCCCCCAAATCTATGGAACACAGATATTGTGGGAAGTTGTATTGCTCTGTAACTTGGTTATTTGTATAGATCTACCTTACAGAGTACTTGTCAAATAATCTTTGATTGGTAATTTCAGATGTTGAAGAAATTAAGTAAACAGTTAAATGGTGAGGATTGGAGTTGGAACAATCTGAATACCTTATGCTGGGCAATTGGATCAATATCTGGATCTATGATGGAGGATCAGGTACATGACTTCAGTTCAAAACATTGATTCATGTAGAAAGCATGTTCTTTGTGTTTTTGATCAATATCTTTCAGTATGTTAAAAGTGATGCTGATAGGCACATGACTCCATTGTTTCTTAGCTGGTTTCTTGTCAATCATGGTTGTTTCTTTTACTTTTTAATGCTTCATCAAATGAATGGGAATGAAATTTTGAGTTGTGTTTGATTGTTCAATTGATCATGTTGCGTTTTATATTAAATTTATGCTGAATTATTCTGTAATTCAACAAGAATGATTAGCTGACTTTTGTAGCTAGATGTCTGTTGGTCAAAAGGCTAGACAATGGACATGTCTTCAGCTTTAAAGAAAGCTGAGGTCATGGTTATTCAAAATGGAGCTTTGAATCCATGGTTATATGTATTCCATTTTTGATTTTTCCTTCTTTTCTTCTTGTTGCCTATCCTAGCATTGCACTCTACCTTTAATTTGGTGTCACTTTTAGCTACACCATAAAAAAAATATCCATATATAACTGTCCTTGCTAATTTTTATGTATCCTTGCAAATTTTGCTTATTTCATTACAGATATTGATTTAATTTTTGCTTGTGGTCTTTACATCAGTTGCTGTACTACCTTTTAGTTTGGAAGGGTGCATGAAAGATTATGCTTGGTGGAACCATGTTTAATTGGAGATAAATTCTATCATGTTGGAATGTTTGCAAATCCATGAGGGCCCTTAAAGATTGAGAACTTAATTGGAGAACTGAAAAGATTCAGTTGTCTCGGTAAGGTTCTCCTTAGGAATAGATACATCAGGTGCAGTGCACATTTTACAAATTGGTGTTTACTTTGGAGTCTTATTGGTCTAAACCATGTATCTTTAATCTGTCTTTTGGTTCATTAAACTGCAGCATTGTGCCTGGTACATGTTCCGATGCTTGGCATGATATCCTATGCATGAATACTAGGTAATTTTATGCAACTAGTTGAGTGACTACCTTCTAGATTTCTAATAGATGATGGTACCTGATAGATAATTGTTGAAATTAGGAAAGTAATTTCTGTAGAACATTTTTACTTCTTTTTCGATATGGAGGAAATGGGCGAAACACTTATCTATATGTATTGACTGGTACCTATCATTTTTATTTGTAATGTAGAATGTCTAGTAAAATGGTTGGTATGGTGCCTTGTAATCCATATAGAAACATTTGATGTTCATGGATTTTATTATTTTGATGTTGATATATAGTTTGGATTTGTTAATGTGGTGTTGTATATCTGTGCATTTTGCTGATGTTTATTGAGCACTGTCTGCTTATCTGGGAATATTGAGTATAATTTCTTATATGCATCTAATACAGTATGTTCGGGCAAAGGTTTTCATGATTTTTCTTGCAAGTTAGGTTTCTTATGTACCTTCACATGCTAACCTAGTTGCCATCCTTATTGTTTCTAGTAATTCATTTCATCATTTTCATGGAAGTTTGCTTGCCTTCACTTCTTTCTGTAGCTTAACTAGTTTTTATTTCGATAGTGTACTTATTTTATTTTTTATGTATGATTTCATTGTGTCCATACCTTTCACCAAATTTTCAAGTAACTCATTTTTTTTTTATTTATGTATGACAGGAAAATAGGTTTCTAGTGCTGGTCATTCGTGATTTACTGAATCTTTCCGAAATCACTAAAGGAAAAGATAATAAAGCTGTTATAGCTAGTAACATCATGTAAGAATCATTAAGATTTTGAACCATGGATGTTTAGCAATTCTATTTACTTCCTCATTAATTTTATTTCAAATTACCAGGTATGTTGTTGGACAGTATCCGAAGTTTCTACGAGCTCACTGGAAGTTTCTGAAAACAGTTGTTAACAAGTTGTTTGAGTTTATGCATGAAACACACCCAGGAGTTCAGGTGTATATCCTCCTTCTCTGTCTGTGTGTGTGTGATTTTTTGGACTTCTGATATAATGCTGGTGGTCGCTGACCGTATGAGATGTTATGCCATATAATGTTTGATTTGCTGACTAGCATGATTGTTCTCTGGCTAAACTACCATGTTGAATGCATTTTTGGAGGCAAATATTTATATTTTTAAGGAAAGTTGGTTTTTGTGTTCCACTCCAGTTTACCAGTGAGATGTTGCATCAAGATTCAGGAAAATAGTTAGTTTTGTTTAGTTGATGTTGCATGAGATTTATATCTTTGAAGAAAGGTTTACTTGGTTCTTTTTGGAAAATTGTTCTTTTTTATTTAAAATAATTATGTTATTCACTCAGTAATGCTTAGATTCACTATATAATGCTCCCATATTAGCTAATACCCAGTTGCATGACTCAACAAAATGTGGAGTCCAATGCGATGGTCCTACATGGCCTGCATGCTGATGAATTAATTGTCAGAGGTGAATGAGGTAGCAGAAAGAGATGAGGGCCATGATCTTATGGCGCAGTTATCTGCCCAGTAATGTTCACAAACATCATGCAGCCATTCAATCTTACCTAGTAGAGGGATTAGGGTTCATGCCAGCAGTATGGCTCCTCTTATGCTTACATAAAGAAAAGTTCCACAAGAGTACATTGCAAAATAAACCTTTGATGGTCCTGGAGTTCAACATGACCTGTCTAATGAGATAGGCAGTTCTTGACAAGATGATGATGGAACAACTAATTGGTATTCACTAATAGGGATCAAATTGGAGAAAGAGCACCAAGAGTGAGTGAAAACCTTTATTGACGGAAAATTGTTAAACAGAAGCACCATTTCACATTAATACAGCTATTAAGTGGAGAGGACCTTGCAGTAAGTAGCAACCAAGAAAGGGTATGAATGGTGAAGCTGACCTTGAATATTTGTTTTAATCCATTTTCCATTTTTTTCTTGGGACTTTTTAAGGTTCTAGTCACCTTTCATCTGTTGTAGTTTGTTTTCACTTTTCAGCACTCCATCCATTGTGAGTTTTTCACATGTTAATTTTACTCATCCTGTTGATTTTTTGATATTTGAGCTTTTCTCACGTGCTTTTGTTTCCAGTTTTTCAGTTTTAGGACACCTTGGATAGTATTACTGATAACAAAGCAAAAAGTTAGTTAAGTTCAAATTTACTTGGATTTCGGAACTTTAATTAGATAATTTTTTGAGTGTATTCTAGAGACCTATTTCAAATGGAATTGGTGTCGAAAAGTTCTATTTTTAGCTGCATAGTGGGTTGGGTGAGTTAAAAGTAATTAAGATTTGACTTTAAGCTGTTTTATTGTGGGATCGTGAATTTTCCATTTTAGAAAAGTTTTTGGAGATTAATTTCTTAATTATTAAGAGTTCCAGTTGACTTGAAAGTCATGTCAAATCTATAAAGCCTTATGGCTGGCCATTAGTGACATTTTATGTGATTTATTTTGGAAGAAAAGAGGATTTCTTATAGGCCAAGTCTGGCCCCACCTCTCTCTCTCTCTCTCTCTCTCTCTCTCTCTCTCTCTCTCTCGCTCTCTCGCTCGCTCACTCCTTGTTCTCTATTCCTCTATTTTCTCTCCAACTTGTATTATTCTTTCTTGCAGTCTTTTAAGCCTTGCTCTACCTTCTATTTTGATCAGAATTTCTGTTACAAAAATATTATGGGCAATCATCAATCAGCATATCACCATCAGAATCTTGTTCTTAGGCTAAAAACAGAAAGTTTTGGCCTCCTTGAATTAGACAATCACCAAAAAACACATTTTCTCAACTAAAACCTAGTTTGATCTGTTTCCTACATCCACCAATGCATTTTATGCTATCCCCATTTGGTCCAAAATCAATTACTGTCTTGTCCAGACCCCTTGGTTTGCCTAAAAAAGAACCTGCAGTGGACACTTAAGACTTGGTCATGGGTCCACAGGTTGGAATTCTTAAAGAACACAAGGACCTGTCACTAGACAATTACCTGGACACGAGACTACTATTTAGGTCCTAACGTGGATTTTACCTTTGGAATTGCCCCTTATTTTTCTTTATAGGGCCTTGTTTTGCTCCCGTGGTGACACATCACTATGATGATGTTGGATTGTCTTGCCCAAGGACATCAATTTTGCTGGCACGAGCAGCAGAATTGTGTAGCCTGTCAGCGTGTTACCTTTTCTTAACTGGGATAACAAGCCAACTCCTATAATGAAAAAAAAGAGAAAATAATTATATCAAAAATGCTTTGGAGAAGGATGCCTTTCTGGATATGGAAATTCTAAATGGACTCTATGTGGAGAAATCATAGATGAAGAAGGTACCTTATGTGGCTGAGACCCCCCCTGTTGAAGGTCCTATATGCTGAATATTGTCTCCAAGCTCTCCAAACATGAACCAACAGCAATTTTATTTCTGATTACCATCAATCTCAAGTATATTTGCTTGCTAGCTTTACCTACAAGAACCCTATCTTTTTTTTTTAGTATGGAGAAAAGTATTAGCAACTAATTAAATGTTTGTAGGGCAACATTAATCTCTGATGTTAATAATGCTCATATAATAGTTAATTGGCATTAAGTTTTTTGTTTTATCCTTCACAACAATATTGGAGTGTTTATTTGATTTCAGAAAGTGTACGCATTTTTCTAAAAATCTTTTGATAACTGATACAAAATCCTTTCTTAATGCATATCTGTGCATGTTATGATAGTGTGCTGCTTTATTTTTGCGTTTGTTTTGTGCAGCTTTATTTTTCAGTTTGCTTATGCTGCTTTATCATACCTTTAAACTGCTTTTCTTTTGAGTGATAGCCTAATTTGAAGTCAAGTTACATGTTTTACCCGTCAATTGCATTGTTTTGCACATATTTTTTCTATGCTTAGATAGTCGAGGGTTTGTGTCAACTGCCTTCTTTGATTTTGAATTTGGCTTTAAGGCAATGTATTCTTGCTTCATTTACATTATTAATATCATTATTTTTATTGCAGGATATGGCATGTGATACTTTCTTGAAGATTGTTCAGAAATGCAAGCGTAAATTTGTAATCACACAGGTATTCCATGCAACTTGTACTTATAATTTGATATTTTTATAAAATTAATGATCTATTATTGCTGAGAAGTGGTCAGGTAAGCTGCATATCATAGCTGAAAATATGTTCCAAGTGATGCATTTCAGCTAATGGAAATAATCAATGGAATGACATTGATAATCATTTATTATCGGCGACTTTCTCTTATTAAATGATATTCATTGGTATTGTCTGGGATTATTTATAGTTGTATGCCTGCCATATTTCAAATATTTGATAAGTTTTGATTAGTACAGATAGTTTCTATTCACTGATCAAACCTGTGATTTATAATCAAAACTAAGTATTCACCAAATATTTCATGTTTCAGGTAGTATATCGATTTCATGATCATTCATGCCATGCTCATGAAATAGATCAGTCATTGAAACTTTTGGCTGCTGTTTATTTTCCAAGATATCTTGTAATTTGTATAATTCACACTTAACTCCAAATAAATATTAGTAGACAATAACATATCTCATTGTTGTCTTAACCCAAGTGGTAGAGATTGCCTGTTGCTGTTCATTTTGCTGTGGGCTATATCTCTGATGCAAGGTCATGAATAAAATAAGTTTTCTGGATGCTTGTTTAACACTTCAGCCTGAGCTGTTTTAAATTTATCAATATATTTTTATTTTCCATAGTCCAGTGATATATTTCTCTTCATTATTAAATTCCCTTTTTTATTTTTAGAAAGAAAAATATTTTCAAATACTTATAAGACATGTCATGTATTTATCTATGTTTTTGTTTGTAAATACATTATGTAATTATATTTATATAAATGTGTATGCATATTTTGCATATGTATGTAATGTCTATATATGTGTTCATGATTGTTTTCACATTGAGACGTGCATGCGCATGCATGTGCACATAAATAGTTACATAATGTAGTTGATGTCAATCCAGATCTCTTCTTTCATTCCTTCTATTTTTTCTCTTGCCTTGCTATCGAGGTTTTATCATTGTTTTTTTCTTGATCAGTAAATCTGCTTAATTTCACATGAAAAATGATTCAGGTGCTAGAGTGAAAACACTTTCATTTGATCATTATCTATTTTAATTATGTGCCTATTCATACCTCAGGTAGGGGAGAATGAGCCCTTTGTTTCTGAACTTCTATATGGTCTTCCAACTACAATTGCTGATCTTGAGCCTCATCAAATTCATACATTTTATGAATCGGTAGGTTTAGGAAAAATCTATTATTTATCAAATTACTCATTTGTATTTTCTTTACTTTTTACCTTGTAATATCAGTATTCTGAAGTGCATTGATTGTTGCTACTTGGTGTACATGTAGGTTGGCCATATGATACAAGCAGAACCTGACCCTGCAAAGAGGGATGAGTATCTGAAAAGGTTAATGGACCTTCCAAATCAGGCAAGTGATTTAGCTTAATACATAGACCTGACTTTTGAGTTTTGACCTTGATGGTCTAGTTCCTTTAAAACCTATATAGCTTTCCTAGAATTTTTCTTTTATGTATGGTTTCAACTTTTGACCTTCTGATGATCTGTGATGGCTACATAACATTATCTGTCAGAAATGGGTAGAAATTATCAGACAAGCAAGTCAAAGTGTTGGTGTTCTGAAGGATCAAGATGTTATCAGAACCATTCTTAATATCTTACAGGTATTCTGTTTGGTTTGTTTGACTATGACAATGTGTCTAGACTTGCGTGTGTACCTCAACTTGTTCTTTGAAAATGTATGATGCATCTACTGTTGCTTGAAATGAGGCTGTTGACCACATCATTATATCTACGTGATGGCAAATTTGCAAAAACCAGTCTTAGGTATTGTAGCATTAATTTTGTATCTGGTGAACTTATTTGTTAAATCTGAAGTTATTTCTGATATACCCTCAATATAAGGATATCCAAGTATGTAATGTTGAAGTCTTTCTTTGCAAGTATTTCTTGTTTTGGTTGCAAAGTTTTGACTTTCTTAAATAATGCTTTGGTGAATTAAATGGGAGTAACACAACCTACCGATGCTTGACAGACAAACACTAGTGTTGCTTGTTCTCTTGGGACATTTTTCTTTCCGCAAATATCCTTGATATTCTTGGACATGCTAAGTGTCTACAGGTACAGAATTTAGTTCACATCTTTCCGCGCTTTCACACTTTTTAGCTTGAGAAATAGTTTTATTTTTCTTATTAACTTGTTCTTTATTTATTTTATTTTTTTCCTTAACAGAATGTACAGTGAGCTTATGTCTAATAGTATTGCTGAAGGGGGGCCGTTTGCTTCAAGAACATCCTATGTAAAACTTCTTCGGTGAGGCATCAATGTGGCAGCTTTGCCTCATCGTGTTGCATTTTGTAATTTTCTCGTTATCTAGATTTCTAGGAGTAATTTTACCAGTACTAAGTAATTACTGATAATAACAGAACTGTTAAGCGAGAGACTCTCAAACTGATTGAAACGTTTGTGGACAAGGCTGAAGATCAACCACAAATTGGGAAGCATTTTGTGCCACCAATGATGGATCCTATACTTGGTGACTATGCTAGAAATTTGCCTGATGCTAGAGAATCTGAAGTGTTATCGGTATTTTCCACAATTATAAACAAGTATGTTCTACAGAAATATCTTTCATTTACTGCTTATTCTTATTATTACATGTGAAATATGCAGTATTATTTTTTAATTATTATTTTGGTTACCCTGCTTACATAGAGTGGACTCAGGCCTGAGTTCTGAAAAATATAAATCAGAAAGAAAGCTGATTTCCTCTTTTCTTAACCTAGAGCTCTGACCTGTTCTTTTTAACTATTAAATGATTCAAAAAATGGATAACTTGTTTTCTCTTTACATTATTAGGAGAGATTGGCTTAGTGTTCAATTTGTACATCTGCATTTACATATTTGATTTTTGTTAACAGAGGTTACTTTTCTTTTTAACAAAAATATAGGTTACTTTATGTACGTAAAATCTTTTGTATATTATATTAAATAAACTACTTTTGATTTTCATTGGAGGAATTAGTTGAATTGGTTATGCTGATTATTGTGGCAAAATCATAGTGTTGGGGCTGTCAAGTGATTCAGATTCCAGACTTTGTATCATTCTAAACTCACAAATTCAGATATCCATTGAGCCCTTTCAGCAAACTCCTGAACTACCTTAAATCCTAATGCAATTGAGTATGGAAGTCTCTTAATCGAGGATATCCAAACTATGGCTGTCTGATGCTAAGTGTACTTAAAAATATGGTTCTGTAATAACTCAAACATTCTACGTTTTGTCAAGAAACTAAAAGTTGCAAGCTACTAAAAGTTAATGTTTCAATTAGGAATTTTGATTGACCTTACAATTTTTTATGGTTAATCGTTTCTGAAATCATATAATACATACAAAATAGATTAAAATATCTCAATGTTAAATTTTTTTCTTGTAGAGAAGAGGGAGGAATTAGAAGAAGGATAAGAAGAGGGAGTGGTAGAAAGAAGAGACGAGGGGATGGGAGATTTCAGGTAATAGAATATCCAATTACGTATCCTAAGTTCAAGTCCTCTATTAACAACACTCTACTACCTTAAAAATGCCAGCATTGTGAACTTGAGGCTTCCTTAACCAATCCACTCACTTAAGTGGACACTTAAAGATTTCAAAACGTGCTAAATCCATGCCAGTCACAGTCTGGCACCCCATGCTGCCTTGCCAGTTGCCGTGCCATGTGCCTGTCATGCCTGACCATGTGCCAAGGTCCATTAAAGAAACAGCGATTTATGCTGCCTTTATTTTTCATTCTGGTCACTATTGTTTGGCATAAGCAAACATGAATGGGCATGGAATGGAATAGAATGGAGAAACATACACAATAAAATGGTACAGCTAGCGTGCGGTACTGTGCTTGTATCTAGTCAACACAATATGTACTGGAACAAACTTGCACTACTTTCCTACAAAATGTAGTTTTATAATCAAACTGAAAATCAACTCCTTGTTTTTTGAACTTGAACTCCTACCAGGCTGTTCCACTCATTGGGCTATGCTTTGGGCTAGGACTTTGTAATTCTTGGATTAGCTCAACCTAGTTCTAGCTCATTAGCAGCCACATATACATGTTTTGACCTTCCTAATTTGGTATAGAAATATAAAATAAATAATTCCTAAAATTAATTTTTAGGCAGCATTGCTTCCATTCTTATGTAAGTTTTGTATCGCCATTCTTTAAGGTTTGTCACCATCAATTGCATAATAAATGACAAACTTGTTCATTTGTTGGACTCGTGTGACATTCTCTAGTTACTAATGGACTTAAACTGCCCTTCACATTGTCTTTTTTTTTGTTTAAAATTTGCTAGTTACACATTGTAGGCCATAATAGTCATTTATATTTCTCACCCTTTTTTGATAGATATAAAAATCTAATGATGGAACACGTCCCCCATATATTCGAAGCTGTTTTCCAATGCACTCTTGAGGTGAGAATTAACATATTAAGATAATCTCTTTTCATTGTGTAGGTTTCTATCGAATAGTATTTATTAGTTTCCATCTTTTCTGCAGATGATTACAAAGAACTTTGAAGATTATCCCGAGCATCGTCTTAAGTTCTTTTCTTTATTACGTGCAATTGCTACACATTGTTTTCATGCTTTAATCCAGTTATCAAGTGAGGTTGGGATCCATATTTTGTTAAGTAGCTTCCATATGCTTATTCAATGGTTGTGTGTACAGTTCGTATTAGTTGCCTGTCTTTTTCACTATACTCTTGCCTGATATAGCAAATGAAGCTTGTCATGGATTCTATCATCTGGGCTTTCCGGCACACTGAAAGGAATATATCTGAGACTGGTCTTAATCTTTTATTGGAAATGCTAAAGAACTTTCAGGTTTGATTCATTCCCACCCATTTTGGCTGTCCAATGTTTGGCTTGATGCTGTTAACATACCGTGTGTATGGTGTCTTGACAGGTTTCAGAGTTTTGTAATCAATTTCATAGGACTTATTTCTTAACAATCGAGCAAGAAATATTTGGTGTCTTGACAGACACATTTCACAAACCTGGTTTCAAGCTGCACGTTTTAATACTGCAACATTTGTTTTGCCTGGTAATTACTAAATTTATGTTTTGCATCTTCTGATATCCATGTTTCTTCGTGTTAACTTAATCTATTGTTGCCATTTCAGTTGGATTCTGGTTCACTAACAGAGCCCCTGTGGGATGCCTCAACAGTTCTTATTCCGTACCCTAGTAATATGGTATTTGTTCGTGATTACACCATAAAACTACTAGGGACATCTTTTCCGAATATGACACTGGCAGAGGTAAGAGATCCAGGTTCCATTTTTTTTATTATCAGTTCTCTTTTGGTGAAGTTATCTGAGTATTGAGTATTTTTTGCAGGTGACTCGGTTTATTGATGGGTTGTTTGAGTCAAGAAATGATCTCCATATATTTAAAAACCACATCCGCGACTTTCTCATACAATCAAAGGAGTTTTCAGCTCAGGTAACCTGATGAATGTTGCTAACTAATGGTGCTTTCTTCTCTTGCAACTAGTCATGTGAGCAGTAAGTTTGCTGTCTGTTTGGGTAGTAGCATCCCTCGGGGCTTAATTGTGCCAAATCTGAATAGAGAAAAGCGTACATGCCTTTATCAGACTATTTACTACATATTGGATCATGTATATTAACAATGTACTGGAGTGGTTTGAAATTTATTTCTTTGGTCATGTAGATTTTCATATTTAGAATTATATCTTTATACTTATTATGGATAATCCACAAGTAATGGGTGGTGACTAATTGGTGAGATGAGGAATATTCTGAAGCATTATTCTCAAAGCAATACAAGAGAGCTACTAAGATTGTTTATACTATGGATGACCTTCCATCAGCTTCTACTATTGGAAGTTGACATGATCTCTTCAAAGATTTTACAAGGTGCCTTCTATTTGACCTTCCAAAAACATTTGTCATTATTTCTACCCTTAGTTAAAGTGCGGGTTTAGAAAACTGCAGCTCGTTTTGGACCATAAGCGTTTTACCAATAACTTATCTAGTTCTTAGTTCATAAACCTATGAAATATTACTAGACCGTAACAGAATCTGTTTGCAGTTGCAGGGCCAAAATCAGGAATTTAACAATAAGATGTCAAAGCCTTAATTAAGATGCCTTTAATGCTCTTATACGTGTGTGCACACATCCACGAGGTTGCTGGTACACATGATTACTGATTTCACTTTGATCAATGATTGTTTATTCCATTCTTGTTTATTTGAAAATCGGATAAAATAATTTGGCTTTATCATTTGCAAGTTTAGTTTAGCCTATTATATTATATGCTAAGAAAATAATAACATAACATTAGAAAAATATGCTTTGAACTCTTATTAAGGAAGAATAGTAATGCAAAGCATGTTTTGTTTTCAGCCTTGCCAAATTTATACACAAACTGCTTTGTAACTATTTATTTTGTCTGCATGTATATCTGTATGCATGCTTACATGCATATAAGAAACTAAGAATAACTTAAAATACACAAGTAATTGATGTAGTCAAAAACTAAAAAGTAGGTTGGAGTAGACATGTATCTTCCCATCTGCCTTTCTCATATCTATTCTAGCTTGTTTGGACGGACTATGAATAGAGTATGTTTGTACCACAGGATAAATATGAGATTGAAAAAAGTAAGGAGTGGTGTGCAGTGCAAGGCAAGGCATTGAGATTTAGAATGAAAAGGGAGCGTGCAGGAGAACAGCTGAGATTGAGAGAGAAATAGGTGTGGGACAATGGATGAGATTGAGAGTGAGAAATAAAGGTCTCTATGCAGCCAGTGAATTTATGGAGGGATTACAAGGTTAAAAATTTCTTTATGATTGAATTTAAGGCAATTAATTCTATATTATGATTTGTTATGGAGCTGTTATGTGAAGCCATATATTATTAGTTACTGGAATTCTCTCAAAGAAGCAAGGGGGCATTTGATGAGCAGAGTGTCTAGACTGGATCCCTCAAACATACACAGGAATTGAAGATAACTGATCAGTAAAGGCCTATATTAATAGGGGTGGGTGGGGGTAGTGGGGTGATTGGCAGGGAAGGGGTGGGAGGGGGGCAGGGATTGGTGGCGTGGGATAGGAGGGAAGTGATTTTCTGTTGGATACAAAGTGCTTCAAATTTAGGGGCCTCGGCTGCCTCAAAAAACACCCCACCCCCTGTATGCTCAAACCTCCATAACCTATAATCTGGTCATGCCCATGTCTGATGTATATCTATGCTCTTCCCATGTGTAAATAGGCACTGCAATAAGTAATCATGATTTGTTGTCAAATCTGATTTTACAAAATGGCATCTACTCATTGGGATACATTACTTATGGGAGCACATTTTGATTTTCTCAATGGCTACAAATTTCTCTTAATAATTAGAGCCGAACTTATGCTTTTGATGCCTTATAACGATCACAATACTTAATGCAAGTTAATGTCTAGCAGTAGTCCTTGCATCTAGTGTTGTATGTAAAACTGTTAGTATTCAATGCTTCATTTTGGTCACATATCACATTCATACAGATACTTAATAAACCTGTCTATTAAAATATGTACACATTCATGTTCTAGATGTTAATCCATGTTTTCTGTATTTTGATCATTGGACTTTGCCATGTCCAACTCCCGTTTCCGAGTCACCATGCGATTAGAGTATATTTTTAAAAATATTATAGCTTGATAAACGTGCATAAAATTGTTAATTTAATTAACTACTTTGGTGAACTATCATTTTTTCTTTAGTCAGATCGTCTTCTCAGGGGTTTAATATAGTTTTGCTTGATGACAACTTAGGCTGGTTAAAATTTGAATCTAGGTGTATGAAATTTTTGCTTTGATATTCTTGAATGATGAGATGTAAATAGTTCTGCCAGTTAGCAGAAAACAAAGTTCTCACTAGCTCAGTTGCTGGTAAATGTGTCTTGGAGATGCACAAAAGCTTATGTTCATTTTATGTTTCTTTTTCATGGTCTTGCATGCTTAAGTCCACTTTGAATGACAATAAAGATGGGTCTAATGCTTTCTACCTTCGCATGCAGGACAATAAGGATCTTTATGCAGAAGAAGCAGCTGCCCAAAGAGAAAGGGAACGGCAACGTATGCTCACTATTCCAGGGCTCATTGCCCCTAGTGAGTTGCAAGATGAGATGGTGGATTCATAGTGTCAATGCATGGCTGTGATATTTCTGCATTTTCTTCAATCTTGGTGATGCTTTAGATCATTTTGCCAAATCCTCCGTCAAGTGGATTGGAGAGGCCCCAGTTTCTTTTTTCCGATATTTTTTACATGGTCGGAGAAAGAAAGGAAAGACACCGGTCTGTTGCAGCACTCTTCAAACTGGTGGTGATACTCGGAGATCAGTCTACGTGCCAGTTGAAGAGGCAGCAGTTTTTATGCAAGTTTATATTTTGAAATATAGGGTTTATAATGTTGTTTTCAGCATTCGGTGTTGGGATCATTTGCGGCTGCTTGTACTTATTGAGGGTTCAAGTGGCCTATGTATGTAAACATTTTCAGGCTTGTGAAAAGGTTTTTTGTTTTCTTTGAACTGCCTTTGTGTGAGTGCTGGTCCATCCATGTTTTGTTTCCACAGTTCAACTGTTCTTTTGTTATGACTTACTGTGATGAACAAATATCTGATCATGGAAAAGATTGGGAACAGCAGTTCTTTGTTCTCCTCTTTTGTGCCTTGGTTCTGTTTTCTCATTGGCTGGGGACTGGGAATAAAAAATGTGCCATAATAACATTGGTTCATCGGAGACGGAAATCTGGAATGTTTCTGTGATATGTGCAACAGAAAATAAATTATTGGAGTGGGTTTTTACTGTGCTGTCGAACAGCATTAGATCACGGGGGATGCGGAAGAGTGTTTATTGCTGATTGCTGGTTGTTTTGATCAAAAGCTTATATAGGAGGCTTGATTTAAGTGTCTGAATTCGTGCTCCTTTCCTTGCTTGCGAGTCCTGTGATTGCAAATGGCTTAGCCCAAATTCTATATCCAATCTTCTCCAAGAGTTACGGTTCGGACTTAAAATTTTGATTCTCTTATTCCCCTTTACCGTATCTCATATTTGTGCCCCTTTTTTCACCTCTGGTAAATTCCTTATCCATGCTGAAGGTAAGCACGCTTGGAAGAATGAGATTTCCACTTCTGGTAAATTCCTTATCCACCTGACTTCGCTCCTTGTTCTACTGGCTGCTACGTCCTCTTCCCCTTCATAGACCTCCGTCCCCTGCCCCTGCTTGGAGGGACAAGGATTAGAAGTAGAGCCATAATATGGAAGAGGAGTTTTCTCTCGTTTCTGAGAGAGAAACCGCTACCACTGGGATCGTCCTTAGATCTAGATCTATATTGATGTGCATACCTCTCTCGATCTCTTTGTTCTTGCCCTTGGTTTTAGAGATTTATTTGCTGGTAGATTTTCCCCTTATCTTTTCCCTGAAATTTGATTATGATGTCGAACCATTGTTGAGTTGTCTGCATCTCGATTCGGGGAGAACGAAGAACAATTCCAACTGCGAAAGATTCCGGATTTTAGGTATCCAGCACTGCATGCAATCGTTAGTCTCGAGATCGTCGGTTTGGGGGAAAAAATGGGATGGGATTTTGTAGATACATATTTAGTGAAAATTTATTTGCAGGGTGAATCGAATCGAATCCTAAGAGTTCCTTAAGAGTGTTCTGGGGCTTGGGAATATTTTGGAGCCTGGATTTTTCATTTTTCGTTCTCTTTTTCTGTGTGTAAATTGAGATTTTCAAAGGTTATTTGTAGATTTTGTGGGTTTTCAAAAGGATATTAGAGGGTCATCAATTTGATCTGAGAGATCTTCAGACATCAAAAGAGAAAGAGAGAGAAAGAGAGAGAGAGAGAGAGATCTTCACTTGAAGAATGATTCGCTGATTCTGTTGCGAACAAGTTATCAATCTGGTAAAGGTTTGCTGCCATGAAAAATTCCCCTCAAAGAGCTGTTCGCCACCAAGGGCGGAGACCTCGTAGCAGTTACCATCTCACATCCACAGAAGCTTGCGTCGACTCCACTGAAGGCGGAAGCACCGGTTAATCTGACTACCTTTAGAAAGCGTGCAACGTGCGAGAGAAGGAAGCAGCATTGCCACCAAGTTGGTAGCGTGGTAAGAGGGAGATAATTCCGTCCAAATTATCCGAGTTCGAAACGCACGGCGTCGATTAAATTCGGAAATCATATGCCCCACGCTGGGATGGCTTGTTGGCGGTTATGCTTTCCTTCCACCTGTAACTTCGTGGTGCCAGATGTGACGTACTCATCTTTGAATGGGATGGATATGAGTAAAACGGAGTCTACCGCATCGAACATTCTTCTGGCGGGACGGAAGCTCAGTGGAGACTGCTACGCGGGGGCGGACCGGTCCCTGCGAAGGGAAGAAGAGTTGGCCATGAAAATATTTTATTTCCTCTTGCTTTCTCGATGTCCCAAGTCGATGGCTCTCCATCAGGAGGCGCAGCTGCCATTCTCATTGCCCATTTGGTCTTCTCCCTTCAAAGGCCGATGGGATCTTCTATGATTCTTGGGGAGGTTTGAGTTCCCAAACCATTCCAGTGGAGCTTCTGCCGCACTGTCCCATCCTTTTGATAGTTTAACGTGTGGTTTGAAATGAAAAAAATAATAGAATAATTCAAAGCTCTGAAGTACGTAAATCACTAAGATGATATTAATTCCTACTCAAATAAGTTTGCTAAAGGATTCATCGCAAATCATCCAACAAAATCTTGTGAAATTTTGCAGATAGCAATCCTAACGAAATTTTCAAATTTTTTTTAGAAAATTATTTAGAAGCTGGAAGAAGAATAAAAATTTTAAAATAAAAATGAAGGGAGAGAGAGATTGCTCTGGCCACAAGGTTCTATATATATATATATATATATATATAATCCAAAATAAATGCAAAGAAATTTTTAATGTAGGTGCAAAGATACTTTTTCATGTAGGTACAACACTATTTTGTAAATAGATAATTTTTTATTTGTAGATATATATTTTTTCAATCCATAAATACACGACTCTTTAGTTTAAACTAAAATCTAATACCATCCCACAACAATGGTAAACAGTAAATTAAAAAAAAAATAACCATAAATATCTCCATTTGACTTTTTTTTTTATTTATTTACTTATGAGAAGAGACCATACCCATCTGTTGGCCATTCTTTTTTGTATTTAAATATTACACTCTGTCCAACGTCGCACGTGCTAAGTGCCCCCTCCAAGAACCGACTTAGGTCATTGTTGGGCCACAGGTTCCAATTCATGTATCAGGGACGGTGTAAGGGCTCGGTGGTAGGTTGAGTGAACTTGGTGAGAGGCATCTATCAGGAACAGGGCTCTTCCCTTTGCTCGCCTCCTACCGTAGTTTCTGTGAACTGTGGCCTCGTGCTCTTTTAATTATTACTTTATCAGCCACATACATACGCAGCCACCTAATTCGCAATCAAATTAATCTCTTTTAATTATTATTTTACCGGCCCTTGATTGATGCTTAACATAACCAATTTATATCAGCTTGCCCTTTCGCTGACAAAAATCTCTGCCGCCAAAATTGACCACCTTTCACGTGCTCCTTGCCAAGTGCAGCACCAAATTTAGGAATCTC
>JAOXJJ010000725.1:17382351-17417169 GCA_025769935.1 Phoenix roebelenii | reverse complement strand
GACAAAAATCTCTGCCGCCAAAATTGACCACCTTTCACGTGCTCCTTGCCAAGTGCAGCACCAAATTTAGGAATCTCGATGCCACCAGGATGGTAGCCTGATGGTAAGGAAGCTTGAACTCCATCCAAATTATTCAGATTCAAAATGCGCGGGCGTCAATTAAATCAAGGAACCATATGCTTCATATTCGGATGGTTCTGTATGGATATGCTTTTCTTCCATCAGTACTAAGATAGCGCTGGAGTGACGTACTCACACGTGGATGGTCCAGTGAGGTTATTCACGGGTTGGAAAGGGTATGCGAAAACTTGCAGCCCGCATGAAAAATTTCCTGATGGAAGGATGCCCAGTAGAGGCTGCTACGTGGGTGGGGTTCTGCTCCTCCCCCTCTCCTCTTATTTTTCACCAAAAAAAAAAAAAATAGCAAACTCGATCGAAGTGCCTAATTTTTTACGTAAGATATTTCTTGCGGCCGTCACTCACTTACGGGTCAATTACGTCACTGCCATCTACGCAAAAAATTCCGATAAAAGGAGACCCCTCTCCCCCAAAAAAAAATCCGTCTCTATTGGCTGTCCTCACCTGTCTTCCCATGGAGCTCCTCCCCTACTATCACCACGCCTTCCCCAGGCGCTTCTTCCTCGCCCGATCCTTCCTCTTCCCACCCAACACCACCATCCCTCCGTCCAACTATGTCCATTGGAACGAAACACCTGAATCCCATATCTACACCGCCAACATAACTGGTATTCTGTCTTTGTCTTCCTTTCTTCTTAGATCCTTTGCTTCTCGTATTGATTGCAAGCTAGCTGGAATCTTGGAACGTATGCAGGTGTGAGGAAGGAGGACATCAGAGTAGAGGTGGAGGACTCGAGGTACATGGTGATAAGGACGGAGCAGAGCGAGGACGGCGGGGAGTCGCCGGAGAGGGACCGGAGGAGCTTCATGAGGAAGTTCCGGCTGCCGCAGATGGTGAACGTCGATGGGATCTCGGCGGGGTATGAGGATGGGGTGCTGACGGTGACTGTGCCCAGATCCATATCTAGGGGAAGGCTCATCGTTGATCCCCAAGATTTGGGGGCCCAGGCACACCATTCGGTGGCCCGTGCCGCTTGAACATTTGATAGCATTTGTCGATTGGATTTAATTTATGGGCCATTTGTTGGTGACTGTCATATGTTAGAAGGTAGGAATTTGATTCTGGGTCTTCTTGTTGGTATCAAGTTAGGCTGTCATGTGGTATGAACTCGGTGTGGTACTAGTAGATTTAGATACATCCATGCAAGTGGAAAGATCAGAACCTCGTTGTTCTTTGGAATTGATGGTTTGTCATCCTTTGATTTGTTACTGGTTGTTTTTTATATATATTTTTTCCTCTTTTTAATCCTTGGATAACCTTATCTATATGAGGGCTCGCTTGTGTCACAAATGCCTTATCTTGTCGGCCTTCAGAGCCGCGGGATCTCTGGGGAGGAATCTCTGGGAATGGGTGGTAGATATTTTGTCGGGGAAAGCGACGTTTCAATGGTATCTGGATCTGGATCTGGATCGGGATCTGGATCTTCTCTTGGTTGGCCGGTCTCAATAAACTTGGCTCGCAGGGGCCTGCGAGCGCCGTGTGGTGGGACTGACGTCGGCAACTAGACTGCCGGTACGAAACTAATCGCTTATCAACGGCTAGCACAGAATTATTGGCTTGACGCATGATGTGTCTCCGTTAAGTTCTCGGAATTTAACCTCACCAGTTATCACTTACCATGACCTTCGTACAAAGGTAACGCCTCGACGGGATTCTACCTCCGTTTATTACTTGGAGAACGATGCTTTAGCAATTTTAATGGCGTCGATGAGGAATCCGCCAAGGCCGCTTAGCAGTAGAGAGACCGCATAGAGATCCACCATGATCTACCTGACGGATAATTTAAAACATACCACAACGTGTCATGAGTATCTGAGATGAGCACGGCTGACTCAAATGGATGCAGGACCCAAAACTCTAGTTCACAATGATACAAGCTTCATTCTAATGGATCATGACATCATATGACCAAATTTAGCCTGCACGACAGACAGAATACCATGGTTTTTCTCATTTTTTAAAAACTGGACATGCATCAGTCCGACCATCTTCTCACTAGATATTTCTCCGAGAGGGAGCATTGTTCATCTTAAGCTGCTGTGCGAAAACGTTTCCTGCCCCATCGCAGAAAGAAGAGCCAACAAAACAAGTTCTTGGAGGGAGACGTCAAGAAACAAACCAAAATTGAGACGACATATCTGCAGCATTTGCATCCAGAAGAGTACAGATGGATACCATATGTTCAGAAAGAAAGACATACTAACGACCAACGCCAACAACAAAGGTTCCATGCACTAAGCTCAAACCATCGGGGCCCCTCATTTTGGGGCATTATGATACAAGATTACAGGGTTCTATGAATCCTACTGCATATGTAACACAATGCATTTCCAAGATATCAGACACTGGATTGACTGGCTCATACATTTGTGGCCTTCAAAGCACCAGATCCTTCTACTTGGAAATACAACCTAAGCAACAGACCATCCAAGCTTGCGCTTCATCGAAAACCTCAAGACAGAGAAGAAACAGCCGACACGCACCCCACAAAACATGTATATGCATATATCTACTACATCTCCAGCGGCCTCAGACATACCGTCTTCCGCTATAGGTCTCAGATGCCACCTTTTTCACACAGGTCCAGTAGTGACAGAGTCTATACAAATGGAAAAATAGATAATCAGCCTCTACTTAGTTTAAGGGCAAACAAACGTAAGGTAAATATACGATCAAATAGTTCTGGAGCGGCAGGAGAGCCTCTACAAACATCCAAAACACACAGAAAGCAAATGATAAGCCCGTAAACATACTTCCATCAATTTCAGATAATGCAAATGACAAGAAAAAATAATCTAAAGAACTTGGTTAGCTAAAAGCAAATTTAGCTTAAGTTCAAGAATAATGAAAAAGAAAGAAATAACCCATTAATGGCAGGTTGACTGGAACTCGAGAAAGAAACCAAAGACAAGAAGTCCAGCCCACATTACGAAATAGTGCATATAAATTTATTTTAGACAAGAAGTGAGATACTTTAGACTTGGTTAACTTGATACATTTAGACAGTTCACTTAATATCAAAAAAAAATTCCCATGCAAATTTCAAGCAGTAACCAAAACTTGATGAATTAGCATTTGAACAGATGAGCAAAAGGCAGCGAAACTAGAGGGATTCTGAATAAAAGAAGTGTCAAGCTTAAGAGATATATAGGATAGTATGTAAGTTGCATGAAATGGTAACTATATAAAAGATTATGCTTTCATTCTTTCGACCTCCCACAGATTTTGAGAAGACAAAGGTATTGGCAGCAAAAGGTCAGACAAGTATCAATAATGAATTAGTTTTTCAAAAGGGTCAGCTCTTTAAGATCCTAAATGAATTAGTTTCTCGAATGGAGCAGATCTTTAGGTTCGTACCAGAAATAAATTTGTGCGCATTAATTTCAGAGCAAGCTCAAAAAATTAGATAGCACGTTAGTTGAGGATGTCATTATTGATGCCTAAACTTCATAAACATGGCAAAGAAAAATAGATTGACAACTTCAAGATGCCATGTCGATACACGGCAGCAATATGTCAAACAGTTTATAAGAAACTTAAAAGATCAGCAATGCTGCACAACTATGTTGCGCAACTTAAACAGTAAGAGAATAAGATTATTTTCCCTTTTGATTGAATGAATATTCTGTTTACCGTATCGCATGAAATTTCAGCCAACTCCATAGATGTAATGTATTTCATACGTATGAACGGAGATGAGACGGAGGAATGAAGAGCATTTTCGATGCAAGATTGAATTTGCGACAAATACAAATGGAAATGAACAGATAAAAGATTCCTGGAAAAAATTCTTTCACTTCCTCAAAAACATCATGACAAGAGAATACTTGCTGGAGTATGAAAAGGAGTTTCAAAAATTTGAAAATCAAATGCATATTCCAGCGACATTTCATAAGCATTTACATGAGAAACTATACTTTCGACAAAATAAATTACTTCTGATCTGTTTTAGTTTACATTGATATATATCTACGAATATAATCAGAATAAAGAAAATGAAAAGATCAGCTATTTAGGTTGATTCTTTCAAGATCCGTGCATAAAGAAACAGCATGAAGGCAGGTATTTCTTTTTTTTTTTCTCATTTATGGACAAATGACAGATGAAAAGAATAAGCAATATAATTTTTTTTAAGCATAAGCATGATGTATCAGGTTTGAGGATATAAAAGATATGGAAGCACATATCACCTCTGCTACAGAAAGCTCAAGACGAAACTTTGGACCATCATAATGATGCAAAACTGGCCTGAAAGCATCCTCTTCTAAAGGCTTAGAGAGCTTTCTAACACGGATCCTCACCTATATCAGCAGATAAGAAAAGTCAGTATAGAATAAAGGAAGCAAATATTTTAACTTTAACTCCTATATTCTCTTTACCTGTGCAGGAAACCTAGACTCGCCTTTACACTTCTTGTCTTCCCAGGCAGTTGGATCAATGTTTGAACCCCCAAAACTAGCAGCCTGCAAGAAATAAGCTATGTTAGGTGGCGGGTACAATATAAGTTGTTAATACCCTTAGAATTGTCCATGACAGTAATTTTAGAATTCTGAGATGACTAACTATTGGACAGATTGAGGGGCGAGGCAAGCATATGGATACAAGTTTATTATACATGGCAAGCAAAACAGTCAACCTAATATCATGCTGCACTTCTGATGCTCCGGTGTTTCCTCGTGTAAACTGGCTTGTAAAATTCACAGGCATAAGTAATTAAATTTAAACTGAACAAGAAAAGAGCCACTCACGGGAGAAAATGTCACATATAAAATTGAAAGGATAAGACAAATCAAAAACTTGTTCAATCGCATATTATAAGCTACAATCTACTCATCACGTAACACCAAGATTTAGTGCTTCCCAGCTCCTAATCACCTTTCCGGTCCTCCAAACAATTTGAACAGGAAATAGAAATCGTATCTTAAGTAAAGAAAGATGGCTTAAATTTCCCAGGACGGGGGGGGGGGGGGAAAGGTTCTATACTAGTTTCCAATTTAAAAATATATAAAAAAAGCTCTGCCCAAACATCAAAATTTTGACCTTGAATCATTTGAAAAAGGGGAGGGGGAAATTCAACAACAAAGTGAATTAGAGGTGGACAACAAAGTCTATTTCAACCAAGGAGTATTCATTGTATCAACCTTGCAGAACAAGTACAATTAAACGAAGGATTCAATCTAGAAAGAACCACCAGAAAACAAAAACATGGCCAACCAGTGCACAAGTAAAGACAACACTGCATACAGCACAAAAAAGAGTTGCCCCCAAAAGAGGACAAAATGCTTGAAGTTTTCACTTCCTGTCATAGACAGATATAGTAGTCTTATAACCCACATAAAAATAACATAATGATATAAATCTAACATGGAATGTTTCATAAATATACAAACCTCAAATATCCCATGAAGCTGATGGGTTGTATAATTATAGAGGAAAAGAGGTAACCCTGGGGTAATTGCCCGGACAGAATCACGGTACCTTGGAGGCAAGCCTGCAATTGAAAATTAGAAGCAGATGAGAAGTATGTTACACAATGTGAATAATAGTAAAATAATAGTAAAATTCATAAAACTAAATCACACTAGTTGGTGAAAAGGCAGCCAACATGAACTACAAGAGCGATGAGCACAGAGAAAGATCGATCAAATACCAAGTTGCTAACAACAACAACAACTGTGATCACAAGTGAAATATAAACACAATCCTAAAGAGGGGACTAACATCCATGGTACAAAGACAACAGCAACAAGAATCCCCGTAGCATACCATAAAAGATAAGACATGTAGGTGGAATTAGTTTGAGCAAAAGATAGCATCTAGCAAGACTAGCTACAGGAGGATTTTGAAGTTTCCTCGAACTAGAATATCGGAGTACCAGTTTTCTGAAATAATATTAACTAAACAGTATATGCCTTCTGATGAAGCCCCAGACTCTGAAGCCCTGGATGCATGGCTAAATTTCTTAGGTTATTAAACATAATGAAAATTATAACACATACACCATCTAGAGATGCAAAAAAGGAAGGAACAAGGAAGAAGGAAGATGTGCACTGAAAGCAGTATATAAACTAGGGCCATTTCAAAGATAGTAAATAGCATTTTCTATTCAGTAGCATGTGCAAGTAAGGCAACAGCACATGCAATGTTCTTTATGTTGGTTACAAGGGTATGTATTACTTGAAGCTCAATATCCAAGTAATAATTTAGAAGGCAAGATAGTATTATTTTGCTTACAATTTACTCTTGCCCAGAGTTCAAAATCTCAGACACAGCAAAATGTTCCATATCTTGATGAGCTCATCCATAACAAGATGCTGAAACAGAACTCAGAATCCTGGACCCAATTTCTTCATTTTGTCTGTTAAAACATTGATTTAACCTAAAAAACTGAACCTCATTCTAAAATATTCTCCAGAAACCAGCTGATATCATCCAGATGCAGCCTAACAGCCACCTGACTGGATTGATTGACACAAATCAAAATACTTTTGATCCTAGGTAAAGCAAAACAAGATCCACGACTGAAATTTTATAACTAGCTCTTAAGCAGCTGCAAATCATCTAAGCTGTCACCAACAACAATAACCAAATCCACCAAAGCATTAGGCCAACACAAAAAAAGGATGAGAGCCAATTAGGAAGTTTCTATACATGACAATTAACCATATCCACTTCGACTGAGTTCAGCATAAGAAAATATCAGAGGTACAGAATCATCATAAAATTCTGGTGCTCTCCCAGTTCCATCTAATGGTCGGCTCAGGTCAAAATCTGTTATGTCCAGCTATGGACTAGGTCTTCAACAGATATACCACAAGTTAAATTCTTCTTCATATGTATTTTAACAATAAACAGAGAGCAAAAACACGTATGCAAAATCAGCAAATCGACAGATACTGAAACATGACCATACCAAACAGCTGCCGCTTGAGATCTTCCTGCATGGTGTCATTGTTGCACACAAAGATATAACCACCAAGGACTTCATTCCTTGGTAGCATCTCAGTTGAAGGTAGTGTCTTGAACCGCTTGTCAGCAGCAGCATTGTTGCTGTTATTGTTGTTGTTGTTGCTATTATTGTTACTGTTGTTGGTGCTGCTGTTATTGTTGTTGACCTCTTTGCCACTAGTATTACTACCATACTTGCTGATCCCAGTGTTCAGCTTGAAACTGCCGACACTGTTGGTGTTGCTTTTCTGGTACACTGGGTTCATGTTATAAACATTATTACGGAAAGGACTTTTCACTGTTGCCTCATTCATCTTGAGATCCAGATTCATAAGTCCAAGATTGAGATTCTCAAATTTGTTATCCTCCTGAAATCCCAATTTGTCCCATGATTTTGTTTCAATGGGGTTTCGTGAATAATCGAGGTTGTTCATCCGCTCAGGCTTTGATCTTGTCAGCTCGGCCAGTTTCGAAGTGATAATAGACCACTGATGGTCCTCCGATATCTTTGATTGCCCTCGGAACTCATCCCCTAGTTGCCAAAGATTGTCCATCTTTGCAAAAGCCTGTCAGGGAACTTAGAAAAATCCATTTTCATGATAGCTTTCATCATATATGTAACAAATATGTATTTCAATCATGCAATCAGGAAACAAAAATTAAAGTCATTTTCTTTAAATTTTGTGGCAGCTGTAAAATAAGTTTAACTTCATCAGAACACAATAAAACTTTATTGAGCAACGAAAATCATAAAAAGAGGAATTTTTACAAGAAATAATTTCCTCAACCATCAATGAGGTTAACCAAAGAATACACCGTGCATCTTCCAAAAAATTCCTTATAGTTACAGAAAACCAGATTATTTCGGCAAAAATTCAACAGGGTTAGATCAGAGTCAAACCTTGTCGGGTAAAACCAACCAACAAAGAGTCAAAATTTCCATCAAATATGGCCGTTCTTGAACACCACTTTGAGTCCAAAATCATTAAGATGTCCAACAGAAGAAATATACCCCTATCCCACATACCATAAACATCAACTTTTAAAAGAACAGCATATATAAAGAATAACAGACATAAGAACACAAATAGAAAATCGAGGTGCATTATTTGATCTCTACATCAAAAAAGATCAAATCCTAACAAACGAAAAGAGCATCAAAACACAACCCTAACCATCAAATCCACGAAAAAAAAACAAAAAGACCAATCATTCTAACCGAGCAAACCAACCTTCAGTTCACAACAAAATAACAAGAAATCGGTCCAAAACTAAGCTACAGAAACTGATCTTAACATCCTTGCAAAGGAATTGAATTCTAGGGCATGAAATTTGGCGATCGAACTGACCTAGAGATGTACGGGAGGTGCCGTGCTGGATCGGAGAGCTTCCAGATCGGATCGGTAGAAAGGGATAACGAAACCCTAGGTTTCTAGGAGCGGGATGGGAAGGGGAAAAGTGGAAAGGAAAGGGAAGGAACCACCTCTCCTTTTTCTCCTCCCACGGACCACGCCGGACAGAGGAGGAAACAAGGTCCGGGACCCGTCCTCCCCTTATAGAACCATTTCGACGAGAATGACCCCACATACGCCATGAATTTTCTTTCCTGCCACTGTTTTTCATATCTGTGGTTGGTGGTGTGGTCTTTATGTTCTCCGCCAACTCAGTTTGGCAACACGATGAGAGTAAAATAAAGCTGATTTACTGCTTAACTACTTTATATATCCATGGATGATTTATGAGAATGTGGCTTAGAAAATTCTCCATGACAAAGGCGGCTCACAAAGCCCTAGCATAAATATAGCCAACAATATCGAGAAAAAAAAGATGGCGTAGAAATGAAGAGGCAGATACATGACATGTCCAGATTTTCTCTGAAGTGTTAAGCAGTAAAGAAGATGGCCCAATCTGCAGTCATGTTCACCTCTCGATATATATGAACGGTCTGGAAAGCTATGCAATCTTCTGCTAGCCTACGAATAATAAATGTGCAATAAGATTTGGTTTCAATTTGTGATCAGTCTTTTAACTTCTTTTTGTTTCCTAAAAGGTATATCTTTGTATCTTACGTTTGGACAGTCTCTCTAACTAATTATTCATTTGCTTTAATTAGACTTTGTCGGATATAATTTGCATGTAGTTATGGTGACATGTGACATCGTTGGGTATAAAAAATTTAACACTTCTATGTAAATCTCGGTTTAAATTTGCTTTGAAGTAGAACATTGATTTCCACTCTATGCTCCCTGCCTTGGTGGGTGAACTTTTGGAAGTGTGGCAACTTTCTAAATCTTAAAACCAACTGACCTGAAATAGAAAATTAGCCAAACTGAATTCTTTGACAATTTAGGAGATTTAATTCTCCTTTCTAGGATTTAAATGGGTGGGATTGAGAAACCACTTAGGTAGTGGCATCATTATACTATTCCATATATATTGCACTTGTTTTTAGAAGGAAAATACTATGAAAAATTCATCAAGGCCAAGGCCAGCTAAATTGGCAACTCCATATTTATTGACCTGCTATGTTTGGTAACAAATCATTGCACTAGTCCCCCTCATGCCACATGATGGAGAACCATTCATGTGCACATAATGGAAGCCACGTAGCATTACTTATTTCGAAATGAAATATCTCTAATGCATAAAATTTTTATGTTCTTTAAATTCTAGGATAGTGAAAGGATGGCGGCATCTAATTATGCTATTTAGATTGCATATTGTCGATTGGTGCATCCACCCGGAACCCTAGAGCTTAAATTGTCCGTATTTTTCATATTTAAAAAAGAAAATTATTGATGATTTTTAATTAATATAAAGTTTAAACATAGTCGAGTTATGATACTTAAATTCCAAGGTGTGTTACTTAATATGCAAAGTGTTTTATTTAATTCAAGGGATACATCGTGGTTTATGAATTTGAATTTATGATATAAGGTAGCAATGATCTAATCATTGTTAAAATTATAATATTTACTGGACATATGGAAATCTGTTGACTTAATTACAATTTGCCAGGTTAGTTAGCAAAGGATCAACCAATGAGAGTCAATAAAGACCATGCAAGGCATCATACATTTTTATTTAATGGATCAATATAATTATGTGATTTTTTTCTGATTAAAAATATGACCTGTTTGCAAGTGTGTTACATGGCAATTTCTATGCAAATACTTGGCCACCATCAACTTGTCCCCACTTAACCCCACATCATTGCAAAAGGAAAGCAATGTTGGACACAAATAAGATGACTGCTTCATTAGAAAAAATGGATGTAGATCAAACGCACGTTTAAATTATTATTCAGGTCGCTTCAATGTTTTTATTTTTTTTCATGGAGGTTAAATCTTGGGTGTTTCAATTGGAGAATGGTTAAATATTTATATACTGTTTCGACCGGTTTAGCCAGGGCGCTTAAAATGTCTCGAATACTTGTTAATGAGTTATTCATAGGATTAAATTAACTAATTAACTGTATGTATCCCTTTTTTGTTCCTTCTCTCTCCATATTACATCTTGTTTCTAGTTTCCATGTTGGACTTCAAGTTACCAACCCCGCCTCTCATATCCTTCTTAGTCTGCGATATCGTTCGGCTTCTTCCATTCTCTAACATAACCCTTCTCTAGTGTGTCGCTCCCTTCCTCTCCCATGTTAAATCCTATAGCCCTCACTCAAATCCTCTTGACTTTTTGTGGCCATTTTTTCCTTCCATAATCTTTGACACCAATGGATCTTATGCTACTCTTTTTTTGATAAAAAGACCTGATGTCATTCTTTCACACAAAAAAAAAAAAGGAGGAGGAAGATCAGGAATGGCCTTGATTTTAAGCAGGCTCAACCATTCATGGCTGAGATGGTATTGCATGTATCGAATTGACCAAGGTATGCGTTCTAAGATGTCCTAGGGATTAAATGTCACACCATCGCAATCAATTTGATAATTGCGTATAAATTATATTACACAATACATGTGATCAACGAACCTCGCAAAATTGGGACCAACATGTTTCTTTCTTGTGAAGTCTCGAATTGCATAACTTTCATCTCAAATACTTTATGGACAGTCATGTGACACTTCACGTAAAGTATCTTCCCTTTGCAAACGTTAACCCATTTGACACATCTAACACGGCATTTTATCATTGCCCATTGTTGAATTCAAAAGCTATCTAAAAATATTTTGATGCTCCAAGAAGACTTTTCTCTCTTTCTCTCTCTCTCTCTCTCTATCCATGTATCTTAATCAATTTAACCTTTGGTCAAGCCATACAAGTAGGCTTCACATGGGCTAAACAAATGCCAATTTAAATCAAACTCTTTGCATGAACATGCCAATTGTAAACGCCAAGTGGAGCGGTTGACCAGCCCCAAAAGAAGGCAAGTTGGTTAGAATACGGAAGAACCAAGTACGACAAAGAGCAATGTGTACTTAAACTTGGCAGTGCCTTTCACGATCGAGTTTGCCGGACTCAGTAGAGTCCGGTGGTTGCGCCCTATTTTCTGAAAGACTTGTGATAGCTGCGTTTGGTGCTGGAGCTCGACAGCGAGGGTTGCTTAGTTTTTAAAAAAATTGTGCTGAAGAATATTCATGGTTCCTTCCTCTAAGCATGTTACTTTCAAAACGCTTGATGGTCCTAATATAAGTTTAGTATGTACCTACTCTATTTTATAGTGATTCAGGAACCATATGTAGGATGATATGCTGTTCTAATCCAAAGCTAGTTCATCCAAACAAGTCTATGTTGGCTTGATTAACTTGAAATTAATTAGAACCTTTTTTTTAGAAGAAAAGGAAGCACGAGGATACATGTAATAACGCAAAATCTCATCTAAAAAAGATAGCCAGATTTAGATTTTTTGATTATGCCTAAGTACCCAATATCTATTCAGTAAATAACTAATGTGGAACTAAGCACGTCCTGAGGCCTCACAATATGTTTCTAGTCTTGAAGAAAAAGATACTCTCATGAGTCTTGGTAATTATCTCGATTCTTTTTGTGCTTGTTTGTGCTGATTATTATTTTTTCTTAGAAGGGGTTTGCATGAATATCTTTCTAAAAATTCAAATTTGCATGAATATCCTCTTAAATTTATATTTATTTCTGTACCCTCATAAAATATTATTTTTGCACAAATGCTCCTAATATAATGGTTCTTCTAATACCGTTAATAAAAATTATATTTATTTTAATTAAAAATAAAATATTTTTTTTGAAATTATATTTTTGTCTCCCATCGATTGCCTTATAAATATTTTTTTGCACATCTATCAATTAAGGGTATTTTAGTCATTTTATTTTGAAAACTGTTACTTTTTAATGCCGTTAGATGTATGGGTATATATGCAAAAATATGGATAAAAAATGATAGAATAGCAAAATAAATGTTTTATGAGGGTATATATGTAAATATTAATTTGAAAAGAATATTCATGCAAAATTCGATATTTATGAGAATATTTATGTTTTTTTTTTCTCTCTTCAAATCACACGAGAGCAACCTTTCACCCTATTTGTCGGCATGATTTAGCAAATTACTTAATGAGATATAACACTTCAATCATATTTGAACCATCAATCTGAAGGATCTCAATCTTATCATGCAGTTTTCATTAAAACAAGCTTTAGTGACTTATAATTCCACCATGAGATCATCATCGAGGCTTGACGTTCTCAGGTCCATCTACTCAATTTCTGGTTTTGCCAAAGGTATTCTAACATAATTACTTGTTAGGAGTTCAATCCTCTCTTTTTTTAAAAAAGAAAACATTATCACTGTTTAATCTTTTATTCCTTGGATACAAATCCATTTCTAAACAAATTCAAATCAAGTTGATTTATGGAAGTAATCGTTTTATTTAGTTGACTTTTGGTATGAAACTAGCTTCTTGTGATAGTGATCTCAGGACAGAGACATCCAGAGATCAATGAGCTTGGGTGACAACTAACAAGCCAATCTGTGCCACAATAACGCTGAAATGTGCACATCATTGTTTGGACCATGAAAGTGTTAGGTGGCCAATCACTTGTCATTTCTAGTCAAGATTTATTTACAGAACTTCACTAGTTGTTGGGAAATCTACACAAAGGCAATCCAAGCTGAAATAAATGGAAAACAAAACGGCAATGGATAATATTAAAAAGGTTACATTTCTCCATCAGTAGGTAAGGGAAGTAAGAAAATTTAGAGCGGACAAAGCTTGGAAAGGGATGATTAGTTCATGTGTCATATTAAGAAGCAATAATTCCAAAGAATCAAGTTAAAGAGTTATCCCAATCACAACCTAACTGGCAGTTTGTGCTTAAATGCGTGACATAAATGTTTGAACGTGTTCTACCCTCGCCTTTTCCTTTCCTGTTCATCCTAACATCTCCAAAATTAATGGTGGGTGGGGTGCAAATATATTCTATCAAATCTAAGTCCATCTTGATCTCGATCTAATCTAAATTGGCTGGGTTTACATTTTAGACCCAAATAAAACTCTTTTACCGTCTGGATTAAGTCAAACACTTCGGATCGGCTGCCGATTAGGCCTTGGAATGAGTTAGAGATCTGCATTATTGGGCAGCTTGCAAGTTCGATCTAAAGTCTCCGAATGAAACTGCATCCGAGCCGATTTAAATTATATATAACTTGTTTAAGATCTGCTTAACCAATTTAGCCCATTTCACCTATTCAATCTACTTGTTAAACATGTATATAAATAGAGTTAGGCTACTAATAGAAAGGTCAATTCCAGCTTTGGATATTTGACTCATTTAATAAATAGGTCGGGTTTGAATGACAAATTTTTGACCGACCCTATGGAGCCCAATCTAACCCGATTGCCATCCTTAGATGCATTTTATATCAAGCATCACCATTATATCCCGAGAATGAGATCATTATATCCTTGGCTGGCCTTCACTACCGGACTACTATTCTATTAAACAGGAAAAAAGTTCGCTCCGGGGACCTGCAAGAAGGTATCCTTACAATACACGCGCATGTCACCCGAACTATTAAGCATATTGGAGATGCACATGAATTTTTCAATCAAGCCAACACACATCTTAAAGCATCCAAGCAGCTTAAGATTCACCTACGACACACAAACACGCATGTACTAAATTCTCCTGTTGTGGGATGGGTGCCCCAGTTTAGTCCCACATCGGCTAATCAGCGGAAATGTCAGTGCCTTATAATGAGAAGGTGAAGAACCTTTCCTTCGAAGGGCCCTTTTGTGGGACAAAATTGTGAGGGGTTGCAAAAGCCTCCAAGCAAGAGCACCCTGTGTGAGCTTCGCGCCCGCAGGGCCCCAAAGCGGACAATACCTTCGGAGGAACGCGGATGCTTTCCTTACTCGGCCGGTGTGTGGGCTGGTGCCGGGGCGCGAGCCCCGCATCATCTCCTTTTTTGATTGAACACATATATTAGTAGCCAGTGCATGTGATTACATTAATTGAATGGTCACACCTCCAAACATAAAAAGAGTCATGATATGCCACACCAAAAATAAAATAAAAGAAGAAATAGCTTGAAAACATCACTCATAAGAATTACTCGACGGACCTGTGCTATTTACTTTGCTTCATTGTGCGGCTTCCTTAATTATGTTGATCGAAAAAACTCAACAGGCCAAGCGGCTTTTTGAGATTCAATAGCCTTTTTCCAATTTGGCATCCCATAACTATATATAAAATATTAATTCTCACATCAAGCATTTTAAATCGAAATGTGAATAAAAGAAAGGCCTCTAGGAAATTGAGCACAATTTTGCAAAAAAATAAATTATTGGTGAATATTATATTTATTATTATTTTTTTAAAAAAAATATATATTCACATAAAAATTAATAATGCTTCTTACGTGATGAATCACACAAAATTTATATTATTAATTTCCTCAACTGATCCTTCTTTTCAATTCTTTAATATTTTATATTTTTGATTCTCATGCATAAATTTATTTTTAATTAATTTAAATCATACGTTTTACTCAAAAAAAATTGGAGGAATATGATGTTTTTCTTTCTTACCATGATTTTTGTTTTTAAAAGAGCACACAATTAAGAGCTGAGATACCTAGTTTGCAAGTATAATCTCTTGTTGATTGTACCAAAAATATGTTGTTAAGTCATAACTTTGAAAAAATCTGGCTTTGCAGAGTTCAAGAATCCAAGATACTGTAGCTGCTAAAGGTCTGATTAGTAGTATAATAACATTCAGAAATATCAAAAAAGCTACTGAAAGTCGGCAACTTGAAAGCCAACGGAAACGATCCCCTCCACCGCACGCGATTCGAATCGGAAATTAGCACGCTTTTGAACTTCCATCCAATGGTCCTGGACGCCGCCGCACACCTGACAAAGTGTGTACATGTTAATGAGGCGCACTGCGCCCCCCGGCGCCCCCCAGTTTAAACGAGCGAGCGGGAATTCCCAAAACCAAAACTCTCCCCCCTCTCTCTCTCTCCTTCGTCTCTCTCTCTCTCTCTCCTTCGTCTCTCTCTCTCTCTCTCCTTCGCATCCGTTAGGGTTTCACCTCGAAGGCTCGAAAGCCCAACCTACGGTCCGCAAGAACCTCTCCGCCGGTTCTTTCTGGAATTCTTTTTGGGGATCTAGGGTTTTCGGGATGGGGTGAAGGAGGTAGGGCGACCGATAGATCTCTGGTCTGCGCGCCCCTCGAAGATGGACGATAGAGAGGATCTTCCGGGGACCAGCGAGGCTGGGGGAGCCAGATTCCACGTCCTTCAGCCCAACCGCGACCTGCAATCCAATTGGGAAGTCGATCTTGCCAAGAATCTTGAAGAGTACCTACTGATGATTTGCTCCGGCGAGATACCGTCCGACCAAGACCACGCGCTCCATTCTGTGAACTTTGCAGAAGGTTTGATACGGGAACCCTAGCAAAATTTATCTTTTTGGTTGTTATTTATCAATTTTTTTGGTTTGGTTTATTTCGTGATGTTTCTTGAAAATGGGGATTCTTGGTGTAGCTGCGCTGCTGCTCCAAGGTTCAGTTCAGGTGTATAGCCGCAAAGTAGAGTATTTGTATTCACTGGTATTGCATGCGCTGGAGTTTCTTTCACTGAAGAGGTGCGGATTCTGATGCTTGCCCTTTGCATTGCTTGATGCTGAATATCTTGCACTCTGATTTATTTGGAATCCCCCTCCTCCCTCCATAAAACGTGACTAAATCTTGTGAGCAATTTCTTGCTTGTGATATTTTGGTTTTGGTTGAAAGAGTGTCCTTTTATCTGAAAATGTTCTTATGATAGGTTGGTTAAAGAGAAGGTTACTAGATAAAACAAAGAGAGGAAATCAGATATTCGCTTGCATTGGGTACAGCTAGTGCAGAGAGCAAAAGTAGTCATTTGACTTGCATCAGGTTCCATCAGTAGCCTATAAAAGGTTACCAGGCAGAGTGATAAAGGAAAGGTTATATTTTTTAGACTGCATTATATATAATGTAATTGAAGTGTATTAGCATGACATTAGTCTTAAGGTGGTACATTTCAATAAAGACTAAGAATAAATTTTAGAACTCCTTAAACAACGACATTAAGGGCCTGTTGACGATGCATAGGATGGATATATCATGCATATCACATAAGAAAATTTTAGTATTTGTTGTTTAGGTGGCTAGAAAATTTACAGTGTAAAAATTGCAGTTTCTTCAGATTAACTTTTTTTCCATCTTGAAAAATCTTGTATCAAATAACAGCATGCCTCTCTTCTGGAAGCAAAAGGAGGATGCTGTCCAAGAGAAAAAAAATTAGAGGCGGGATAGTTTTCTTTCTTATTCTGTGGTATTGCCTCTTTACCATGTCTACCTCCACTTTAATGTAATGGTATCCAGATTCCAGAGGCACCCAATCATGCCCTACAAGGGAATCGATATGCAAGGAGAGTGATCTTTAATGGGATGCATGTCCACCACTAGCACCGAGAAATATTTGAATTAGATTTGTATTGCATTAATGATCAACTAGTTACACTTAATTGTTGATTGTTATGCAGTGAGTGTGGATTAAGAGTATATATTCTTCATGTCTTATGATGGGCAAGTACCTTCGTAATAGCTATAGTTTCTTTAATTACACTTATTTTTCTTCTATAATTTAAGAATGGTTTACAACTAATAATTGGATAGTCCGAGTTTTATTTTCAAAGTTTATGCCATCTTATTGAAGATGAGTTGGAGCTATCTCCATTTAGACTACATATTTCTAAAATGTTTGTAACTCTAGTTTATTTTCATTATGTTGAACTTCAGCCAGATTGACCTGTAGCTTCTTAGTGAGTATACAATCGAAGAGCTTGTTGAACATCTGGAGAGAAAGTAGGAAGCATGTCCATAGTCCATAAAGCAGCTATAATTCTCTCATATTTTTGGAATTTAAAATTCAAGGTTTTTTTGAGATTTTGACAAGAGAAAGTGCTGAATATTTGGAAAGAAGGCAGCAAATGCACATATAAAGATGGAAGAGTGAAATTACATGATTGATTTTTGATTTTAAAGGCTATATACACTTTGTGATTGACCATAGGAGACTGTGCGGATGGGCCTCGTATTGCAATTTAGATAAATTGATTACTTACACCATGATATATTTAAGGTTATGGATATTTAGATGGTACACTGTTTGTTAAGAAGGAGACACTCACGGTAAGGTCTTTTAAGTGGATTCATAGGGGAAGCTGAATTCTTACATGGTGGAAACCTGTTGTTTGCAATTTGCAACTCACAGCTTTTTTTCCTTTCAATATTTTTCTATTGGAGCTTCCCTCATTCCTTTTATCGAGCATAATGATGCGAATCGGGCTTTAATGAGTTCTAATATGCAGCGCTAAGTAGTTCCACTTTCTCGGTCCGAGAAGTGCATTGTTGGGACTGGGCTGGAACGCCAAATGGCTCTAGATTCGGGGTTTCAGCTAACTTTTTGAATTGCACTTCTTATGACCTTTATTAGAATTAGTGGCCTTCATGACCACATTAATGTCATTACAAAACTCTATAAGGTATATGAAGAGTTTTGTGATATAAAGAATGGCCTTTATGACCACATTAGTGTCATCACAAAACTGTACATTAAGAGTTTTTGTGATATAAAGAATAATTTTAATATAAGAATTAGTGGCCTTCATGACCGCACATTAATGTCATCACAAAACTCTATAAGGTGCATGAAGAGTTTATGTGATATAAAGAATAATTTTAATATTAGAATTAGTGGCCTTCATGACCACACATTAATGTCATCACAAAACTCTATAAGGTACATGAAGAGTTTTTTTGTGATATAAAGAATGGTTTTAATCGGATTCAATTAAGATATTCAATGTAATACATTGAATCTAAGAGGAAGATGAAGAGCCAAACATTGTGACTCATGTGGGAAGAGTCACCTAAGGTACTATAAAAAAAAAAAGGGCTCTTGGTCCCTCTCTTCACTTGACAGAAGCTTATGAGGTTTTCCATCACAACCATAAGCATAAAGAAAGAAAGTCAGGTTTCCCATCACAACCATAAGCATAAAGAAAGAAAGTCAGAAGAGAGAAGATCAAGTTGCACTATTTGTTCGTGATCTCAAGGTTTCAATTCGATATTGTAGATTCTATACTCACGATCAAAAGTCTTTGTCTGATGATTGGAGGTTCTTGTCAGCATTCACTTGCATTGTCAATGGCTCAAGGTAATATGTTATATTATTTATGGTTTGTAAAGGTAAACCCAATATCCTTAATATTTCTAACAACCTTTACTTGGGTTATAAAGGGAGGATCATTGAAACTTCATGGTAACCTACAACATGCTTTTGATCTTCAGTTTGAGTTGCTTGGCAACTAAAGAAAGTAAAATGATGGAAACATTTACAGGGATGATTGACTAATGACTGGGAATTTAAAACTTTTTCTTTTTCTTTTTAAAATTGGATTAATCACTTCAATAGTGTGAGAGCATTAATATTAGTTTAGTTGCACTTTTATTCTTAAGATCTGCAATTTACATTAATAATCACGTTCATATTATCCTGTTACTTACTATTACCGTTATCCTATAACTTTGTTCTTTTCTGCTATTGTTCTTTTCATTTCTCCTGCATAGTGAGTTTATGTCATTATATCTATTATAAGAAGGTTTTGTGAACAGGCAATATCAACAAGAAAATGCTTCCATTTATCCTGATGGAAGTGAATCTGGTGCAGTTATCAATGAAGGGAATGAGATATTTTTGGGGTTAGATGATGTGCCGGGTAATGAAAAATTGCATTCTGGATTTTTTTTTAAAGCAAGGTCAATCAACTTACTTAGCAACTGATTGGTTTACACAAGCAGTTGAAGCAAAGAATTGTTTGGATGGTGGGCTTGATAAAGATGACACTTCAAAGCATGTTCCGAAGCCTCCTGCCAATTTGCTTGTACTAGAAGGAGATTGTTTAGATACCAGTGGTGATGCTAGTGAATTAGAATCATATCTGGTAATATTACGTCGATCATGTGAATCTTGCCATTACATAATTTTATCTCCTTTTCTGATTATGTTGATCTTGCCATTGCATAAACAATTTTATCTCCTTTTCTGATGCTGTCGTTTGATCATGTTTTGTGCAGTTAGCAACCTGTGATTGTTTCAGCGATTTTCTTCTGTTGGACCCCTGTGATGCAGGAGCTGTTTATGATTTTTTAAAGACAAATGCTGCTGGTAAAGAAAACATGGCACTTCACAGAGGCAGCTCGATCAGGTCTAAAACTCACCACAATATTTTAACTTCTCCAACAGGAAGATTTGGGGCAACTGCTCATAAATCAAGTATTGGGAAGAACCAAGGCGTCAATCTAAATCAAACTATGGAGAATAACCATGCATTTGAAATTAACAATGATAATCATCGGTCCGGACCTCATGTTGACACTGATCATCCCGATGATGATATGTGCCATGTAGAGAAACCAAATTTAGGATTTTCAGATGTTATGGATGATTCTGATGATGGTAATGATGATCCATGGAAGCCTTTAAATCCTCATGAACCTGGGAACTTGAAAGTAAAACCATTCAGAAAAAGTATGTTAATTTCTTTCTTTTTGCCAAGATATCTTTCTTTCCTTCCCTATTTCTTCTTTATAATTTCTGTTGCATAATGATATTCTTGTTCTCCTCTCTTGAATAGTTAAGGGTTTTGGAAGGCAGGTGATTCATAATGCCAAGAAAAACACTTCAACTTCTCAGTTTCCTATTGCAAAACTGGATGGTATCATCGGCCAAGAGTTTGAAGCATCATTTGAAGTAAAACTCCGTTTGCAAGAAAGGCTACGTGCATCTCGGTCCCCGCCCCTCTTTGAAAAGGTGCTTGCAGGAATTTTCTTGTATTTTGTATCATTACTGACCTTTACCTATCTTCACTCTTCCCGAATTTATAATTGATTTCATATTTGCAGCTAAGAAGATCACTTACTTTTGGAGAACAAGAGGCTTATGATAACTTTGCTGTTTTTGAGGATGAAAATGATGATAATGGAGGGGAAATTCACCCCCTCGATTTTGATCATTCAAACCTTGATCTGCCAAACATTATGTATGATATGGACACAGAAGCACCATTTTGCCATAGGAAGGTTCGTGTATGTGAGCTCTGCTCTCTACTTTATGCTTTGTCAAGTATTAAGCTTATGTGTGACATGTTGTATGTGATCATTTGCAGCAGAGTGATGATGCTTCAACTTGTGATCATGGTGAAGGCCTTACACAGGATTATCTAGATTCTCATGCAACCCTTGAAGATTTGTGTCGCTCACATCTGGTAACAATTTATTTATCTATTTATTTGTCTTTCTTTCTATATGCACGAATGTGCCGTATTATGGACACCCAAGTTGCATTATAATGTATAATATGCTATCCAATCTTCATTTCTTGAACAGTAGGTGATTTTGAAGGGATATTGCAACGTCTGTAAATGTTTTTTCATTAAAGAAACTGGTGATAGCAAATACTATTGTAGCTTTACATTCTAATAACCAATTGCACAGTGCCTTTCCGTTGATGAATGACTTGATTTGACATGTAGTAGCCCAATTCGAGCTAGTTTAATAAGACTTCCCACTACTTGATCTTTTTGGAACATATTGATTGTTCCATCCGGCCTGTGACCATATACCATAAGGCAGTATGAATAGAAAGATGGATACAAAGGTTTACATGTGGCTGGTATATCATCTGCTTCTCTAAATATCTGCAGATCAGAAAACTAGTGTTTCTTTGTCAATTTGAGAGGAAAATGGATCTAGTACTGCAAATTTCCTTGTTGATGAACTCCATCGTTGACTTATAGGTCTACGGATCCAAAAATTTTGAGGTCCCTATCGGTCAGCAAAAAGGCAAATGAACTTGCATGTCTCATTTGTTTCATTCCACATATCAACCGACTATTAATTTATTCATACCTGATTTTCACTCTGAAGTCTTTTCGTGGTGCCTTCATTGGAAAGGTAGAAGGCAGTGATGCAAAAAGAGTTATTAAACCATCCTCTTTCAATGAAACATGGAAGCAAGCTGTTGGTTTGGATACACATTACTATTTTCTAGAGTTATCTCAGAATTTTGTGGGAAATCTGAAAACTCGTCCAGAAGCAGAAGATTCTACATGAATACATGGTGTGAAAAATATTTACTACCATTCTTCGCTGAAAAAGCTCAGCTTTATTTGAGTTGTCGTCTATTTTGCACTCCATTTTAGATGGGAACAATGCTTTATTTTATGAAGGATGGATGCAGGATGTTTATGGCAGGAAACCTCTAGAGGAAACTTCAATAAATAAAAAGATCAACCAGAGGTTATTATGCATTTATATGGGGGACTTAGGTCCTGAAAGTTTGAGTACCAAGCAATATGTTCATGCAACTTCTGAAGTTATAATATTAATGGCTCATATGAAAGAAATGAAAATTAAAATAAACGGCCCTTGGAAGGCATTTTGTAATAACAACCTGCAATTTGTATAGTTAACTAATCTACACTAGTTTATGTTTTGCTAAAGCATTCAGAACAAAGATAACTGATTGGATGCCATTAGAAGCTTGAAGGGACTAGTAACATTTTTATGTCATCAGTTGATTTTTCTATTCTTTATATGTATTGCACTTTAACCATGTCTTCGGACCTCTTGAAATCAGGTCAATCCATGCAACATTGAGCACCTTTCAATGGATATACATAGGGACCAGACTGTTGTATACCCTCGTTATTTTATAATAACAAAGTGGTGCATAACCTCATAAGTCAGACTGTTGTCCATGGTTTTCTTCCCTCTCTTTTCTATATCCCCTGTTGTGCATTTTCTTCATGTTGTTTCATCCGGCATGTGTTTTATTCATCCGGCATGTGTTTTATTCATCCATATCCTTTTAACCTTTTATATGTATCTTTTCTTTTTGTCAAGAATGTTGCATATTTAATTTTTACAGGGTAGCTGGTGCACAAACGAACTTGGTTTTAAGCTTAGTAAGTCAGAAGTTGAACCATAATGGGACTGCATGACCACTATGGTTAAAGAGTCTCATCCAATTTTCCTGATATAAGGTTATCTTGCTTTGTGGCAATGGCCATGGATAGAGCTACAGCAGTTTATCGCTAATTGAGGATGAATTAAACTCTGGTTTCTAGATGTCATCTCTTTTTTAAATATGATGATATCATGGATGATCTTGTATTATGGAGTTTTACAATATAATACAATTACTTATGTTAATGAACTAATTGTATTTTTAGCTGCCTAAGCAGAGCTGCACAATATAATAGGCAGACTCTATTTTCAGACACCTGTCATTGGGAAACAGGATTTGGTAAACTATTGCAATTCCATCATTTGTGGTATACAATAATTGTCACTTTCTAGGTTTTTGCTATGTTGTGGCTGACATCCTCTGATGCTGGTTTAGTAATCTATCCTGTCGTGATTCAGGATGCCCTTCTTGCTAGCATAGCTGAAACAGAGAAGCAGACAGACTTGGCAGCGCGGGTTTCAACATGGAAACAAAGGATTGAACACACCCTCGAAGATCAAGTGAGTTGAAGGAGAATGACTTCTGTTCTCTTCCAATATCGATCTATATGCGCCAAAGAACTCTACTGGTTATTTGGATTTCCCTATTTTCTTCCATTGATAGGGAATTTTTTTGACAGGATGCACACCCTCCTTTTGACATACACTTATATGGTGAGAGAATCATGGACAAACTTTGCTTGGAAGTGGACAGTGGAGGAACCATGCCTTTTACAGATATTGTGATGGGCCAAACAAAGCATGATGTTGCAAGGACATTTTCTGCACTTCTGCAGCTGGTGTTTACCTTTTTCTGCTTGCAAGCTTATACTGGCATCCTTGTTCCGGTGAACAAAAATTGAGCAACTTTATATATTGAACACAGCTGTCAATATTGATTTCAGGTGAACAATGGGAGCGTTGATCTGCAAAGAGATCCAGGAAGCAATGAGTTTGTTTGTCACACAGCTGTGAATCCCTTCCACGTTAGGCTTCTTTGTGATGACAGAAGAAGAAAAGAAATGGAGAACCGTTCGGCAAGGAAGAGAGTTAAGTCCCCTTTGAGGAAAAAGTGCATAAAATCAAATTCCTCCACCTCAGAAGCCACCTCACCTTTAAAATCATTGCATCAGAATGGCAGGTTCTCTCTTAAGCTTGGGAAGGGCAGTGTTATCAGGTGCACTCCTGAGGGGAAGAGAAGGAGGTCTTCTCGATTTATAGATCAGTTGGATTTGCAATCTGCTGGTTGACATAAAACAACTAGTTTTTAATTTGAGGATGTTGTAAAATGGCTGCTGAATGGTCTGGAGGTCATATAGCAGTGCCATACTCGTATAACTCAGTGTACCAGTTCTCTCTAACAAGTTGGCAGGTGACAGCACTTTAATTTATGCCTTAGGTCTAAGCAGGTATATATATTTTTTAATTCCTGTATGTATAATTATTAATCGGTTTATTTCTTGGTTGTCCATCCTTGTTAGTATGCAATAGCATACATGGCCCAATATATAAATCTAAACTGGTTCTTTTTTTGAATTGTGTTTCACTTTCTATCAAGATATTGTCTAAAGGATGAAACACTTCTAGCTGCATGGATGACTTCTCCACAAGGTAAGAGTTGTGTTCCAAGTGACTTCTCTCTTGCACTTACAACATCTATATGACTTGCCAATGTGGGTAAAAAAATGTTTAATCATTTTTTTTCTTTTCTTGTAGCATTAAATGCTTCTTAAAGAGCAAGGAGTAATATATTGATGTCCATGATTCCTTGAACCTTTAAAATGTCCAAGAGAAAAATTCTCCCGTCATTTATTTTTTTATTTATTTACAAAATATCATTTGATAACTGCAGTCCATTACTTTGTTTCTTGAAGCATAATATGAAGAATGAGAATAACATTTCTTTTTGTGACTAGAAATGAGGTATTTATGTGGATATTATGGGCAATCAGCACTTGGCAGCCTTAACCAGGCTCTTGCCCAATATACTAGAGATACATATGTTCAAATGATACCTGTACCTACTTTCCCAGTGTGATGAATTTTTTGGTAGAGCTCCTTGCAATTGTTACCAATATTTGCATGCAAGACTGAACAGCTCTCCCAGTGTAGTTGTTTAATCCAACTTATGACTTGAATGTCTGGTTTGTTTATAGTTCTTGCTGTTGAGCTATGAAATGATGAAAGTGCCCTGTTTCTAAGCTCTAGTGATGCTTACATTTGCTAGAAGAAACAGAGCATGATTTTTTAGACAATTCTTGACTTGGCCATGCCTCAACTGCTATCAGTGACATAACCAGTCAGATCTCGTTGGCTCGTTTTGCATCATAATTGCCTATGAGGTTTATCAAGAACTTGGATCCTGGTTAGGTTGCTGCTGTAAATGCTGGGTCTAGACTAAACAGCATGTCGCACGATGGTTTCATGGGATTACTAGCATTTTCACCAGAGATAATGCTTTCCCTTTCCTCCTCTTCGCCTTACACACTGTGCTAGGAGGCTGGCATGCAATTTTGGGATATATAAAGTAGGGCTGGTCCTCCTTTTTTATCTCAGTTTGGAGGTATGACCAGTGCGAGCCTAAACCAAAAGCTACTTGAAACATTATACAAACCATATGATACATGCAATGCAAGATAAGTCTCAACTTCAAAAAGGCAACCTTTTCATTGATAAAAATGCTCACTCGCTCTTTCTCAAAAAAAATTAAGGCATACTTGTCGAGATGATATATTCTCACTTATCTGCTAGTCCTCTTACACTTGTGCTGGAAAGGAATCATCAAGCTACGCAAGTACAAGAGTAATGCTAGAAATAATATTTTCCACAGTGGACTGTCACCCTCAAGCAAATTTTCCTGTAAATAAAAATATTCTTTGGTGAATGCAGTTTTTCTAAGACTGATACGGAAGTCGTGAATTGGGGATGTTGTACCACTCTGAGTAATCTATGACTACAGTTTAAGACTGTTAAGACGACGGCGCCCAAGGGGCAGTCCACGTTCTCCAAGTCCTCGAGGAAAATGATGCCTTTGAAACCTTTCCATCAGCAACCACACTAGTTTTTGACGGTGGTGATCCTCAATTTCTTGATAGCTTGTACATATTGGTAGTGGTAAGCGAAGTGTACTGTGGATTTCTTGTGACTCGCCATCTGCCCATCTTCCATACTAATATCATGTTAATCAATTGAGACTGATTGTGCCGGATCGTGCACAAGCCATGCATCATCTCCTACTTATCCTTCCATGAGTTCTCAAAGAAAAATATGCTAAGTAAAATGATCAAGTACTCGGTTCCAACATCCTCAATTCTCATGTTTCTTTGATGTAGAATGTTGCCTTGTGCCGTCCAAATGATCTTGCCACACTCATATTAAAGTTATTTATGATATATTATTTAATTTATAAAAATATTCTTTGATTATTAGTGCATGTATGTAGGCATGTTGTATGCATGCTCATATGTATGCAATATGAATGTAACTCCTGAATAATAAAATGCTAGGACAAGGCATATCAAAATACATGTTTAAAAGAACTGATAAATATGTAAACGATTCACCTCTGATGAAATTAAGAAAAGAGACAAAGTGGTTAGAGACAAGTACAAGATTGGTTATTCAAAAACCAGACATGATTTATTATTTATAGTTATATGATCCTTTTTTTTTTAAAGAAAGATGTTCTGGTTGATAATCTTCATTAAAATATTAATAGGTCTATGAATTCAAGGCTTTCTTTCTTAGTAAAGTACGAGATCGTGACAAATCAGATATTTTCTCTCATGTTTTAACAATAATAATGAGACCTATTCAACTACTTAGTAAACAGCTCGAACTTCGATATTGGGCTTAACTGGCAAAATTTAGGACAGGAAATCATGGATTGAAAAGGAGACGGCCAGGAGTTAGTTGAGTTAGTAGAATAGATATATACTAATCAATATAAAGTTAAATTAAAGTTCACCGGCGGGATTGTTTTATTTGACCTATAGGAACTTGCACCACCTGATTAAGATCAGACGGTCAATATTATTCAAGAAATTTAGGATACAATGTATCAAAAGTATTTCCGTATGGTCAGATATCTCTTAAAAAGAAAAAAAAAAACTGATCATGGGCCGGATTTGGATAAAAAATATCAAATTTTTTATAGACACCGTCCGAAGTTTGATTAAAAATAAATAGAGTTTAGGCCGGAGTCCTAGCTCTTTCTTCCTCATTGAAGTTTTTGGAATATCAGAATATGTCTGGTTGCTAACAGGTTGCTATTAATTTTGTATTGTCTGATGTATTTCTCCATTCGAGCAGCCTGTTTTGCAGACATTTGAAGTTATTTAGGTCATCAGGGGAAAGTGCCCATGTATAATTCGCCATCCCAAGTGCTTTTTCTTATCAATGCGAATGATAAAGCATGCTTCAGAATTTATAAAGGCTCCGCAATTTTGCTAATCTTTGCCTGTGGGGAATTTTGCTGCAATCCTGCATTAGAACTATGCTTCCCTGACTATGGTTGATATTTAATAAGTATTCTTGCTAGAGTACGCTTTGAGTTTTTGGCAGCTATAAATTCCGAATCTGATGAGTTTGAACAGTATTATGCTTTTGATCAAAGGTCAGTTGCATTCGTCGACTTATAATGGATTGTTATGTTGAGCGAGACGCATTCCAGCAAGAAGTGGCCCAATATATTTGAGGGCTTAAGACCGTTTTATCTTTAAGACCTTTTCTGCGGTGAGCTGGCCTAAGACAAATCTATAGGAGAGATCTTTTTCTTTTCTATTTTGTGTTTGAGGACCTTTTTTGGGTAGGGATTTTAGGCACGACCGCCTCAGTCGTCTAAAAATTGAGCCGGCCCTGATTCCAGCATATTTGGGAAGCGAGTTTGCCCCAGGGGCGGCACAGCTTTGGGCTTATGAGCTGCGTGATCTCCTGTCTTTATGCATTCGTTCAACCATAAAGTAGCATCGCTTGCATTTTGCGCATGCTCCGTACCTTATGAAAGAAATCCAAGAGCATTGGCGTTTCTGTTCCACCAAAAAACTACCTAATGATTGATCCTGCAGAAAAAAAAAAAAGAAATTGGATTAGATTTTTTTTGTAAAATAATATATGTTTTGGAATTCTCTGACAATTTCGTTCATGTGCACAAGTCTAAAATAAATGATGTATATTTAGTGAATGTTTAATATTTAAACGTGTGTGTGTTTATATTTTATATTTGTTTAACTTGCCACTGGTCTCTACTTGAATGCTAATAAACTTGTTCAGAATTTGCAATATATATATATATGTATATATTTTCTTATAAAATCAATAACTAAGTGACTGCAGAGGGTGGCTTTTTTGGGTTTTTCGGGGCGGTTGGCGGGTTGCGGGGGAAAAGAAAGTATCACTTTCCTTCGCGCGGATCCACCGTTGGATAACCCACCGCATATATCTCAAAGCGATCCAAATCCTGTTTAGCACAGATCGTAGAGCGACAAGTGGATGATCCAACGGTGGATTCGTGTGAAGGATACGGCCCCGTCCCAGTTGACAAAACTCAGTTACAAGGCCGGCATCTTTCACGTGGGCAGTGTAGCCGCTTGGGGAGCGTGTGAAAGCGAGCTCTCGCCTTCCTACTCTCCGGGGGGCCTGTTGTTTTTCTTGGATGGAAATATTCTGAGAGGAAAAAATAAATTAATTTAGAGATGGAATTTCGAGTGATATTAGTGGCGATTCTGTTCTCCATATCATCGGTAGCTACTGGAATTGGAGCTGGAATAGGGGAGGATTACGTCCGGCCCAAGCCCCGGAAAGCCCTAACTTTTCCATGGAAGCGGAAGCAGTCCTCGGAGCCCCAGCAAGTGAGTTTTCGATCGCTTTCTGCGGATAATTTAGAAAAAAATTGCTTTGTTTGAGGTTTGGATCGTGATCTGATCCTATTTAGGAACGTCGCTCGCCGGATCTGTTGCTCTCATTGTTTCTAGTTTGTGGAACAGGTCGCTGATTGATGGTTTTAGTGTAGTTTGTTGGCTATTTTTAGAATGTTTTGATGGAAAATTCCTAATTGGTTCTGCTGCTATTTATCCAGGAACTGCTTCGAACTCAAAATTCCCAGTTTCAATGTACTGAGGGCAGATTTTTATTTTTTTTTCATGTTTTTCACTATTTTTGAATGTTTTGATAGAAAACTAAGTTAATTTTGGTGACAGTTTGTTCAGCAGGTGCGCTTAAAAATTCAAAATGTCAATTTCCCCTATATAGGGGTGATTTTCTCGAAAAAAAAAAACTATAAAGTGGTAATTAACTATAGGCTTTTAGGCTGACAAGCTTCCGAAATGATTATTTCTGCCGTTGTTGTTCTCTAGGCTGGGATCTGATCCCCATTTATTGGAGATCTGGATAGAATACTTTGCGTTGCAGGTGAAGCATTGAGACTCTGAAATCATCTTGTCAGTTTAGTTTCGGAATTGGACATGGTTACCTCTTGCTATTTTTACTGTGACTCCCATGCTTATGCTAAACTCACTTAGAATCGGCTATCATTTTACAAGGAGTAGTGTGATTTTGGCAATATTCACTTTCACTAGGGGATAAGATTGTCTGTGGGTTTAGCATGCGATTGTCCAAAAAAAGAAATGCAATGAATAAAAAAATGGCATCTTTTCCACAGATTGGCAAGATTTAAAAATGTCGATAAGTGTAATGCTGTCTGTCTAAATATTTGCGAATGTGTATGAATATACTTAAGCATGATATATGGCAGTGTGCTTGACTTTTGTGCATTGAACCTCATTAAATATTTTTTCTGAAGTAGGTCACAGAATCTATGTAAGGTTCTAATATATGCAATGTGCGAAGCTCCAGCTCTGGGATTCCTTGGATTCTGAATTGTTATTCATTTTGCTAGAAAAACTAGAAAAATAATCCTGTTCAGTAGGATCAAAAACATCCTTTGTCATAGTTATAAATATCATTCACGTCTCAGATTTTCTTGTAGTCAAAAGTTATTTCAACAGCAACCTTTTTTCTATATTTTTGCAGGTTCACATTTCTTTGGCCGGGGAAAAACAGATTAGAATATCATGGATCACTGATGATGAAACTTCTCCTTCTATTGTTAAATATGGAACTTCACCTGGAGAGTACACTTATTCCTCTGAAGGAGAAAGCACATCCTATAATTACCTATTGTATAGTTCAGGGAAAATACACCATGTTGTTATTGGACCTCTTAAAGATGACACAGTTTATTATTATCAGTGCGGGGGACGAGGACCAGAATTTCATCTTAAGACCCCTCCCTCTCAGTTTCCAATTACATTTGCTGTAGTTGGTGATCTTGGTCAGACAGGGTGGACAACATCAACTTTAAACCATGTAGCTCAGTGCAAGTATGATGTGCAACTTGTTCCAGGGGATCTCTCATATGCTGATTACCAGCAGCATCTATGGGATTCTTTTGGCGAACTGGTGCAGCCACTTGCTAGTGCTAGACCATGGATGGTAACAGAAGGAAACCATGAGAAGGAGAGAATATTAATCTTTAAACCTGGATTTCAAGCATATAATGCTCGGTGGAAGATGCCTTATACAGAAAGTGGATCCACATCAAACCTGTATTATTCTTTTGAAGTAGCAGGAGTCCATGTCATTATGCTCGGTTCTTATACAGATTATGATAAAAACTCAGATCAGTATGCTTGGCTTAAGGTTAGTCTGTTTTATAGTTCCTACTGTGAAGCTTAAATATCCTTCTTAACTCACTTGTCTCATGGTTATTTTATTTCTTTCTGTAGCCTGGGAGACTTAGTAGAAAGCAACAAATTTTTCCAGTTCTCTGGAAGAAAGATCAAACTAGCCTTACAGGGCGACCGTGTAATATAGATGTGAACATATAATTTGTTATTGGAATTAAATTTTGAAAATAGAATAGAATCTGTCTCGCTTCTCCCTTAGTTTCTGGCAATATTGTACTAAGGACAATCATTCGTAAAAACTGGTCATAAGCATTATTAACTTCTTGCAGGCGCTACCTATTTGACTTTTCAGTTAACGTTGTAAACACATTTCTTGATATAATGATGCATCCTCATCTTATGGCTCATATGCTGAAATTTTTGTTTCAATTAAACTCTGTCTGAAAATAAAAGATACTATATTCCGTTTTAGCCAGAGTGCATGTCTCCCTCCAATGAACATTTTCTGCCCCAGAATTAGTATTCTTACTTCACCTAGTGAAACAATTAGTTTTTCTTCGCTTTTCTCAGATTTAGGGCTTGGATTTCCTTTTATGTTTTTCCTAATTCAACCGCATAGAAATTCAAAGAAAAGAAAATGGTTTAGTATTTTATATGGATGAAGAGAGCATCCATTTCCTTTTGATGTTACAGGCTGATCTTGCTAAGGTGGACAGAGAAAAGACACCATGGCTGCTAGTGTTATTGCATGCACCATGGTATAACAGTAACTGGGCTCATCAAGGTGAAGGGGATGGCATGAGGGCTGCGATGGAACGCTTGCTTTATGCTGCCGGTGTTGATATTCTTGTTGCTGGACATGTGCATGCTTATGAACGTTCAGTATGTCTGGATGACATGTAACTCTTTACTTTCCCACTCCTGTTCGAACTAAGGCACTCATTGCACTTCACACTTTCAGGGACGTGTCTACAATGGTGGCTTGGATCCTTGTGGAGCCGTACACATAACTATTGGAGATGGAGGCAACAGGGAGGGTCTGGCTCAAAGGTACAGCATTTCCCCTGGCATGGTGCATCATGCTTAATTATATCACTAGAACTTGCGACCTTCATATTCATGGTGAAATTACTGAGCTTCTGAAGATATCTTTTTTGTTGTATAATTACTTGATTCGTCTTGAACTTATCAGATATATTCAGCCAAGACCAGACTGGTCAGTTTTCCGTGAAGCAAGTTTTGGTCATGGTGAGCTGGAGATCATAAATAAGACTCATGCCTTTTGGAGTTGGCACAAGAATGACGATGATGAACCAGTAAAATCAGATCAAGTCTGGATCACCTCATTAGTGAGTTCTGAATGCTTTGCTAATAAGAAGCCAGAGTTCAGGAAGATTCTGATGGCTCCTTAAGTCTGGAGATTTCAGCAGTACCACCCAAAGGAATCTAAGGGTTTCAGCTTAGTTCAACAAGGATTATGTTCGAGAAGTTCTTCTAGCACCAATTAGTCCTATCAAATATCTTGTCTTTCCAGCATGGTACACTAGTATGTACAAAGCCTTGAACTTGATAGTTGATGCTGTATGACATGTAGCATTATTAGGGCTGGAGCCTGTACTTGTTAGCTTAAACTCTAGTTTCTTAGCTAATGCAAGAACTCATGGTTGTTCAAAGTTAGATGCAACTGAGGCAGATGAGTTGAGTGGCTTGATGTAAATTATTTGCTATTAATAAGTATGGACGATGGTTTCGAAGGTTGCATTGATGTTTCCAATTTCAAAATCATGATTTATGCTTCTCTTGGAATTAAAATTTTTTGATTTGAATAGAGTTCACTTAAGAAAGAAGATTCAAAAAAGGGAAAAAGGAAATATATCAAAGAGAGAAATCTAAATTTGAAACTATAAACTTCTAATCATCTGATTTTTAGACCTTAAGGAGTTCTCATTCCATAACCGAGAAATTGTATTACAAATTCCTCTTGTGAATTCAAAGACAACGGGAAGTCATTATTATCACAAACTGCGGCATGAGAAGAGCTTTTGAGTAGAAAATGAAGATGAGAGCGCATGGAAAGGCCAAATAGTGGGCATGCTTTTGCGCCTGTCTTATGGCTATGACACTGCTTGCAGTATTGTCATTTCATTTTGAATACTAAATGGTCGTTTCAGCACAATCATACAAGATGTCAATTTGAAGCGAGCCACATTAACAGTATGTAAGTTGCATCAGTTCAGTACACCTCTCCACGCCAGTGATCAATAACTTGGGTGACTCAACAAACTGCAGGCACATAGATGATCAAAGGCTCCAATGAATTCACAAAATAATTGCTGGCATGTAAGATTATTATTACTCTGTAAGAGGAACTCTTGTTGCTTGGCTATATATTGCGTGCGGTACAAGATGAGCCAAACATGTCGCCCTCAAAAGAACTCTTCAGACAATGACATGAGCTAGAGGACTTGTGAGGACCCGTGCGGGCGTGTGTTTAGTCCCACATCGGTTATTCGCTGGATAGATCTTGGGTATTTATATAGGATCAAGAAACCCAAATAATAACTTCCGGCTAGCCATTTTGGATGAGATCTTAGGTTGTTACAAATGGTATCAGAGCGGACCCGGCCCATAACTTATGTGGACTAGGAGATACTGCAGCACGGATCCATTGGGGTTGACTACGGACTGATCGTGGTGTTTGTGATTAGATTTGAATGGATTTGAACTCTTAGCCTGACGAGGACGTCAGAACTTGAACGGGGGGAGTACGTGAGGACCCGTGCGAGCGTGTGTTTAGTCCCACATCAGTTATTCGCTGGGTAGATCTTGGATATTTATATAGGATCAAGGAACCCAAATAATACCTTCCGCCTAGCCATTTTGGGTGAGGTCCAAGGTTGTTTAAAAATGTGAGACCCAAGCTTTGAACCGAACTGGGCCCGGTCCACTTGACCGGCCTAGCCACCAGTTCCGACCTCACGTACGTTGCACGTGAGGGCACACGGTGAGGAGGTGGAGGGGATCCATCCCGAAGAAGCCGGGATCCCCTGTTTTAGCGCATTCTTCTCCTCCCCTTTGAGAGCACTCAAGGTAGAGTCGCCACGCCCGAGTTCTTCCTCCTCGGGCTGCCAGCAAAGAGAGAGAGAGAGAAAGAGAGAGGGAGATAGAGGGCTTTGGGCCTTCTTCGGTACGAGGGGTCTTCTTCTTCCTTACCGCCGGAGAGGAAGAAAGCCACTAGACTTTCATCAGGGCTGAGGTAAGGCCTTCTCCTCCTCTCTTGGTGATTGGCCATGATGTGTTGATCGCCGGAAACTTGGGTCCAAAAAATCGGTCGGCCGAGTGCTCCGCCGCAGGCCTTGTTCGCCGCCGCCCGTCGCCGGGAGTGGCCGGGCTTGCTCCGCCACCTCCTGATGCTGTCAGAGCCGGCCGCCATGGCCGCCCTTGGGCTCGATCGAGAGGGAAGAAGGAGGGGGGCAGGGGGGTCACGGATCCCCTGTTTCGCCGAAGGGGAAGGAAGAAAGAAGTCGGGAGAAGTTTCTGGAGAAGAAGAGAAGAAAAGAAAAAGGAAAGGAAAGGAAAGGAAAGAAAGAAAAAAAAGAAGAAAAAAGAAAAAGAAAAGAAACAAAAAAAAGAAGGAAAAAGAAAAAAAATGAATAAAGAGAGGGGATGGTTTACGGGTATGAATCCTGACTCGGGGTGCTAGGCACTCCTGTAGGGCCAACCATGGGAGGATATTAAAAAAAAAATTAAGTATTTGTATATATATATTGTGACGAATTTTAAAAGAAGAATATAGTTTTTGGAATATTAGGTTCTGTTGAGGGATTTGCGGAATTAATTGGATTTGTTGGGGATCGCGTTCGCAAGGTAAGTGATGTAACCTCTTTTTTCTAGATTTATCGGCAAACTATATGTATGTTTTGCGAATCGAATTATTCGTGAATTCGAATTTGATGCATTGATTATATGTATATTTTAGAATATTGTACGCCTCTGATTGAACGTATTTGCTTCTGATTTGAATTGTATTTAATTGCTCTGACATTGTACTTTTCGGCTTGGAACACTGAACATAATGTAGGAAAAGATAATGACTTAAAATAGATTCAGACTTTCAGTCGGGCTATGTTGAGGACCCTACCAATAGGGGCTAATACATTGGTACGACAAGAAGAATAGTCGGTGATATGACCCTGCCATAGAAAACATGTGGCCATAGTCCTGGCTGTTGAGTTGAATCTGATAAATTGAAATAAAATAATATATGAACAATATTTGGTTTTGACACTACATGTTTTCATGATTGAATTATGAAATAGAGAATTAATTGAACTTCGACCTGGCTATGTTGAGGATCCCGCCAATGGGGGCAGATACGTTGGCAATTGTTTGTCCTAAAGGACTCACCGCAAGAAGATTAGTCGGTGTTGATGATCCTGCCATAGGGAACATGTGGTCATAGTCCAGGATCGACAAGATGAATTGAATATGTGAAAAGAATCTTATGAATTTAAGAAA
>JAOXJJ010000725.1:17359693-17382251 GCA_025769935.1 Phoenix roebelenii | reverse complement strand
GGGCTGTCTAGCTCATTATACAATCTCTTGTTGTTTTACAGATTCCGAGAACTAGCCTATTGGGGTTCCAATAATGGAAGAGTGACTAAAAGGATTGTGGCACAAGTTAATCTTAAGATTAGGATTATTTAAGTTGATTTGTTATTATGGACATTTATCATGATTATTGAACATTGCAAGGTCTTGTCAATTTAAGAATTAGGTTTCTGCATATTGGTAAATTATAGTTCCGCTGCGTATTTAAAACGGTGAAACCTTATGACTTAAATCAGTCAATGGAATAAGATTTTCATTTATTCAGTTAAATTATTTTAGATTTATAAAATTGAGATGTTTGGTGAAAATGCTTTGCATGCTCTGGAAAGAATTCTCTATGGGTGTGTGGCGGTTGGTGCGACCCTCGGTCCGCGATCTCGGATCGTGGGCGTGACAGAACTTTATGTGAAAGAGGGAGATGATCTATGAGGTGCTCCAGATCTCATTAAATGAATTGTCATCCTTCTTACTGATGAAACTTACAAAACCAACATGGCTTACCACGAGCTTGGTGACTACGTTGTATTCGTTCAACTTGTACAAACTCGAGCCATGTCAAAGATTTTAGTGTACTGCTGGAATCCAACAATCATATTGCCTTGCCTGCTTTTTTCCATCAAGTGTATACAAAATCACAATCCAACCAATGATGGCTTATCAATGATAATATGAAAAGCTTCATTTTTAAGCATCAACACCATATATAGATACCAACAGCTTAGTGTACTGCATTGTTTGGCACTTAAGATTAGTACCATTTATCATGTACATGGCTGTTCATGTATAGCATTTAGAAGCCTGAAATTAATCAGGACGGAATCCCCACAAAATGGCAATTAAAAAGCCTCAAATTGTCACTGATTATCATCTGCAACTAAAAGTAATAGGTTGACAGTTTCTCTAAACCTTCGCATGGTAATGTCCCTTTCAGCACGCAGGCGAGCATTCCTATATGAATGGAGGCAGCAGGTACAATATCAACATATTCAGTACATCTTATATGCTTGAGACAATGAAAAGATCGCAAGTTGTCTCACCTCTTCTGCAGCTCTGTCTTCCTTTCAAGATCCTGAGCAAGAAAGTTTAATCTCCTTAAATGACCCTGTAAATTGTGAACTGCAGCAAGGCCTTCTTGTATTGAACACATTTTCTTGAGAAGCTCAGCTGCAATAAAAAACCCTTCACTTTTGTTCCTGAGGCAATTGATAAAGCAGTTATAAGAATGAAAAAGCAATGGTGAAAATTTATTTACTGGTGGCTACCAAAGCCCGTCCATGATGCACAGGAAGCTGAACCCAATCAGAAGAGTATATAAGGAACCAGAATAATTTATATGACAATAAAAAAATATGAACTGTGTACGTATTTGATAATTAATCTGCAACTATGCAACAATACATCAACCATAATACTAAACTTATATGCAATATGAGGAAACTTATTGTGTCGTGATCAATGTACAGTTTTACTAAGTTCAAAACAAATAAGAAATTATCCATCTATATGTTAATATTTGTCAAGGAAAAACCAATCTATTAATAACTAAACAAACTATCGATTTTTTCAAAAACCTAACAAACTGTGTAAGATAACAGTGGTTTTGTTTTTACACACAAAATGCAACAAACTGTTTAACGACCCTTTTTTCTCTAATGGTCTCGATTTAGCAAAAATCAAGGCAATTATGTGAAGTTATGTACCTACACTAAGCTTTTCTAGAAAAAGTTGCCATATATTAAGCACAACCAATCAGTTTTTTGATAATTTCTTACGGGAGTGAAAGAGGAGAAAAAGCACTTAAACTACTCGCAAAGAAATATCAAGTTCAACATACCTTTCATAATATTCCTTCTAAAAAAATAAAAAGAAAATCCTTTCATACTATAAACTGATTGCAGAAACGGTGAACTCTCTCATGTTACGTGCAATCTATAAATATAATAAGGACAAAATTTTCTTAAATAAAAATTCATTTTCAATATAGCATTATCCAAAGTTCACCGTCTCGGTACTGAATCCCGTACAAATGTCACACTAACACTGTGTTGGTACGGTACAAAATCTTTTCAACGTACCGATGTCGATATACCACCCATACTAGTTACCGATACAAGTATCCCGTACCACCATGTTCGGGTCGGTACGATGAACCATGGCATTATCACTAAGAACCCACACCAATTATGAAATAACAGGTATAACAGTTTTGACCTCCATTATGTTGTATATGCAATATTGGAGAATGGCTATCTTGTATCATAACAACCCATTATAACACAAATAACGGGTATTATTCGCATTTGTACTACTTCTCCAAATAAAGTGTGATATTTAAAATTAAAATTTTAACTAATTTTCTCTCTAGAGAAGTTTGTACCACCTAAAAATAATAATTTTTATGACATTGACAATGAGTTGGAAAACTACATTGTTTTTTTTTCCAATATTTTCCGCTATAATGCCAACAAATTTGAAATCACATCTTACGTGGCAAATAATAGCCATTATGGCCATTATAATGACCAATAATGATTTTGGTAGGGGTTCATTGTAATGGAATAACACTAGAAATCTAGGCCTGAACAGATACATTGCTTTTGAATAATTGTATATCCTATCACACTTTTAAAGTGAATTTTATAGGAAAACAACCATTAACTTCACCTCCTGATTATACCATAATGAAGTCTGAGCATAAGCAAATCATCTATCGGTTACTATCACAATCAAAAATGCTTTTAGAATCATCTGTATTTCAATCATCACATGATTAACCAACAACATTATGGTCACAGAATTAGTTAGACACATCATGGGAGTAAAAATTTACAACATGTTTATCAAATGCAAACAGTCTACAAATTTGAGGAAAGCAACATAGTAATATGGGTTACACCAAAATTAAGTTAAATTACTCAACAATCAATTTATTCACCTATCAAGCACGAAAATCCCTCATAGTTCCTAAAAACAAAAACTTATTCCTGATCATGACCATGTAATTGGATGCTAGTAACATGAAGAAATGTAATCATAAAAGACGATTCTTGGGCATAGGGTTACATTGATTGATAACTTAAGCGATCTCTGTACATTTGCTCTTTCCATTGATCACAGGGGTCTCAATAACTACATTATTCTAATATAGTGGATTCCCATCAAAATCATACTTGACCAAACATTAGTTGCCCCAACCCTTGTGATGGGTACTTATTAATTATATATAAAATGATAAATTATACAACAATATTGCTGAGTTACGCCCCGCGCGATGCAACAATCGCAGCGGAATACCGCACGACGCGTCGTTCATCGTATGAACGTGCCAAGAATCGTAGAGTTCAAAAATTTTTTCTGAATCCAAATCCAGAAGATCCTTGAACTAAAGAGGGAGGGAGATTAGGATCTGAAGGAGGTTGATTAACATTCATGTAAATAGAAACAAAATTCAGAGATAACGATTTGAAGATCCCATCTTCAAACCCTGTGCGGTTTTATGAACACCGCAACCTGATGATCTTTCTAGGTTCCTGATTAAGCCGCACACATGTCCGGCCTCTACAGGTATCCACACGAGGATCTAATCATCTGAGATAAGGTCTTACTGGAGTGCTAGCTCCTTGCAAAGACCTCCCATAACTATCAAATAGATTGGAAGATAAAAATCTGCAGCATACCTCTTTAAAGAAGAACCCTTTCTTCTTCAACCTTGCTCGCGATGGAAGAAGATGAGGGATGTAGCTTTAACCATAGATCTTCCTTTCCTTGCACCCATGGAAGAAGAGGATGAAGAGCACCCCTTGCTGCCGTGGAGAAGGAGAAGAGGAAGAAGGGGTTGACGTAAGGAAGAACACCTTCCTTGGCGTGATTTGATCTCTTCCTTTGCTTCTTCTTCTTCTTTTCTTTCCAACACTTAGAGGAAGAAGAAACCTTTCACATTGCTGCCATGAGGAGAGAGGAGGGCCTCCTCTTGCTGCCGTGGGAAAGGAAGAAGGGAAGAGGGAAGGAGGCGTGGAGAGGAAGAGGAGAACTCATACCTATAACGCCTCAAGGGTCCTTTAAATAAATTTGGGTTTAGAGCTTTTTCCAAAGTCTATCATGAGTAGGAGACAAACTTCTCGAAATAACCCATCCTTGGATAAATGCCAAGTGTCCACTTAATCAATTGATTAGAGCCTAATCCAATTAGGATTAATCCCTATGGCTCCATGCATGATAGAGTGCCATGTGGACTTTAGAGTCCGCACAAACCCTAGTTTAATCCAATTGACCCAATCATGAACCCAAATCAATTTGGGTCGAACTCAATTTAATTTGGCTCATTTAAACAGCACAATTGTAATCCAATTGCAATCAATTCCACTTAATTTTTCTTCCATTAACTTACTAACACTTAGTGGGTTAATTCAATCTCCAATCATACTGATTGATTTCTATTGTGATTCTAAATCACAATTATGATAGTCTGACTAATTAAATCCTCTATTTGTGTGATCCCGTAGGTTCTATTCTGACTGGTAGTGAGACATATTTAGATCTCTATCTCAATATCACTGAAGCTCCTTTCAGTGGACTGAAACTATTTCAGTTCTACTCTCAGGGTTCACTGATCGCCAAGTGAATGCCTTCGAGTCTCACAATCCACTAGTGACACCTAGCAGTATCTGATGGCAACCTAGCAGAATAGAATGTCTGAACCTCTAGGTGCAGTTAACATATGATACAGTCCTTCTATCATGGATTCCGACGTGATGGAGGTTATGGATAACTCGTCAAACCCCATCGTCTGTCATATGTCAGATTTATTTGACTTCCAGTTCGAAATATGAAAAACTCTTTTTCCAAAATATCTGGCCAGGAATTTATCGAACTCAGTCTCATAAATCACATAGGATCACTCCTAATCCATCAAGGTCGATAGATCCCATCTAGATGCAATCCTATTCCAAAATGGACTTACCGCAGCCAATTCGCACTACAAGGACCCAAATGGCTAGGGCCCAAGTTCACATGCTCGTCAAACTACAGCAACCTCACAGTAAATAGCTGAGGCATCGCAAGTCAAAGCACCAGTCATACAATTGCAGCATAAGTAGTCACTGACGAGTGGATAGACATCCATGTGATTACTTCCTTTGGTCACGCTCAGTACCTTGTTCTCTAACAAGTACTTGCATAATCACTCCAGTGTCTCTACACCGTGGACTCAAGACTCGTCCATCTGACTAAATGATGTGTGCACTAATCTCAGCGGAACGATCACCGTCCCTCGTGATGGATTCATCGATCAGAAGCATTTAGAAATTAATCCCTAATGACATGCCTTAAATTCTCAACTCTTTAAGAATATGTGTCATCATCTATTAATTTTTTGGACGATTCATGGACACATACAAATATGAATGAAAAACAAATTGCCCAATCTTATTTATTAATAAGAGTCAAATTAAAAATTTACATCCCAGATTATAAATATGCGTCAGCCACATTGGCTTCTAGGGCATACTTCTAACAAATATAACAATGTTTTATTGGACAAATGTTATCCAAATCACTATTATAAAATCACTTTTATAAAAAGTTAAATAAAATTGAATCTTGAAATATTATTATAATTGTAAATACCATTATAATAACTATTGTCCTTTTTTCTATTATTAGTAAGGTTGAAAATGGGTTGGGTTGACCCATGACTCAACAACATGACCCACCACATTTTTGGAGACCCATGGGTCGGGTTAGGGCTCAAAAAATTGGATGCATGTCTTTTGATTTGAAGCAACCTGACCCAATTGGATTAAACACAACCCAAAAATGCAAATTATATAAAACCTCATTTTCTTCACCTGAATATCTTTTCAATTCACTAAATGAACCTTACTTAAACTAATTCTATTTGTTCATCTCAATAACCCAATCTCCTCACCTATTTTCACATAATTATATTTAAATATTCATTGTTTGTTTAGGTGGATTCTTATTTGTAATATTAAGCATATAAATATTTATTTTTAAAAAATGTAGCTTGCAAACTTGTACTAGGTTGGGTCTGGATTTTGGATTATCTTTTCTGACTTGATCCAACATGACCCGACCAATATAATATCCAGGTTTAATTTCATCAACAAAAAATAGACCAATCTAACCCAACCGAATCCAACCCAACCTGAAAACCCAAAGTATATAAAACCTCATTTTCTTCACCCCCAATATCTTTTCAACTCATCGAATGAACCTTTTTAAACTAATCCCTCTTCGTTCATCTCAATAAGCTCGTCTCCTCTTACCTATTTTCATTAATTATGTTTAAACATTCATTGTTTGTTTAGCTGGATCCCAATATATAATATTCTCAAGTATACAAGTATTTATTTTTTAAAATTGTTGTATCTTAGTAGTGATCACTTTCTTGGACAAATTATAAAAAAAAGCTTTGGAATGGAAATTCATATTTAAATTGGCTTTGTAGTTTATGTAAAATTTTAATAATTTTATATTTAATTATTAATTGCGATATTTTAGTTATAAAATGATAACTAAATGCTTGGTCTAAACTGTAGAGACGACTTGGCTCAGTTCAAACCCGCATCAAGACATCTCGAGTTAGGTCTAGGTCATAGTTGACCCAACCCAATATGATTCAATTATTGGGTCTAAAATCTTTTCCATAGGCTCAACCTAACCCAATCCGATCAACAAATGTGTTGGATTCGAGCCCTAAATTAAGATCCAAACATGAAACTAAGTCAGGTCGAAGTCAAGCATCCCACAGTCTGACATGACCCATTTGCAGCCCTAATTATTAGAGAGAGACCTATTGTGATTATAATAGCGATTAATTTTAAACCATGGATCTATGGTCACCAATGCTCAAGTTAACTGCTCCCTTATAATATATTGCCGAAGTAACAATGATAAAAAAATCAAACAAATTCTAGGCCTAAGGCAAAACTCTTACATCGGATCTTTAGTATGGAATCATCCCAATTGATGTTTTGGTGTTCCGATTGGTGGTAAGCATGGAAGCTTGGGCCACTCTTATGGCGCCATGTTATGCACCATATTAGATTGGTAACTTATAATTATTTGATAAAGGTCTTAACCACATAAATTTTTTAAACTTGAAGTTAAACTATAATGGTTTCTGGCTCCCTTCACAATGTTGTACTAGCAATTAGACACATGCAATGCATATTAAAAAATAAAGTAAAATAGTTTAAAGGATTAAAGGATAGGAGATAGAAAATATGTGGATTACAAAAGAAGTATCGATGTTTTTATGCCTTTTTTAAATTTAAAAGAGTTTAGTTGTATAACAACTCAGGACCTCATCCAAAATGGCTAGACAGAAAGTATTATTTGGGTTTCTCGATCCTATATAAGTACCCAAGATCTATCTAGCAAATAACCGATGTGGAACTAAACATACGTTCGTACGAGTCCTCACATACTCCCTCCGTTTAAGCCCTAACGTCCTCGTCAAGCTAAGGTTTCAAATCCATTCAAATCTAATTACAAACACCACGATCAGCCCATGGTTGGCCTCAATAAATTCATGCTACAGTGTTCCTTAGTCCACATAGATTATGGGCCGGGTCCGCTCTGAAACCATTTGTAACAACCCAGAACCTCACCCAAAATGGCTAGCCGAAAAATATTATTTGGATTCCTTGATCCTTTATAAGTACCCAAGATCTACCCAGCAAATAACCGATGTAAAACTAAACACACGCTCGCATGGGTCCTCACAAGTTAGTTAGGGATCCGAATAAGAGATGAGTAGAGATCATTTAAATAAAGTCCATATGATGAGAGAAACTATGTAGATAAGAAAGAGCGCAGAAATAAATAGAGTACACGAGGATTATATATTTGACTTCTTACATATTTTTCCATGGATATTTGCACAAAGATGAGTCAAGAGAATTCTTGTCACAAAATTTGACGGATGGAATCTAAATAGCATATTACTCTCATGTAATAATATAGTATAGGTATAAAATAATGGAAATCATCGTAGTTCTTATAATTCAATTTTTTGCATCAACAATCTGTAACAACGCAGGACCTCACCCAAAATGGCTAGCCGGAAGGTATTATTTGGGTTCCTTGATTCTATATAAGTACCCAAGATCTACCCAGCGAATAACCGATGTGGGACTAAACGCACGCCCGCACGGATCCTCACATACTCCACTCGTTCAAGCCCTAACGTCCTCGTCAGGCTAAGGGTTCATATCTATTCAAATCTAATTACAAACACCATGATTGGCCCGTGGTCAGCCCCAATGGATCCGTGCTGCAGTATCCCATAGTTCACATAGGTTATGGGTAGGTTCGCTCTGATACCATTTATGACAACGCAGGACTTCACCCAAAATGGCTAGCCGGAAGGTATTATTTGGGTTCCTTAATCCTGTATAAGTATCCAAGATCTACCCAGCGAATAACCGATATGGGACTAAACACACACCCGCACGAGTCCTCACACAATCCCTCCAAAAGAGATTGTACAACCAGAAAAAGATAAATATTTTCATCACAATTTTATCAAATGAACAATGATTGGGAGAATAGCACTTATTTTTTTATCATAATATTGTTATAATGGTTATTATTTTAACAGTAAAAATTGTATATCATATATTGTAGGAAAATTTCAGTGGTTATAACCATCTTACAATCAACGACATTATCAGTGATGGAATAGAATGACATTGCTATTGAGACCATGTTTGCGATAAGACTAACACCATGGATTGGTTCAGTTCCAACCCACTATTATTTGATGCTAAATACCATTCCATGGTGGCCAATGTGTTCCCATCCAATGAATGCCTTCTCTGATTTAGTGACCACAAATGGTTCTAAGGAAGGGCAAAATTGGAATTAACATTTGCCATTTGCTATATGGAGGCCTAGGTCAATTGGCGCAGATTACGATGAAATTGTATGTCCGGGCAGAAATCAGATAATAGGACTGAAGCAGGAATAGATAAACTGATGAAGGGGAAAAGAGAAGGAAAAGGAGTGAAAAGTTGAGGTCCAAAGGATCTCCAAGAATATGCTTTAGTTACTTTATATAGATATATAAATAACAGAAGTATTCAGAACGCCAACATTGTCCATAGTGCATTGAAGGGATTTTACTAAAAATCTTAGTTTGGTAAACTTATTTGGATTTAACCATCTAATTCACAATATCTAGTGATATCTATATACTATTATTACCTCTACTTTTGCAATTAGACCTAATTTTCACAAGTATGAGTAGTTTGTGAAACATTGTTATATAAATTAATTACAAGGTGAACAAACCTTAGCAGCTCCTGGAAGATTATTTCCACTGATTGAGGAGTATTGATCAACACATGAAGCAGTTGTGGATAACGAATGATATTTCTCAGAGTACAAAGTATGTGCTTCAAGACTTCCTGATCAGGGACCCCACGATTGAGCGAGTGGATTTGCTTTAGTAAAATGTTAACTGCACCAGCAGACACCAGTGTTTCACAACATATCTGCGAAACCTCTGTAGCCATATCTGCGTTCACACATTATGAAAAATGTAGAACCTCAGTTTTCCAAAATGAAAGATCTTCAATGCAATGATACGACAGAATAATAACATGCTTATTGTATAAACCATGTATTTATAATATATTTTTCAAAAAAAAAGGCAAGGAAATACAGCTTTGAACTTGAGAGAGACTTATATTGGAGCTCATTTAGATGACCAAAGTGCATATGCACTACCCAGACACATAATACAGGCGCAAACTAGTAAGAAAAGTTATTTCAAACCCAGCAAATGCATTTTGGCTTCTTAGGAAAAAAAAATCAGCAGACTGTATAGTATGTACCATGTGAAAAAATGGATAGTTGGAGAAAAAGCTTGGAGAAGCCAGGCATATAGCATGCACTAAGTTCTTCTCAAAGCAACAATCAGAATTGGTTTATGCAATACAATTACCAAAGCTATAACTTATAACCACACCTTCCCTAGACATAAAAAAGAAGCCAATAGACTAAACACATAGTATTTCTCCAGAATAGTATAAACATGTCAAAAGACACCCTGCAGGATTCAATAAGGTCCCCCCTACCCGAGGGCATAGGTACCAAGTAAGGGTGCACAAGAACACATCAACCCACTCATTCTCGAGCAAAGCATGTTGCTACTACATGATCCTCGCAGTTTCACCATAACTTTTGTAGTTCCCACATGTATAAACAAATGACAAGAAGATTGATAGAAACATAAAATGTATAAAACACAATAATAAGGTGGGTAGTCTGAAATATTCTTATTGTTTATACGATAATAATAAAGAAAAACATTTCACACTCAAGTTAGAACTCTGAGAAAAACATCTGAGAATGAATTTGATGTCGTTTCTTCAAAACACACAAACATGTTGGAAATATGACAGGGAATGAATGCAAAACTTTCTTGGTTTTTTATCAAAAAGAAAGAAGAGAAGGGAAGACAAAGAAGAAACCAATTGGAAGCCCTGCAGATTAGTTTCTTAGTGGTTTCCTTGTAATTCCCATGTACTCAAACATGTCCCTGTTATGTATCCTCGTTTCCTTTCCCTTTCTCCCACCAAAGTCTAACCACACTTGCCCACTTCTGCCCCTGCTTCCCATTAAAGCAAGATGGCTTATACTCTAAGCAGCTAAGTAGCACTATCCAAAGAAATGTATGCAAAGTGTCAAGGACAAAAGACGACATATAATGATCTAACATGGTATAATAATATAAAAGACAGCAAATGTAAAGATCTTAATTGCAACATCACTTTCACAGTAGGTTATGCAAGCATAATGAAATATTTGGAAGCTAAATGCCATGATTATTTTTTCTCTAACATTTACAGTACGTTTCAGAAGATGATGACACAATGACCCAGAATATTGATGTGAAGTGAAAGAAAGCTTACTCAGTGTAGCACAGGTATGTCGAATGTTACTAACGCTTCTACAACCAAGGAGTTCCGAAAGTGCAGAAACTAGTCTGTTGATTAATCGCATATCATTATCCACATTTGCAGCAGACTTTTTTATCCTGTATCGCAGCTCTACTATTTGTTGCCTTGAATTTTTCCGTGCTAGATAACCTTTACAATAGGACTGTGAGCAAGAGATAGTTAATCAAACACCAGCACAACAAGTGCATATATGAGGAGTTTAGAATTATAATTAGAAGGCAATATGAGACCAGAGTTCAATAAACACTCAAGTAAAAGAGCTACTAAAGCCAATAGGAGATGTTCAAATGTTTCAAAAAAATTATATTGTGTTTATAACTTAAATATCAACACAATTGCCAACAGGTCAATTTTTTTTTTTTTTTCTAATGGAAGTCCACAGATTATTTTTTGTTGCCTGAATACACAGTATGTAGTTGTACCAAAAAACACCACATTCTGTATCTCTTTTACCAGCCATGCGAACTTGATGATAAGGCAAGATAAACAGATTTGGGGCAACAGTCAACAATGTTTAGGATATATGAAACCTTACAACAGGACCTAGCATTGCAGAATTACTGAATTAAGCCAATAAATGGATGATGGATCAAATCAAGCAAAATATGGCAAGACTGAAATTGTTGCATCTGGGTGGAAACAGTAGGATATAAGTGAACATCTGCGCGTCTTAGAAAAATGTTGAGTAACTGAGGTATCAAAATTCAATTTGGACCAAAATTGGCCCATTCCAGACTAAAGAGCAAAAACAGAATAGGCATTTGAGAGCCAATCAAATTTTTTTACAAGGTAAAAAAAATCAATCTTGATTATGGTTTCTTCCGCCAAGCAGATTAAGCTTTGATGATGTAGTTTCAGCAATCTTGACAAATTCAGTCTGAGTTGAGGTGAAAAAAATAATAATAAAATCAGAAAATGTAGAATATCAGAAACAATTGCTGATAAGGATACCTAAAACAAGAAAATATGTATGATATCATATCACAGAATATCGATCTTAGCATGTAAAGATTTAGTTCTATTACATTGGAACTATTAAAAAATCTAAAATATTAAGAAATGAAAAGGAAATGTTAGAATACATGCTTCAATATCCTTTTAAAGTAACTTAATTGTACTATGAAAAAATAAAATATAACATTTCAAACAACAGAAATATGACCTAATGAGATATGAGCTGTAACCATATTTAGAAAGAAATAAGAGAAATTAGTCAATCCATATCATAATGAAAATTGCAAGACTACCATTAGAATTAAAAGTTTTCTGTCTGATCTGCAGATTTGAATATAAAGGTGATTGATCTACAAAATCGGTTATAATGGAGATCAGAAAAATACTATCAAAAGTTCTCAAGCTTCCAGACCTAAAACTTAGGTTGCATTTGGCATCACTTCCCATTTTTTGTTTTCAGTTTTCATGAAAACTAAAACCAGCTTCTTTTTTTTTCTTGAAAACCAAAACCAGAACTTGTTTGGTAGTCTCTTGGTTGTATTTGGCAGCAGTTGTAATGGTGTTGGCAACTGTGGCAGCCAGCAATTGACAGCGGTGGCCGGCGGTTGCGACAATGGTGCCAGCGCACTACAAGGGCTGGTGGCAGCAATGGTGACAGCAACAGGCAGCAGCGGGGACTGCTCGGGGTGGCCGTGCCAAGGGCAACATATGTGGTGGTGATGGCCATAGGTGGTTTTGGTTTTCAAAAGGTGAACCTGATTTTTTTGTTTCTACAATTTCTAGAAACTAAGAACGGAATTTTCAAAAATTGAAAATGGAAATTGGGTTACCAAACACCATTTTTGCCTTCTTTCTATTTTTTTGAAAAAAAAAATCTGAAAATTGAAAGTGATGCAAAACAGGGCCTATGGTTCTTTAGCTGTTTGGAAATCTTTGAAAAGAAAAGGAAAGAAAAACATTCTAAAAAGGAAAAATCTGATTCTTCTTTTCTTGATCCAACAGCTAGAAAATTGGATCTCTCCAAAACTTTTAATTTTCTAAGATCTTTTCCAATTAACCAACTTTAGCAAGACTTGAGCTCAAATCTCACAAATTAGAACTTATCTAACAAGTCGCTTTCAGGATCCTAAATCAACTACAAAAATCAGCATTCTCTTTCCCGCAAAAATCTATCGGAAAAAAAGAAAAAAAATCTCCACACACTGTGAACTATAACCTTTTCCTTGAATTGCATTCAACTAACATCCAAAAGCTTCAAATTTCTCAAAACTCGCACAACTTGAGTAGATGTTTGATAAAGGGTTTCTAGAAATCAAATCAATGAATTGGCAGCCAAGAGGACATGAACTTACAGACATACACTTAATATGGCTCTACAAGTCAGATTTAACCAAAATTTTAAAATCTTTTTCATTTTGAAACCAGTTTTGAGGGGAAAAAACAATACATTTGGTTTTGAAGTTTCAAGTTTCAACCATACTTGCAGTTAATCATATTCAACGAACAAACCATCCTTCCTAACCCCTTTGTCCATTCATTAAGTTAGAAGCGCATACTATTCTACCACCAGAAATCCCACAGTTCAGTTCATATCATTTTTGATCTTTGACCCCACCCATTGTTTTTAAATCATTTCACACAAAAGTGAGCCCCAATATCAAGGATTACTTTCAATTTGTTGGGCACGCCAAAACCACAAGTTTACCCACTTTGTACTCAAAAAGTGCAACTTTTATCATCCCCAATCATTGTTCCAAACATAAACTATAAACTATCAAGGTAGCACCTAGCTTCACCATGTACAGACTTAGCTACCATATGCACTGCATATAGAGTGCCCAGATGGCTCAAATAAGCCTAGATGCTTTCACATGCAATCTGGCCTTCGATGAACTGCTTCCATGCAGGCAAGATGGATTAGGTGGTGCTGAGAAGGAGAGGGGACATGGGGCTGCGAACCTTCAAAAGTAACTATCAACGAGGGATAGCAGCTAGTTGACAAAGGACTGTATACAGCAACAAGAGCATCGCAGTAATAATCAAGGTTATTCTTTTGCTTACTTTTTCTGAACCCTCTGCCTCTCTGCCTTTTCTCCTTGTCCGCAGTTCCACATTCATACTGCCTCCTTCGCTTCCAACCTTTTACGACCTCCTCCTCCATCTCCTCTTCCTCCCCTCCATATCCACAACTAACTCCTTTGGCCATTGTCCCCTCCTCTTCCTCGTCTCTGCCCCTCTCCTCCGACCTCCGCACTCCCCTCCTCTCTGTTATCTCTTTATTGGCCCATCACAATCTTGCCCCTTTGTGATGTTTTGGAAGTACACATCAGTCACAAGGAGGAAAAATTCTTGCTTAACAAAATCTCAATCTATGATCTGAAATAGGTTCTTAGGTTCTAATTGGATTAAATGTTTTTATGTTAACTTATTCTTCTGAGGAAAAACTTACATTAAGCTATTGCTCCCAACATAATCTGATGTTTCATTCACCCCAAAACCCATTTCTAAGCATACATAAATACATCAAAAACAGATAAGTTGTAAAAGATTGTCAAGAAAGGTAGAGCAAGTATCAAAAAATGATACATACTTGGATTACCACAATGCGATGCTTATCTTGACATGCTGCTTGTCGAGCAATCCAACCACGAACATAAGCTTGAATAAGAACCACTGACCTTTTCCTTGATCTAATAAATAGAATATTTCTCCACCATCTCTGCAGTTTGAGTTATACCACAGATATGAATTGAATAGCATAGACATGAATTGTTTCTAATACTATTATAAACAGATATTAATCAAATTTAATACTATAAAAAACAAGTGAAGCGAAATAAATATTACAGAACAAATTTTGTCCTACTTGAATCATGTAAATGCTGTGCTGCAGTTTATGAGCAACCCTTCTAGCACCCTGTCCACGAATGAAAGATTGAATGAAGATGGCAGACATTGTTTGGGATTTGTGAAATAAAACATGTTTCCACCATCTCTGCAATTTTAAAATTGACTGTATTACTATCTTCAGCTCAATATTCTTCCCTGGATTGGCATTGCTTTTGCGGTAAAATCCACAACGCATCCTGCCAGATCGAAGGTAAGAAGCACCTGCATGGTTTAATATAACCGTTAGCATTTAGCATATAACAGAATCAGGTTACACATTACAGAAGTCGGGACAATAAATATTTCTGAAAAATGAATACAGAACTAGTCTACTCAACCAAATAATTGAACATAATCACTGGGGCATCAGCAAAAGGCAAACCTAACAGCTTGTTTCGAGCAAGGTGCCCTCTTGAAAATCGTTGGATTACCACAACAGCAAGTCTATATCGTATAAATGCCTTATGACCTAACAGGCAACGAATGCCTGCCTGGATCTTTATGATTGCCCCAACTTGGTTTAAAAAGCTCATCCTTATGTACCAACAACGCCAATTACTCTGGATTTTAATTGCAGCAGATCTTTGTTCCAGAAAGAAATTACGTGTAGTAAATCTTTTCCAAGCCCTCTGTATCTTGATAGCGGCCAAGCTCGGAGTCTCAAGAGATTCCCATCTGCAAACAGCTTGTTTTTCTTGTAACTGAGCAAGTAAATGAACATATCTAGACCTCATAATCTGACCACGAATATGTGACTGCAAAGCAATGGCTGCTGTTGCATGGTCTGAAAAAATTATGATTTCTGAAAATACACTACACTTTCTCTGATGCCTTCCTGCAATCCAAGCCCTTACAGCTTGTTGAATAAGCAGCACAGATTTTTTTATTTGCAGAAACCGGTGCCTTTCAATTATGAACCTGACATATCGGTCATGGGTTCCTGAGTTGTTGGTAAAATAGTATGTTAGGTTTCCATGTCAGGCAAAACTATAAAGGCATAATGAAGAAAAAAATACCAGATGATGGCTGCTGGACGGAGCAAGCAAGACTGACTGTGTTTGAACTACTTTTTGAAGTCACAAATAACCAGGCCCGAATAGCATTTTGCAAAAAGGATGTTGCCATTTTAATCTTCAAGAATTTGTTTCGTTCAATATTTCCCCTGAAGTGAGATTGAATAACTCTTGCAGCCCATTCTGGGGAAAAATAGCAATAGCCCAGGTGTCACAAGGAACAGTTTACGTAACATATAAGCTGAGGTAACAAATGAAAAAAATTAGGAAAATTATTAGAGCAACTAGGAGACAACCTATTCCATCAACCACAATTAAACCAATTATAGTGCAACATCAGCTGATACATTATGCAATTTTGGAACCAAAGAAGAAATTGTTCACATATCTCCAACCCAATAAATACAAAAAAAAATGGATCTTGTCACAGGTTTCTTATAACAGCAAGAAAGTTAAAGCAATTAACTGACAAAAAGCTATCTGCAGCAAAAAAACAACACATAAAGAGCATGGAATTTGCAAAACATCTGAATTTTGTATCCTGACATCCACAAGAATGTAAAAAGGATTATTTTTTCTTCAGTAAAACATATTGATGTTAACTCTGATGTTCCAAAAACTGACTTCTCACAGCAGATCATGAAGTATGTAGTTTTAGCACATAGGAAGTAATGTTAATGCTACAAGTAGGTATATGTATCATAAGATGAACAAATTATAAATACCGCAACTTATTAAACCAACTTGATTCCAACACATCTTACTTAATTGATCTTTTATGATCTATCAGACATAGCTTCAGTATGTTATTTCACTTATAACATGTGCCTTAGAGTTGAACACAATACCATATATTAAACATCACCAACTTCCTTCTTCTAGACCCTTTCAAGCCTAAAGGAACATCAGAGGGTTTTATGGAGGATATCACATTTTTTAAGGAAAAAAAATCCTACACGGGTAAATAATTGTTTCCATTTACACTTTAAGACATTCATTAGACCAACAAATATATGAAGATCTCATTATCAATTGTTTTATTTTTCTGAATAAAAGAGAAAATGAAATAAAAGAAAATAATTGAATTGCATGACAGATCCAAACCTGCATTATCAAAATATACTTTCATAGAATCGCAAAACACGCGCTAATTAGGAAGTTTTGAAACAACTCACAAGTAACATCATCATAACCTGTAGACTATTTTGGGTTCACAGTGATATATGTCAGATCAGATAAATCCTTTTTCTTAAAGACTTAAAAAAAAAAAAATCAATGCAGCAGCAGGTCAAAACATGCCCCCCCACCATACCCAAAAAAAGCCTTTATAGAATCATCTGTGTAGATAGAACACTGAGATTGTAGATTTATTAGTGAATTATGCCCATAGTAAGAAATCATCATCATGCCATGAATTCAATTATATTATCGAGAAATAATCAAGATGAGTTGAAATTTCAACAGTAAACAACAAAGCAAAACCTTCGGCATCGTATTTATCCAATGCTGCTTCTTTCAGTGGAGAGTCAAATTTCAGCAAATTTTCTCCCTGAGACTTGAATTTAGTATGTAAAGCGTCCATGGTAATTGACAACTGAGAAACTGCTGAAGGCTTAATATCTGGAGTTTTATAATCTGAACTTGTAAATCTGTATGATCTTAGTTGATCCTAAAAGGCAGAAGCAGTACCCACACAAGTTATAGTCAAGCATAATATTATCAAATCATACAAAATAACATGTGCATGGAGCCTTACCAATTTTTTCCGGTGAATGAGTTGAGAAGCAAGAAATACAAGAAGAATTATTACACTCCGCTCGTCATAAGATGCATCATTATCTAGTATGTCACCTATCTGCAGTACCTGTGGAATACGTATAGCAGAATCAGATAAGGAAACATAAAGGAACAAATGTTCATCAAATTTAGATTCTACCCCAGGAATGTTTCCCAGCAATGCAGTTATCTTTTGCACTAAAACAAAGTTGCGAACAGCAACACCAGAATCTGTATCCCCACGCCTAATTAGTGCTTCATTACATTCATTCTGATTATCCTGAATATCATAAGAACCCATATAAAGAATGATAAAGTAAACTGAGAAGATAATAAAAATATATCGTGAACAAGGAAAATATGTCATTACTCTCAACCTTAGAAGAACATCTTTGAACGTCAATGCCAGAATAATAGTCAACCAGGCAGCACAGAGCTTCCCCATTAATTAGCGAAGAGAAGTTATCGACTCTGACACAATATTTCTCACAAATTACCTGTAATAAAATAAATACATGTAATACTAAAATATAAAAAATGAAAAATAACATAATAAGTAAATCTGAATTTTTACTATTAAGGAATGCATTTGTTTGATAAATGGCAATATGAAAAAAACGGCGAGAGAATGATAGATTGCAGATAAAATGAAGAGATGATGTATATATGAACATATACAAATGAAGCAACTCCTATATGTCAAACCAAAGCAAGCCAGCCTAGCAATTAAATTTAACAAATTGTAAACCGGAAAAAAAAAACAGCATCATTTAGACCTTCAAGAAAAAACTTTGGAAATCACCAAAACAAAAAAGTAATAAAACCACAATATTTTATTACAGAGAAAGATGATAAAAGGTATATAAGAAGACCAACTGCAAATCAACAACTTCAGCATCTGATATGCCACAAAATGGGAAAAAAAAAACAACAAAAGAAACTACTGAATCTGAACTTACTGCTACTACCAAGTCAACATAAGTGAAAAATACTGAAGAAACTGCACTAAATCACTAAATTTTGTGATTATATTCTACAACCATATTTTCTTCTTGCTGAAAAAATTTTAACTCTTTTTGCACTGTTGCAAAGTTTCTAGATCCACTTGACTGGAAAAGGAACATTCATTTATGAAAAGTACTCTGCAGCTCCTCCTAGCTCATTTTCATCATCAGACTTAAGATACTATTAGCAATAAACTGGTTGAACAATAGGTCCAACTGATAATTCTTTCAGGAAAATTTAGAACCTGCAAGGAATAAATTAGGATAAAGGAGGCAGTTACTTAACCAACATATACTGCCCGACCAGCATCAGTATTGTGAATATCAATAAATCTACCAATTTATTTAGCATTAGCACCCAAAATTTGAGCATATGCATGATTGCACTTCAGCCTGGCAAGCAAATGAATTGGCTCATAGGCCCATGTGGACCTAATTTTCTACCTCTTTAGGCCAGGTCACCAGGACAATGCTGTTAAACTGAATCCCCTAAACTGTTAGAATTGATGAATGTTATAGTTAACAAGAACTCAAGGGGCATTTCCAGAGATCTCAACAAACAGAATATCAAAAAGACGAACAGGTTACAGAAAGAGTAGCATCATTTTCCAAAACAACATAACAATTAAATTCAAACGAATAACTAGCTCATATTATTTCAAAACAAAAAAAAAAGCCAAAGAATCAGTACTACAATACGAAGAATACAAAAGCTAGCAGAAATAAAAACTTCTATTCACATAATCAAAGATCAAGTACATTTTATGCCCAAAAAAAATCATTCCATGTGAATTACAAATGTCATGGTAATTACTGTACATTTTCAAAAGAAAACTATACCTAGTGATCAAACCAAAATAACTAAGAGAAGTACCTTGATCCAGTCAAGAAGCAAGCTCATGTTTGGTTTAGTATTGTACTTTGAACAGTCCTAACAATCAAAATAAGCATGGAGAGTCAGGAGATAGCACTGGAACTAAATAGAAGAAATTTCTCTCTGCAGAACACCAAAAGTTATAGCTAAGTTGAGCTGGCATTACCCAATTTTACAAAAAAGAAATTCTATAAATGTGTATAGTCAACATTTTTTCTGTAGATAAAAGAAAAGGACACACACAAAAGAAAACACCTCCTCCAACATCTGACGTGCCCCTAAAAGCTTCTCCCGGACCACCTTCTCCACCCTCCTTGAGCAGCAATCCCCCACCAAAAGCAGCAATTGAGGACACAAGCAGAGCCCCATGAGGGGAGGGATTTCTAGGGTTTTGGTACATGGAGAGGTTGGGGTTTCGTGATGGCAGAGAGAAAGGAAGGAATGTGGGCAGTTTGGAAAAAGGGGCTGGGTTAGGGGTGCAGAGAGGAGGTGGAGGTGCTGGCCGTGGTGGAAGCTGCAACAATGAGGACAGGAATCTAGATGGTGTGGAGAAAGGTGTTAGGGTTAAAGGCATAGCAGGAGAGGGAGGAAAGAGAAGGTGGAGGAGGGGTGGGGGGTGGATGGTGGTGGTAGTGATCACAGAGTTAGAGTTCCATGTTTTATGAAAAGTGAAAGGAAGGTTTTTTTCAGCTTTCGGCCTTTTTCACAGATCATGACATTAGTGCTCAAAAACAGAAAAGAAATAGTGATAGCAAACGGGCTCTTTGTCTCAGTTTCATGTTTTGCTTTGGAAGGCAAATAACAGGAAAAATGATGATCCCAAACATGGCCAAAAAACAAGGGGAATCTCTTCTCCTCTATGGAAAGAGAGATCAGAGGGTTGAATTAGATCAGGGAAGGAAAAGAGGAAGAACTCCAAGGGCTTCAAGCACACTCATTACCATTAGCTGGATCAAAAGCATTTTTTACCCGCATATGGAGCTAATATTAATAGTTTGCTATAGCAATAAAAAATGATTAGATGTATATATGTTTTTTTCTGTAATTATAACCAGTGAAAAGAAAAGGATGATTGTTTTTCATGGTATACATTGCAAATTAAGTACATAGAAAAATAGAAGATGAAACTCAACCTGCTTCAACATAATTTCCACTTAGAAACATTAACGTACCATATCAGACGCCTTTATCTTAATTATTTCCTCAACCAATAAAGTTCTCTCAATTAACAAGGGAACCTGCAAACGTATGCAGTCAAACTTTCATATATATAATTTTTCAATATGAAAACTATAGAATCATCTTCAAAGAGACAGATAATAGTGTCTACAAATGCACATGCTAAAATGACCAGATGAGTAATTCTGCAACCAGCTGAAGGGGAGATGATAGTAAAGAAAGGTAAGATCAAAAATAGGTGCCAGTGTTCATCATGGTAAGAACCATGAGTGCTGTTTTAAGCATTATATAATTTTCATCTTGGTATATAACTCGATTTTCAAAAGATGTCTTCATTTGTTCTCCATTTGCTAATCCATTTTTGCTTCATTAATGAGCTATGGATTTGCCTATCAAATCATGGGCTCAAGTCCCAAGCAGAAAACTTTCTTTTCAGAATCTAAAAGTATATTACGAAAATGAAACAGTTTTGAGTAAGACTATAATGAGAAAGTATCTACCAAAAGATAGAGAAAAGGACAACTATCCTACCATCATCACACAAACCAATACATTCATATCATTAAGAATCATTTAACCTTATGATATTCTTTATTACTTGGTAATCCCCCTAAAAAATAATTGTATTATCTATTATATTTTTTAGACTGAAATATAAAATAATTTTAAAAATATTATTATAATATTATATAATTTAGTAACACTATTCTATAATAATAATATGCAATATAATCATGGTAAGCGGAACTGTTCTGAACCAGGCGGTTCCGGCCAATCCAAGCCGTGCCGGTAGCTCACCGGTATGGTTCCGGCGGCTCACCGGTATAGTTCCGGCAACGGAAACGAGACCCGTTGCCGGAGCTGGAGAAGGAGAAGGAAAGAGAGAGCGAGCGGAAAAGGAAGCAAGAGGGAGAGGTCGGGACACCAGAGGAAGCCGTGAGGGGGCGGCGGATGCCACGGCCACTTCTCCTGTTTCGAACGAAATAGAGGAAGCAGCCTCGGCTTCACTTTCCGCAGACTCGACCGACCTCCATCGGCGTCCACCACCCTCCTCCGACCTCCCTCCCTCTCTCCCCCTTCTCTCTCTTTTTCTCTCTCACAGTATCGTCCCTCTTGGTACAGGCCCGACACAACTTGTACCGAGTCATGCCACCGAGCCGGTACCGATTCCTCCAACCTTAAATATAATAATAATATTATATTATTATATCATTAAATAATATAGCAATATTATAAAATAGACTTAGCTATACCCGAGTAGATCTTCACTCAAATTCAGTCAGGCCTAGATCAGACGATGGAGGTCTTACATTAATGATCCAAACCATTGGATATGATCTACTATGGCCAGCACGAATCACATCCAACGGCTTGGATCCCCAATGTGGGACTATCATTGTCCGATTTAGACTTAACTAGATTTAAGTGGAGAACCATTCGAGTATAGCCAAGTCTAGCTCATAATATTAAAATAATATTATTGTATTCATATAATAATATAACATTATTATTTATTATATTATCCAGATTAAAAATAAAATAAATAATTTATAAATTAAAAATATTTTGTGATAATAGTTTTTGATAATATAAATAGCTAGAAAATTGAAAGAACTATCCAATATCCTTATTGTTATTTCTTGATACTAAAAGCACTCTCTCAATTTGGTTACCAAACAAATGTTAAAGTTTCAGAGCACTTCAAAAATATAGTTATCAAACAACAAACAACCTTTTATTAAAACTCTACTACTGGAAACTCTATGGGCTCGTTTGGTTCGCGGGAAAAGAAGGGGGAAAAGTGTGGTCAACGGGAAAGTAATGAGACGTCTCTTGTTTGGT
>JAOXJJ010000725.1:17325388-17359593 GCA_025769935.1 Phoenix roebelenii | reverse complement strand
CCTCTTCCTAGGAATTTGTTTCCCAGGAATCATATTCCTAGGAGGAAAAATGCTTCCCGCGAACCAAACGAGCCCTATATCTCAAAGCTATGCAGACAAAGGCTCTATTACCTACATCAATGCCAAACAAGGACAGTGTCCTTCAGCCCTACTATTCTACTCCGACAGTGATCTTGGCAACAAATAATGTCAATGTAGAAGCAGACTATGAAAGGATTTTGACATATTTTGTAATAGAAGAGATCGCACCAGTCTAGACAGAAAATATCCTATAATAAATGGAATGATAGTATATGTAACTAGTATGACAAAAATAAAATACAAAAAAACCTGCAAGTGAACAAACATATTCCAAAGGATGGAAAGAGTTAGCTCTTTGTCCCCATTGACAATATCTTCTGCTACTATCTGAACTCCATCTCCATCAGATAATGGAACCCCACCCTGCGTAAGATACTGCATGGCAACACTGCAATTGTGCAAATTCTTTTTACGAGTATCCGAGGGAGCCATCACTTTCTGCCCATGTAAAGACCACCGTATTGATGATAAAGCTAAAGAAAATTTAAATTACAAGTATAGGATATTTATTAGGTAGCGCACCGATAGTACTGATGCATCACATTGCAAGAGCTGAATGGATCTGCAAAGCAGTATTCCATCTTGCAGATCTTTGAATAGATTTCTCACATTGAAGTGATATTCAGAAAGCGGGAACTGCAGAAATGATTGATTATGAATTTCAGTCCTGCTCATAAAAGAAAATCCACAGCTCAAGGGATATGTATGACTCATAGGAAATAGCATATGTATAACAGTACCTGCTGATAGTTTACTTTATATCCCAGAATAACAAGGTGTGCAAGAAGATTACCTTCTCCATGCATTACCTCTGACAAGAACTCTGAAATGTATAAGGGAAGAAAAGGAAGCAGTCAAGGCATAAAATGAAATATTAATTGCAGGATAGACAAACGTGTTGTTGTTTAAGACTTACCATGGATAACTTGATGGCTCGATTTTATATGAGAATGAGGGCAAAATAATAAAGGAGAACCACCATCAACACCATCAATTCCATATTTTAAAGGAAGCAAGCTTTCGCATTTAGCTTTGTCAAGGGAAATTACAAGCAATAAAAGCCTCTTCAAAATGATATTTCCCAGAGCTTCAAAGTAACCTGGCCTATAAAGGCCCTCCACCAGCTTATTATAAGCATATGATTTTGCAATGCCCATATGTGCAAAGAATTGCTTCTCTATGATCATCTTTAAGAAAAGATCCTCCTGATCTGATTTCCCTTCATCATTCAGCAACAAGGAATCACCACCAAAAACAATATGCAAACCAATGCGAAGCCACATCGGATGATAACACATAAGTACTCTAATCGCTTTCTCCTTCACACCTAAATCAGTTACGACTGGACAATGTGCCTTCATCTTCAATCTCCTTTCATCTATATTCTGAGAGAGTAAATTATTAGTGCCAAAACTGGATCCAGGGATAAGTATTTCGTGAACTAAAAGAAATGCATCTTCAGCTAAACCTTTTGCTTTATTACTTGATCAAATTGTGAGCAGTTGGACTACCAAGTTTGAGAATTTGGAAAAAGTTGTATGGACAAAAGGATATAAGCTAGAAGCTTCAAGGCTTGAGAAGCCAAAGACATGTTGTTACTTATAAAATTCTTAAAAATTGATACATTAAATATGTATCTGAGTGAACATTTTCTCTCCGGGCTGCTTCTAAAATTATTAAAAATCAATACATTAAATATGTATCTGAGTTAACACTTCTACTCCAGGAGTTGTAATTTCTTTTTTAGAGACTAATAAGTAGCAAAGCAGAAATAACAGAAATTAATATTCGATTATAAATTGAAAGCAGCGGCTACATTCTCAACTTATAATGGTTAGGATCAGATGTGCGCATTGTGTTGCTAGACATGTGAATTCTTGCAGGTTGCAGTGAACAGAAAGCCTTCAGAATGATCAACAAATTTCAATGGATGCAATGTCACCTGAAAATAGTATCTTTTATTGCTGTTCAATCTATTAAGCTATATTATTATCAAACTGCATTCTTTACTGGCAATGATTTTCCAACGTATGTAGATCATACAGTAACAAATATGCGCATATACAGATATGATCAGAACCAGACTCCTCCTCCCCTGGAAGCATACGTCCCTATAAAACTCTAAAGATCTTCATCAGAAGAGACATTTTATTCAAATATTTACTTCTTGGATGAAGAAATAACTGGCTCTGAATCAGAGAGAGCGATGTTATTAAGCATTCCCCACAAAGAAAACCCATTTAAAAGATCATTATCTGGCGTGGTGATTCAAGATCTTAAAGAATTAATCAAGAAGAGCCACAACAAGCCTTATATTCTACTAAAATCTTATGCAAAACTGCGACCTTAAAGTATTCATATTACTAACGCCAAATCCTAAAAACAACTGTCTCGCCAAAGTTCATAACCATGATGGAAAAGACCTACCTTGCAAACTTGGCTCATCATCGTGAAAACCTCAGTGCGACCTTTCTGGCTTATATACGCTTCCATCCTCTCTTTAATATCCTCGAAGCTGCAGACATCCTGCAACGATGCCTTCAGTGACGAGAGCCTCATGGAGAATGCCTTCTCTGTCCCATCATCAGCAAATGGACCCTTCCACAAGCAATCCCGCTGCCGCTTCGGGCTCCTCCACCTCCCACCGACTCCAATCCCACCACCACCGTCCAAGCTCTCACGCTTTCCATTGGGCGCCAGACTGTCCTGCCGATCATCAGACCAGGCACCATGATTGCATCCGCAAGATTTAGGGTTCTTGAAGAGAAAGTTCAGCCAGGCGGAGACGGATTTCGAGAAGGATATCAGGGCTTTGTCGCGGCGGATCTGGGCCTTCTGGGAGGACTTTGACTGCTCGAGTTCCAGAGCTTTAAGGCGGCGGGCGGCCTTCGAGTGGGAGGGAGGAACGGCGGCGGAGGCGCGGCGGCGGAACGTGGAGTGGGAGGAGGGGGCGGCCGAGAAGGAGGAGGAGGGGGTTTTCTTGGAGGCGGTGAAGAAGATCGCAAGAGGAGAATGGAGTTCAGGGTTAGGGTTTGGCAAGCAAGGACGAGGGGTATTGTAGTTGGAGACGTCACGGAAGAAGGGGGAAAGGTTGGGGCGAGCGGACGGAGGCGAGGCGTCGTCCCGCTCCGCCCGCTGGCGTCGCTCCATGATTCTCGTTTCTTGCGGGGGTGGAGACGGTGGGGGAGACTTGAGGAAAGGAATGGTGTTTCTTGGACTTTCAGGACGCCATGGGCGGGAAATCGGACATGGATGGAACTTTGAAACGGAGGGCACGTTAGGTAATTAGGTCGGTTTGTCTGAGGCCTTTATATAATGCCAAGGGGCTGCAAGCGGGTCGGGTTGGGTTTGAGTATGACCCGATTAAGGAGCATCATTTGATTACAGCATATATAATTCGCTTGAAAAGGGATGTAAAGGTACTAATTGCAACAAATCCAGCCATTTAGGTGGAGATGGGCTTAGACAAATTAAAAGCAACGCATTCATAAGTGTGATGCATTGAAATGGAAATGTCACTAGTTTGGGTTCTACTATTGAATCTTTTTCTTCTCTAAGACCCGAGGATCCTCAAAAAAAATTTAAAAAGAAAAAAAATGAGAGACATTCAAGAACTGTTACAAGAGTATTTGATTCATAACGACAAAGTAAGAAAATAAGAATTCCATATAGTTGACAGAAGAGGAGCACTCTGATGGTGAATCCATTCATGCATGTATCAATTACAAGCAGCGGGTAATAAAGAAAGGCAATATATAACGAGGTGGGTTATTAATGCAACGGCAAAATTGCTTCATTAAGATTTAACTTTTACTGATTTAAAACATGTAAACATTCTCTTTATACACAAGAATAAAACTGCGTGCGTCTAACCGTTCCCAAATCCCGCAATAGTAGAAGCATTGGAATACCCTTTCAATATTTATAAGGTAAAAGCCCATTTAGTATATATTTTCCTATTTCTTTTTTTTTAAAAATAGAAACACAAAATGCAATGAAAAAAAAAAAGTTTTATTGCTCTCTTTCTATCCTTTTGAAAGTAACTTCCATTATTTCAAAAAAATATATTTTTTTTAAGTAATTTTTTCGGACTTCCCTCCCTCCATGCATCCTAACTCTCTCGTGTCCAAATTCCCCTCAATGTCTGAACTCACCTTACCGTCCATTGGATCCTTTCCAACTCCAACCAATGTCGCTGGTGACTTCCCATCCCACCCTCTCTGCTTCTCTGCACCACCCTCTTCATCACCCCACCACCGACCTTCTCACTTCCCATGTTCCCCCTCTACCATTGCTGGCCTTCTTGTCCTAAATGCCTACTACCTCTCCGACACTTCCATCGAGACTTTCATCGCCTGAATCCTCCACTCCCCTTCCTACTCGTCCCCAACCTTGGTTCGCACCTTCTCCAACTGCCCCATGCAATGGACGTCAACTTTGCCAAAATCGAGCACATCCTCAAGTGCCTCTTCCTTATTGCATCCATCTCTAGGCCCATTTGCAAAACATATTTTCTTAGTTCCGTTGTTAAAAAAAAAATAGTGACTATCAAAAACGTTTGTTATCAAAATTTTTAAAAAATAGAAATAAAATTTTTGTTCGGAAATTATTTAAAAAAAAAAAAGTGAGAGCGATGTCAAATGCAGCATTAATATTTAGGGTACAAGTTAGGGATGCATGACATAAGGCGCGTGCAAGTATTTTGCTAACAAAACAGTTAAGCTTAATAAATGTGATTCCAAAAATAGCCTCACATGCATGGCCACCCATCTATCACTCATGGAATCCTAACCCATCTGTCACTCATTGAATCCTAGATGCCGTCCATTGCAGTGGCTTTTCCCCCCTTGGCAACTTTGGAGAGCAAACACATTGCAGCTGGTAGCTGAGACTTTAGAATTAAAAAGGACAATGCCTTCTGATAAGGACAAGGGCAGGCATGTACAATTATAAACAGATTCTGCTGGGAATTCTAAAGAATTTCTGCCAATAAAAATTCAACTTAACTAAATTAAGGGAACGAATTTGTGCTAGGTTATTAACTATGTTACAAGGGAAATCATTTACAATTAATCTTTTCTTCTTTTTGAGATTAATCGACTGTTATAGAATCAGAACACATAAAGAGATTAACTATTACCACTAAATGTAAGATAGCAGAAACATGATAACCAGCAAATAATCATGCCATTTTTAACCATCTAAAAATTTCAGCTTTAAGATTGAGTAACAAGCATGCTCCCGTCATTGCTAATCTGATATATCTCTACAAAGTTTTGTTATCACAACATTGCTAAGTAGACTAATGTCTAGAAAGTTTAGTTATTACAAGATACAGCAAGCACCAAGTTAGGAAGGGTAGCACCAGAAACCAGTAGCTTTGGGGTGGAAAAGGGGTTGGAGATAAAAATCATAAAAAGTGTATAATGAAGTGTGGCTCTGTGATGAAAGCAAGGCAGACCCAATTAGTCCCATTCAACTGCATCTGGTTTGCAGGAGAACTAATTTCATGGAAGATGCAAAAGAGAACTTCACATCCTGTGCTTCTAAAAGCACATCTAAGCAGTAACTGACACAGTGAGATCTCTGAACCATGCTGCAATTTCTGAACTGTTAATTCTGATCCATACCCACATTCGCAGATAAAGATGAATGAGCTTGGCTCCAAAAAAAAATGCCTTCTAGTTCTTTAAAAAATACTAGCCTTCCTAACTTCCAATGAGGCTAAGCCATCTCATTTGTTCGTTAACTAGATACACTTAGCAGCAGTACCATTTGCATAGCTAGCATTCATGTTCTACACATCATGGTAATAACCAAAAATAAATCCTGTCTACTTACAATTTGATAAAACACATTCAGTCCATGGGAGAAATTTCAAGTTTGCTAGCCTCTACACACAATCCAATCACTATTAGCTTAATTCACATAATCATCAGAGCAGCATCTTGAAAGGACAGAAGAGTGTATTGTGATTCACCTTCACAAATGGAAGGTCGACATATTTAAAAAAAATCAGGCTTGCCATGACAAATAGCGAGAGCAAGAGACGCAGCATATAACTTCCATTACAGGTTTGGCTAGATTAATAATATAGACCAAAACTTTAACTGACTTGTCAGAATCCTTAAGCAAATTTTTCGCAACCAAGTAATTTGATGCAAGTTATTGCATAGTAATTTGATGCAAGTTACTGCATACTGTTGTCATCATTAAGATAAATCTCTCAGCGAGCAAAAAATGACAAACCATTGCTAAATTGGCAAGGTAAACGGCACACAACATTCGAGAAGGGATGAAGAGGACTTTACAGGCAGAACTAGAGCATCAGGATGAATTTAATTAGACAACCAAAAACAAAATTGAATTTCATTGCAAGAATTACATTTATTGCCGAAAATGGTCGTTTCCTCTAAGTTATATTCCACACATGTTTTTGTATGTCAACAAAGTAACAGATGATCTTGCTTCTAAAGCCAATAATCTGAAAAATGTGTATGGGCTTCAACTTGGAATTAAAAAAAATGGCAACAATCGAGAGATCAAAGACATCCATCTACCATTCAAAAGGAAATAAAACACAAAATATCTATTTCCTTCAATCTAGAATCCTATCATTGATGACGATTTCAGGCTTTAAAAAAATCACCTGCAGTGGTATCAGTGAAACAGTAAAGAATTAGGCTCCCGCAATTGGTATGGCATATTCTTATCCCATCAATGGCAGCATCTCCGGACTTGAAAGCATTCAAAGATCATTCAATCTTCCATTCCATCCCTACCTCCACAATTTTTATGAATTTAGAAAAATTAGAGAACCAAAGGCAACAAATGCACTCATGACAAAGACATTGCTCTGAACTTTTCTTCCTTGCAGCGCCTCTGATCCTCAACCATAGACGCGAACACGTCCAAAAGGTTGTCTAACCCATCTTTATCGCCCCCTAGTGTCTTCAAGGCACAAACAATGCTCTCAATGGTAGACAAGCACCAGGCCTTTGGCTGATGCCTCACTTCACTGTACAAGCTCTCCTTCCCTGACTCCAACTTCAAGTGTGGCAAAAACTTTAACCATGGATTCTCATGGTATAACCGCTTTGCCTTTGACCATGTGCCATCCAAAACAAGCAAATGCTTCACCTCAAAATCCACTGCTTCCAAACTGATTGATTTCTCGCTTGGAAAGAGGAGGGCTGAGCCAGGAGGTATGACAATGTCAAATTCCATAAAGTCTTGAAATTCCTCACTTCCCTGTAATTGCTTCCTCTGCAATTTGCTAACCATAAAACCATTTGAAATTGCAGCTCTACCAATGGGAATCTCTAAAGCCCAATTGATGTTGGGCTTTGCAGAGCGCTCAACAGTCATTGTGAGAAAACTACTGAAGCAAGTTACACTACATTTATCCTCGGTTGTTGTGACAGAGCCTTCCATGACCTTTCTGCAATCTCTAATACAATCAAAATCCACTCTTTCTGATTGAAATGGTTCGTTCTGGGCATCTTCTTCGGATCCAGATATAGATGACAACACAATTTGCTTATCGGTCTGTAATCCAGAAACTTGAGCAACATCATCCTTTATATGTGTTTCCAAAACTGAAGCATTGGTTGTTAGGGATGATGGAAAATATTCTGAAATGAGCTTCTCAGAAGGATTCTGAGGTTTCTTTGGGTAGGAAAAATTACAACGATTGTCACATTCACCTTTGGTGTAAGAATCAAGAACTCCCCGACCCAAATCATCATTACTAGCAACCTGAGTTGTCAAAGAATTCGAATCTCCTGAATCCGGCTTCCCCTGGCAGTTTCCATCGATCAGAGATGACCTGATCTCTCGATTAAATTGCAGCGGGCGAACCAAGAACTGAGCTTGGAAATTTACATCGGTAACAGGGATCACGGCGAGGTTTTTAAGCCCTAATTTGGCAACTCTTGTGGAATTGAGAGGATGATTCTTCTCCAAACTGTGCTGAAGGATGGTGACGGCGATCGAGTTATCGAGAGGCGGGATTTGGAGACGGGAACAGAGGCAAAGGCGGGCAGGTTTGGAGCAGTCGAAGCAAAAGGGCCTCTTTGAGGGCCCCTGGCTCCCCATCTCTGGGGTTAGGGTTAGGCCTTGGGAGAGATTGGAAGTTTGGATGGAAAAGGGATAGAGAAAGTAGGAGAGAGAGCGGTGGATCGCCGAGAAACTGGTTCCCGTCGGGAAACCAGCCGGCATTGGCGACCTTCACGCCATTGCCTTCATTTAGACAAATGGAGGGCGAAATTTATAGTGTTGAAAACCCTAAACTTTGGGAGCAAGCGGTCTCGCACTACGGGACAAGGGAATCTGGACTGTTGGACTAGTGAGGTTTGATCCTAGTAATATCGTGTCCATCGGATGGAGATCTCCAATCTGCGCTGAGTTAACGGTGTGATGCGGTCCTACGGCTTATATTGGATGGGAGTATTCAATAGTACAATTGCATTCTAGTGACAGCGGGGATATACTTTTTTTTAAAAAAATTGCATTAAAACGGATGCATTTAATTGATCTAATATTAGAAAATAATTGGCATATGGGAATTAATCTTATCCATCAATTATGAATTTTAAATTTTAATTTTTACATATATAGTTTCTCTCGGGCAATAAATTTTATGTATGCAGTTGATAAATTTGTCTTTGTAACTAATTTATAAATTTTTTCTTGCAAAATATAAAATCATAGGAGTGTATGTATTGGCACGATCCATTCAAGAGATATCTTTATTTATAGCACAATCTTAAAATCATAGGAGTGTAGAGCCATCTATCCTCGCGACTTCTTGTTATAAACTAATTGTTTTGTATGGTATATGTCTTAGCTAGCTTATTTATCTCTTTCTTGCTACATATAATTAAGCACGGGCAAGAGTGATTCTATTATCTTCATGGGTAAAGATGTCATGTATTACTTTGTTATTTTTTACTATTTACCATTTTTCCATAACAAATTGGTATTAATATATACGTACATTTATACACATACATATATATACAAGTAGATTAAAATTTAATTTTATCAAATCAAATTGAACTGTGTGCAACCATGCTGACAGAATCAGAATCATGCTAGCTTTCCACAAATTAAATCATCTCTACTTATAGCTTAATCATAGATACGTGTTTCTTCAATTTATGGAGTTTCTTGAATTTATAAAGAGCTTAATAATCCAAAAGATGAAATCATCGAGAGAATCCTTGGTCATCTCTATAGACGTATGGAAAAAAAATGAGCTTTGATTCATGGTGGATAGCATAGTCATGCTCTTAATTGATTGCCTCTAAACACCTAACATTTACCTTTAGTGCATCATTTATATGATTCAAAAAAAAAAAACAATGAACCACTTTTTTCAAAATGAATATTATTTTTTAACAACAATATATTGCAATTTAGATGTCCAAAATAAGAGATTTGTGTTTCATTAGAATGTCATCAATTATCCAAGTCTCAAATGCTGCTCGGAAAGTTTTGCATTATAATTTTTTTCTCCATATAAAATAAAAGTGCTCGTGCATAAAAATAAAAAATAATCTAAATAAAAAGCATAGATATTGATTCAACCATCTCCTCACCTGGGTTGAATGATATTTTTATCCAAAAAAGAAAATTTTGCAGCCGCTAGTCTCACCATTTTTCACTATGTTATAGTAACGTATGAAGCATCATTTGTGATTTATCATTTTTTTAATAAATCTGTAACTATAATATATATATTTTTTGGTATGCCAGATTCATCATATCATCTAGCATAAGTATATTCAAAAAAATTTTAAAAAAATATTTGGCCGTATCCACATCCATAGAATATGAGCCACCGTTGTATAAAGAAAAAAGAAAATATGATGGAGAGAAGGTAGAGAGTGCCATCGTAACTCTTTTACAATCAGTTGTCGAAATACTGTACAACAAATGAGGCGATCTAATAAGCTGCATTATTTGCATGTATGAGTAGTTTGAAAAGGCATACAGGTGCTTAAAAGATCTTTGATGTATTATGGCAGCGGATGTTTGTTCTCTGCTTGTATATGAATTTATCCAATCACATGATCCAATCACCCCCGAGATGGATGCGTTTCGCCCTCTCCCCCGAAGCATTTGAATCACGGAGAGCGAATTCATAAGTCGCACGTGCCGATGTATCATCAACCATCAAAGGTTATAAAAGAGGTTCTGATCAAAATTTTTAATGACGTCATGCATCACAAGGCCCTGGCGAGTGGCCACACTTTCCGAAGCCAAGAAAGAACCGTGCCCTCCTCACCTAAACCACGTTCTAGCCTCGAACCCACCACCAAGTCCCCTTTCTGGTATTCCTCCTCTTTCCCATTCCGCTCTTTTCCGGAGAGAAACTCTTGAGTAGATCTCAGGAGACTTCTCTCTTCCCCCCCGCTTTGATCTTGTGAAGAAAGCTGAAGCTGAAGCTTTGTTATTGGGGACTTCTCGGAGGAGACGAGGCGATGCACGACTTCTGCTTCACGATCCCGTACGGGCTCCTGGTCCTGGTGGGAGGACTCGTGGGCTACGCGCGGAGGGGCAGCACGGCGTCGCTCGCCGGCGGCGTGGGCTCCGGCCTCCTCCTCCTCGTCTCCGGCTTCCTCAGCCTCAAGGCCTTCGAGAAGCGCCGTAATTCCTACATTGCCTTGATCCTCGAGACCGGTATGCAACTCTCAATTGGCTAATTCCGGGCGCTCACAATTCCTCAGTCAATTTCCCTTGTTTTAATTTCTTTTCGATGTCAGATTTTATTGCTTTTTTTTTTTGCTGATATTTGCGCTGTAGATCGAGATTTTTGGACCGCAGGGGAGATTGATTTTGTTGAATTATGTTTTACTGTATACCGTGGAAGCGATCGATCAATAGATTTATGAGCCAAATAATTGATATTCTGTTCGAAATATGATAAATGGCAAGGTCTAGTTACATTGCAATTGATCCAGGGATCTCTATTATCCTTTTTAACACCTTTTCGCTGTTATAGAAGCTTCCCGTGACAAAGAATGATTGATGATTTTTTACATTCATATGTTCAGGGAGGAAGTAGAAGCTGCTCTGTGAAGTTTGTATATACTCAAACGTCTCGAAAGCCTTCATCACCGTGTCTAATTTAACTCTCTTAGTACTGCAAAGTTTTTTTTTTTTTTTGGCAATCAAAGAGGAAATTTTAGCATATTTATGAGATGTTGGCTTGGTGATGCATTTTCTAAGTTGGATCTCTGGCAAAGGAAGCAAAGGAGACACTAGGTGTGAAGCTTGAAATTTAAAGGGCACTATACTAGGAAGTGTAAGTGCTGGCGCCAATGGTGACACAACTTTTCAGGGATGTTTTATGGAATGTTATTCGAAATTTTTTCTAGATACGGTTGAATTATGGATGGATCTCTAAAGATTAAAGAGCATTTTGAAGAAGGGAATTATGAAGAACTAAGAGGGTCCTGTATCACTCAAGTGGAGGCTGTTTCATATTTATCTTGAGTGGTATAAAAGTGCAAAATTGTTCCCGAGATTGGCAATCGCGAAACCTTGTGTGGATGCTCAATCATAGTTGTGATGGTATGGAGATGCCTGATGTAGCATCCAAAGGCTTCATAGTAGCCAGGAAACTTACATCATCATTGTACCTGAATCAACTTCTAGGTGTTAACTTGAGAAATTGCTGATCCTGGATTATGACTGCCAGACATATCTGAAGTCTAGGACCATGATGGGTGGTGCAGATTTCTCTCGGGACTTAGGATTGAATGTGGCAAGTTGAGATATGTTGAAAATATTACTAGCTTGGTATAGGTAGCTTTGGGGGTGAACATAAGGAATTTTGACAAGATTGAATATCTGAGTTTGTGTGTCTTCGTAAATATCTAAAATATACGGTGATGATAACAAAATATGCTTCGATCCCCAAATTGGATTCTTGTTTGTAGCTCATGATTAAGTTATCTCTTCTGTTTCAGAAGTGGTCTTCTTGTATGCCTAGTCAGTCATATAATTATAAAGATGACAATTTTCAATAGATAATATTTTTGAAGGTGCTAGCTTATCAGGTTGGTCAAGTATTTGGCGGTTGTACCAAATGACCTGTGTTGAATCTTGCCTTCACTAGGATTTGGGGGGTTAAAGGTATTTGGGAGAGGGCTACCCCAGTTGTATAGCCTAATGCCTGTGGACCCTTTCTATCAAATAAAAGGATTATGTTTTTTGCACTTTTATCATAAGCATATTATTGATGGGAATGATTCTATTTCTTGATAGTTTCCTACATTGCATCATTTATTGTGATTGTATATCCACTAACTCTATTTGAGAATTGTTTATTGCCTTCCTAAGTTTGCAGTAACCTAGGTATTGTTCTGTTGCTACTTTTGCATTAGGATCTCCCTTGCACCAAATTGCCTTAAAGTCTGAAAATCATGATGCACATTGGTGCTCACTGTGTGTCCTTTGATATCAATGTTGGGTTCAGTTGAAATTGCCATTAGAATTTTGGAATTGGTGATTTGCTAGTAGAGTCAAGGTCTTCATTTTAAGTTTCAGCTAGAGCAAATCTCCAGTTTAAGTGGCTTCAAAATTTGAAAATGTTTCCTGTCTATTTCTTATTGTAGCTTCCTTATGTTCCATTTTATAAAGGTAGTAGGGTCAAATGTGTTTGTAATATGATTTGACGAGACTTAAAATATATACTAATTGTCATGGTATTCTGTTTTCCTTCTCCATTCAAACTACTGAAAATGAATACCATTTTGTCAAAATATTTAAAGCACACAAACTTGAAACTGGCGGTTGTTGATCCTCTTCACTTTAACACCATTCAACTTAAAAAGAAGAGGTGATGTGATGTGAACAAGACTGAACCAACAACTGTTAGCACAGTTGGTTGGCACTGCACCTGTAACGGCTTCCCTTTAGGAGGTCTAGGGGTCAAATTCTGGGTATTGCTTTGAGAAGAGAGGGAGAGAGAGATGTGAACAAGACTTGAATTTGATTGTTGGCATCTCTGTCTCTCTGAAAAAAAAGAAAAGAAAGATAGAGGTGCTCTATGTAACTTTAATATCCTAGAATAAATGCTATTATCTTTAGCATCTGAATTTGAGATTAGATAATCTTGCTTATTTTAAGAGTTCATTGGACAACCTTGAAAAGTGGTAACATGATTGTGTTACTTTTCACTCTGAATGGACAAAAGCATTTCCTTCATATATCAGAAGCACTATTTTAAACAAGAAGGACCTGATATGGAAAACAATCAACTTGTTTTCTGACCTGTTTTTTTAATCTTGTTTTCTATGCTCTGGTTGTTATTAGTTTTTCCCTATTAATTGTTTGACAATTACCTTCTTGATCTGATATTGACTGACTCTTGACTCTTGTTTAATTTGTTGGCGGTACTAGGCCCAGAAAAGGAACTTTCTTCTTTTTCTTTTTCCCCCTTCTGGTTATTATTTCCTCCCCTCTGTTGTTTGACATTTATTTTCTTGCTATTTTCTGTGACCCAGTTTGTGCCCTAGTATTAACATATCTTATGGGGCAAAGATACCTTGAAACGTCCAAGATAATGCCAGCTGGAGTAGTTGCAGCTCTCAGGTTTGTTCGGCTGAATATCTATTCAGTTTGCCATTGATATCCATCACATTTTTGTGCATTAGTTTTAATTACTGGTTTTCACCAACTCACGGCTCCATGAATCAGACACCTGACTAGGTGCCATCCACTTGCAGGGCTCTGCTACCCCTTATTCGTTCGATTAAATCATGTATATTGACACACACGCATGCACATATCAACTAACATATTTTATCCCCTTTTTATCATGGTTATATAAGACATCAGTCCACAACAGACATACATGCACATAAAAAATTTACAAAATCCATACAGAATTCCTGAAACTCAAATGCTCAAGTTACATAGGCACTGTGTTTCTTTTTTATAATTGATTGTTGAATTTAGGTGGGAAATAGGCTGAGAATGTATGGCTTGTAATCTGTTGATGGTATTGTCATTGTAAAGGTTGATAGTGGCTAGAAGTTTTGGAGTTCCATTTTGGTTAACAAAATCATGCAGGCGTCTTCTGTAATTAAAAACATTTATTAAGAATAGAGTGAAATCAAAAACAATTTGTCTCTTTACACAGGCATGCTCCTACACACATTAAATGAGAAACACCTTAGGATTCTTCTGGCAACTTAAGACTTGAGTTTGGTATTTTCTGAAGAAAAGGATTTGTGCTGGTGTCAACCTCTTCTCTATCTCAGTGTTAAGACAGTAGTTTAAAAGTTATTAACTAGAAAACATGATGTTGCTGAATCCACATGGAGCTGCACAGGTTGATATGGGGTAAAGCTAGAATCTTTTTTCTTTCATTCATTCATTTTTTTTCCCAGTTGAGTATTGGCAAGCGAATTAAACCAAGTACCAGAGGACCTGTTGAAATGTTATATTTAATAGTTAACATTTGCAGATCCAGCCAACAAAATCTTGTGCCAAGCAACTAATTGTCTGCAAATTTAGAAACTACCCTATTTACTACTGTGAAACTGGAAAAAAAATCAATGTCTCCCACTCTTAACTCTGAGAAAGCTTTCCCTTTCCCATTTTCCTAATTACAATAAAATTTAATATCAAATTACTGCAGAAAACGATTCAAGTTCCTGACACTACGAAGAAGTCAAAATTAAGCGGAACATTTGTTTGAAATCCTTTTTCTGCGAGCTAAGAGACAGCAAATATTGCTACACCATTGTTCAAGTATAAATATATCTTCAGACTTTAACTTACTGTTGCCTGCTCCCTGACTGATTATTATCTTTTGCTTCATAAACTTTTGGAAAATGGGATGTATATGGGTTTTTCTGGAGGCTTATTTGTTCTCCTTTTTTCGGTTAGCATCACATGATCATGCTTTATGTTTAATGTAAGTGTTAATTAGACAGTGCGTCACATCCTGAACATTGGGTTTCCTTGCAGTGCACTTATGTCTGGATTCTATCTTTACAAGATTGCTACTGGTGGCAATCATATCCCATCCAAGCCAGAGTAAACGTGTCGACTTGACATTTCAAGCATACAACATACTACAGGGCAAGTGACATGGTAACCTGAATCAGGTTCTCGGTTGTAAGTTTTCTCAGTTGTGTTAGTTGCTGAAGGATACGGTCATATCTAAATGGCGCACATGTTTTATATGTTTGGTCTTTGTGCTGAAAGAAAATGGAAGTTATAGATAGACCCATCAGATTGTTTATCTTGTCATTGTGATGATTTCATTAAACCGAACATCCTTTTAAGGTAGATGCTGTTTTTTATCAAGAATATGAGATAACTTTGCATTCGAGTTTTTTATTTTGCCAATTATGTGGTCATGGTACCAACCAAGGCAATCCTTCTTCGTTTTCTCTGGACGTCCTCAACTGAGGCATCTGCTTGTGGAAAGTCATCCTTATGTCTTAGGTTCAATTCGTTGATCTTTGGATTCACTACTGCTTGGCTTATAGTGTTGTTTCTCGTGCTGACGAGAACTGCGTAAATGCACCATCAAACTTCCGGTCTTTCTTTGTATGCCAGTTCTATTATCCTGAATGACAGCGCGGTTTGAGCATGGATTAGCTCAAGCAGGCAATTGTTTCTGGGACCTAAATTGGCTTTCATTTCTTTTTCTTTTCATTATGTTTGAAGCTGGTAACCATTTCTATCTATTCACAGAACCTGTTAGCTTTGGACCACAACAATTCAGTAAATCAATCTGAAATACCAAACTCATAAGCTTAGCCTCATCCTGTCTCTCTTGAAGCCTCTAATCCACATACTCACCATCTCCTAAGCCCCCAAATTCTCTCTCTCTCTCACTCACTCAGATGGCCGCTTTGATCTTGTTAGTTCTGTTCCTTGCCTTGTTAGTTCTGTAGGCTCTTTAGGCATCCCCATGATTGCCCATAGTCTGGGCCTTCTGCCGGCATTGGCAGGCACAGTCACGATCATGCCACAATTTATATTCTCTGTCTCGATTATGCCAAGATCTACTTTTCCTAGGCTGATCCAAAGTTAGTATTCTCATAGACATCCAAATCTCGGCATCAAAAACAGTCAAACAGAGGCACAAAGCTCACATCCTTGTCATTATGTTTCTGTCGTTATAAGGTGGTGCTGCCTTTGAGGAAAAGTCTCTTTTGACATTATATGCTTAATTATATTCGGACTGGAAAGAGGGCCCCTGCGATAAGGACTGGAAAAGCCTCTCTTCCATGGAAAGAAGGCTCCTGTGATAGGGAAGCATTAACTGGGGAAGAAATTGCGGACAAGGCAATGCTCCTCATGGTCGCCGGCCACGACACGTCCTCCATCCTCATGGCCTTCATGATCCGCCTCCTTGCCGGCGATCCAGTCACGCTTGCAGGGCTTGTTCATGGTAAAATAATTATGATGCCTTTTTTCTTCATTTCTAAGTGGTAAGTACTATGCACAGTACAAAAAAGCACAAAAGATAGCCAAGAGCAAGGTTTCCGAGGAGGATCTGACATAGGATGATCTTAGCAAGATAAAGCACGCATGGCAAGTCACGGTAGATATTGAATACTCGCTTGGTTGGTGGAAAACGGGAGGAGGTTTGTTGACGAAAACTACCAAATACTTTGGTTGAAATTTTTAAAATAAACATATATTCAGATAGATCTTTACATAAACTTTCCATTTAAGTCATATCATCTTTGCTAAACTAAATGTCTAAATCTAAACATAAATACTACGACTAATTCATGGTCAATCCTATATAGGTTTGTGCTGCAATATTTCTTAATCTACTTTGATATCATTTGTCATAATTTTAAATATCACTAAAAAATTTAGCTAAAAGTACTATTCAGATTTTTTTGGCTCTTTAAATATAACCAAAATTTAACCAGCATATAACCGATATAAGATATTAAACATATACCAGTATGAGGAACTTGATACAATGACCTCTTGGTCACGCTTAGTGATCAAGAAGGAGAGAAAAGCTAAATACCTTTTGTAGAATAATAGTGGATAATATTTTCCTTTCACTATTTGTATCAATCATTATGTTGATTCATCTATTCAAATCATTATGTTGATTCATCTATTCAAATTGCAGACGATACTTAATACTTGCACGAGAGACATATAATGGCAATATTTGGAAAACTATAACACCCAAACCAATTTCTTTTGCGGCAATCACATTATAATTAAGCTAAAAGCTTACAAGCCCAAAGCATTACAAAGGGAGAAATTTAAACCGTTTAAGCGTATGAGAATGGGCATAATATTCTACTTCGGCTGAGGAATTGGTTGAAGGACCTGACCGAGAAGGAACACTTCCCAGATCGGTTTATCTTCGCAATCTCTGCAGCCTCACTTGCAACAACAAAACATACAATTATCAAGCTCCTCAGTCCCTTTGTAATTTAATGGCAATGCCCCAGATATTTTCCATTCCAAACTTTCCCATCTCTAGTGAACTTATACTGCATTCCATCTCAAAAATATGCCGTCCTATACGTACAAATTGCGCACCAAATTATCCTCCTGATGGCAACATTTGGGTAGGGAAATTGTTGCAGAAAGATTGTGGGGTTACCAAGCAATCAATACAAAGATGGATTATGACCTTATCATATGGTGCGGATCACATGCAACTATATCTATCAAAGCTGTGATGAAATTAAAAACTAGCTTGGTGACCACTACTTTATCATCGCACCCTATCCATGGGGATACTTGAATTCACAACTTTCGCCAATTTAATGAGGCTTCTAATAATCTGATGACCGATGTATGAGAGGGTATCTCAAAATAATGAAATTTTCATATGGTTGGCTCTCAAAAATAGATTATATGCAGGTGAATTTTTATTACTCCCTTGTTCCTCTCATCACGACTCCATTGATGACATCGTTCTATCTTTTTCTTTTTAATTCCATGATGCGAAAATGGATCATATCCCTCTGCAATATGAATAGGAGAAGAGTTTTGGATGTAAAACAAACCGACCGTCTCATCTATAAAATCGACACAGTATCTACCGATCACCCCATTTTGGACAAGATTTTGGACAATCTCGAAACAGAAAACGGCTAAATTTTCCTCGCAAAACTGTCCTTGGTAGTCAAATAAAGCTTTTGGAAATATCGGTTTAAAATAAGGCCCAGCCAATAGGAATAAGGAGTGAGATATTAATTGGATGGTTGTGGATTGGTGATATAAAATTTTTCGGATAGGTTAATAATTTAGATTTTTTGTGATGGACCTATCAAGCCATGCCCGAAAAATAAAGACAGGTGTATGATAAGACGGGAGGATGTGGACATTTTGTCAGGGGCGTTAATGTCCCTTCGGATGGCACCAAAGATTTCGTACCGATCGGTCGGAATGCATTTGTCAGGACGTGCTGACGGTTATGCTGCCGTGGACTCCACACACGTGGAAGAAATTTATGCGCGAGACGACAAAAAAAACAAAATAGGGTACACAGCGTTCCAAGCTAAACGTGGGAAGAGGCCATCCGGAAAGAGGTAACGACCCCAGTTTTCTTTCCTGTTGTGCCGTTTTGGTGCAAGAATTAATAAATTTGGGGGAAAAAAAGGTCCATAAAATTCTAATAATCATAATTTTTATTTAAAAAAAGAAGAGGGCGGGTTAATTATCAAAATTATGGATAAAAAAACAAAAATGAAAACTGATGCCATATTTCAGTAAGGTAGGATTGTATTTTTGACCAAAGAATGATTCATCTTCTTTCACATAAATTCACTGATGAATCTTTTGAATTTTGTGCAGATTGATGAGTAAAATTGGAGTGGCTAAAGAAAGCCAATCATTTATTTATATAAAAGATATAATTTGAATTTATTTTTCAGTACGTCACTATTAACAAATATAACAAATTTGGAGTCATTATTTTTTATTTTTTAAAAACTTATAGTATAAATTCTGTTATTTTTTAATACTATGATATTATTATTGGGATATAAGATTATATTATTTGAAGTATTATAAACAATCTAAAGCAATTATATGCCGTTATTGCAGCTTCGAACAGCGTTTTACCGCAGCAGTAAATAGGTCAAAACGACGAATGATGTGGCTCATAGTGGTCTAGATGCTGTGTCGGCAAATGATGCCAACTAGTTGTCAGACCAGTAATTTCAATGTCAGGGTAAAAACTGCAGAAAATTATGACCATAAATTCATAATGCATTGACCTTATAATATGTGATATAAGTATAACCTTGATGCATGCTTGCATTGCTTCAAAAAAAAAAAAAAAATCGATCCAGTCTAATCCGCTTCTACTCAAATTATTTATAAAAAAAAAATTGTTCAATCTATTAAGTCTTTTATCTCGAATTAGATCAACAACAAACTCATAAATATTTCATCCATGAATATTTTACAAGCGGCTACAAATTTGTTTCTTATTTCGGGCAAACAAACAAAATGACGGACCCATTGGGTATTCACAAGTTTAGCGAAGCTGACACCGAGCAGTGCCCATTGAGCAAAGCCTAGCGGTGGAGGAGGGCAAAGAGAGTTGGGAGCAAATGTGGCTGAGATTGCCTCTAGCTATTGATATTTGAATTTAGTTGGATACTTGGATTGCTTTCCATCACATGAGTTTTGTCCGGAGTAACAATTTGAGATCACTGACTTGGATTGCTTCTTCTTCATCATAATAATTGGAAAAAAAACCATCATATCTCCAATCTAGCTTTGCCTGACTATTTTGGGTGATGAAATATGGATGTCTTACCTATAGTGCAAGTTATAGGACAATAACGGTAGAAGATAAGTCTTTTATCATTCGCATTATGATATATTGCTTTTAAAACGAGAAGAATATTGAAAATGGCCAAACATTATATTTGTTATATAGTGATTGTTACATCATAATGACGAGGATTGCTTTTTGAGACTTTTTATATTTTTTTGAAAAATAATGATAACAATTGTTATTTCATTATCTGATATACACATGTTTAGTATAATGTGCCTAAGGACCCTAAATTGCTATTTTAAATATTAATTAGCATGGGAGGGCAACTCCTATGTCAGGTATATTCGGAGTGCGGTTTACATCCACCTCGAAGGGAACTCGGCTATGGTGATCGAGTGGGTTTGAGATCGACACACTGAGATGGACAAGCAGTTACGGCTTTGTGACATCTGGAGACTTGTGAGAGGGTATGGCTCCTTTCGGACCACTCATGTTTACTGGAAAGCGAACAATGCGGTTGACTGTGTGGCCTTCTTTGCGGCACATCACTCTGAAAGGTTTCTTGGGAGAGCCAAGCGGATGTTCTTTACTTCCTTCGCCAGCTTCTTTTTTCTGATTCTATTAGCTGCACTCATGCACGTGTCATGTGAGGCGCCGTTATACTAAAAAAAAATGTTAATTGGAGCATTGCACATGTATTCTCTTGGACATTTCTTGGATGTTCTACCATGTGCAAGATTTTGGTCATAGCCATTCATTTACATTGACTGGTGCTTCAAATCCGCACACGCGTCAAGCTTCATTTTTTTAATCCATCCATAGCTTGAATTTTGAAGTATCAGTGAGTCATGGATCAGAGGCTGCTCTTAAAAGATCTGGTCCATGGTATGATCACACCCAAAATTCTTGCTCTCCGCACAGTGAAGACAAATAAAAGTCCATACATTACGTATTCTATTTTGATTGAGTGACCCTTGAAAACAACGGGAATGCGGTTCACGTTAATCTAAGAGATCCATGCGGCAGCTTATGCAATTTCACCTCTTACTAGTTTTCTTGTTTTCATGATTACAAGATCCCTTCAGCAAGATATATACCAAGCATCTTCTATTCTTCCCAACTCTCCATCCATCACCTTCTTTCCTTCCCCGCTCTTCTCCCTCTCCTCTCCCAAGCCATGAAGTCTCTCTCTCTCTCTCTCTCTCTCTCTCTCTCTCTCTCTCTCTCTCTCTCAAACTACTCTTCTTAATCAACTCTGTCCCTCTTAATTACTCTTCTCCACCTCTCTTCTCTCGACTTATGCGGCACAAAAGATCAACTTCGTCCTTGCATTGCTTTCAAGAGAGACCTGACATGTATCCTCTTTCATGGACGCCATGGTACGAAGCGTGGTCCTGGCTTTATTGTTAGCTACTTAAACATGAACCCAAAATGAGATAAGATTCGTTATATTGACTATTTTAGGCCGAGAAGCGAGACATTGAATGGCTCTTCATTAAAATTTACTTGGGGAAGATTTGAAGACGTTTTGTATTACTTTTGAGGAAGATTCTTCGATGATGGTTAGGTGGCCATCGAGTTCAACAAATACTGACATCAGCTCATCCATTGATTCGTAATTGCTGGAGAATGGAATCATCATCTTCACGATTGTATAGAATGACATATATTTATAGAAAATAAAATAGCGCTGTGGATGGAATGGTAATATTTGTGGCTAATTATAAAGGAACTATATTGTGGGTTTTACTGTGAGATATTCCAACTGATTTTTTGCATATTTTATTTTTCGATTTTCACTGATGTATTTATTCTAGATTGGTATAATAAAATCTGATTTACAAACTAAAAAGCTCTTCACTAAAAAAAACAAGATTATCGCCAGAAAGAAAATAGTGAGATGGTAGTATAGGACCATCTTAAACGCAAGCTACTAAATTAGGAGTTAGACTACATATCTTATACTAACCCTTGTAAAATAAGTCAATGATTTTCAAATCATTCTATTAAAATCATCTATTTTGACAGTAATTTGATGATTTGTTTAAAAATTATTAATATACGTAAATTTTACTTTCCAGATATTTTGTATAATATAAATTACATTCAACATTTTGAATCATAAGTTGGGGTAGTCAAACATTAATTTTGGATCGTTATTTTTGTTTTTAAAAAGTTAATGTAAAGTATGTAGTCCAACTCTTAAATTATATGTTATTTTTTTAATTAAATTCTCAATGTTTTAACTTTTAAAGTAGCTAAATTTTTAATGAATAAATATTAAAACTCAATAGGCTAAATAAATATACAGTAAAAATCATTTTTTCTTTGAAAACCACCCGAGGTTATTTGGACAATGCCTAATATTTAAAGGATCTACGCTCTCAATTCCTTGATATTTTTTCTTAAAAATAAAAGTCCCTCCAACATTATTGGGAAAAGAAAATTATTCTATGATCATGAACTATTGTTTAAGTAATTCATGCCATTGACTTGATTGCAACAAATTTCTAATCTAATGCCAAAGAATATTTCCTATAGCTTTAGGAAAGAAATTCTGAAAATTATGTGCCATGCGTTTGAGGTCTTTGCATCCTTAAGCTTCTGTACTGTTTTCATTCTGTCTCGGCAGCTTCTCGTACGGTATTTTTCATCTGGGAGCCTCCACTTCCAAACTTCCTCAAGGTCAATTTTGATGGGTCGGTACTGGATAGAGGCACAAAAGGTGGAGCGAGTTTCGTCATTAGGGATCCGAACTCCAGGATCGTGGTAGCGAGAGGATGTTAGTTATTTGATTGCACGGTTCCTGGTGTAGAGCTGAGAGCTACTTGGGTGAGCCTTCGATACGCTTAGTGTGTGCTCTCAGCTAGTTCAGTCATCGTGGAGGGTGATTTGGCTACGATCATCAGCCGGATCTAGGAGGTCCGAAGGTCGCTGTTGCTGGCCATCTCTTGATTCGCGATATCTGGATAATGATGAGGGACGAAGGGGTTGTCCAGGCAAATTATGTGGTTAGAGAAGCTAATGAAGCTGCGGATTAGGTAGTCACCTATGTGGCTAACCATACCAGTAGCATTCTGCGGGCAAGGGATAGAGAGCTGCCTCGAGAGCTCCATGATATTTTGTTTTCCGATTTTATTGGGTGCATCCGTACATGTGTTGTATGAATCAACCGGTCTTAAAAGAAGAAGAAGAAGGAGAAGAAGAAGAAGAAGAGACTCATATTTTTTTTAATCCAAGGACAAGATAATTTCATCTAAATCGGATGGTAGCGGTCAAGCATCATCAGGAGTTCTATTTTCACAAAGCAATAAGAAGCATGTCCACCAGAAGTTCCCAAAAAAAATTCCCATGTGTCTGCGGCCGACAAAAAACTCTGCTGCTCCTCCGGCATAAAAAGTTGTCTGATGGAGCTTGTGGTACCCGCTCTGCTACAGTCCGTTTTTTTAAATACAGGATCTCGTTTTCTTCCAGATTTCTTCTGTTTACAACGACCATTTTTCTCAATAAAGATATATAATAATATTTTTTTCTTAAAAATCCATTATAATAAATATATAAATATCATCTATATGACTTCAAATGCTAAATTATACTTTTTAATTCATATTTATTATATTTATATCTAATAATTTATAAAATTTATATTTATATTCGGACGTTAGTGAAGCTATTTATCTCATATAAAAAATCAAAATTACTTTTAGATAAAAAAAATATACACATATAGATGGCCTTATATCACTTAAGATTATTTTTTAAAATTTTTTGATGTGATTTTGGATCTCATTTAAAGTAAATAGTTTGACTAATATTTTAGATTAAAATATTTAATAAAAATCAATCAAAGTGATAAGTATAGATTTTTTTAAAAATATTATTTTTTATGGAGAGTGGGAGAGATCTAGAGGATGAGTTTATCTTTTAGCGCACCGCAGTAAATACTGATTTTTGATTAATTTTAGAATATTTTTATAATTTATTTTAGTTTTGTTTTAAAAAATAATATACTTTTTTTTTTTCATTTCAATGCATGAACTGTTTTGATGTTATATTCACAATTATGTCACACATAACTCTAAAGCAAAAGTTTGACATACATCAAAGTCTTTTAAAATCTTCCAAGGTGAAATTTTTTTACAATGACACTTATTACCATGTCAACGACCTCATTCAATGTCCAACGTCCTGTAGCACATAACGCATCCCGTCGATACCGGCTATGGCCACCACCTGAACGAGGGCATTTCGGTCAATCCGCGCATTTCCTAATTCGGATTCCTCTCTCCAGAAAAAAAAAAATCTCCTGTTTCCTTATCATTTTCCCTCGAAAAATCTGGAAACAGATGACAAATGGACGGCTATGATAAGCCTATCATGTTAGTTAAAATAGATCCGTGTCGGATTGGGCAACTCCCTCTTTCTTTATCGGTTGGGGCTGCTTGCGTCTCATAGATCTCCTCCACGTAAGACCAGAAAACTTCTATTTTCTATTAAAAATTAATAAAAATAACACTTTATAAATAAACCCTCGACCCCGGTGGGGCGCCCCCGGCTCTTATCTTCTTCTCTTCTTCTCTGAGAAGCCATGAAGTTTTTTCCTTTCAAAAGAATCCTTTCAGTTCCTCTCTTTCTTCTCCTGCTTCTAATCGCTCTTCTTCTCGTTTTCTCTTATTCTCCTCCGAATTGGGGGCATGGGTGTTGGAAGGCTCCTTTCCGGCCGACGGATTTCCTTCCGCTGCTTCCAAGGATCGTCTCGTGGCCGATCCTTCGGTCGCTTCGCAGCGCCGTAGACCTCCTCCCGACATTCGTCGGCGCCGCCTCCTCCACCAACCACGACCTCGAGTGGAAGGGCGCCTGCTTCTATGAGAACCAAGCCTGGCTGGAGTTCCACAACAAGAGCGGCACCCCGTTCGGCGGCGGTACTCTCCACATCAAGGTCGGCAAAAATAGAAATTAAAAAAAAAAAACGAAAAAACTCATCCCTACTGCGCGCGTTTTGGGGTTTTAAGCCTGGGCGAAGAGAAAATTTCGATTTTGTTTTTAAAATTTTTGTCTTTCGAGGGGTTTTGTGGGAATTGAGCTATTGGATTCTTTGATATAGCGAGCTTGTGGTTTTTTTTAGTGTCAATTTCACTTGTGCTGGGGGCAAGTTCCTATCTTCTTTAGTATTTTGAGGGATTTCGGGAGAAATTGGGTTACTGGGTTCGTAGGATTAGGTCGGATTTGCCATGATTAGCTAGTCTGGGGGGTCCTACTTTTCTCTTTTCTATTTTTGTGTAGTTTTGCTGTTTTCCTGTTATTTTCACTGATATTGGACAAAGGCAACTTTTCCCCACACCCCCTTCCCCTTTTTCCGGTCTTTTGGGGAATTTGGCTATTTAATTCTTCTATGTTTATGTCTAAGTTTTTGACAGAAAAGATCAGACATCGCTCGACAAGCATTATTATTAAGCCAAAATTTAAAGTTTTTATAATAATGAGAATTGTCTGCAACCTTCGTCAATTGGCCCAGGAAAAGTACTGAACCAAATAGGTAGCATATTATGGCTTAATAAAAAAATCAAATCACTCACGATGCTAGTCGCCAGAAATCCAAAAATCAAAAGCAAAGCAATTGTAGAATAAAAAGAAACTCGTGAAACACTTCTTTCCAGTACTCTCAGCAATTAATCACCAAGTCTAGCTGATTTGTAAGTTGAACACTTGAATTGCAGCAAAAGTTCTTGGTGCGCTTCCCTATCAGTAGCATTATAGTTCATGCTAAAAAATGGAAATAGGAGCTTTCTCTACCAATGTTGTAAGTGTTATTTGCTGACATGCTTTTTGGGTAAAAAACCCTATGAAGCTAACAATTTCTTCATTTTCTGTCCAGACCAGCAATGCACATAGTTGGACATGTATGGATCTTTACATCTTTGCAACTCCATTCCAAGTAACCTGGGATTACTATTTTTTGTCTAGAGAGCATACTCTGGATTTTGATGAGTGGGAGGGAGAAGCTGAATATGAATATGTAAGTTCATACTGTAAATAATTAAAATCTAGGTATAAAAAAGAAAGCATGATTTCCTGATTTTTGTTGGCAAAGAATTTTTTTTCTTAAAACTTTAGATGACATCAGGTGAAAGAAAATGGAGTATCGATCTTCCTTATGCAATCAGGGATGATTGGAACCCTTCGAGCTCTGTGGGATGTTTTTCCTTTGTTTACAAATACTGGATGGGGTGAAAACTCGAACCTTGCTTTTCTAAAGAATCATATGGGGGCAACATTTGAGGAGCGTCCACAACCATGGGTTTCAACTATTAACCCCGATGATGTTCACTCTGGAGATCTTTTAGTTTTATCAAAAATTCGGGGGCGCTGGGGTGGTTTTGAGACTTTAGAGAAATGGGTGACTGGAGCTTATGCTGGTCATAGTGCAGTTTTCTTAAAGGATTCTGAAGGAAAGCTTTTTGTTGGAGAGTCTGGCCATGAAAATGAGAAGGTTAGACTTGATCAGCTTCTGCTAGCTAACAACTCCATTTATGCCTTGTTTTACCTATACAGAATTTGGCTTTATATATTTTATGATAATTATCTTTGCTGCTGCTTCTAATCCTTGCTATTTCTGAAAAAATGAAAATGTACATGAAAGTTTCTGGTGACAAAGAATCAAGCAGTGTTAACTACCGGACATCATACTTTAGGACCATTTTCATTTATTCACATCCTATTACCTTTGGCCTAAGATTTATGCATATAAATGTGCAAACTTGAGCATAAGTTTATTTTCTATTAATGTGTATGTGCACATACATGCATCCATGCTTCTGGTTGTATAGAAGAGAATGCATATGAATGCTTATAAGTTCATGTATTTTATTACATCTACATTAATTTGATTGATATACGGACATGCATAGATAACATTTTGCATACACTTATATTCATTCTGAAGTTTACTTGTTAACCTTCGTGCGTGTGTGCATGTGTGCATGTGCATGTGCATGCATTGGTACGTTGTTACAAGATCTGTCAAAATACATCTTCACAATTCTCTCAGAGCATTTTGAATTTGATGTTGTAGTTTCTTGGTGCTTTTTCACAATATTGCTTTCTTACAGTATCATTATTTTATGGCATTTTTATAATTTATGCTATCAAGGTAAATGCTTTAAGGTTTGAAAAAGATAAAGATAACAAGCATTGGTGGTATATTTGCTGTCATGTGTCCTGTTGTACTTTATTTTTAAGTTGTTTGCTTAGATTGAAGGCTGTCTTTTCTTTTGCAAGGTTCTTTTTTTCCCCCCTTTGGAGTTTGGTTGTTCAGATAACTTCTATACAAGACTTCTAATTGATGTTTATACTACTCCCTGATCATGGTATATATGGTACAGTTTATATTCACTATCTTATTAGGGAGCTCATGCTTTCTTTCTTTGTAGGGAGAAGATGTTATTGTTGTTATGCCATGGGAGGAGTGGTGGGACTATGAGCAAACCAAAGATGATGCAAATCCCCATATTGCATATCTTCCTCTGCATCCAGATGTTCGAGCCAAATTTAATTCTACTGCAGCTTGGGAGTATGCAGAAAGCATGATAGGAAAGCCTTACGGTTATCACAATATGATTTTCAGCTGGATAGATACTATAAGTGGGAATTACCCATCACCCTTGGATTCACATCTGGTATCTTATTTCTTATACTTCTTAATGTAATTCTTTTTTTGGTGGAAATCAAGTTGAAAATTTTCTAGTTTCTTATGCACATATCATGCATTATGTATGATATTTTGGGATATTTCAAATTTATCGATATATCTTGTGGGCAAATGCCAAGCACCATCTATGCGACGTACTTAAGAATGCCCTTGCTGAAAGTCATCTATTTACCCAAATTTTGGAGATCCATGCATGCAAAAGAATGTGTTGCTGGGAGCCAGTCACTTGTTTGTCCAAGCATGAGGCTTTTTTGAGGCATTGTTGGCTAAAACAAGCCATTATGATGTGATTGTGTGGAATTTAAAATGTATTTGATATATTTGTTGAGGCGTTCTCTAGATTTATGATGGCTTGAAGTAAATATATTAATGACTTAGTTTCAATTTGCTAATGCATTTAATTTACATGTTATTGTAAGTAAATCAGAATATTTTCAATATCATTCTAACTTGCCATTTTACTATTGCTTCCTATATGTATTAACTCATGATTTTCTCGTTTTATGAACAGTTTGTTCTTATTCGGCTATTCGCCTTTTTTCTCTTCAAATCTAATTTCTGATTTGTAATCCATATAAGCAGTTCATTGTTGATGTATTGATGTACCATCTTACTCCAAAATATCATGGTTTAATGTATGTATTTATGCGTGCATTTGTATTTTGATTTTTGTATTCTACCATTTCTCTGAAATTATTTTTTTCCCTAATGAGAAACTAAACATAACCATATGGTGCTCTTCAATAGTGTCCAATTTGAGGGTTACAATTTACTGGGGAATTTCTAATATGCTTAGCTTGAAAGTTAATTTATGTGGTTGAAGTTCCATTTTGTGCTTACCGAAGTTTCATATGGTGTACATCCCATTGAAGAGGATGCTTATTTCTGTTTCCCTTATATCACAACACAATAATGGCTTTTATATTCATAATATTAAGTATTAGCCTGCAGCAAAATGATGATCTCGATTGGACATGCAACATATTCCTTTGGGTGATCTTGGTTTAAAGCTTCTAAATACAAATTACACATACACACTGTTAAACTATTGATTAGATCTACAGTATTAATTCCAAATTTCTCACTCTTTTTTCTGCCTTTCTTTCTTTAAAGTAAGTGCTAACTGCTAGTTATGATGTAACATAGGTTGCTTCTGCTATGACCATGTGGAATAAACTCCAGCCAGCATATGCTGCTAACTTGTGGAATGAAGCCCTGAACAAACGACTTGGCACAGAGGTTTGTTTATCCATTCATTTTGTTGGCTAAATTCTTCTTTTCATATATTCATGTTAGTATTTTAATTGTCAATATTTTTCTGTCTAAAAAAAAAAACCCCTCCAGTTTTCTTTTCATGGATAGTCTATTTTTCCTAGTTAAGTAAGTAGCAGTGGTTCAATTTTCAGGATATTATAGGAACACTTAAGTTTCACCTTCAGAGATGTCCATTATGTGGCTGATGGAATTATTTGGATTGGGAACCAGTTGGCTCCAAACAGGCTAGTAGTAGTAGAACCATGGGAGTTAATCTTTGTTGTTTTTAATGTTGGAGGATTTCATTATAGCAATTAGCATAGGATGAGTTTCAATTCTGAACCCCTTTTTCTGACACAGTTTGGGCTGACTTTGGTCATGCAATCTGCAATTCTGCTTGGGTCGGGGTCAATCATTATAAACTCAAATATAAGCTGGTTTGGTTCATGGTAGAGTTATGAAATATATGGTCATAGCTATAAGTACAGAGCCAAGGTAGGCTTATTTCAGTTAGACCATCTACCACCCATTGGGACATTCCAGGCCTATATATGAAAAATACTTTAGCCTAGGGCAATTTCTGAATGCAGGGACTCACACACCACTTTGTTTTCTCCATTTGTCTCAGATCTTCATTAAGGCCTAAAGTTCAAGGCTTACTTCTTGAAGTCTGGGGTTGTGACACCAAAAGTGCAACCTCCTCCACCATACCCAAATAGGCAAGAGATTAGAATTTTTTTTCATTATTGAGCATATATTTATGTTGGTTAGATGGGTTGGCTCAGATCAGAGACTTGTTATTAGGTCAGTCATGTTCTTGTCCAGCCTCCCCATGTTGGCATGGGCGTAACCTAACCTGAAAACACCTGACCTAATTTATTGCCACTCTTATGTTCGTTGATGAGTAGACTGCATATATGTGGCGTATATCATCTACCACAAAATAAATCTGATTTGCACTTACTGCAATAAGATAAGTGCTTTCATGAATCCTAATCCTAATCCTAATCCTCTATATGTTAGTCTTTTGATAAGGTCACTGAAGTATAAAATTCTCAGTGTGCATTGTTTGGTGGCTTTTCTATGTCAAGTTAATATCCAATACTAGTATGTAGTAATTTCTCTATTAGATACATCTTATTGAGTTATATAACAAGAGCATGCGTAGTTATGCTTAAGGTTTTAAATACTGAGGTATGGAGTTGTACCGGTCACTGGCCAATACGGTTCGTATTGCTGTATGTCCCAGATGGCACCTTGTATTATTTGGGCTGCACGGGCTAATTCTTTAATCCATTACGATGCTACTGTGCTTTATGGATTGTAACTGATGGCTTTGTGACACTGATAACATTTTAATTGTTGGTAAGAGATGTAACATTAAACACTTCCAAGATTTTGCAGTGAACCTTGTCTCTACTTCTTGTGATGCTTACCTCCATTATTGTTCAAATGGTAGGCAAAATGGGTTTTGATGCTACTCATGATTAAAAACTATGTTCATGGTGTCCTTTTGGAAATGTCATTATTTGTATCCAAATGGTGCTGAAAAATAAGGAACATTTATTAGTTAATTTAGAAGTGATTTTAGAGAACCAATAGTTACTGGTATGAGATCTAGGTAGCACGCAAGCATTTGAGAGCAGCTTTGAAATTAACACAACATCATACGTATAAAATTCCTTTAGTAGATATTCCACTATGAACAAACCAAACCTTTGGAAGTGCAATTAAATGAATTATATTGGAAGTTATTCCACTCGGACAAAAAAAAACTACAGTTGGCTGGATTTTCTATTTAGATCCGAGCTGTTAATGAATGCAAACCATATCCTAAGCATGTCTAATGGAAAGTACGCAATAGATGATTAGGTTTTGACATATGGATTGAGGATTTTAGTTATATCAGAAATAGAAAAAAAGACACTGCAGGAAACTTAAAAAAAATAAAGAGTAGATGAGACAGAGAGGAAGTGGGATAAGATCCGGATCCACTCCAGTGTGATCTTGTTCCAGAATCGAGCCTCATGCATGTTAGAAGAAAAGAAAATTAGAAAGAAGACACATGATAATCAGGATTCACTCATCCAACTTTGCATCACACTAAGAACTCAAATGGAAGACAGAAGACTCCTTTTTTGAGTGACATAGCATCATTTTTTTTGTTGTAAAGTACTCCTACAACCTAAAACACCTAGAGTCCATTACATCAGTTAAAACAAGAGCCACAAGGCCCGATGGGAAGTTAAGAGTCCCAAATCCAATGCTCCTCCAGGGAACCTCCAAAACCAGCAATGCAGTCTGATGGTCTATTGCCTTCATGGAAGACATGAGCAACACAGACCTCCTGAAGCTTTGGAGAATAGCCTTCGGCTGAAGTAAGCAGGGGTTGTAAACAATATTTGTCCCCTTGTAACCAACATAACTGTGGTGGATGTAGGTTTTTAACAGAACAGGTAACACCCATAAAAGTGGCCTGTGACCAAACCTTCCTTCACATGTATCAAATTGAAGGTCAGACATTCCTCCATGCCCAAGTAACTTGTTGAACAAGTAGAAATAAAATGAATTTGATGTCTTTAGGCCCAAGTAGTGAAGTAGATTGCTTCATGGATAAGCATGAAAACAGAAAATAAAACAAATTAATTGGAACTTACATGACCTAACTAATGATTCAAATGATAAAGCTGAGACAAATAAGACTCGATGACTCAATTAACGAAGATCAATTGACTTGTCTAAAGCACTTGATTGGTACTTCTAGTTGTTGGTCCAAAGCCATCGACAAGCTCGACTTTTGTAACTGAGTCACTTGAAACTTTCTTAATCATGCATGACCAGAACCCACATGTGATGCTGGTTTCTACTGCTGATTGATTTGGCCTCAAGAACCAGAACCAATTACTACAGCTTGTGCTGATGGTGTCTGTGTCCTCCTGCATGAGCATTATTCCAATCCTTTCGACATTAATTTGCAGTGCTAAGCACCACTGGTTGATTTTGGATTATTTTTTGGACAAAATGAGTGTGCGTCGTCAACTTCACAAGAGTTGGGATGACATTCAATGAGAATAGCAACCATGAATAACACATTTATAGTAACTGAAATCAACTGCACTCTTGCATAACATTATTTTATTTATCTTTTAAACCTAATTCGATTTAGGTATGGATTCAACAGCATCTTTTATAGTGACAGATTGATTTTGTCCCTTGGGGGTTTATTATCCTCTTTACTAGCTATTTTATGAACTCATTGGGGTGAATATTGCTTAACCGACAATCAGAGTTGAGTCCCGGTGCTCTATTTTTCATAAATTTTAATAGTTTCTTGTTGAATATAGACAAAAATAAGTCTAGGCTCGATTTAAGGTTGTGTACATTTACCTTTTTGATTCCTCATTAAAGTTAATTAAACTGGGATTTTGCAGGGTCTTGATCTGCCTGCAATTATGGTTGAAGCAGAGAAGCTTGGGATTTCTTTTGACAAATTGCTGACAGTTCCTGAACATGATAATTGGGTCTACTCTGATGGGAAGTCAGCCTCTTGTATTGTTTTTATTCTTGCAATGTACAAGGATGCTGGGCTGTTTGATCCAATTGCCAGCAACATACAAGTCACTGAGTTCACTGTAAGTTTTACTTGAACTGGCTGGAGCAAATAGGTCATAATGTGCATGTAATATTTTTTGGCAGGGTGACATAAATATCTTATTCATTTTTTTTCTAAGGAATTGTTCTTTTATACTTTGAATTAGGAGCTGACTTTTAGGGGCTGTTTGGATGCCTGTGTAACTTATCCCTAGGATATACTTTCAGTAAATGATGAGAAATTATCATTAGTGGGTTGGGCTAGAATGCTCTCGGGAGAGCTGGCGGTTCCATTTGTGCAAATTCTATAGTGGAACTGCTCTTATTGAGAACCAGAGACGCACCGGACATACAAACACATGTATGTGCACGCACACACAAGTTGATTATAACCTTGTCCATGGTATAATAATTCATGCAGATACATCCATGTGGACCTTCGTACTAGACATGCATATTTGCAGACAAAGACACATTTGCATCTACTAACTTAATTGCAATATATCAAGGGTTTAATGGTTTTGTCAAAACAAAACTCCATTATTAGACTTGTGGAAATTTTATATTGCCAAACTACCTCAAAAACATGAATCTATTTATGCCATATGAATTTCAATGATGCATATTGAAATGTTTGTTAGGCACATTCTGCATTGTAGATCGTGATGAATAGACTAGACATCAATCCAGATTCCATGTGTTTTGTCTGCATGGCGTATCTTAAAATCTGGTCATGTATGTTGGGGCATCAATATCACTGTAACCAACTTGAAAATCTTGAATTCTGTATAAAATCCAAGAAAATTGAATGGTTATGTATATCGCAATTGTGATCTCTGTGTTAGGTCTCTTTTCTTACCTCTCGGACTATTTTCATAATATGCAGATAAAAGATGCCTACACCCTCAACTTTTTTGAGAGCAACTCAAGCCGCCTGCCGGAGTGGTGCAACAAAGATGACAACGTGAAGCTTCCTTTCTGTCAAATTATGGGCCGGTATCGAATGGAATTGCCCGAATTCAACACTATACAGCCATACCCTCACATGAATGAGAGATGCCCATCCCTACCACCAGACTATGCCAGGTCCAGTTATTGCTGAGAAACTGTTCTCGGTTTCACGAGTATTTAGTTCCTATATGCTGCTGCTTTGTATCAATTCTTTCAAGCTACTGCCTTGTGTAAATAAGTGGGTAGGAAGGGTACTAGTCCATGTAATTTGGTGCAAGGGTTGTATACTAAAAGCCTAGCCGCTGGTGGGGGTTGTGGTGTGGAACTTCTGATTGAGGAGCGGCGGAATGACTGTTCATATGTAGTGTAGGTAATAGCAATAATGCTAATTCCTGGTTCTAAGACTGACGTGAGAACTTTTCATGGGGATCCCCTGCCAATTACATGTTGGTCCTTCATCTAGTTTAAAAAGTTTCCATGCACCCAATTTATGTGCATCCGCATTGGCTTGGCTTAGGTTTCTCTCTGTCCGCCATATACAAACTAACGTTGTCATAGCTTAAATATGAGCTCTGTTCCAAATAATAAAAGAGCAAGAAGAAAAAGAAAAGAAAAAACATCACCTTCGCTGCAGCTGCCGCCGCCGCCGCCGCCACCACCAAGTCAATCTTATAGTAATATGGTGCACTCAATGCATACATCATGTTTAAATATTGTATTTTTAACTTGATCTACTTGATTCAATATGAAACCATTGATGGTGTTGGCTAGGATTGTATCGGTTCCTTCGGAGCTTCTTTTGGAATTCCTTGTGTGTGTACGTGTCCGTGTGTGTGCGGGGGGGGGGGGGGGGGGGGGGGGGGGGGG
>JAOXJJ010000725.1:17308776-17325288 GCA_025769935.1 Phoenix roebelenii | reverse complement strand
GGGGGGTATGTGTGTTTGAAGTACAGTCTCTTCGAGTGAGGTCATTATTGTCCGTCATGCGGTACACTATGTTTTGGAGCCACAGGGGTTTTGGTGCTAGGTTATGGCTGCCAGGTATGGTCACGTTGGGTCTGAGGAGATTATCCCGGTGCTGGCACACCATCTCTTTTTTGTGGGAAGAGATTGGGCGGTATCTGCTGATTGTTATGATGAATACCAGATGGCTGATTGGCGATGGGAGGAGCATTGATGTGGTAGGAGACACGTGGGTAGGTGACATACCCCTGAGTCTATGGCCGACCATGGTCTGCATAGAGGTGGGCGATGGATTGCGAGTATGTGACCTGCTCGATTTTGGAGATAGGCAGTAGGATGATGATAGGTTGCGGTTGGTTTTTGGAGATTCCCTTGTCGAGAGGGTACGGTGTCTCCCGGTACTTGGGTGTGGGGGACTGGATGTCCGGGTTTGGCGGTCCTCATGTAGAACCAGAGTCAGGGTGGGGGATGTTGCTCGAGTTTTAAAGGAGGATCTTGAGGCAGGCTCGGATTGTGCCTGGGTTTGGCGGCTCAGCCTTCACCCACGGCTGGCACTGTTCCTTTGGAAGGTGGTCTGGGACCGTCTTCCGACGAGATCGGTGTTGAGTGGCCGGGAGGTGAGGATCCCCCCCAGTGTCTAACGTGTGGGGCTGATGAGACTGTTGAGCACGTGCTATTACAGTATGTGTGGGCGAGAAGAGCCTAGGCTATTGCATGGATCCCATAGGATGTATGGGGTTGCATGGATCAGTTTGTTCAGGTCATCTGACGGGGGGCTGAGAGCTCCCTGGGCGCCCTACAGTCTTTATAGTTACGTGCATTGCTTATCAGATATGGCTGGCTAGGAACGCTAGGACCTTTGTTGGACGCCGCACGTCGCCAAGGTTTGTCGTAGAGTGTGCACGGGTACAGGCAGAGAAGTTTAATCTTGGTACCTCGTTCGGTGGGCCTTTGATAGCTCGGAATATCTGGGACTCCCATTCCGCTCAGGTAGCGCCTCGCATGGTGTTTTTCACTTGGGAGCCCCCACCTCCGAGTTTCCCTATGGTTAACTTCGACGGGTCGTACTGGATGGAGGGACTAGAGGGGGTGCCAGATTCGTTATTCGGGACCCGAGTTCGCGAGTGGTGGCGGTTGGTGGTTATCACCTATCAAAGACCTCGGTTCTCAGTGCTGAGCTGAGGGCTGCATGGGAGGGCCTCAGATATGCGCGGCGAGTGTTGCAGGCTGGTTGTCACCTCCCTATAGACATGGAGGCTATCCCCTACTCCATGATATTTGGGCAATGGGTAGTGACGAGGAGGCCTACCTGGCTAAGCATGTCATAGGGAGGCTAATAGGCCGTCGATTGGGTGGCTTCTTACGTGGCTAGTCACTCAGGCGATACTCTGTGGATGCAGGAGGGAGAGCTGCCTAGGGCTCTCCGCGATGTTTTGTTTTCTGATTTTATTGGGTGTGTCCGTACTCGTGTACTGTGAGATGCCCGCTAAAGCTAAAATTAAAAAAAAAAATAAAAAAGAAAAAGATGATGAATTAAATAAATAAATTTTAAAATCTTATCCAATCCAATTCGACGAAGGAAAATGGTTTAAGCTTGAGAAATCAAAGTTGTAATCCAATTCAAACTCGGATAGAATTTGAATGTGCTAAATATTGTTCCAACCAGAGAGAGAGAGAGAGAGAGTGCTACGTATGTCCGCGATGCCCCTCACCGTCCCCGTCGTGGGTAAAAGAAAAGAGATTCTGGACGTCCCCACTTCACCGTCTACTTCATCGAAGGAAAAACATAGTGCAGTCCTTCCAAAATCTCAGCTGATATTGTCTAAATTTCCGAAACCTCAAAACCAAGAACTTCCCCAACCATGCACTGAATCGACCATGATCACACTGCCATTCCTCCTCGAGTACTGATTGGCCTATTTGTCCCAGACTCTTTTGAGTTCCGTTGCTCTACGTTACCGTATCCTAATCGATGCAAAAAGAAAAGAAAAAAAAATACTCCAAATTTTTGAGTACTAGTACGTAAGGAAGTACAGTGGAAGGTAACAAACAGTATGTATCATGATCAGCTCAAACTATTCCAGTTTAAAATTGGTTTAGTATTTCCAACATTTTTTAGGGGGATCAAAGCCAAAATATTGGCATATGTGTCATGATCAGCTCTTTTGTTAGAGGTTGGTGTCTTCCAACTCTGCAAAATGTATGCCAACTTCTCTTAAAATCCATTAATACAGTTTATTCTCAGGAGCTAAAAAGATTTGACTTGGAGAACATTGTTGGGCTCATATCGCCTCCTAATGTAGTGGAATCACTGTTTGCATTCTGGCAGGACGTGATGAATGAAGAAATTGGAGACTTATTATGAGAGTTGGCAGTCATTAATCACTTAATCAATTTTTTTTTAACCAAAATGGTGGAAGAATCCGACACACATTTCATTAAAAATGAAGCGAGTACAAATAGATTTTAAATTAAAAGAAAAGGCAGGAAGCCCAAACATTTGACTCAAAGTTTACCTGTGTATAGAATCCTTCTTCATTAAGAATTAAAAATAAAAAAAATCATTTATGCAACAAAACTAAGCCAACCTACCACAAACAGATTTGCATCATAGTGGACTGGAAAAATAAAAAAAGAGGCCCTTTTACACCAATCCTGTTAGCAATTTTTAAGAAATACTTGTCCCTCCAAGGAAAAGTTTCACTTCCTCATATCCCGTCCGCTTAGGATATGATTCTTGGGGATTCGTCGAACCATACAGGAGTCCCAGCAGGCACCTACGGGTCTTTGCGTCTCTCATTAACGTCCAATTACCATATAAGATTGGGTAAGAGGTCGAACTCCCTCAGAAAACTGACCATCAATAGTTTGTCCCGTGCTCTCGCGGATGACGCAAACGCACCTCTTCCTCTCAACTCAAAATCTTGGATTGTGGCCATGGTGATGACATCTACAACATTCTTTGAAAGACTTGCCTCTCTCTTAACCACGATATGCCCTATCATACTGAATCGGTCGGTACAGAATTTACTAAATTAGATGGTATGGAACGTACCATATCATACCAATTCTGTACTAATATGTAGTATGGAGGATATACTGATACTTAGTATACCGGACGTTCCGACATGATAATAGAATGGTACTGATCTTAAGTCTCAACTCTGCTTATATCTAGCTGCCGAAATGTCCTCGTACACATTTCCTTCCGGTTGGAGAGAATGCAGATTCTATGTGTAGTTAAAATCTTTGGGAGGCCTGCCAGCTCAAGGCTGCCTGATGCGCTTGCAACTTTGGCAGGGCCGCAGGCTGGTGGATAAAAAGGAAGCATTGCCATCGCTTGAGGAACTTTACACTGACAACTCCAAGCATTGCCATCAGGCATGCTTTGTTTGAGTTCAGAATCTGAGATCATTTTCACTTTCCTTTTCTTTTTCAATCTACTTTGCGATGCCCGTCATGAAGGTAATGTCTCAACTAGCCTTGTTAATCCAAATTAACATGCTGAAGTGTTTCTCTTCCTTTCTTTTGATATGTCGCTCTTGATCACCTCAAAAGAAGGAGGATAAAAAGAAGAAGACATGATGTTGCCCATGATTGTAAGAGACTCGGATCTGCAATTAGCTCGCTAGCATTTCTCAGCTCGAATAAGAGACATTCCAAAGAGACACGAAGAGCGACGAGTCAGTGCTGCTCGCATTCAGTTATTGGAGAAGCTCTCCAATGGAATTATGGCAACCAACAGCAACCATTAAACGCTGCACCACGGTTTCTGGTCCTTCCCTTCTCGGATTCTCACGTATTTTTCTCTCTAGATAGTGCTCTTCCTTTTCAATAGATTATTCAACATCCTACACAGCTTACCATGTATGGCTGGCCAAACGTTCGAATTTTAGACGAACTCCATCCATCCCGCGGTTTGTGATGGAGTGGGCTTGGACACAGGCAGCAGAGTTCTTTTATGCAGGGTTAGATGATAAACCTTTGACAGCTCGGGATACCTGGAGCCCCCATATTACTTTGGCGGCTTCTCATACGACGTTTTTCACCTGTGAGCTCCTACCCCCGAGTTTCCTCAAGATCAATTTTGATGGCTCAGTCCTGGATGGAGGTAGGAGTGGAGGGACCGGTTTTGTCGTCAGGGGCCCGAGCTCCAGCATGGTGGCAGCAAGGGTTTATCAGATCTTCGACACCTCGATCCTAAGGGTAGAGCTATGAACGGCTTGGACGGGATTACGGTATGCGCGACATGTACTTCAGACGAGTTTCATCCTCCTGGAGGGCGATTCGTCCACGGTGATCAGCTGGATCCGGCGGGGCCCTCACAGTGATGGAGGAGTTCATCCTCTGCTCCGTAACATATAGTTGATGGTGGGGAGGAGATTACTTTTCGGGCTATGCATGTATATCGGGAGGCTAACGGGGCTACGGATTGGGTGGCGGCGTATGTTGCGAATCACTCAGGAGACACCCTATGGGTTGGTGAGGATTACTTGACCGGTGCATTCCGGATCTTTTTGTTTGCAGATTCGTCTGGGTGTATTCGTACCCGTGTTGTATGAAAGACGTGCTTTAGTAGGAAAAAAAAAATATTCAGCGTCCATGCAAGAACTAAAAGTCCCTTCAGTTTCTTCTAAAGGAAATCGACTCAAAAGGAGAAGCATCTCAAGGTCTCTCTCAACCATATGTACGAGCTAAGAACCTGGAGTCTTCTATTTTGGGTAATTCAGGTCCGCTGCATGGATCGACTGCCATTTTACCGAGACCTTGATTTGGATGACCATTTTATGTTTAATACGTGGCCTTGTTCATAAGAGGGGGAATACTCCGTTCGTAAATGTGCAAAACAGGGATAACCATGCAAATAAATGGTAGATACGTAAGAGCTAAATATAAGATGACCGTCAAACAAGGAATTGAATGCCAATTCCCCAACTTTTTTTATTCTTATAAGATCTTCTAAATAGAGCTTTTTTTATATAATATTTTTTAATGTTGGAGCTAATAGTTTCTGAGCCTTTTTCCTTCGAAACTTTTCTCGCGTTTCATAGAACTTTTCAAGGGCTTGTGGCTGTTCAGAGAAAGGTATAATCACAGCTCAAAACGAAACGGTTGAATGTAAATAAGTAGTGAAAGGTTGAAGAGTAGTTTCCTTCTTTTCTTTTTACTTTTATTTCTTCTTCCTTATTTTTTTTTTTATTTTGTAAATTTGTCTGGGTTTGTTTGGAAGAACTCATAGCTGCATATTAACTGCGACATGTTTTCAGCTTCTTTTGTTGTTGATTACAGCTCTCAATCGGTGGGGTGCATGAGGTTTCTTTTAGAATGTTATTTAGTTTCAAGAGGCGAGGGTAAGAAAAGAGACAAAAGGTAATGTATACTGCTAAAGGAAGACTTTGAACAGTCTGCAATGTTCAGGCCTTCAATAGAGCTTTGCCTTCATTTCTTTCTTTTTTTTGTGCCTTTTTTATAAAAAAAAGGATTGGTGGTTTGGGTTATCAGCAAACTGTAAGCTGTTTTTTTTTTTTTTTATAAATATATTTCTGTATAGCTAACTTGGTACAATTGTTTTAGTGTCCATATCTTTTTTTTGAAATGAAGTTATGTTGAAGTTATATGGGCTTTACTGCCCATATTAGGATGAGTTTAAAAATGAAGTTATATTAAACTTTATTTTGCTGTTTATGTTGCTTTCTTTTTCTTACTTACTTGTGATTATCATGTGTCACGCCCCGTCCGAGATCGCAAGTCAGAGGTTGTAGCAATCGCCGTATACTTATAGAAAACTCTTCCCACGAGCATGCAAGGCATTTTATCATGATATCATAATCAGGTAGTAAAAATAATTTAAATAATAATATTCAAATTTTAATTAAATCATAAAATTTAAAGTCTTACAAAACCAATAATATTTCAAAATTTTGCATCAACTCTAAAATAAAATTTAGTCAAAATCTACTCTTTAATCTCTCTCCCATGATAAATTTTCTAGTCAAGCTAAGTCTTAAGATCTGGAAAAATGGTAAAAAATAGTATAACGAGCTAGACAACCGAGTAAGTAATGAATACTTTAACTAGATAAATCAAGTAATAAAATAATAATAATATAGTGAAATTAAGCATGCAAAATACATTAATTCAAAACCAAATTGATATGCTATCTAGTCATTCGAATTTCAAAGCTTATTCATAAATCAATTTCTTTCAAATTATCAAACTCATTTCGATAGCCATAAACTGTGACCACACTTATACTCTGTGGTTGGGCCAGAATATGGGCTCATCAAAATGCCAACGTATATCTTCATTGGTAGGGTGTCGATATGCCAATGTATAACCCCCATTGATAGGGTGTCGATATGCCAACGTATAATCCTCAATGGCAGGGTATCGGTAAGCCAATGTATAACCCCTACTGGTAGAGTACCGATATGCCAACGTATAACCTCTATTGGCAGGATGTCGAAATATCAATAAATAACCCCCATTGCCAGTGTATCGATATATAATCTAGTTGCGAGTACAAATCTGTTTTGAAACAAAACTCATTTTCTCATATTCAGTGTTCTAAATCATAAAATACATAAAATCATACAACATCAAAATCAATTGAACATAATCCATATCAAAATCAAAACGTGCAATTAAGATTCATACAATATTCTAGAAAGAGACATATATAATAATAAAATATTTTTTTTGCATGGATATCCTTCTAAATATCAGATTTTGCATGAATATCCTTTCAAAATTGATATTTGCATGTATACCCTCGTAAAACTCTGTTATTGTACAAATGCCCCTAATATAACGGTTATTCTAACGATGTTAAGAAAAATCATATTTATATTAATTAAAAATAAATAAAATTTTGAAATTATGCTATTGTCTTTGTCTTTTTCTCTTGCCATCGGGATCGCGATCACGATCCCTTATAAATGTTTCTGTTTGCACGTCTAGCCATTAAGGATATTTTAGTTATTTTAATTTGAAATATTAATTTTTTAACCGTGTTAGATGGCATGGGTACACATGCAAAAATAAGAATAAAAAGAGGATAGAATAGAAAAACAAGTATTTTAAGAGGCTATATATACATGCAAATATCAATTTTGAAAAAGTATTCTTCTAAAATTTGATATTTAGGAGGGTATTCATGCAAAAAATCCTAATAAAATACTATGCATCAACTTTATAAATCAAGGATATTTGATTTAGAAAAATATTTATAAATTTACCAATAAATCTAGAAAAAAGAGTTATATTACTTACCTTAAGGAAATCTAAAGTATCAATCCAATCAGTTTCAAAAATTCTTCTAAAATTATGGTATTAAAAATTATCAAAATTTATCATGATTATTCCAAAAATAGAAACCCTAATTCCAATACCCTTATAGGGCTGACTAAGGGGAGTGTCTGACACCTCAGTTGGTATAATCAAGGCAAAACTTATCTGATCATGTTCGAACTATGGTATATATAGTTCAATAGAGATCGGAGATGACTAAATCTAATAGTGTTTGGGAAGGGCCAACATGGGGGCTAGCGTGCTGCCCATTGAATATGAATCAAGGCTATTTCACCAGGGTTGACCCAGAATCATGAAGAGAAGTATCTTACCGAGTTTATCATCTCTAGAGAGGGTAGAGAAAGAAAAGATGGAGAAGAGAGAGGAAAAGAGAGAAGAAGCTTCTCTCTCTAACTAAGGGGAAGAGGAGGTGGCAGCCGACGATGCTTAAACCATCAAAAATAGAGGTTTCAACTCCTTGAATTATAGAATCGAGGTGTTCCGACGGCCGAAACTCTATCCAAGGCTACAAGCTGTTGTGGAGGACAAAGGGAGGCCTCAATGACAAGAACCGGTGGCGGCACCTGCTAGAATCGAAAGAAAAAAAAGCTTGCTTTCCAAAAACAGGAGATATGGGGGCTTTGCCCCTTCTCGGCCAAATTCTGGCGATCATTGGCAAGCATCGAGCTTCTAAGGGTTACAGAAGAGGGAGAAAAAGGTCGATCTAAAGTTGTCGGATTTGTACCTAGCTTCCAACGATGGTGGGTCATGGTGGCAGCACTGAGACGATCAACAATTGCGGAAGAATCAAAGAGAGATATGGTGATTAAACTCCGATTAGGGCTAGCTTTCAGATAGGGGAGGATGGAGATGAGCTTATATAGAGTAGAGACTAGAGCTTTCTAATCTCCAGCAGAGTCCGAGAAAGACTTGTCCTCCTCCGCCATGCTCAACTAGGGCTCTGCCTGGGTACTGATTCGGATGGGCATTCGGCCCATGCTCGAATGCTGGGCATGGCCAACAAGCCAGCCCAATGAGACTGGGCCTCACATCTTGTCACACAGATGTGCCACGTATGGTGGACAAGGATCCACATCAAATGGAGGGGAAAATTAAACCGTTCGGAAGGGCCGCCTACCGGGCGTCCACCCACCAGTCACTTTGCTTTGAGGTAAGCATTCTCTTCCATCAGCTTGGTGAAAGAATTTATTGAAAATAAAAACCAATTCTGATTTTTGAACGAGCTGTGCTAGTTGGGGAAGTTTGGAGATAAATTATAATCCGAGAGACATCTCAGTCATGGATGAGCTTTATAGAATTGATGGAGAACGACACATGGATGAGGATTGTAATTTTTGAAGTCATGGTTACTAGCACAAACAAAAGAATTCTGCATCACAGATATCTTCAAGTTTTTTTTTTACCTTTAAAGAAAAGGGAAATTATGTCAGGATTTGTAAAGTCATAGTCCATCAATTCTGTAAACACACAAGCCTTACCAAAAACAAAAGAAAAGAGAAGTTAAAAAGACCCTACCACACAGGCATTAAAGGAACAAAACACATGAAATTCATAAGAGAGATGAGATTTCAGCATTCTTGTTAACTGAAAGCAAGGAACACATTCAACTCGCGCTGTCGTCCACGATCAAATAATCATGCAGGCAATTTTTTTAGTCCCAAAGCACAAAATCTGATAGATGATCCCTCCCAACCCTAGACTTTCTTCTGTCAAACCAGAATATATGATAGTCACTCTTCATAGCAAATGATTAAAATACTACCATATCCCTATTCTTTGAACACAACCAAATACTCCTCGATCCTACTGTTTGGTGTGGTACCTGATTGTGCTGGCAATCTGCCGGAGTTTGTGGAAAGAATGGGAGAATAGAGATCACCAAAATCACTATTATTTAATAGTTTAAATAGTCCAATATTTTACAAGTATTTCATTTGTTTATTAGATCAAGTCTTCAATGACACAAGCTATTTGACAGAATTATCTTGATAATTGCTGAATCATTCAATATTTTCAAGAATTAACAACTACATCTATATGCCCTTCCCGGCCCTTCCCTGCATGGAATTAGAATTTCTGACAAAAAGTTAGGCACTTTGAAATGAACACATTGTATGGTGAACTAAATTAATCTGGTTACGAATAAATCCTATCAATCCAACAAGCCTTTACTCCTAGATATATCCTTGGGGAAAACCTGTAAACACAAACAGGTTTCAACCTTAAGAAGCACAATGACATTGCCTACAAATTGAGTTGTGAGGAGCACTTGTTGGTACCTCCAGCATGAAAAAACAGTCACACGAAAGTCATGGAAGAAAGCCTTGAGTACAAAATCTAGTCTTTCATCTAAGCTCGCACCAGTTCCAACCATGCCACCTTCATCAGAACTGTGAACGGTTCAATAAATCTAACATCCTTGTTGTAGATGTTCATTAACACTAATGAATTGGGTGGTATTGCGCTGACACTCGCTTAGGAGGAAGTTTGCGGAGTATGTATAGAACAAGTGCCGAAGGGAGTATCTCAGCCAGCTGTTCAGTACAATTTTTGAAGTATTAGAACATCAGAAGTAGGCAGTTCTGTCAGCTAAGACTGCATCCAAACTTACCATGTAATAGATGAGGTCCAAAATTGGGTGATCCAAAACCTCGAGAGATGCATCAGGATCAACTGCAGATAATCCAACCTACAAAAAGGGAATATATATATGCCAAAGTAAATGATTGATGCAGCGAATGGAAACAAGAGTGATCAGCAAGTGGCTGATAGAAAATTCTACTGCAATTACCTTTTTTTGAGTGTGTATGTTAGAGAGAGAGAGAGAGAGAGAGAGAGAAAATTCTATGCACATGCTTAATTGCACAGTGCATAATTATGACAAGGAATGTGGGACTTTTTTTCCTGTGTAGACAAGATCTCCAGTAGTTGCTACAATTACCTTCTTGATATATGATGCTTACCTTAGAAGTAACATGCCCGAAGTATTAATTATATTGAATTGGTTGACTCATATCTTGAACTGAGTTCACTATGGGTCACAACAGTTTCAGCATTTATTACTAACTTCATGTTACTTGGTACAAGTAGTTCACTTTGTTCATACAAAATTCCACCGCCAATAGGTGGTAGCTGCCAGTTTCTCATATTACAGATCTACATTTTCAATAGAAATTAGAGAACACAATTTTGCCACACAACAGATTGATGATGAAAACATACAGACACAGACAATCTCTCCTCACTAAGGTTAATACTTGGTTTCATTTCAAGTTTTAGTCCCTTTGACAGAGCTTTATTTTCAACATTTTTAGTAGTTTTGACAGATTTGCTTTGATTATGGAGTTTTGCCCAAAAAGTCAGAAAAATACAAAACTAGAAAATTAACAATAATAAAAGAAACCAAAGCAGTTATTTCACATAATTTTATTATGTTTTCAGTTATCTAGACTGTAATTTGTGTAGTTAGGATAAATTCTTTATACTGAAATTGAACTATATCAGAGATTGGTGTATTAAGGAGATCACAATAATGCACCAATCTATTGAAAATTCATCACTCAATCAAGGATAAACTAACAACCAAACAAGAGTATAGAATTATTCAGATATACCTACTCAGTAACATTATAAAAATGATGAAACATCTAGAGCAAGAACAAACTCATATAGGCGTATTTCATTTTTTTTTATTTAATTGCATGCCTAAAATATAAAAACCTATATATATGTCGTTTTAATAACCTATCTACGCATCTTCCATTTTCTTTCATTTCAATAACCTATCTAAGAAAAAACGTTTAACTAAGAAAACTTTTTCTTTCATTACTTCGTTTTTTTCATTCTGTTTTTGCAAAAAGAGAAAAACATTTAAGAAAAAAGGTTCACGTGAACAATAAAGCTTTTAAATTAGCAAAAAGGTTAGTAACGCAATTGAAAGAAAAGGAGAATCAAAACAAAACATTAAACATGTGTGTTTTTAAAGAAAAGATTTTTTCAATTAGCTTTGGCTGAGGCGCTGAAACTAGCTAAATGGACCGAAGTCGAGTGAAACTGACCAAAACTGACTAAAACTAACTGAAACCAAAACTTTTAGTTAGTTTCAAATTGGTCTCAGCCAAAACCAATCCATTTATGCTACAACAGGTTAGGTTTCGGCTGAATTTTAAATGTTGCTTTCCATCCATTAATTCATTTTACTTCCAAATTTACTCGTTATGTTGTTTAATTTACATATCATCTGCCCTGACCATAACCAAAAAGTCTCATCGTGCCCATGCAAGGGTCACTTCTATGAATTAAGGTAGAATCCATTCAAGGTTCTAGAATGCTTTATGATACATCAAAATGTGATGCCAAATCTTTTGAATTAGTGCCAAACCCTGGCTGAGGCTCCTTATACTCAAGAAGTGGGGTTACACAGTTTCATGCAGCCAATTAGAGATGTCGAGCATGTGGTATGACTACTGCTTCTTAGAAACTTACCTCCCCCACCACAAAAAAGAACAAAAAACAAAAAAAGAAGATGTACGCACGCATTCACACATTGTTTACTTGCCAACATACAAACGATAGCTGCTTCTAATATTTCAATTTTCAACGTTTGCCGTGCCATCTTCTTCAACAGCATACCTCAAATCTTAAGTCAACTTGATCTATCCACAACTTGCTTTAAAAGAGCTAGATTGGTTTTCTTTGGAGGCCATGTAGACGACAATGTTTTAGGACCGATATTATCATTAACAAGACAATGAAACACAAATTGGGACGAATGCATAAGCACCAAATTTCTACATTAATGAACTGAGAGCTGCCAAATTAATGAGCTTTTGTGAAATGATACAAAAAAAAAGCTATTATAAAAGTGCATTTGACAGCATCTAATACAGCCTGCAGCAATCACTTAAAGTTCAAACAATCAATGTTTGATTTTCATGAGCCTGTATTGGTGCTTTTGGCCAGATCGTCACAAGAAACTAGATCTTTGGTCTCTAATATCTCCAATAAAATTTAGAATGGCAATGGACGCATAGCTCTTTCCTATCAAATGGATCACAACCAAGAACCGTGCAAAGAGCTGGCAGCTGTAACCAAAAAGTCTGCAAACCAAATCCCTCTCAGATGTTCCTCCAAAAAGCTGCAGTCTTCTTGAAACACCAGTTCTTAGGAGCTTTATATTGTCCTATGATAATATTTTACTTGATATCAGAACTTCAAAGATATACATAGTGAAGTTACAATTCTAAAATATTAAGTTAATTTAAGAAAAGGTTCACATGAAAGCCAGAGTTCTTATGATATAGGCCTAGCACAACAGAAATGCTGATGCTTTGACATCATATCAAGCAGATTGCCTTATTGGACAAGTATCTTCAAACAGTCTAAAAAGGGTTTCTGAAGCTACATAGGGTATGCATCTTAGATATTTTAAGTCAAGGCTTTTGACAACATTATATGGTCCCAATAAAAATAATCCACAGGCAGCTCTTTTATATAAGAAAACTGATCAACTGAAAAGGAGGAAACATACTGGTTAAGTTGTCACTTTCTCTGAAAGTGATGGGCACAAAATGGTCATTCACAGGTTTTGTAAGTAATCATTCCTGGTTCTTGATGACCCCATCACCGCAAGTGGATCAATGGAACCCAAGATACCATTATCCTGGAGAAATAAATCCATGTGTTTTGTCAAGTCACCCTCCTTCTGGAATGTAGATCTTTTATGCAAAAAGAATGCGCGCAGTATGCTTGGCTCTAAGTCTCATCATGCATGCCCAAACTATCTCAGAGATTTGCAGATAAATTTGTCCAACATATTTACCACTACCAAGCTTCAATTTTTTTCTTTTTTCCCCTTTTCCAATTGCCACAGTTGATAGAACTATGGAATCATCTTCATCTATTTGTTTGCGTCAAGTTCAAAAACTATTTTCCTCCAAGTTTTGGCTTTCTTGATATGAAGAAACTTGGATAATGAATGCTCCATGACACACTTTAATATAGCAAATCATGAAGCCATTCCCATACCATGTCAAGTCTCAACATTATATATAAAAGCTGTTAGGTTTGACATAACTTTTAAAATAGATGATCTCAATTTTATCCAATTATGGAGCAAGTAATCTAACTAATAATTTAGTACATTCATCCACATCAACACACATCCAGATAGCATAAACATTTTCCTGTCTGGTTTCTTTAAGGGCATGCTTGGTTGGGCGAAAGTGGCAGAAGTTGAAGTGTTTTGTCCACTTTGGGCGACTTCAGACCCTCCCCTCCAAAGTCACAAAACTCACCTTTTAGTCATAATGGGGCATGGTGGGACTCCTGCAGGAAGTGGACTTCAAGTCCACTGTTGTAACGCAAGCAACCTAAGTCCATGCTTCTACTGGAAATGGGTGCTCTTTGGGCTGCCCACCTCACCACAACCAAACTCGCCCGAAGTTTTGCATGGCAGATTCTTTTGGATACCTAGACTCAATAATGTTCAAGATACATTCTCGTCAAGAAAGAAAACCATTTTTAGCACTGCCATCTATGCTTTTCAGGTCTCTCCAGCTTCCAGTATCTACATCCTTGAAGCATCATGCAAGCATCCCTTTGTGTAGCACTTGTCCCATCATACATGATCAAGCTATCTCAGAGACTTGAAAATAACTTTGCCACCAGCTTTAGCTTTACCAAAATTCTATTTGAATGCCCATTTTTAACTTGATTCTTGATACAGTGGACACATCTACTTACTATCTATTCAATGCTCTAATTCATGTGAATGCTTAAGTGCCAAAAGTACAGCTGGAAAATGGGCATCGTACACACAACACCAAGACTTTACAGAAATCTCATAAACAAGCTACAATCACCAAATATACACCTATGAAGTCATCCTTTTAAAACTAACATGTATTTGACCATGGATATGTACCCTGTTTAGATGCCAATAAATTGACCCTTATCCAACTAACAGTCATTTCACAAAACAAAGGTAACATACAAGAATGTGATGGTGTTAGTGCATTTATTAGTTAGTTGTTCCAACTAAAGCCTCATCTTCATATTCATTATACTAAATAGCAATGCAGTTGCTCTCTTTCAATTTAATGATATTATTAACTATTCCAATCATGTTCTTTGAGTAACCCCATTAAACATGAAAACGGTAATGCATGTTGTTGGTCCATCATACATGTTACAATCTAGTCAGTTTCCATTCTGTAGGAATTTTGTCATGGAAACATATCACTGCTTGATACCCATGATAATATTCATTTTGAGAAATGTCATTATATGAAGATACTTAGATAAATGCACTTTGATAAATACATTAGTACCTATATGGGATCTGAGACACCTTTGACGGGAGCATAATTTTAGGAATATCTACTATTAAAACTTAAAAGAAAAAGCAATCACACATATTTTGAGACATTGCATACTTTATGACCACTGAATTCATTCCAACTAGCATGCTCAAACTTAACAATATAAATGCATGTTCTTTTCCTTCTTTTTCTCCTTTCAAGAGCATGTGAAAAGAAGACCATAAAAACAAGAGCTCTCCACTACGAAGAGCTTCACTGAAACACAATAATCTATTGTTTTGAATATTATTATTTTGCTACAAAAATAAAAGTTTTCCATGAGAGAATATAGTCAGCATGTAATATTGTGCTATCAATAATAGGCATGCTAGATCTGTGGAAGGTGACATTCTATACTAAACATCATACTATATCTTTGAAACAGCATTTAATACTTAAATACTTACCACAAAACATCTTATAAGGAAGCAGGTGAAGCATATTGCTGTAACAGATCCAACCTGCAGCACCATTCCCAAATATGTAATTACCATCAAAATATTATAGATTGTATAAAATTAGTGAGTTGTTACCTCAAATGTTTTCAAAATATAGGGATTACAAAGAAAGAAAAAAGGGAGAAAAAAGAGGGAAATATCTGCATTGTAGATCTCTACAAAGGCAACTACTAAAGCTGTTGACATCAATTGACTATCCAATTATCTGAATTCCAATAACTTTGGCTAATTATTGAATTATAGACTACAGGCTGGTCAAGGGCGTACCAAAAGAATGTGAAAGCTGTACTATTTAATAATCGAGCATCATTATTGCTAATGGGAAGTCAAATCATTTTATCATTTAAGGGGAATCAATATGTCCTTGAAAAATAATGGCAAAAAGAAAAATTTAATGTCAAACAAAAAAAAAAAAGAATTAATCATGGCATTGTTATGTTCTATAAGGAATAGCATCTATGCCAGGTGAGACATTTATTACAAAGGGAAAGTAGGCGTGCCCTTGAAAATAATTACAAAAAGAAAAATATAACATGAAACAAGAAGGAAGTAATCATGGCTTCTATTCTGTTCCTTAAGGATTAGCAACTGCGCAAAGTGAAGATCAATGTCCCTTGTAACTGCCATGCAATTTATGTTGTCCAAAAGTTATTTATCTTTTCCTAAAATCCATACTTTTTTGTTTTTTAAAAAAAGTGTTTGGAGAGTGTTTTTAAATTAATTAATTTCAAAAACAAGAAAAAAAAACAAATTGTTTGGATGGTTATGGCAGGGCTATGAGGCTGTGGAATTGTATTTATGAAGAATTTCATGGGCATTTTGAGTTCTATGACAATCCTATTAGATTCTTAGCCATTTTTCTATGCCCACATATAATATGCTGTAAACATACATTTAATTTTAATACTATGTGCAGAGGTGCAATACTGTATATGGAAATTGAAGATCCAGCCTTCCACAGTTGCCAGCTCACTCATCAAAAAAAAATTCTCCACATGCACACACTCTTTATTACAATCACAACCCATACAAGATTCTATTAGGGAAAACAAGGAATTAGAAGGTATTATTTTTTTCAAAAACAAAACAATGTGCTTAAATTGCCTAAATAAAAATAAAATGTACTCTGCACCAAGCAACTTAGCAAAAATGCTTATAAAGCCCCGGTGTTTCTCTTTGTACATACAAAATTTACCTGTATAATTGAGAGTTGACAATATATAGATAGTATAGAAAAATAGAAAAATCATTTTACCTATGCAAAAAAAGAAAAAAAGAAAATTTTCCACTCAAGTGCTTTCGTTAGCAAACTATGCTACGAGTATTTTATCTACTTGTTTCCTTTT
>JAOXJJ010000725.1:17280183-17308676 GCA_025769935.1 Phoenix roebelenii | reverse complement strand
AACCAAGTGGTTCCGAGTTCGAAACGCACGGACGTCGATTAAATTGTGGAGACTGGATGCTCCCTGCTCGGACACGGGGTTTGGAAGGGCGTATCGCTCTGTTGGTAGCCTTGGTGGTGCTAGGTGTGACGTACTCATACGTGGTATTCGTGCTGGAGCCCAGAGGGGTAACCGAGTCAGGCCCACGTATGGGGAGGGTATGAGTAAAACCGGTCGGGATGCCCAACACACGGTCATTTCTGCCCGCATCGAACATTCTTCTGGCAGGGTGGGGGCTCAGTGGAGGCTGCTACACGGGAGTAGGCTTATCCCTTCCTCCCCCCTTCCACTTTTATGTACCAAAAATAAAATAAAATAATCAGAAGCACTTATAGACAATATTTCTGAGAATTATTATGTATGATGAATAAATCATTTAATTTTCAATAATAGAATGAAATGTATGAACCTAAGTTTAACAGGTTCGGCTGCTTCTAGATCATCAATCAAATCTATATGCTTATTTCGTGTTTATTTGATGCATAGGTAGGCAGCCACTTAAACATCTGATTTTTGGTTTTCTAGACAACTTTAAATGTCTCAGTACTGGGCGCTGCAGATCTTCAATTCAGATATGATTTCTGAAAAGATTTTGACTCCAGTCCCACTGGTTGGACTCCCTCACTCTTCTTTGTGGATATGTGTGCACATACAGGCGTCCATATGGAGAGATAAGAACAGAGAGAAATGTATAAATACAGATACATGAATAAACATGACCAATATCTGGTTCATTCGTTTATATCAGTATTTAGATGTCATGATATCTAGAAAGCCTTGATGAACTTCACTCATTAACTTATAAGAGAAGAGCCCACCTCATGAAGCTTCTTTCTTCTCCCTTTTGATTCAATAGGGAAACGCCTCAGCATGAAAAATAGCCTATGAACAGATTCAGATATTATCACGAAAAAAGACTGCAGAAGACAAAGATATCAAGGCAAAAATAAGAAATTGACATGAACAATTTACCTTCCTCCATACACCAAGAATCCAAGCGCAGCAATAAATGATACCACTGAAATTACATAAGCAAACCATAATAAAGCATATCAACATTTAGTTAATATTCAACCAAGTGAAATTGAGATTGCAATTATAAATTACCTACTATGAAGATCTTTCCAATTAACTCCACAACACTATTGTCATTTATCCAGAGGTATATCCATATACCAACCTGACCCAAACGTAATTTCCATGAGCACTAAAATAACTTGCAACAATGCAGTACATAACTTAGAGTAACAAATTACTTGTGACAATCTGCTAAAACGGTCAGCAAAAAGCACTTAATATCCAGGAAATAGCAACCATTAGGTCTTAGTGTTGCATATTTGAGCTAAAAGAACCATGCAATAATTAAAAGTTGTTCAGTTTCAACAATCGTATTTTAGTTTATCAACTTATAGTAGTATCATATTGACATATAACCAACAACAAGTAGCAGATCAGTTCCCAACAAGCAAGACTTTTTAGGTGAAAGTTCATGTTTCAAATATTCGTAGGAGCCAAACTTTCAGCTGACCTACCACAATTATGTCATAGTTTACCTACTACAATTTTGTCACCCCCTAATTGTCAGCCTAAAGTAAGAAGAGCAGTTTCAAATGAAGCTTCTGTCAAAAAAGAAAAGTTAATATGTGATCTTGGTGGAACCCAAGAGACATATGGCAGTTTCAGGCCAGTGGATACCCAAGTGTAAATTCTTTCTCAGTGAAAAGCCAATTAAAATAAGAAACTAGCCATAGTGCTGCTTCACTACGTTTCTTCTGGAAAGGAAAAGGAGAAAAAAAAAAAAAGCTGCTCACTCCCACCAGAGCCATCCATGCAACCTGGTTGTTGGGTGGGGTAATAAAAGTAAGTCCGTGAGTAATATGTACTTGGTGTGTCGGGCGTGAAGATAAAGTCATACAGGAACACAACTGATTGAAAATATTTCTCGCTGTTCAGAAAAGACCAGCAAGCCATACTGCCACTCTACGCAACTTACGTTGTGTCAACACAACTTCTTCAATAGCTTCACAACACCATCTGCCAATTATCTACTTGTGACACATGGAAGACCATTGCACTCACCTATCTTCTTTTAGTATCTACCTCTTGCCAGCTATTCCCAGTTAAGAGCATCATGGATATATTTTCCAAGATCCACTCACAAAATTAGCTCTGCATTTTTTTTATGCCGGTGCTCTAACTTCTGTTACTACCTTAATGTAACACAGGATTCCTTATTATTTTTCCGCTGTAATGTTTATATATATATATATATATATATATATGCTTTCTCCCTTCAAATATATTTGCCTTGTCATTATTCCAATACTTCAAGAATTGCTGTAAAAAATCTTGCCACTTACAACCTGCATTTTGTGTTTCTTTATACAATCCACAAGGGTTACTCTTTCAAGATTGAGCAATTCTCAGAAGTCTGAAATTAAATTATTTGTAGTGGCGACAAATAAAAGCTGGATTCCAAAAGCTACTAGACTTACTCTTTCAAGTTGTCATAGAAAACTCTGTCTTCATTTATATTTTTTTTCTTAAAAATACAAGGATTATTTAATGGTTATAGAAAGACAAAGTGTTCAATTATTTGGTTAAACCATATTTTTAATGAATTAAGAAAATTAACAACTGATAACATTGAAGTAAACAAAACAGATAAATCTACTGATTTAAAATAGAGTTCTCATTTGATTTGATTTACAATTTAGGAAATGATTTTGTATCCAGGAGAATAATTGGGAATCAATATCTTCCTCACAAGAAGGGGTCAACTTTTCTACAAAACATGCTTCTTGTGTAAGACATAAAACAACTCTAAAAAGCAGCACCAGCCTGCAGTCCCCCAATTACTTGGTCAGCCTCCCTTTTCAATTTTACCTCAACAGATGCTTCTGACTTTGCTACAACACAAAATCAGCATACCTATAAATTACTTCACTGATTTCGGTCCTATATCACATAGGATCAATACTATGATGGAATAGCTGAAAAGAAATTCATAAAGAAGAAAAGGAAGGAGGTATGTAAAATTTGATTGTCGCGAGTCACTAACTGAGGGGATTAGAGACATTTGTTTCCCAGGCGAGGATTATATATACCAAGGATTTAAGTGCCCGTGGCACAAGGCATGCCAACCGGTGGCTGGCATGGCATGTACAATGCCATGCCATGTTGGATGCCATTCCCTGCAAAAGCAAGAAGAAGAAGAATGCCATACCATGCTCAAAGAGGAAGAAGAAGAGGAATGCCATGCCATGTTGGATTGAAGAAGCTCATTTCTTCAAGTAGAAAAAAATATCTGCCATGCTGATCCTTGCCAGCTGCCAATATTCTCATGGCACAAGCCAGCATCTGAAAGCATGGTCCACAGTCCACGCCCTACTTAAAAAAATGCACTGGAAGTATTCCTTCTGCATCTTATTCAGAATTTAGAACTCCTAAAAGGATCTCCCATAATTCATCCACATCCTTCATATGTTCTCCTAGAAGATCGATGATTATATTCTAGGTCTTGAAATGCTTCTGGATATAAACAGATACATCGTCCGAAGTTATGTATCACCTTGTATGCATCTTGTCGTACTTTAAATACAGTCTATGGTCTACCATATTTTATTAGAACAGGATATCTATAAATCCCTTAATAGAACATTAGTCAGTTAGTTGTCACTAAGAAAATTTTCATGCAAAGAGAATATATAAAACCTTATTCGACAAAAAACACACCTGAATTATATAAATCACACTATTAACAGAGATGTAAACAGTCCTTAGCTTGTCTGTTGGAAGACTCCTTGCCTGCAAGCAATTCAAAAGAGAAGCAAGAGTAATATAAAATAGCAAGTTAGACATTATAAGAGGAAACACATATTCATGCACATAAGCAAGACATACCCAGCAAACTTGCCTGATGATATATCTCTGCCCAGAATAGAACAAGCAGCGTGTATGTAGAGAAAAATAATAACCCAGGAAGGTCTAATAGTGCTAATGCAAATACCTGGTACAAGAAAATATTGATTGTTGCATCAGTTATCCAAGCCTCAAGCCATTGTACCACAAATCAAATCCATCAAAGAATTTCAATCATAAAGAGATACCAATTAGAAAAACAATAAGCAAAGAAATTGACCAGTAACTTCTCTGCGTTAGAATGTTCTGTTAGACATCATAAAATTTATTATATTTAGAGTAAATATTACTTGCAGATCAACAAAAAAGTAACTACATCAGTTTCTAGGCATAGCCAAGCCAGCATGATTATCAAGCAAATGTATATGATCGATTAGTCACAATCCATGCCATTAATAAATAATAATTTTTCACATTTATCGCTTAACATAAGAAGCCATATATCACAAAATTGTATCTAGAAATTTCTCCAAGTCACTATTCACTGATTAACAAAACCAGAACAGCAGTGATTGCAGGACTTGACTAAGCCAATCAAACTATCATGCAAATTTTAAGATATTAGTTTCAATTCACACCATTAATGGTACCTTTTCGCATAGCTTGACTTGGAAAGAAAAGTCATAGCAAATATCTTAAAATTCCGATCTTTCTCCATTGCAATTATTTGGTACCTTCAGCACTATGAGAAACAGCGACCTTCAGATTCAAAAATTGGGTAGGGATTTAGGCATCCTTTCATCTTTTCAGACCTTCTAAAGTTCTTCCTCATGATGGCTGTTTTCTGACATGATGAAACCATCCTTACTTTCCTTAATTTAGACACCCTGTTCTAATCTAGTTCTACATTCACCTCAAGATCATCATCTTTCTGTGCCTGTGACATGAGCATGGACTGGAGTATTTGCCTCATCTTTAAACATAAGTCTTGGTACAACCATCGCATGAATAAATTATAGGTCCAAGTAGAAAGTTCAAAAAGTGGTGCGCCGGAGGGGCGGGGGGTTGGGTTCGATTGTGTGGTAGTCATATGCTTGGACAGTGGAAGACCGAGATGGAAGTTGATGGAAGAGACTAAGGTTTGCCGTACCAGTCGGTACTATACCGTACCAAGCGAACCGTGCCATACCGATACCGAACCGGTATGCACTCGTACTGTAATGATACTTAATACACCTTACCATCTTGTACTGTGATGCATACCGACACTATAATAGGATGGTACCGATACAGGGTTCGGTACCGAGACGGCAAATCTTGGAAGAGACTTTAATATCCTAAATTTTGGAGGATTTTGTAAATAGATGGGTATCAAAGATGAAGTGGGATTCATAAAGCAAATAGAGAATAAATGAAATGAGGTAGTAATGTTCAGGAGTGCGGCAACATGGATGAATCTGCCTTTAGAAATATTGAAAAACAAGTAGAGTATAGCAACGTTTTGACACTAAAATAAAGTGAGAAACATCAGGAAAATCAAAATTTTAAGGGGGCAAAAAAAGCATAAGGTTGAACGTTTAGAAGAATGCAAATCACTGTTGCTAATGCGAGAAAAATAAGATATCAATAGAGGGCCATTGTAGAAGTCATGAGACCAATAGATGAGAAGAAGAAAGTATCCATGCTCAAGTGAATAAGTTTTGATCTTTTTTTAAGTGCTCGGAGTTTGTATTTGGGCAGTGGTAACCAAAGAAACAAATTAGAGAAAAAGTTTGATGTTGGGAAATTTATGATAGTTTGAAGCTGAATGGATGTCTGATGTCAGGTCAAGATGGAAAGCTAATTTGTTTTTAGAGGATTTTTTGTTAGAATATATGAACATCCTTTATTAACAAAAGTGTACTAAAGAGAAGTCAATTTTGTGATTCTTGCTACCTCAAAGTAGGGACCAGACAATTTGCAAATATGTTAATGTATAAAAGGTTCATTTCCATTTGCCTACATATTTGCACTTCTAAATTTTGGGAAATGACTTACTACTACCATCAAGAAGAAGATTTATCGAATTTTGGTATCATGAAGCATTTATCAGTATTTGGCAATGCAAACTTGAGAAGCTAGTGTTGCAATTTTGTAGTAATGCAACAAATCCACTATCTGGGAGAACGTTACAACTACATACATTTACATTAGGCCATAATTTTTCATAATATATTATAAGATGAAATAAATGAGTGTCAGCGTGTGTTAAAAGATTATATTCCACTTACACCAGTCCATATTAGCACCCCTCCCCCTCTCTTGAACTTGATATGGCTGTAGATTAAAAGGTTTTCCTCTGGGAAATTAGTTAATGAGTTGATATAATTCTTTTGAATTAGCCCTAGTTGCTCAGTAGGATGGGTTGGGGAAGTGGGCTTATCAGATGAGGTAATAACTGATTCCAACATGCTAGACTCATGCATGACAGACTAAATTTTTTGCCAGCTGGATAGCACTCTTTTTACCATGAAAAGGGACCTGGAAGCATGTAAATGAGACCTTAATCAGAAAATAGATGATAATGCAAGAAAACCTTTTTGATAATATGAGCAACTAAATGATATTCACATTACATGCCGTGGTGTGAGAGAACATTTTTACTTCTTTAGCAAGAGATGAAGCCAACAGCAAATAGTTGGGGAAAGGCTAGATGATTATGATGACTTTAGCAAGAGACAAGATGAACATAAAAAATGATGCAAAAGCCAACAGTAGAAAATCAATCATTAAGATGGCAAAAAAATTTGGCATCAATGAAGGCTCAATGTTCTAGCTAGGAATCAAGTAGAAGCGAAGCGATTGCAAGGATCATCTCACAAAAGAACGAACAAAATTGCAAGAAAAGCATAAAACAGATGGAGAGAGAAACATGGACAAACAAGTTTACCACACAAAATGTGGAAATCCACCTGGCTAGAAGGGAAATAGGTAGACAACATCATCCTCAAACTTACTATGCCTCGTGGATCCAAATTAACTCTCCATCAAACCTTCAGATGAAACTCCGTTGATGTATTAATAATGCATATATCAAATAGAAGTACAATTTCTCAAGTTGGAACATTAATGGGATGGCAGCATAACTCCTCTGTTAGGTATTTCTTTACCACTCTTACAAAGTAATTCTTGAAAAATCTCTCCATTCTAATATTCATATTTTCCTTTATACTATAAAACTTCTTAAATGTATCAACAAAGCGAAAAGATGCAATCCTACATGCAAAATTTTGCTCACTCTGTATAACAAACATTTGCTTTCAACTTCTACTAGTAAACTTGGCTACTTCTATGGGCAAATATATTCAGTGTCTTCAACCAAACTTCAAAAAATGATTGCACAACAATTGTAAATAGTGCATGGAGACCGCATACTTACTTTTGGTTTGAAAAGAAAAACTTGTGAGTGAAATCCAAACACAACAGCACGTGCTGAAACAGAAACCCACAATTAGTAATCGGAATGCAAAGCAAAAACAAGAGGGAGAGATAGACACACACAAACCACACGCACACCCACACAAAGAGAGAAGCCAAATCACCTCCATTTACAATAAAATTCATAAGATGGAAAACCTTCTGAGTTGTCCAACCATATTCAGGTACTCGTAGCTGTATTCGAATAAGTTGTATCTGCAAATCATAAAGAGGTCATAAACTCAATATTCGACAAAAAGCAAGTTCAGCAAAAAAAGAAAAAAAAAAGCTTTTTCATGTGATTAAGAGAATATGCATCTATAGTAAATAGGTAATTGAATTAAACACTCAAATGGGCAAAATAAAATCAGATTATGACAGGCATTATTGTATTAAATTTGTAAATGCAGAATAATTAGAAATAGCCCACAAGAATAGAAGTGCTTCTAGTACCCTGCATTTTACAAATCTCGAGGCTTTCATTTGATTCTTAATTCATTCCATATTTGAAGAACCCTAGCCTCCAAAACCTCTTCAGATTTAAGGGGAAGATCATATTTGTTATATTTTAATATCATTCATGTAATATAGAAACCAATATTGCACATAGATTTCACGTTCTTCGTGATGCCGAACTTGCCTACAGCTCTACAATGTACAAAACTACACATAAACTGACATAAGTACCAACGAGACATGGAAGGTGACGATCTTTACAATCCTAGCAGATTTTCACACAACTTATTTCTCAAGCTGCTGCTCTCTCCTAAATAGCTTCCTCTACTACCATCTAATGAAAAAAAAATGCAGAAAAAAATATTCACCCCACGTCACCTAAACATTGTTAAATGAATCAATCAAGTAACCAGTGAAATGCAATCCACTCCTTATCACTGGAGTCCACACCACCAAGATGGATTAATTACGCTCGAATAATGAAAGGACAGCAAGAGAGACCGAGGAGAAATATGAGCCATGATGGTGGAGGAGAATATTGATCATGATTGGAGATTGATGCTGGTACTCCATGTCTTTAGTTGAAAGAACAAGAAACCTTTGAATACAAAGATTAAAAGACAGTTTTTACCCTAAATAAGAAGGAAATATTCTTCAAGGGCACAGAAGTTGCACCAACCGAAAATAGGGTGATTGGATGTTCATTTAGATGGTATGGACATAAACAATAAAGATAAAAGACAATCCAAATAAGCCTTTGCATAGGTCGTGCACTCATAGAAGATCATTACACTTGGAAAGACAGTTGTGGAAAGAAAAAGGTAATACACAAAACAGTCAGAAACTTGAGAATTCAACAAAACTTCCTTTCTTGCCCCCAAAAAACCAAAGATTTTTGACAGTACGTATATCAACAGCATCCGAGATCACTAATTTGTCATCTCAACATTAAACTAATAGTTATCTATAACCCCTCAGAACCAAGAAGATGGGATGTAAAGGGGAGTTCTCTCTCCAAGTCCTTAAATTTCTGATCAAGAAATAGCTCAAGCCACGATAACAACAAAGAATAAAATCATAACGTATAAATAGATAGAAAAACAGAAAAGGAAAGGGAGATTAGACCAGAGCGACGGCGGAGACGAGGGCATAGGCGGCGCAGAGGAAGTAGAACACGCCGTCCTGCCACTGCGGCGACTCGTTGATCTCCGTCCACCAATCGGAAAAGGCAGCGAGCGCCAATCCGGAGGCTTCTAGAGAGCTCCTCATCTCTTTCTTCTCGTCCCTAAACCCTAACAGCGAGGGTTCAAGAAGAAGAGGAAGAGAGAAGCTTCTCTAGAAAACCAACAAAGAACAGAAGAAGTAACAAATAAATAGACGGAAAGATGGGGAAAGGTGGATCGACCCCACGCCCTCTCTCTTCCCCTCGCGTTCTTTCTTTCTTTCTGTATTTATTTCTTGCGTCCGCTTGGTGTGCGAGGATGGATTCGCGAGGGAACAAAAGGAGCAGGGAAACTTTTGTGTGGATTTGATGGGTGACCCATAATGTAGATATATACGTGAAGGAAAGTTAATAATCCATCAACCCCAGAATTATACGATATTGCCACTAATTTAAATAATTTGGGACAGCATTCTTTATTGCCCTTTGCTTCCCGGTTCTTGGTTCCTTGGAGGTTCTTCAATAGATTTTAGGCATTTTGAAAGGGTCATTTTGGTCGTCTTGGAGAGAAGTCCTTTCTGACCGATGGTCAATATCCGATATAGATGACGTACTAATACTTCGTATACCAAAAAAATTTTATACTATATCATTTTAATACTGTGCTAGTATGATATAGAACTTTAGCCGCCAACGACGAGCAACGGCGGAAAAAGAAAGGAAGGAAGAGGAAATAGGAACATAACAAGAGATTGCGCAAAAGAAGGGATCTCAGTACGGAGTCTGACATCGAAATGGCAAATTTTAATACAAACACCATCGGCGGCGAATTCGGGAAGGACTCCAAATCTTTTGGGTGATGCTGAAATTTACCAAGACACCATGGAGGATTTATTCAAGTCATTTTGGTTTCGGCTCTGCAGGAGCATCAGAATCGCCCTCAGCTTGTTAAGAATCCCTTAGAACAGAATTTCTACCTCTCTTTAGTTAGAGCGCGTTCGACTAGATTTTAGGTTTGAGGAGGGGACACTGACCATTCAAGCCTTCAAGGACTCTGCCAGTCTTACGGGAGTCGGAAGGTGACCGCACCTAACCGGTCACGCTGGGCGTGCGTCTCCGGACCAACCAGAGCCGCTGACCTCCGTATGTAACGAGAGATGCGCGTGAGATTTGCTCGTGGGGTCCACCGCGCCGCAGTATCCCGTGCTGCAGGTATTAAACAGATCATGTGCCGAGAATTATCCCGATCCAACGGCTCCTGTCCGTCTTGTTTTCTTTTGAGATTCCACTTGTAAAACAGTGCTATGACCATTCTGAAATATGCTATTTTTTATAATCAACTAAATATTATCTTTTCAAGGTATGTATCAGCTTTATAAAAAAATTTGGTGAGAAAAAATTATTTGCATTTTTTTTTCTGTTCCGCTTTTTAGGTTTTGGCATGGCATTTTAGGATTTTTTCCATGTTCTGTATCCAATCAAGTGCAGACAAATAGTATACTAAAGTACGGAAAATATTACTGTGGACAAAACAGTTTCAGCTATTAATATATTTAGTAGCAAAGATCAAAACGAATTCTTTTTGATTTTTTTTTTATTGTCCAAGAAACAAATCAACATGTCTCTCTCGTAAACTATCAAATTTTACTGTCACTGTGATTTTGGCTTGGCTGAAGCAAATGCCCAGGCTCCTGTCACGCTCGGTCCTGGCATGATCCTTAGACCTGATACAAGTCAGGCTTGTAGGCTAAAACTGAACGAGAACATAGGCCCAGTCCTGAAAACACCCTAATTTAGATGCAACAATCATGATATTTTTGAAGAAGAATTATGATACAATGATGAACATGTCTCACAGATCAACATACTCAAGTGTGACGTTTTATGTATGACAGTATCTATTGTATGCATGCCCTGTCCGTCAAGCATTCAAACCTGAATAAATATTCACGAGAGATCAACAAACTCTTAATGTTAGATCCGCATGACTCCAATTAAAGCCGACTGTGGGATGTATATGGTTGAGTGGACACAAATCTGATCTAGATCCAACTTGATTTGGATGCGATCCACGCTTTGAATTCAGATCATGAATCAGTTATGTGTCCTAACCTGGGACCTGATCTCAGATTATATCCTCTATCTGTCTCGCTAACCTAGATGCAATCTAATTACTCAGTTAGTCTCAACCAACTTAATCTGAAAACTGGACCTGGACAGAGCCACAAGTAACAGAGTTCGAGCCTTCGAGGCAGATGATGGCTGTTAATCAAGCTGGATTCAGACCCACTGCAACTCGTGGTGATGTTAGGGAATCAGTTTAAATCATGGAAGCTTTTGTAAGTTGCTACGATGCCAATAAATCTCAGACGTGCAAAAGTGTAGATTAGGAGCAGATGCTTGGTGAATCACAACAATCAACATGCAGTACACGCTGAATAGGCCTAATTTTTTGACCCCAATTCTCCTGCGATGTGCTCTTTGCACCGTACAGTGCTGTATGGATGATGGACAACCATCAAATAAAATGCATCGTATACATTAAGGCCACCTTATTTGAGCCATCTATCTTCTGATGGCGGTTATTGAGTGTTGCACAGCAGTCTGCAGTGCGATCTGTGTATTGTCTATGTGTGGCTGCTAATCACAAGCTGGACCTTCAGCCTAAACTAATATTCATTTTCAGTAAGGCTTTAGGCCAAGCCTATTTATAATTTAATATTTTTGTATCCAAGGCTGGCCCACTATTAGTTCGACTCCGCACAAACGTGTCAACCGAGATGTCCGCAGGATACTGCAATCGCAGTGAAATTGGACCATCATCACCAGCATCGCTTGACAGGCGAAACGAGCTCCTATCGGCCAAGAATGCTTGGATTTTTATAGAGAACATCTCTACACCTAAATTCGTCGTGAAGCAAATCCGGGCACAAGTGGTAGAGATCACCTATATAAGTCCATTGGATGGGCCTTTGATAGCTCGAGACATTTAGAGCTCTACATCTACTCTTGTAGCACCACGGACGGTGTTCTTTACTTGGGAGTCTCCACCTCCTAGCTTCCTCAAGGTCAATTTCAACGGATGCATGCTAGGCGATGGTAGGAGGGTGGTGTAGGCTTCGTCATTAGAGGCTCGGACTTCAAGATAGTTGTTGTTGGTGGGTGCCAGATCTTTGACATCTCTGTTACGGAGGCGGAGCTAAGGGCAGCTTGGGCTGGTCCGTATCAAGTTTGGCGTGTTCTGCAAGCCAGCGCAATCCTGCTCGAGGGTGACTTGGTGATGGTGATTGGCTAGATCCAAGAGGCACCAACGGTGTGGTTGGGTGCTACCCCTTGCTCCAGGGTATTCGGGTCATGGTTGGTGAAGATGTTACTTTGCTGGCCAAGTATGTATATAGAGAGGCTAATAGAGTTGTGAATTTGGTGACCTTGTATGTGGCTGACCACACTAGGAGCCCTATAGGTTGGTGAGGGAGAGTTGTCTAGATTTGTTATTTTTTAACTTTTTTGAATGGAATCATACTGGAAGTATATGAGTCATCCATTCGAAGGAAAGAAAAAAACCAAGCTCCTTAGCTCCAACAAGCAACGGAAGAAAGAGCGAGAGAGGTCAGCTCATTTGATCTTTAGTTTAATTTAATTTAATTTTTGCGGCTGGGACTTGATCTTACATTCCAATGGAAGGCAGCACTCAACATCATATGCAGTTGGAGGCCTGCAACAAACGATAGAGCGTGGAATGGGGGACGATGTAGAACACTTCGCCGGTCTTCAGCAATGCGTCAGGCCGGACGACTGATCTTGGATTCTTAAATACATCCGTCCCGGTGATGGAATGCCTCGGATTTTTGGCCATGATGTCAGCTGCGGCCACCGGCTTCCGGTGGACCTCCACGAACCCGCCAGGGTGCACGAGCTTCAGAACGCCGCGCTCCCTCCCGACGATGCCCATGGCTGCGATCTCCTCGCCACCACCAACTTGATAGGAATTAACGAGTGGTGGAGAGAAGGGCGTGGAGTGCTTAATAGTTAATACCCATCTAAGCCTTTTATAACTGAAGTCGGCAAGTAAAACAAGTTAGTGTTTTGGTATTCTCGCCGGGTTCGTTCATGAGAGTAGCAAAGATTTTGGTTGATGATTAGATTAGATCTTGTCGAAAGGTTTGTCTCTGTCTCGTTATCTCGCAGCTTCTAGGTACCTTCTTGTTGGTTGGTTGATATTCTCTAAGCTTTCACCAAAGATGATGGTATACAGCTGTTATTTGGAGCAGGATCTATGCCCCAGTAAGAACAACAGAATAGGGTAGATGGTCCCCTGCAATCTAATACGCCCACGCAACTTAGCAATACAGCTACATGGTTGTCTACTTCAGTAGGACATATGCTCTTTAGTTTATGAAATTAATAAACATAACAAAAATAATAACCTTCTAATTTATATTTCACATGTGTGTGTATATATATATATAAACATTTATATAATAGATAACAAACTAGACCTATGCTCAGTTTCTGAAATTTGATAAATGATTGCTAATAATTAGGTTAAAATTATAAACTTTTATTGAAAGTGTCAAAAGTACACATAATTGTGATGGCATTGGTATGGTGTCCAAATGTCCAAGTAATATTGCATGGAAGTGTCCGGACTGGACTAGCCAAAGCAATAACTATTACTACAAGTAAAGTGCATTCTCACTTAATATAAGGATACAGACGTCTATGTGTAACTTTTAAACAAGGTGATAGAGAGATGTTGTGCGCGCGTGTGTTTTGGGTTATTACATATTATTAGTATCAACCCTTAGTAACTTCATCCACACTAGTTGGCACCCTCACCTTTACGGTTTTAAGTTTTGAAGAAACTCATGGCCACGGGAAGCATCTAAAATAGGCTTAGTTTTGTGTTGCCCCAACCCTGGATTGAATGAGGGTAGGCTTGATTTAAATAAATTAGATTTGGGTACTAGTTCAGCTCCATGCCCAGCTTGGGATCCTATCTTTTTCTCTTGGGACTGGGAGGATTAAAATATTGAACTCATTCCTAGCGGGATAGCCTGAGTTTGCTATTTGTCATTTAGAAAATAGAACTTATGAAGTGTTTTTTTTTATTATTGCAAATTTTGCATATTGTACATCTGATGTAGGATTTTGATACAAAACTTCATGGCACTTGACTGACTAAATTCATCAGACAGCCACGCAATAGTTCACATTCATTGGGAACTCTTTCTTCTTCCTGAATGTTGGCAATTAGCTCTTAGACTGATTCATAATCATATCCTTTCAATTAATTTGGATCTTATAGTTTTCAGCTATTCAAATACTTTCAGCTGTTGAGGTAATAATATAGTTGATGCAACGAGGCTGCACATACAAGACTTCTACCATCACAATAATGTTAACAACAGATGGGGTTCCAGATCTTCACCAATCGCGCCATGAAAAGGCTCGTCTCCCGATCATGGCCTCTCTGATTGGTGCAATAAAATCATGATGCTCGTGATTGGCACGATAGCCGTGAATGAAAGATAAACCCTATGTAGTACAAAACAGAAAGGATCCCACTCCAAATAATGGAGCATAGTTGAGTGCACTTCGCAGGAGTAAAAAAAAAAAAAAAAATACTCTTGGAGTTGACCATATCCACCGCCTGGATTCGCTGAGAAATTAAATCCTGCTAACATAACCCAAACACCACCGTATGCATCCCAAACAATCAACAGTTTATGATTAGATAACATCAAAGATATAATCAAAATTTTCTTGCACCTTAAAGGAAAAGAAAAACAGAATCTCAATCAAAGGAAAGACAAAGCAAGAAACTAAATCCTCGACCTCCAATGAAGCAAAAGGATCAAATTTCCGGGCTTTATATCTAGCACGGTCATGTCGCAAATTTCATCTCACAATACATTATATTGTTTGTTAGCCAATCAACCAATGCAGAACACCAAAACATTTGTTGAGAATATTAACAGTGCAGATAGAATCAATTTACATAATCCAGGAGCCAAAGTATAGATACGCAATTGCACCTAAATTAACTTTCATTATGTGTAAGGATAAGGCCACCACAAGTCTAAACAGTACGATTGTTGTATGGCTGAATTAATTTTTAAGACTTTCAAGCAATAGAAGCTTTGCAGTTTAAAACAATCTAATAGCAAGAACATCGAATATATAAAAGAACTGAGTTCAACCAGAAATGGAAGTTTCAAGAATGAAATCCACAAGACAAGTTCAGCTTATTTGTCACTCTTCCATGGCATCTCCCTCTACCACTTCCACCTTTTCCTTCAACGGAGTGATTTTGGTAGACAATACCTCTGCATACATTCAAACAACAATTAAATAGCCACAACAAGAAAAATAAATAAATAAATCAAGAAAGAAATCTAGGAAATCACTCGTGCGGGTCTTTGTGACAAATGTCCTTTTCTACCCATATATCCCCTGATATTTTGCAAGATCTAGTAAAAGCATCATCACATAAAGGAAAAGTGAAATCATCGGACCTTGTTTTATCTATTTGTGGTCGGCCCACTGTTGTTAATACAGGTACTGGAAACTTTGATCAATATGTGAACTTTAGAATATTTTTCAGTAGTCTTCACCTTTTGTGCTTAATACTTCTGATAATGTTACTAACAGTTTTCTTTTGAAAACGCTTAGATCAACTAGACAAAATTCGATCTTTACAAATTATATGTGAACTTTTTGTCAATATAAATCCAGAAAATTTTCCAAGTTAGTTAAAGAGTAGTCATATGATTTTTTTTAATTAAGAATCATATGAGTTTTGAATCATCCCTGATACTCTGATTAAAGATATTCAAAAACAACTAAAAATATTTGAACTATTAACCAAATATTGAAAAAATCAACTATTTCATCAATATTCATGAAATAGTCATGAATAATGGAGTCTATGCTTTTGTGATGGCTACAGTTTTCTTTTTTTGGTTAACCATGGCTACAGTTTTCTCTTTGTTGCCTCTCCAATGCTTGTTTGTAGATGTGCTTGCGCATAAACAAATCAACTTTTTACAGCCTAAAAGTTTCTTAATATTGTTTTTCAACTTCTCAAAACTTCTTATCAAGTTTTCTTATTTTCCTCGAACCCATACATAAGTATATATACATATACATATATGTAAATACAAACACATGATATAGGTTGACCCTATGTATATATGGATAAGAAGTTACCAGTATGCCCCTTGACAAAGGAATAGCCTTTAGAACTGATGTAGGTCCTTGGATTTGGCAACAGATGGTTTCTCAAGTACTCCTTATGGCCCTGATCAGCAAAAGGCAAATCAACAGAAAATATCAGAGATAACCCCATTAGAGAACAATCAACTCCACCAAATATGGCACGCAATTACGTAATATGTACCTTTGTTATCACACAAACATCAACATTGCTCCCACTACCCAAGTCATTGAAGATGCCAGAGCATATTGCCTCACACACAAGTTTTATTCCATCATCTCTCTGCAGAAGAAATACCAAAATTTCAAAATTAATATGAATATTTGACAAGTTACTAACTAAAGGAGTCTTGTAGATCAGAAGAAAACTTCTCTTGATCTGCAAAGAAAAGTGCATGTTGCTTGCCAGCCAATTCTAACTTAAGAGCATAAGTGAGCAATTTTATTGAACAGATCCATCATCTCAGGCAAGCGCGTCAGAATACCCTCCACCATGGATTCTCAAATTATTGTGGAAATACATGTTATAACTGATCCAGACCTCTGCAGTTTTTTATGTAGCAAAAAATAGCAATTGTGACATCAATAAAGTCTAGATGCATATAAAGTTCCAGAAGGATCATACATTCATATTTAGCTTCTCATTGTCAACAATATCAAATATTTACCCATAGAAATCCCAACGTCTCCAGTTTTCTTGACATTAAACACTTCTTGTGATATGTTTACAATGTTATACAGGGAATAGTTTCCAGAGTAGCAAAAGTTTATACACACACTATAGCTAACTAAGTGTATATCTAAAAATGTAACCCTTGTTTGGTTCCGCTTCCCCCACTTATTCTGACAAACAATGTTTAGGCACTATGGAACAGGCTTATTCTCCACTTGCTGTCCCAGAGGATATCCCTCCCACTTCCATCACAGGCCTATTCTGACTCTGGGCTCAGATAAGCTTTATTCCGTGGAATTGGGTGGAAACTTATCTTACTATATTACCCCTCCAATTATTCTTTTGCCCCTAGCCACTCTCTAAAAACACAAAAAGTGAGAGAGCAATCTTATCATTGGGCAAAATCTAAAATCATCACAAAATCCAATGCACTTTATTCTCTGCCCATATGCCCCACATTTATTCCTCCAAGCAAACGCCAACGAGTCCTTATCTGATGTGAATAAGTCCGTCCCTTCTCCAATACAATATAACCTTCCCTTATTCTTCTAAATTTATTCCACAACTACATGCTACCTAGGTTTAGATCATTTTATTTCTGACTACATAATTACATATGAATTAATGTAATCACTTGAATTTCATCACACTGCTAGAAGTTTAGCAATTTTTGTAGGTAGGATCCACTAAAAGCCTATGCAGGCCATTAGATTTTTCAAGAACAATGCTTTCGAAACAAATTTAACATATTACAAATTATTTACAAGTCTCTCCAAAGTCCTAGCGTAGATTTTGTACTAGTAGAATTTTTGAATGTAACCTATAAATATGCTAATAGAAAGAACAAAGCATGCTAAAATGTGTGAGAATTCCACATGCAACTATTAATATGAATTCAATGTCCAATTCTAGAAAACCTGTAATTACGAAATTGCCCTTAAAGTGTTCCAACTGTACCTAGAAAGCTACCTGCATGAATGCAAAAATGTGTTCTCACAAAAGGCCCCAAATATGTCATGGATAAGTTATGTTGGCCTTACTATATACATAACATTGACAACAGACCACAATTCAGTGGACTTGGTTAACTTACAGGAAGTCCTTCTCTGTATTTTGATTCAAATATAGCCATAGCAGCAAGAGATCCAGAACCCATTGTAGCAAAAGGGAGGGTATCAGTTGAACCATGAGGGTAGACCTGCATGATAGTTGTCCATTGCAGACATCAGTCCATGTCAAGAAGCATATCAAAAACTCTTAAAGGAAAAGCATACAAATTTGTACTCACAGTGTGCAAATGAGGTCCTGTAACATCAACCCCACCAAGGACCAAAGCAGCGCTCACATAACCTTGATAACTGTCCAAAAATTGAACAACATTAAAATTACTAAAAATGGAATCAGAGATATCATATATACAGGGATGATTTAAAATAGCTCCTAAATTATCTAACCTGAAAAGGTGTGACTTCAAAAGAGTAAGGGCAGTAATAACCCTTGACTCTCGTCCAGTCGCATAACGGTGCAGTTGCAGCTGAGAGCTGACCATATCTGAAGAAAAATCAATGCATATGTGTAACTTCTATAGCAAGTAGGTAGTTCTCCACTAACTTCAAATAATAGAATGAGAGATTGAAGTCAGTATAAGTTACTGCAGTGATGCATTTTCATCATCCAAAAACAAATTCCACTGAGGCAGTTATAGTTTTTATTATTTATACCAGTAACGGCCTCTGTATCAGCAGCTGTTCCTGCTCCACAGCAGTAAATGTTTGGTGCCATGTAATGAATCTTTTCACAATTCTTGTCAGCTACTATAGGTCCTTCAGTTGCCCTAGTATCTGCACCTAGAATAACACCATCCTGAAGAAAAATATTGATAGATGTAGAGATAAGCACAAGTGCAAAATTACTAAAACCTAAAAACTAAGCCTTATGATGTACATATTTATGTATTATTTTTACATGTGCATCTAGCAAGAATCACGAAGAAAATTTGTCTCCACTCTACAACAATCAAATAAAACATCTATAGCAAATCTTAGGAGGTATAAAACCTGTAAAATCAGCTAGCATGTCAAACCCATTATAATGTTAAGCTCCACAGTTCAAATCAGAATTGTAATACTTTTCAACAAGTACCATATTGGCAGAAGCATCCTAGATAGGTTCTTTAGCTTATTTGCTTAAGTATAAATCAAATAGTAAGCTGCGGCTCAGCTTTGGATCTGTACATGCCTCCAACTAAAATGGTGGTCTGAATTCTATTTGCATTAAAATTCAACTGCGGAAGCTGTGAGAACACCACCATAACATGCAATATTCCAATGCATCTGGCTATGCACGAAGGCTCTCAATCTGCATACATTATTGGACATAGTGCTTTTCTTTCTTAATGTAAAGATAAGAACACCATAACATGCAGCATTCTAGGCACTTCTTCATGAACACCTCTTCTCTAAAACTATTGCAAAGTTTTCACCCGAATCGAGTCATCCAACTATACATGGGATCAAAATACCACGATCCATCATTTTGGTAAAGGAATAATTATAGAACAGAAATAGAAAACAGTATCACACTAATATAGAGGACAAGCCTTGATGCAACAGTAAGGCTGCTACATTGAGACTTGGGTGGGTTCAAAACAGGAAAACTGCCTCTCTGCATGGAAGTAAGGCTATGTACATTTGACCCTCCCCATACCCCGCAATGCATGGTATGTCGTACCAATCCGTACCGGTCCGGCCTGGGACCGGTACTGGATCAACATGGAATCTGGTACCGGTAGTTTATTGCTGGAGAACCGGTACGCGACCGCCACCAGTACACCGACTGGTACCGGTACGGCAGACCTTGCCGCAATGGAAGAAACCTTATGCACTTGGATGCCCCTTTTTTATCCCAATAATCTATGAGAACACAAAAGTCAACCATCAGTGCAAAAGAACAACCCCTTTAGTAGAGCATGTAAAACACATCCAAAGCAGCAGCAATTATAAATATGCTCTTCAATAATGTCAATATTTCCTCACAGTACTTCAAGCAAGCTTGCTCTTGCTAATGTGCAACTATGAAGCTGATTTTCATACATGATCTCCTTCCTTGGTTACATTAGCTTGCAAAAATATTTTGAAAGCATGCATTTAATAAAACCTTGAACGGTGATAGCAAATACATTGATTGTCTAATCATGATAAATACTATCTACTTTAGAAAGAACTCTCAATGGCAACTAACTCAAATTTCTCATTTGAGGCTTTACCCAAAATCCTCTCCCTATTTTTCATTACTATGAAACATTCTACCAAAGATATCTTACTGCTCTAATCTAAATTAGCTAGTCACATACATGCATTCTCACTTGGGTCTAGAACCATAATCTAAAGTTCTTGTACCGAAAAGTTTTGATTAGTAACTTCAAAAGATATTTTCATCTAGTTTTTAATGCCACTAAAGCTCACATTGAACAAATCGAACAAATCTCACTGTCCCTGACATGATCTACATGTCTCTCTTCCCACTAGAACCACTTTTTTTATATGGCAGAGTCATCAACTCCTTCGATACTTGACGGTCCAGGATAATGTTGAATACCCATAAAAAGAAATGTGATTCAAATTGTCGTGCTTGCTCCATCACTAAATCTTATAAACTAGTTGCTAAGATGGGATGCAATGTAAAGTGATGACGATGTCAAAATAAAGTCTTCCTTGTACAAGTAGCATAGCAAAATAAAGAAAAAATCACAACCCTTTTAAGCTGTCATAGTCAAATAGAAATACATGTATATTACGATCAAAGGGAATAAACCAAGTTGGTGCTAACCATGATTCGAGACACATATAGAGAAATTGATATTTTACATAGCATTTTGCTGCCTGATAAATAGAAAGTAAACAAAGTTAAAAGCATAGTTATGCTAAATATTTCATATTCTTTACTAATACTTTGAATCAACTACCTTAAGGAAAGTACAAGAAGTCTCAATTAAAAAGCTGCAGCACGCCCTACTCATATTTATAAAGTAAGTGCCCAAGGAAAGCATGCCAGACTAGTATAGAGATCTAATTGTCTTAATCATAATTGAACAGACTACAGTAGACCAAACTAGCAGACAGTTTATGTACCTGAAAGACCAGGCCAACAATGGTGGTTCCAGTCTTCCTGAAAGACGGGGGCTGGACCCCTTTCTTCAACAGCATATCGTTTCTGCGGCATAAATCGAAGCTGAATCCACCTTTTGGTGGTAAATCTGCCGCAGCTCTTTCCATCTAAACATCGAAAAAAAGAACATTAAAAATAAAAAAATAAAACATGCACACAATTTGTACAACATATCATATTTCAACAGAAAGAACAGCAATAATAATAAAATTCTAAAATTTTATAACTCATAAGAAAAAGATCTGATCCGATATCTATTTTATCCAAAGTTAAAAATTTAAGATGAAACAAAAGTAATACTGGTTGTGCTTAGAAAACCTAATCTCCAAAAATCTCAAAACAATGTCAAAGATATCTCAATATTAACAAGCTCGTGCTCAAAAAAGAAAAAAAAAAAGAGATATCGAGTACTAGTGATTACCGATCTGGAAGACGCCCTCGATAGTAAGCACGTCAAGAATCAAAATCAATACAGAAATATTTTTGGTTACCAAAGGACCACTTCCAGACCATTAAAGAAAGATAAATTTTTATCACTTTTCGAACATCTCTTTCCCATCACACTCGCAAGCCATAAATTCAAGACTCCACGGAAAAGATGCCAAGGGAAAAATTTCTCTCGTCGGTAAATTTTTTCAAAAAATCTCTCATTTTCCACACCGTGAGGGGGAGCAGATTGATATACTTACCGATCTGCTCGAGTCCGTGCGAACGATTGGCGAAGTCTTGGAGGACGGACGAATCGGACTCGCGAGAAGAGAGAACGAGAGAGAGTAGAGGGGTTTCTTGGAGGCGAAGAGGGAAGCGAGAAGAATTTCTGTGGTAGGAGGAAAAAGAGTTGAAACAACCGAGCCGAAGTTGGTCGAGCCTCGGACGGGTCAATCTGGGGTCTGATCAAGCTTGGTTCGGTTTGAGATTAGGTTCGAGCTTGGACATGGAGACCGAGCTTAATTATTTCGAGTTCAATTCCAAGTTTAAGTTCAAACGAAACCTAACATCAATTTTATTAAATAGCTCAGCTATTCTAAATCAAACTGAAGTCACTTCAGGCTTGTATCAGCCTTGGGCCGAGCTATAGGTTGATGTAAGCTTTATTTGTAATTTGGCTCATTGAGCTGATTCAAAGAACAAATAAAATATATTCAAATATAATTTCAATCCAATAATTTGTTATCAATATAATATGTAATATATAGAGAAAAAATATATTTGGCCCCTATGGGGTGAAGTTTGAACAAATTGGGTCAATTTTTAGCTTGCTTAACGTTAATTATGAATATATTTTGCTGGTTCTAGGCTAATTTTTTAAGTTTCAACAGTTGAGCTTGAGTCAGGTTCAAGCCGCTCATTTCACTTGACAACCCTAAATTGGACCAACCACACCTACCCAAATTAGTTTAACATGTTAGATTGGATGCAGGTCAAATCAATTATTTAAAGGATAGGTTTAGAGGGTCTAGATTTTTGTCCGAGTTTAATTTCAGCTGAATCTTTATGAACAGTATCCAGTATTTTTTTGGATTACGAAGTTAAGATTGTTCAAGTGTTTTAGATTTTGTCAACTTCATACCAAGATGAAGTTCTTATATCCCAAATACAACTGTTCACTGGTCGGGTGACGTTTCCTACCCACTCAAGCCCCAAGCCTTGTTGCGAGGCTTGGACCACGATTTTAGGCCGGTAGGTAACGCAAACATGGCCGGATTCGGGCTTAGAGATTAAATTTTGGCCCAAGCTAGCCTGACCTATAATTTCTTTTAGCCCTAGGTTTTTATGATTAAACTCCTTGGTTTGTTGGTATGTAAACTTACTGGGCAAAGATCTATAATCTTACGGTACTTTATTTTAGTTATTGAGTATTGAAACTGCTGTTGGTAATATTTAGTTATTTATATTTAGTATTTTTTAATTTTTTAAAATTAATATCATTATTTTTAAATTGGAAAAAAATGGTCTGAAAGCTTGAAGCTCAAGCTAGGCTAGGCTCAAAGTCCGAAGTTCGAGTAAGAGCCAGACTTGGATCTATAAAATAGGCCCAAAGGTCAAGCTAGGCTAGGCTTAGAATCATGTAAATTATGTCAATCTTGGGGCAAAACTCGGCCTAACCCTAATTTCACCTAGCCTGTGAACGAAGTCTAATTTCAACTCCTGAGTCATTTGATGTTCTCGTAGGTGAACGTCATTTGATGAACTTTAATATATCATACTTTTTCTTGCTCAACTTACAAGGTTTCGGGCACATAAAGCCTGCTTTAAGAGGGATTCAAGATCATCTTCATCTAAGAATTGGGTGATTCAAGATCCATGAAATCAAAGTGGGATAACCTGGCGCCATTCCCAACCGGACAAGGGGAATGGAAATGCGGGCGGACAATCGTTGTGCACCTTTGTAAAGTAAACACTAAACACTATTGAGTTAAATGAGTAAACGTCTAATCCTTCATGCAATCCTAATGTATTGTACATGTACAGCTTACATACCACTAACTACATATTTCTGAGCCAATTATATGCCAAGGAAAGCAAATGATGCAATTATCCTTAATTTGCTCAAACATTCTTTTGTTTTAGACGTAAAGAGCTCTAGTGATATAGGTATCCAAAAATCTGCACAAACAAAAAAGTTTAGAATGAATATATATGGAAAATAAAGAAATTACTTAGTGTTTCAAATAAACATAATTCATTCTTGAGGCAGTTAAAATCGCTCATTAAATGTTAATGCATTACCTTTGATACATGTTAATGCATTATCTTAAGTACTTTCTCCATGAAAATTCGTTTGCATTCAACGAACAAAGTAAAAAGAAAAAATAGAGAAGACTTCATTCTGATTTTACTATACTCTCCCACAGGAGCAGGCATGAAACCTTACGAAGCTGCCAAAATCTTAGCAGTTCCGTATAAATCCGTTGGGCTCTGTTTTCCTGTCAAGCAAGCATCCATGTTGTTTCATCAAGTCGTCCTGCGATAGAACAACCATCCTGCAATAGAATTTGGACACATTTTATAAATCCAACGAACAGGCTCACAGCTTTCCAAGTTCAATATAAAAAGTAAACATCTCGACAACTTTTTTAGAAACATCTCAAAAAAATGCAGTTACCTCCTACCAAAACCACACCACAAAACCATGGAGAGGGTCTGATGATAAATAAACATTTTCCAACGGACAGAAGCCAATTGTAGTTGCTACAATTTCAAGCAAATCAATTTGGATCAATACGAGCAAATAAGAGTCTAAAAAGTAGCAGACAATAGGGGAAATATGTTGGTCTTGCAGAAAAAATGAGGGGGTTTCGATTGATCCTATCTAGAGCTCTGTCTAGCATGGCTATAAACGTCTAAGATTACACTAGAAAAAAGGTAGGAATGTTAACAGCAAGCCTGCCTTCATAATATTACTACCATGCAGTTGATCTGACGTAAAAAACTGAGACCATGTCAGCTGCATGAGGGGTACATCCATTTCAAGATAGTAGAGGTCTCTCATTGGTATACACAATTTTATGCAGGCCCAGACAAAGATGAGTTACCTGCATGTATCTCAAATGCAGGCTTCACCTGAAAAAAAGTTATGAGAAAAAATGTTAAATTTTTTTATGAGAAAAAATGTTACCTGCATGTATCTACTTCTAGTCTACTATGGATTATGAGAAAAAATGTTAAATTTTTTTGCTTTTCCTGTTTTCATTTTTTTCTCCACCACAGTGCTCTTATGTGTTAACAAACCAACACATGAAATCCCATCAAAGACATTAGGTGATCAAACAATGGAGCGAACTTGATTTATCATCAATCCTTTTCTGCTAAAATGACAAATTACTTCCATATTGGAAACCCGTTGGGACACGCATTTTCACAAAATTTCCGGATAAAACCATTGCCAGCAGCTGTATTATAATAAAGCCAGGAGATGGTAGGCCAAGGAAAGGTGAAGAGAAAATGGGCTATACAGGTGAAGATGACAGAAGAACAGTATGAAACTGAATCCAAGCCGCAAAATATTGGATATCTTGCCGTACCCATCGTACAAAGGACTGGCTCAGGTCATCATCTGATTGGTTCCTAGATATTTCACACAGCCATATGAGGAAGGGATTAGCAAGAACACGTGGGCTTGGAAACATGAGGATAATAGAAACGGTCGTCAGCTGCAAAGATGCCAGAGGAGAAGACCCAACACAGTGGAGATGGTCTTCTAACTAACTAAACCAGTTTCCTCAAAGACCTGTTTGCAAAGATGAGCGGTAGAAAATAATTTTAGAAAGAAAATATTCCCTCTGTTAATGATCACGAAGAAACCTTTAATACAAATTTAAAGAAACTGGAAAGACAAAAAGGCGTCCAATAACATAAAGAAGCAATGCTGCTAATGATCATTAGGAGCATTTGATACTATTGCTCCCAGAAAAATAAATAGCTGATAAAACAATTAATAAAACACAGGTTAGAACTGTAGCAAAAGTAATGCTGGATACAATTCCTGTATGTGCCTCATTTCCACAGGGTACTTGCCACATGACATTTTTCGCATATCCAGCACCCAGATTTTTAAGCGTCCATGAACAGGACTCTGGTTGTAATTGTTTTGGTCTACAGCGCATGAACAAGTCTGGTCGGCCTATTTCGATCCTTGCATAACCACTGGAGTCAAGGGGCTGCAAATGAAATCAACTAATTAAAACTGTATGTTTCAACACTTGCAGAACTGACTCTGGCAAATGTGATTGAAGTTTAAACTACCAGAAATTGTAGGGCAAAGAACACTAGTAAATAGAAAAATGGACAAACTATGCTTCAAAGTTTCAGTGGAAAATGACAAGAGCTAGTTCAGAGATTCTTCTTAAGGTTAACTATATGAAACTGGTGCGATACCTTCTATATGATTTGAAAAAGTTTAAGAGATCCCAATGCTATAAAAGGAGAAATACTCCCTGGATAAGGAGTGAAAGCCAAAGTGTCTAACTAGAGCTGGCCCCACTAATTTACATTTATTTAGGACCACTATTCTAATTTAAGTTTAAAGAATAGAAAACCTCATCATAAATATAATCTACATATTAGATTTACGTATGTTGAAATAACACTGATCACGGATTGTCTGCCCACTTGTTGCTGAGTTATTGAATCCACGGTACAACATAATCAACATCCAGGTATTGTAAATGTAAAGACATGCATACATGGTAATACCCATTTCGCTACAATACTGTCAACCACCTCATTTGCTGGAAAAGTGCTTGACTTCATATGTGCAATCTGATACAGGAATTAAAGTAACTCAAATAAATTGCAATTACAAGTTTTCTCATGCATTCATCTCCATTTCTTATTTAATAGAAAGCTTATATTCTATGTGATTCAAACTTCTAATAAAAATGATGATGAATCTAATATAAAAAGTTTCATAGGAGAAAACAAAAAGAAGAACACATCAGACAGAAGTAAGAAGAGACGCATTGGCACCCTAAACAATGAATTACTCCAGCAACTTCAGACTTAGAAAGTCGGAAGTTCTACTCAATATAAGTCAGCGAGTTAGAAGTCACTGAAGCAATTCATTTGAATCCAAAGATCTCAGAGTCAGTAAAGAACACGAGAATAAGGTAGTTCAATTTTCAATCCTCATGGTTGGTTTGGTATTTCCCTAATAAATAAGATGGAGTCCAAATGTCATTTTCCAGTTTTAAGATGGGTAAAGGGGGCCCTGTGGAGATTTAAATCAAGTTTAAAATGATTCAAAAATCTTTACATGGGGGACGCCATGGGGATTTAACTTTGTAGCTTTTCTGTCTCACTCCTCAAAAGGTCAGACTTTCATTTCCCTGCTTCACGATATGAGGCCACACACACTCCCAACCACCCTCCCCATGTGCCTATGATCACATTTTATATATTTTGATTGAAACAAAATTTTTTGCTTCATCTTTATGATGCTAACCATTGCATGAAGGTTGATAATGGACTTCATGTATAATTTTTCTAGTTTCTGTTATCCTTTGGCATCTTACAACCCAAGGCTTCAATAGTCACCCATATTACAATATATCAATGATTGGACTTGAGACAATTCTCCGACCAATATTGAAAATTCAATACAACGCACCATCAAAACAATAATAAGCATGCCTTTTATACAGAAGAAATATCACATTCTCCAACTATATGCATACAATTAAGTTAAGAAGTTCATTAGTTGTACACGAAATGATGAGGAAAAAAACTCAACACATTTGGCATTGAGAGCTTCCTAGTTGTGGAATGTAACAAACTTTGAATAATTTAAGTTTGATATGTACATTATATGCATCCGCTAAACAATTCACCAATTAAAATTACAAATTTTAATTATATAAAATGCTAGTTTCAGCATACAACCACCAAAACTATACAAACGAATTCTTAAATAACATGAAACACTTCAAAGTAATGTGTCGTAACTTTTTTGTTTTTTTCTTAAACTCACCGGATATCTAGCATGCAGCGGTAACTGAATAACAGTTTCATGGTTCTCCAACAAGTCATTCCTAATATCCATGTGAATTTCAACAATTGATCTGTTGGACAGAGCTGAGGGTAATTCCAGATTCGAGTCTCCAAAAACGGCAGCATCAAGAAAGGCTGTAGAGGGGGGGGGGGGAGTTGTCAACACCAAGCGAAGGAGTAAATCAATTGGCTTTGCTGCTAGAATATGATAAGCTTTCTACCTCTACGGTGGACAAGATGTTGCAGCTCAAATGGATCTGCAAAGACTCCAATTGGAAGTCTTTCAATAATCACTGCTTCACAAGAGTGAGAATCAAGCCACTTCATACCATCTGATTGGTTAACAAATGTCAAGGTGGAAACCACATGTCGATGAGAACCTTCACCGCTCAGATGTCGGTGCAGGTCTGCAAGTCCAAGCACATTCATATCATTAGCCAGCCCTCTACACAAGTCACCTGTACCGAATTCTTGAGCTAAAAAATCATGAAAATCCGATTCAAGCATGCTATTGCCGCGATCAAAATAAGAGATGGCAAGGTAAGCTTGAGAACATGGCAAACAGCCAAAGATGTTCCCATCACCGCTTCCCACATTGCTCACCTGACATTAAATTTAGCATGTGGAAATATAAATATTAATAATTTATAATGAAAACAATGGCAAAAAACAATGATAAACAGAAAATTATGTGACCAAAATTATATAGCAAAAAAGATACAATGAATATATAGACAACATATATATCCTGCACGACAACACTCGAAGACGAGTTCTTTGCAAAAATTATTATCTTACCTCATTATAATAAAAACAATACAAAACAATGTTAGGAGACTCAGGTGCAGCCCATAGTGCAAATCATAAGTTTTCATGCTAACCTGGTCAGAAGACAAAGCAGCGGCATGACATGCCCAATTGCTGGTTAAGATCAAGAGGAAGAAGAGGCCAAATATCATCAGCCATTGGGCC
>JAOXJJ010000725.1:17244879-17269450 GCA_025769935.1 Phoenix roebelenii | reverse complement strand
GATTATGATGATGTAGAAAGATGCATAGAAAAATAAAGTTTTCAGCATGATCATGAGTTTTATTTAGCATGATGCCACTATTCACTTTCCAATGTATCTATGCGAAAAGATTTATGAAAAGCATGATATGTTTTAAGAACTCTCAGATCGCTATGCACAACCCCCGCCAGTGAGTAACAGTAACTAGGCATATGACCCCTGCGAGTGGGTAAAAATAACTTGGCTTTACGACCCCCGCCAGTGGGTAATAGTAACTGGAAGATGACCCTATAGTGGTAAAGGCCTTGCCGTGGGAATAAGAGCGGCCATAGCTACACTACCATCTGAAAGTATGAATTTCAAAGTATGGAATAATGGCAAAAGTTTTACGATGCATAAATGACAAAAGTTTTACGATGCATAAATGTCAAAAGTTTTACGATGCATAAATGGCAAAAGTTTTACGATGCATAAATGGCAAAAGTTTTACGATGCATAAATGGCAAACGTTTTACGATGCATAAATGGCAAAAGTTTTACGATGCATAAATGGCAAAAGTTTTACGATGCATAAATGACAAAAGTTTTATGATGCATAATCATACTTATGAAATTGCATGAATTGACTTGTATAGTTTTATGACTGGTTGGATTATATGAAATGTTTACTTTACTACAAGCACATATTTCAAAGCATGAATAATAACAGTACAGATTTCAAAGCATGAATAATGATAAGTATGGATTTCAAAGCAAGAATAATGATGAATATGGGTTTTAAAGCATGGAATAAAGACCAAAGGTTTACGTTTGGTTTGATTTTGAAAATGCTTTCTTTATTACAACCGTTAGTTTCTTAAAATAATGCACTAGTATGAAAAATATTATGCTTGATTTGATAAGATTATGCATTGTTACTTACTGAACTTTATAGCTCACACCCATTTATTTATGTTTTTACAGATGAATAGGAGATGCTAGGAACAAGAAGCGTGACATGCCTCAAGGTTATGGGAATAATAAAATATTAAATGATGATATTGTTTTTAGAAGCTTTGTATGGATTTTAATACCTAAACATTTAATGACTTTCATGAATATAGTTGTTTACAATTTGAAGTTTTAAAGAGGTTGCGTGTTATTGTATGCTTAACTTGGCAATAGCACGGCTGTGTCATGATCCGAATTCGGGGTGTGACAGCTTCTTCATGTAATATTTTAGCCGCTGGCTGGCACCCCAGAGCTCCCCTCAGGAATGGCTGAAAGTCCTGCGACTGATGCAGCTGGAACATCTACCCCTGGTGCTCAAATTGGTATCCTGCGTGGTGCTTTTATTAGAAGTTGCAAGCACCATGCATGGCAAGCTGAAAGAGCATCATCTGCTGCCCCAGATTATCTTGATGATTGCTCTGATGGTAATCATTCCTAGCCCTGTATCTTCTTGATCTTGTTTAAATCATGTGAAAAACTTAGTATTTGGTACTTTTTTTAAGAAAAGGATAAATTCTTCACAGTTCGTTGTTTCAAGCCAATCACTTCCAACTTTTGGACTACAATTCGGCCAATAGTACTGGAGCTAACATAAGCCAACTTGACCTACTTAAATTAACTATTTTCTCAAAAATTATAAAAAAAACCCAAAGGAGCACTACTGAGACTCTGCTTCTTTTCCCTCAAAAATTCATGATTCGCATGACCGTGCGGTCTCCGTTCTCGCGTTCCCTCACGAATTGGGAGAACTTCGCTATATTTGATTGAGGCTTACCCAACTCCCACCTAGCAAAAGAAATAGAAGAAAGGTATTTAAAAAATAAAGGATCTGCGATTCTAGAATACAGATTGGGAAATGAGGATTAATTATGATGATGTTTGGCTTTTTTTTTTTTACATATACAAAGCTGTGATTTTAAGTCGATGGTACCCGGGAAAACGGTCTCTGGAGGAGCCCGAGGTAGACAACATTCTTCAAGATTAACTAGTCCTGCCTTAATAAGATAATTTCATAAAGTAATACGATATGTTTTAGCAAGACTATAGTTTTGCAATCAAGATTTCATACTTTCGGAATTATTCAAATGCTCAAAATATTAACCAACAAATCATAATTCGAGAGCCATAACTATGACCGAGCTTATCCATGCGGTAGGCTTGAAAACCATATTTAACGCCCATGGTGCAAGTTTAGAGCCACATTTATAACTTGATCCAATATGAAAGTACGTTAGCAAAAATTGCATGTCAAAGTATAATCTCACTAAAAAGTCAAATTGTAATCAAAATGAAAGTCAGAAAATACAATGAGATCCAAATATATTATCGCATTCCAGTCAGATAACTAGTTTAAATCCACTTCAAAATATACATAAAATTTCCAGTATGCCATAATCACAAGAAGAAGTCTCTACAGAGAATGGAACGGATCTCTTAGGGTTCTCACCGGAGACTTTCCACAAAAAGTACTAGTTCTCATCCTTTTATACCCTTGTGTGAAAATTATACATTGACCTTAGTGATGGACTGATGGTCCTCTCTATTCTTTTAAACTTGAAAAGAGCAAAAACATTTAATCATTCATGATACTTCATCAGCAACATTCTTCCCCACTATGTGGAGGGTTTCAACGAATTTTACATGAAAGTTGAAAAGTCAGCCAGAAATCCTTCAGGCAGACCGTTGATATTTCAAACATTCATAAAAAGAGGAAAAAAATCTTGAGGACATTCATTTCATGCAATTAGCATTTGCAACATTTTAGCCATGCACATATAGCTAAATCTTGCTGAACATAATTTTGGTCCATCCACAGTTTTCAACTAATGCCAGATTGCCAGCCAACAAGGCATACCTTATCACTCCCTTCAGGCTTACTGAGGCAAACCTTCTTCCACTTCCTTCCACATATCAGCATTCCCTGAGAACTTCTCCTTCATCTTCATGATGAGCTCCCGAGCTTCCTCAACCTTCGACCCGTTCACGAGCATCTTCATGGTTGAAGAGCATGGGACCCAGTTCCTAGCCATGGTCTCCTTGACCACTCCCAGTGCCGCCTCAAAGTCTCCACCTTGGCAGAGGTAATAAATCAATGTACAGTAGCAGCTACCATCCGCGACACACCCTCTTTTTCCCATCTCCTCGTAGAGTTTCTTCGCCTCCTCCAAATCCCCCTCCATACAGAACCCAAAGATCAGATGGTTGTAACTAACCCAATTTGGCTTCATGCCCTTCTCCACCATCTCCTTGAACAATACCTTCGCCTCACCAGGCCTCTTAAGCTTGCACAAACTCTGTATCCTTATTGTAAGTGTTGAGCCCCGGATGGCAGGCGTGCTTCTTCATCAGCTCCAAAACCTTCCTCACATCATCGAACCGCTCCTCCTGGTAAAATCCGGCGAGCGCCGTGCAGAATGTCGTCATATTTGGCTTGATTCCGACGCGGCTCATTTCGTCGAGCACCGAAAAGAACGACATTGACGTGCCTGACTCGAAGAAAGCCTTGATCACATTGTTGTATGTGTCGATATTGGGGGTGATCCCATAAGATGTGGGGAAATCCCGGAAGATCCGGCCGACCTCGTCGGGCTTCTTGGCAAGGATGCAGGCGAAGAGGAGGGCGTTGAGGGAGCGAACGGGTGGGTTTTGAAACATGAGGATAATGGAAACGGTCATCAGCTGCAAAGATGACAGAGGAGAAGACCCAACACGGTGGAGATTGTCACGCCCCAAGCCCGGAGCGCGGCAGACGCCGCACGCCCGTACGGCGGACCGCACAGGCATGCAAAGCAACAGATCATATCAAAGCAATCACAGATATTTAAAGATGACATAATTATTTAACTTGGTCAAAAGCAGTCTTACAAAATTTCAAAATAGCATATGCCAATATTATTCAAATGTCCAAGCTAATCTAACTAAAATGCCAATAACTGAAAGAATCATCGAAAAATCTAACGCACTCCCCCAATCCCAAATGATTAAGTCTTTGGATCTGAAAAATAGAGAAAACAGAATAATGAGCTACATTAGCCCAGTAAGCAACAAAATATCCCAGAGTGGGGTCAAAGCATATCGAATCAAAATACAAAATAATAACCGGGAATAAATCACAAATAACATCAATTTTTCTCTTTCCAAAACTTATTATCATTTTTACAAAAACTCTAATATCATAATCTCAACATAATAGGCTACGACCACGTAACCCAGTGGCATGGGTTGCATAAGGTGCCAAATCCACTATTTTTATCTATCGATGGTAGCCGGTGTTGCACAAAAGTGCCAAATCTACTATATTTATCCACCGATGGCAGCCGATGTTGCACAAAAGTGCTAAATCCACTATATTTACCCACCGACAGTGGCCGGTGTCCAGAAACCACTATTCTAATCACCGGTGGCGCGATATCGAAATCGTTTTCTCACAGATTACAAGTCGACAGGTCCAACATGTAATCCCCATTGGCGGGGCCAGAACAGAACAGAATAGATCATAGCAATGCTAAGAATGCATATATATATATATATATAAAAAGATTTCGTAAATTGCCCAGTTTATGGATTTCAGAGCATATAACATAATTTTTAAATAAAATTTAACTTGCCTGACCAATTTTACCAAATACAAAACATATTTCGAAATTTAATCCACTAATAATTATGTTACCAAATAATTTAGAAAAATGCACTTTGAAGCATTAAGTTACTTACCTCTTCTCGCTTAACTCCTATTTCATATAAGCATACTAGGTTCACCTGTTTAAATTTAATTAATCTCTATGTTAATTTGAGAGCTAACCAAAAATAATACTATTGGACGTGGCCCAACAGGGTACAGAGTTGGTCCATAATGGGCATGGCTCTTTAGGGCCCATATTGGACACGACCCAATGGGCATGCATAGACTCGGCCCAATAGGGCCCCCAAGGTTGGCCTCTAATTGATTTATTTGTGCAATAAAATTCATTGCAAAAACTAATACTTAATTACAGGGTACTGTTCCATAATAAAATAAGTAAAGGGACCAAACAAATATATTTAAGGATCTTAATGTAATAAATCTTTCTTATAGGGATCAAACATAAATTGTGGAAGACTCTTTTGTGGAATAATATAATGTCAAGGGCTTAACTGTAAAATTCCATTTATTGGTTCGGGTTTTGGGTTTCGGGTCTGAACTAGGTTTCGCGTTTCGGGTCTGAACTGGGCCCAAGTTGGACCCACAAAGGGTACTGCCCAAATAAGGCCAACTAGGCTGAACTTGGCCTAGGTTCGGCCCACGGTGAATAGGGCCCAAGGCCCAGTTTGGCCTATGATGGGCCTCCTCCTTCCCCAAACCCCCACGGACAGGGGAAGAAGGGAAAACAGGAGAGGAATGGGGCTGCCGGGGTTGCCGGCCTGGGTGGTCGGAGGCCGTCCCCTGATCGACGGCCAGCCGACCGCAGTGGCGGTCGGCGGCTGTTGCGGTGGCTGGGGTCGAGAAACAATCGAGAATGTCTTGGTTTATAGGGTCGAAACAAAGAAAATATAGCATGATTAAGCTTCAAATCGAAGAGCGGAGGGAGCTTACCAACGGTGGCAGCGGCGGTGGGAGGGAGATCTCGGCTGCGGCTGCTTAATCCGACGGTCAAGCAGCGGCGACGGCAGCGTTTGGTGGGTGCTTCCAATGGTGAAACAAATCTCAGAACAGGGCTCGAAAGAAACAGAGAGGGAGAAGGGAAAGAGAGCTTATCGGATCTCAAGGTGGTGGCTAGAGGTGAGGAAGGAGGAGGATGAAAGGAAGGAGGAATGAAAGGAAGGAGGAGAAGAAGAGGGCTCGGTTGGTGATCTTAGGAGGAAATGGGAGTTTTTATCACCCCATTTCAACGGCTCTCCACCACAGAAATCACGGTGGGGGCAAAATCAGCGGCCGCTCATGCGGCCGCAGGATAGACGCGGGACGACCACAGTGCAGCCGCAGGATGCCCGCGGCGTCTTTGCGCCCGGAGAAGCCGGAGGGGGATCGCATTTGCGATCCCCTGCTCTGCCCCTTTCAAAAGGGGCATTGGGCTGAAGTCGGCTGGGGTGCCAGCTTCAGCCCAGTATCTCACATTTTCTCCTCCTTAAGAAAATTTCGTCCTCGAAATTTGAGAGATCTAGGCCTTTCAAATTTAAAATTGCTCAGCCAATTGAGTAATATAAATCTAAGATCTCATTCTTTTTGATCGATATCAATGTGATAGGTAACTTTATATCAACTATCAAAAATTTCATAAAACTCGTAAGATTAACACTAGATAAGTGACTAACTAAAATCTCAGATTGAAATTATCATCTTGATGCATGTTCACTCGAGATCGGATCAGGATCGATTCACAACAGATTTGATTAGTTGCGTTTGGGATAGAACTTGAAATGAAATAGATCTCATGCACTTATCATGGTAGTGTGCTGATCCCTCAAAGGATAATGACCAACCTTAGAGTCAAATCATTATATGGCTAGAAATGTAATTCACAAAATGAACATATACTAATGATCATTAGATAGCAACGGTCTATCTCAAAAATAATTTGCATCAAATCACAAGAACAAGTCTGAGAAGGCAAAGTATTGATACCATGATTCAATATGCTACAAAGCTTTTAACTTAAACTTGTAAATCATAAGATGGGAGCAAATAATGCATGGTTTATTCAGATACTTAACAAATTAGACCATATTTGGTCAACAATTAACTAACCCGAGTCATGATACACTCAAATTATTATTATTATTATTATTATTATTTTAGCATAGCAAAAATAGCAAAAACCATTAGAGAGATAACATCGTTATATCATGATTATTCTGAGAATCAACAGTATTCACCTTCTCTTATTAACAAAAATCTTCATTATTGAAAAATCTAGTCTTCTATCATAACACAGTCAATATTTTTGACCAGTTTAAATTGACTCAGTCCATCATACTTTTGCTGCGCAACTCTACTCAATATTCTCCAAAATTTCTTAATGATCCCAGATCATCAATATTTTTTTTTAAATATAATATCTAAGCAAAATTTTTATTCTTATTTTCCATGCATGCTTATCAAGATTAACCCTCGAGATAATTACCATATTTGCATCATTGTATGATCAAGCAATCATATTCTAGATCCAATATAAACAAAGCCAACTCTAGATTTTCTTGATAATAAACAATTTACTATTGACTTCTCTTTTAAGAATATCAATTCTATACCCTGATGAATTAAAAGATTCCAGATTAACTTATGAGCATATTCAACCATCTCGAATTAAACTTATTTGGGCCTATCATGAAATCCCACTTGCATGTCTCATATGGTGATGCAAAATCCATAATCAACTCATGGCCTTGATTTATAAATATTTGACTCACAAAAATCTAACAATCAATAATTTGGTTCAAAGATTTACAAGAAATTCCACCAAGATATAAGCTCTATGATTTTACATTGAGATCAATTGCTTAAATAAGTAAAATATTTTTATTTACAATACTGCAAACATTTCGGAATCTTTTAAACTACTAGACTTAAAGAATCTATTCAAAACACCACAAACTCATTAACTATTTCATCCCTTTAGTAATAATTTCTTTTTTTTAATATATATATTGCAGATAAAAGAATCTACTAATAACACAATGATATCCATATCGATCAAAATCAAAAATACTATACTTTCAAATGAAATTTTTTCTTAATAAGGAAAACCATCAAGAACTTTTCCAAATTAAAGAGATCCTATTTTCGACCAACCCAAAAACATTTTAATACTCTAATATTCTCAAGACGTACGAAGTGACTTCCCATCAAAATGCCAATCTTAATAGTAAAATAAAAAGATATAAAATTTCAAGTCCCAAGTAGGGCCAAAGAAGAACTCTTGAATCTCATCCTTAAATATATTTTCCTTTTATATAAGAGTTCCATGCATGATCCATACACAGATTTCAATCATCGAAGAATATTTCAATAAGTATTATAAAATATTTTCTAGTCCAAACTTTAAACAACTTTTTATCAATGAACCTTAACTTGCCACCAAAATAATTAACTTGAACTAGAAGCAATATCCACAGTGCCTGATATCAAGTTCAACTTCTAAAATAATTATGTTGCACGATAATATCCTATGACTAATATTCCTTCACTTAATTTAGTCAAAATCTAATTAATCATAATTTGAAATACAAATTGCTCCACCAAGAAAACTCTCAGAATAGCTTATTCGCACTTTGGTTATGACCATAATTAGGTTGCATTCTAATTTTAGCATTTCAAAATTCAGATAAAATAACATAAATTTATCAACAGCAAAAGCAAATAAATATCTTCGTCTGATGGCCTAATATCTACCCATCTCTCAAACTTTCCAATGAATCCTAAAGATCCTAAAACTTAAGCTCCATCCGACTATTTCAAACACAATCCCTATGAATCTAAAACCTAAGCTCTGATACCATCAAATCCGTCACGTCCCGAGCCCAGAGCGCGGCAGACGCCGCACGCCCGCACGATGGACCGCACAGGCGTGCAAGGCAGCAGATCATATCAAAGCAATCGTAGATATTTAAAGATGACATATGAAAGGGAGATGACCATGCTAGTAGGGAAAGCATGCTGATTTTTTTTCAAAATCTATGGTTGTACCTGTTCGGGTTGCCTACGTACCCCTTCATAAGGAAAATCAAGCCACACGTAGTTCTTTTATTTTTGAAAAATGCAGCAGAAAACCAAATTAAACATTTTAATTCTAGCATGCATAAGAAATCAAATTTCAATTTACCACTACAAGTATTTATGATCAATATGCCAGGATCGTTTAAACAATTATGCTAAAATCATTGCATGACTAAATTCAGATCTGAAATGAGATTATAAATTAAGTTCTAAACTTAATTAATCTAACATCCAACTAATCTTCGAATGCCCATCGAATAGGCTCTGAAGATTACTCTATGAAGAGCCCCAAAAGAGGTTTAACCCTCGGTGATTGGAACCTATAAAAAAGATATCTTTAGATTCATACCTTTATGAAATCTAAAAGTATTTGATCTGATGCTTGAGCTTCATAGCCAGACACTTGTCTGGCCTCTACGAATGATCCATGCGAAACTCCTAAAATGATCCAATCCCGTGGAAGTGCTAGCTTGCGCAGGATCTTCCTTGTTGCTGAATATTGATCTTTCCGATCGCGATCAACCTTTGATCCGCCTTCTTGGAAGAACTTGGAGGAATGGCTAGTAAGAATTGAAGAGGGCTTAGATCTGATCTAAAGATTCTTTAAGGGACCACTACTAGCTATTTCGAAATGGACTTAAAAGGAATTCAGAATGGGTGGAATGGAAAGGCTGAAAACTCTTTTTCTTTTCTTTCTTTTCCTTGGGTTTTCTCATTCAATTTTTCCATGGTTGGCTACACAAGGATCTCATCCTTTTATAGACACGCCTATTGATCATTTGAATTCGAAATTCAAATGGAAATCTGGTATCTTGTTAGCGCATGAAGGGGATGGTTGCAACAAGATAGATCTTATCTTGTTTGAATTCAAAATTCAAATAATATATGGTTCATGCGGATAAGATAGAATCGAAATGGATGGTGATGATCTTCCATCATCATCTACCCATTCTCCCACATGTTCCACGATCCAAATTCCACGAGATTTCATTGAAAACCACTTTTGGATCGAATCCTGGAAGTTCAGCATTTCTGCGAGCTCCCAGATTTCTGGATGGAGTCGACTCCAAATCGCCTCGAGTCGACTCCTTCCCTTTCGGATCGACTCCGAAGTCGACCCGAGTCGACCCCACAGCTTCGTAGGTCGACTCCGACTGTGACGACAGAGAACCTTTTCCCTGATACGCCCAACGAGTCAACCCCTTCAAAGCTTGAGTCGACCCCAAGGTGCTTGAGTCGACTCCACCTGAGAAAGCAGAAGACATTCTCTGAATGCTCTGAGAGAGTCGACTCCAGACATTCTCTGAATGCTCTGAGAGAGTCGACCCCAGCCAAGCTGGGTCGACCCCAGCCCATATCGAGTCGACTCCAAGGAAACTTGAGTCGACTCCAATAAGGTCAAAAATTCTGATTGAACTCAAAATTGAATCCAATTCAATGTGGCTAATCCTTAGTCCAAATACTCAATCAAATTGAGTTTATTAGTAATCTAATTACTAATTAATCCTTCAATAATTATCTTAATTATTTTATTGGATAATTTGCCAATCAAATTGACCAAATTATCCCTGAATGATTCTCAATCATCCATCAACAATCTTGATCAATCAGAAAACTTCTATGCGTGTGACCTCATAGGTTCGAACCTAAGCCGGTAGTACAGGAACAACTTCTTGCACTAATCAATGTGACCATCTAGCAATGGTATCCAACGTCCGGATAGGCCGAATATATGCGAAGCAAATATTCTGAAATTCTGGACTATGGTTACTGTATAATTCATCCCTTTGACTCCTAATGCTAGGATGACCTCAGAGTTCTGTCAACTCTCTAATCAGTACATCCACTATGTGATCAACTTTAGAAATCCTGTGACTCATCACAAGAATTATCCTGGCCAAGCTTTTGCTAAATTGAACACAAAGCATTATCTCCTATTTTCAGGAGGGATCAATTCCATCTTAACTCACGCACCGACTTCGCAAGTACTTGACTGCACCCAGTGACCTTCCATCCCAGAATTAGAAATTCTGCTAGTCCGGTACCAGAGTACAGTGAGTTGCTTGCTAATTACTGTGGTGATCTTAGGTCTAAGGGATACTTATACCCAAATCCACTCGGAACAACTCTTGACAGTAGAGCGTTCTGGAATTGGTCACGTTCAGTGAAATGTACTCCTACACTTCATCTGTGTGGCATACCAGTGTCTCCATATTCCTTGGTTATGAGGACAACCAACGTATATATCACACATCGACCTAATCTCGATAATACTGTCGTCCTAATAACAATATAACATTCGGTCGCGAACAAATTTAAGGACTCAAAGATAAATTCTCCTTTATCATAAAATAAATCCTAAGGACTTCATCATATAAGAGTTCATTTGAAGATGAAATGATGAATAATGCCAAATAACACTTTATTAATTTTGTCAATTCATTTACAAAATTCAATCATCAACATGCTGACGATTGACATTTAGGATACAATTTCCAACAACATAATTATTTAACTTGGTCAAAAGTAGTCTTACAAAATTTTAAAATAGCATATGCTAATCTAACTAAAATGCCAATAACTGAAGAAACCATCGAAAAATCTAACGCACTCCCTCAATCCCATACGATCAAGTCTCTGGAACTGAAAAACGGAATAATGAGCTACACTAGCCAAGTAAGTAACAAAATACCCCATAGTGGGGTCAAAGCATATCGGATCAAAATATAAAATAATATCTGAGGGAATAAATCACAAATAACATCAATTTTTCTCTTTTCAAAACTTATTATCATTTTTACAAAAACTCTAATATCATAATCTCAACATAATAGGCTACGGCCATGTAACCCAGTGGCATGGATTGCACAAAGTGCCAAATCCACTATTTTTATCCACCGATGGCAGCCGGTGTCCAGAAACCACTATTCTAATCACCAGCGGCGCGATGTCGAAATCGGTTCCTCATAGATTACAAGTCGACAGGTCCAACGTATAATCTCCATTGGCGGGACCAGAACAGAACAGAACAGATCATAACCATGCTGAGAATGCATATATATATATATATAAACAGATTTCATAAATTGCCCAGTCATAGTTTATGGATTTCATAGCATATAACATAATTTTCAAATAAAATTTAACATGCCAGATCCATTTTACCAAATACAAAACATATTTCGAAATTTAATCCACTAATAATTTTGTTATCAAATAATTTTGTTATCAAATAATTTAGAAAAATGCACTTTGAAGCATTAAGTTATTTACCTCTTTTTGCTTAACTCCTACTTCAGATAAACATATCAGGTTCACCTGTTTAAATTTAATTAATCTCTGTGCTAATTTCAGAGCTAACCAAAAATAATACTATTGGACGCGGCCCAACAGGGTCCAGAGTTGGTCCATAATGGGCATGGCCCTATAGGGCCCACATCGAACACGGCGCAATGGGCCTGCATAGATCCGGCCCAATAGGGCCCCCAAGGTTGGCCTCTAATTGATATATTTATGCAATAAAATTCATTGCAGGGACTAGTAGTGTTCCATAATAAAATTTGAGTAAAGGGACCAAACAAATATATTTAAGGATCTTAATGTAATAAATCTTTCTTATAGGGATCAAACATAAATTATGGAAGACTCTTTTGTGGAATAGTACATTGTCAAGGGTTTAACTGCAAAATTTCATTTATTGGCCAAACATGTTCGGGTTTCGGGTTTCGAGTCTGAACTGGATTTCGGGTTTCGTGTCTGAACTGGGTTTCGGATTTCAGATCTGAACTGGGCCCAAGTTGGGCCCACAAAGGGTACTGCCCAAATAAGGCCAACTAGGCTGAACTCGGCCCAGGTTCGGCCTACAGTGAACAGGGCCCAAGGCCCAGTTTGGCCCATGATGGGCCTCCTCCTTCCCCAAACCCCCACGGATAGGGGAAGAAGGGAAAACAGGAGAGGAATGGGGCCGGCGGGGTGGCCGGCCTGGGTGGCCGGAGGCCATCCCCTGATTGACGGCCAGCCGGCCGCAGTGGCGACCGGCGGCCGTTGCGGTGGCCGGGGTCGAGAAATATCCGAGAAGGTCTCGGTTTATGGGGCCGAAATAGGAAAAATATAGCATGATTAAGCTTGAAATCGAAGAGTGGAGGGAGCTTACCAACGATGGCAGAGGCGGTGGGAGGGAGTTCTCGGCCGCAGCTGCTTGATCCGGTGGTCAAGCGACGGTGGCGGCAGCGTTTGGTGGGTGCTTCCAATGGCGAAACAAATCTCAGAACATGGCTCGAAAGAAACAGAGAGGGAGAAGGGAAAGAGAGCTTATCGAATCTCAAGGCGGTGGCCGGTGGTGAGGAAGGAGGAGGATGAAAGGAAGGAGGAGAAGAAGAGGGATCGGTTGGTGATCTCAGGAGGAGGAAATGGGGGTTTTTATCACCCCATTTCAACGGCTCTCCACCGCAGGAATCACGGTGGGGGCAAAATCAGCGGCCGCTCGTGCAGCCGCGAGATAGATGCGGGACGTCCGTGGTGCAGCCGCGGGATGCCCGCAGTGTCTTTACGCTCAGAGAAGCTGGAGGGGGATCGCGTTCCCTGCTCTACCCCTTCCAAAAAGGGCATTGGGCTGAAGTTGGCTGGGGTGCTAACTTCAGCCTAGTATCTCACAGAGATGGTCTTCTAGCTAACTAAACCTGTTTCCTCAAAACCTTGTTCGCAAAGTTTGAGTGGTAGAAAATAATTTTAAAAAGAAAATATTCCCTCTGTTAATGATCAGGAAGAAACCTTTAATACAAATTTAAAGAAACTGGAAAGAGAAAAGGCGTCCAATAACATAAAAAAGCAATGCTGCTAATGATCATTATGAGCATTTGATACTATTGCTCCCAGAAAAATAAATAGCTGATAAAATAATTAATAAAGCACACGTTAGTGCTGTAGCAAAAGTAATGCTGGATACAATTCCTGTATGTGCCTCATTTCCACAGGGTACTTGCCACACGACAATTTTCGCATATCCAGCACCCAGATTTTTAAGTGTCCATGAACAGGACTCTGGTTGTAATTGTTTTGGTCTACAGCGTATGAACAAGTCTGGTCGGCCTATCTCGATCCTTGCATAACCACTGGAGTCAAGGGGCTCCAAATGAAATCAACTAATTAAAACTGTATGTTTCAAAACATGCAGAACTGACTCCGGCAAATGTGATTGAAGTTTAAACTACCAAGAATTGTAGGGCAAAGAACACTAGTAAATAGAAAATTGGACAAACTATGCTTCAAAGTTTAAGCGGAAAATGACAAGAGCTAGTTCAGAGATTCTTCTTAAGGTTAACTATATGAAACTGGTGCGATACCTTCCATATGATTTGAAAAAGTTTAGGAGATCCCAATCCTATAAAAGGAGAAATATTCCCTGGATAAGGAGTGAAAGCCAAAGTGTCTAACTAGAGCTGGCCCCACTAATTTACATTTATTTATGACCACTATTCTAATTTAAGGTTAAAGAATAGAAAACCTCATCATAAATATAATCTACACATTAGATTTATGTACAATGAAATAAAACTGCTCACGGATTGTCTGTCCACTAGTTGCTGAGTTATTGAATCCAAGGTACAACATAATCAACATCCAGGTATTGTAAATGTGAAGACACGCATGCATGGTAATACCCATTTCACTACAATACTGTCAACCACCTCATTTGCCGGAAAAGCCCTTCAGTTCATATGGGCAATCTGATACAGGAATTAAAGTAACTCAAATAAATTGCAATTACAAGTTTTATCATGCATTCATCTCCATTTCTTATTTTTAACAGAAAGCTTATATTCTATATGATTCAAACTTCTAATAAAAATGATGATGAATCTAATATAAAAAGTTTCTTAGGAGAAAACAAAAAGACAAACACATCAGACAGAAGTAAGTAGAGCGGCATTGGTACCCTAAACAATGAATTACTCCAGCAACTTAAGACTCAGAAAGACGGAAGTTCTCCTCAATATAAGTTAGTGAGTTAGAAGTCACTGAAGCAATTCATTTGAACCCAAAGATCTTAGAGTCAGTGAAGAACACGAGAATAAGGTATTTCAATTTTCAATCCTCAGGGTTGGTTTGTGACGCATGCGTCCATTTTAAATCTCCTACCCGCGATCTCAGCCACATCTAGTTTGGAGAATCCAGCTAAAGAAGAAAAGACCAACCAAGGCGTCCACTCCAAATCTCCTACTCGCGATCTCAGCCGCATCTAGTTTGAAGAATCCAGCCAAAAAAGAAAAGGCCAATCAAGGTGTCTACTCCAAATCTCTTACCCATAATCTCAGCCGCACCTAGTTTGGAGAATCCAGCCAAAAAAGAAAAGGCCAACTAAAGCGTCCACTCCAAATCTCTTACCCGCAATCTCAGCTGCACCTAGTTTAGAGAATCAAACCTAAGAAAGAAAGGCCAACCCCATTGAATCTTTTCGGCATTTTTTTTAGAATTATTGCCCTAAGATTTTTTGCTTCAGCCAACCAATCGAATCTTTTCAGCATTTAATTAGAATTATTGCCCTAAGATTTTTTGCTTTAGCCAATCCATCGAATCAGGATTTTTACTTCAGCCAACCCATCAAATCTTTTCAGCATTTTTAGAATTATTGCCCTACAATATACTTTATTTTTCTTGTCTTTCTACTTATGTGTGGCTCACCCTCATTATATAAAGGCCCCACTCCTTTGTATTGGGATCATTGAAGTTTGGAGTAATAAAATTGTTCCACAAGTTCTCTATTGGTGCGATCGCAAGAGAGGAACGTGCTTGCTCTTCCTCTACCATCTTTCATCGAAGGCGACGTGCTCGCCTCGACCCGCTTTCTCTACGTCAAGCAAGAGAGCAACGTGCTTGCTCTTTCCCTTCCATCCTTCATCAAAGGCGACGTGCTAGCCTCGACCCGCTTCCTCTACGTTAAGCAAGAGAGCAATGTGCTTGCTCTTTCCCTTCCATCCTTCATTGAAGGCGATGTGCTCGCCTCGACCCGATTCCCCTGCGTCAAGTGGGATCAGAGTAAGGCGCTCTCCCTCCAATGGCCGGTGCCACCATCGGATCAGGGGGCTCCAACTTTACGGACAGTGCTCCGGGAGTGCTAACCTTTGAAACCCTCAGTGCGGCTCAATGGAAGATGCAACAAGATTTAGTGAAGATCCAGAAAGCTTTAGTGATGATAACCCAAGCCCTTGGACTTGCCCAAATTCATGACGACGGCTCTACTCCAGCACTTGTTTCTAATGCCGGAAGGCAAGTTCGTCATGAGGATCCAACTCTTAATGCTGGACCTAGAGAACGAGACGAACTTCCCTTTCCTCCTCTAGGCCTACTTCGCCATAGGCCCATGGCTCGTCCTTTTCCGCACACACCCTACGATGACTCCTCTAGCGATAAGGAACCCCTACACAATCCCTACAGTGGTGAAAACCACTTTGGAGGTGGAGGCAACCGCTATGGTGATGGTAATCGCTATGGTGGCGGCAACCCTTACGGGGGTGGTGACCGCTACGAAGGCCACAATGAGAGGGACTATCGCATGAAGGTAGATCTCCCATCCTTCAATGGCCATCTACACATCGAGCACTTCCTCGATTGGCTCGCGGAGGTCAAACGCTTCTTCGACTATATGGAGACCTCGGAGGAAAAGAAGGTCAAGCTTGTAGATTACAAGCTTAAAGGAGGCGCTTCGGCATGGTGGGAGCAACTACAAATCTTCCACACGCGACAAGGCAAAGGACCTAGACGTTCCTGGCCACGAATGAAGAAGATGCTATGAGCCCGATTCCTTCCCCTTGACTATGACCAAATCCTTTTCCAGCAATATCAAAATTGCCGACAAGGGTCACGGTCTGTCAATGACTACACCGCCAAGTTCTACAGGCTCTTTGCTCGCTACAACTTGGAGAAGACAGAAGCGCAACAAGTTGCTCGGTTCGTGGGTGGACTCCAACTCCCTATCCAGGATAGGGTCTACATCCAACCGGTCTACAGTCTCCACGATGCGGTCCAACTAGCTACAAGGGCTGAAAAACAGTTGGAGAGGGCACTCAAAAGGGCTCTGCCTACGGACGAGGCATCCCAACCACTTCAATAAGCGAGCTCACCCCGAACAAAAAAAAAGGCTCCCCTTTGAGAGGCCTCACCCGTTGTGAATAAAGAGGCTGGCAATCACCAATCCAAGTCGGCCAGAGGAAACAACGCAACACGGGTTTCTTCCACCAACTTGTATGCTCCATCGCGGGAACTAAATGCTATCGGTGTAATCAACCGAGGCACCTATCCAACCAATGCCCAAAATAAGCGATGACCAATCTCGCCAAAGACGACAACATTGACGAGGGGCAGAACGATGCATTAGATGAGGAGGGTTACGATGACAATACCACCTACGAGGATGATAGGGAAGCTATCTCCCTCGTGGTGCAACGATTGATGTACACACCATGCCAGATGCTTGACTCCCAGCGGCATCGCATCTTCCGAATCAGGTGCACCATCAACCAGAAAGTGTGCGACCTCATCATCGACGGCGGAAGTAGTAAAAACATTGCTTCCAAATCCATGGTAGAGAAGCTCCAACTTCCTACAAAAACACACCCGACACCCTACAAAATCGGATAGCTTAAAGACATTAGTGAAATCAAGGTAACTTTGCGTTGTAGAGTTTTTCTTTCTATTGGAAAACATTACGAAGATGAGATATTATGTGATATAGTGGATATGAACGCCTGCCATATTCTACTAGGCAAACCTTGGCAGTTCGATGTGAACGCCATCCATAGGGGTCGAGACAATACTTATACCTTCACCAAAAATGGGCATAAAATTAACTCGTCCCAAGCCTTCTCGAGTAGAGGGACGATCCTTCCTAGTTACTAATAATTTTGAAAGTGATCTGAAAGACACTGGAGAAATCTATGCCCTTGTGATCAACGAAGAGGAGGCCAAACCAGTGGAGTTTCCAAGAGATGTGCAACCCCTACTCCAAGACTTCAAGAACATCATGCCCAAGGAGTTACCTAACGACGTTCCTCCCATGCGAGACATTCAGCACCAAATCGATCTCATACCCGGTGCTAGAATACCAAACCTTCGACATTACCAGATGAGCCCCCAAGAGCACGAGATCCTGCAAAACTAGGTGGAGGATTTGAACCGCAAGGGACTAGTTCGCGAAAGCATAAGCCCTTGCATGGTACCAGCATTTTTGCTGACCCCAAGAAGGATGGAAGCTGGAGGATATGCATCGGCAGTTGTGCCATCAACAAAATCATCATCAGGTACCGCTTCCCCATCCCCCGCCTAGACAACATGCTCGATATGCTAGAAGGTGCCAAGATCTTCTCCAAGATTGACCTCAAGAGCGGGCACCACCAGATACGAATCAGTCCTGAAGATGAATGGAAGACAACTTTCAAAACGAAGGCCTCTACGAGTGGCTCGTGATGCCATTCGGTCTCTCGAATGCTCCGAGTACCTTTATGCGTCTGATGAACCGGATACTCAAACCCTTCTCTAGCAAGTTCCTAGTTGTTTACTTTGACGACATCCTTGTGTATAGCCCAGGGATGCGCCGGGCGCTGAGATCGCGCTGCGCGCCAAAGCCCAGGGACGCGCCGGGCACTGAGATAGCCCAGGGACGCGTCGGGTGCTTTGTTCTTAGTTCCTAGTTGTTTACTTTGATGAACCTGTAGCGCCGCGCGCCATTGGCGCGCCAAAGCCCAGGGACGCGCCGGGCGCTAAGATCGCGCCCGGTGTTGCTGCCGCGCGGGCCCAGGTCTCGCTAGGCCTGCGCGAAGTTACGTGCGGCCAACAGGCCGCGCGGTCTGTTCTGTTACCGCGGGCCGTGGGCTTTCGGCCCAACCCGCGGTGGACTCCTTAGGCTTGGGCCAAGCTGCAGCTGGCCCGATGACCCAGTCAGCCTCGAGCCCAGGGAGTAGTGCCGCACTCGCGGTGCAGGGTCTGGGCGACAAATCTGCTGGGCCATTTTGGTATAGCCCTCCTCATCGGGGAGCAGATTTGGAGCTAGTACCCCCCGTGTACGATGGCCATAGCGAGGTATAGCCATGGGATGTGCAGGTGGGTACCGACCCTGATGGAGTCTTCCGGTTTGGCCCTCTGCTCCTGGCCGCGAGTGAGCAGGGGGTAGCTTCCTCCAGTGGGAGTGGGGCCAGGGACCACCTCGGGTCGTTTTCGGAGGGGAGTCAGGCTGCGCCGCCGATGGCAGGAGGGGGCAAGGACCACATGACTGCTGTGCAGCACATCAGGGCAGCAGTCATGCAGACCGTATCTGATGAGCAGCAGGCGGGCCCAAGTAGCGCGCTTGAGGCTGGCGCCACGTACCAGGGGGAGAATGGGTCTGAAGTCGACTATGTAGATTGTGACCCATGAGAGTCCTAGCCTGGAATTGTAGGGGGGCGGCCAAGCCGTCCTTCATGTCTTCCTTTAAACGATTAGTGCAAGTTCATTGTCCAGAGATTTGCCTCCTTAGTGAGATCCGGCTATCTGGTGAGGGACTTGTACGTCTGAGACGGCGCCTGGGGAGGGACTGGGAGACATATGCCGTCGATTCCCAGGGGCTGTCGGGCGGTATCCTGCTCCTGTGGAGGCGTGGAGTGGCGACCTTTGATGTCTTCTACAACTGTCCCCAACAGGTAGTTATGGTTGTATCGGCACCTGATGCTCCTCCATGGGTTTTGTGTGGGGTGTATGCGAGCATGGATTATAGGATCAAGAGAGTCCTCTGGCAGGAGATCACCAGTCTCACTGCCCAGGGTGTACCGACAGTGGTAGCTGGTGACTTCAATTGCATATTGAACTCAGGTGACAAGAGGGGAGGGGCAGCCTTCATGGATAGAGCGGACAGGAGGAAGTTTCGTGATTTTGTGTCACGTACGGGCCTGGTGGACTTAGGGTTCTCTGGTCCCCAATTTACTTGGTGCAATAATCAGCTTGGCAATGCTAGGAATTGGGAGCGTCTAGACAGGGCCTTTGCGTCCTCAGACTGGATCCTCCATTTTTCTACCTGTAGGGTCAGTCACTTACTTTGGATCGCCTCGGACCACTGCCCCCTGCTGATCTCCACATCATCGGGACCTCGTCATCACAACCCCTTCCGCTTTGAGAAAGTTTGGTTATCGTACCCCTAGTCATGGGATATTGTACATGATGCATGGCGCCTCCCGGTGCGTGGTGATGCTATGCATCGGGTGTCGCGCAAATTAGAGTTGGCCAAGAGGCATCTCCGGCGATGGAATCGCGAGGTTGTGGGTAATATCTTTTGGAGAGTAGAGGGAGTTGAGACTGCGATCACCGAGCTGCAGACGAAAGAAGATCTAGAAGGTGCGCTTTCGATGGATGATATGGTGTCCTTCGGGGGCTCCTAGCGACTCACCATTCACTGCTACGGCAGCACGAGATCTTCTTGCGACAGAAATCTCGAATCCAGTGGGTACGTGAGGGTGACCGAAACACTAGTTTCTTCCACCGAACTACGATTATCCGGAGGCAGCAGAGTACGATCCACTTGCTGCGAGATGGGTTTGGACATCGGGTGGAAGGTGAGCCTTCCATTAGTCAGATCCTGCTGGATTTCTTCCGCGCTAGATGGATGGAGGAGGAGGATTCTGGCGACAGTAACCCCCTCCCCCCCCCCGAGGGTGGATGTTAGGATCGAAGATAATCAGAACTTAGCCCTGGTTCGACCGGTATCGGTACAGGAGGTACAGGATGCAGTCTGGGCTTTGGCTCCAAACAAGGCTCCTGGACCAGATGGTTTTTCCCCGTTCTTTTTTCGATGATATTGGGGTATTATTCAGACTGCGGTGGTAGAGGCTATTCAGTGCTTCTTCGCCCAGGTGGTGATGCCGGGAGATTGGAAGGCTACCTTCATCACGCTCATTCCGAAGCGTCAAGAGGCGGCGGAGCCCTGTCATTTCAGACCCATTAGTTTGGGTACAACCTTGTATAAGGTAGTGGCCAGGATTATGGTTCGAAGGATGAAGCCCCTTCTGGCTGGTATCATCAGTCAGGAGCAGGGGGCGTTTATAGCTGGCAGAAACATTTCTCATAATGTTCTGCTGCCCCAAGAGATGATGTGGGACCTTCAGCGAGCATCAAGCGACGTAGCCTGATGCCTATTAAGCTGGATATGGAGAGAATTTATGATAGGATCAGATGGGGGTTTCTTCAGCAGGTACTGGAGGCGTACGGGTACCACAGACAGTGGATCGGTTGGGTCCTGGGGTGTGTTAGGGGGCCAAAGTTTTTTATTTTGGTCAACCGCACACCTTCCCCCATCTTTGAGTCCACCATGGGGCTGCATCAGGGATGCCCTCTATCACCTTACTTGTTTATTCTTTGTGCTGACATTTTGTCTCGTGACTTGCAGAGGGTGTGCGCCCGCAGGGAGATGGAGGCCTATGTCCCTACCCCAGGGGCTAGTCCTCTTTCTCACTTACGTTTCGCTGACGATTGTCTTCTTTTGGCCAGGGCGCGAACTTCCGACGCAGGATCCTTCGCAGGGTGGTTGCGGATTACTGCTTGGCATCGGGTCAGAGAATTAACCTCCAGAAGTCAACTGTTCATTTCAGTCCAAGCACGAAGAGCAAGGTCAGATAGGAGATTCGTGGGATTCTGCAGATACCTGAGCAGCAGGAGACATTGACCTACCTGGGAGTACCCATCACAGGCCGCAGATTACGGGTGGCAGAGTGCTCCAGCCTGGTGCAGCGGGTAGAGAGCAGGTTGGAGGGTTGGAGAGCAGCTTCCCTATCTATGATGGGGAGACTGACCTTGATCAGATCAGTGTTGGGGTCCATGCCAGTTTACCTCATGGCCAACACTGTGGTTCCAAAGACGACCTTACTGAGGGTTGAGCGACTGCCGCGATGCTTCCTGTGGGGGTCACATGGCGAAGGTCGCGGGGTGCATCTGGTGTCCTGGGAGCACATCTACCGGTCTACCAGTGAGGGTGGTCTCAGTGTGCAGTCCCTACTGGAGCGTCGCAAGGTTTTTATTGCTCGGCATGCAGCTCGGTTCCTGCTAGAGCCACACGGGCTGTGGAATCAGGTGATGGCTGCCAGATATGGACGCGAGGGCTTAGAGGTGGTATGGAGTGGGAGACGAGTCTCTTTCATGTGGCGTGAGATTGGGAGGTATCTGCCGATGGTGTTGGCAAACACCAGGTGGATAGTTGGCGATGGGCGGAGTATTGATGTGACTGCGGACTCATGGGTGGATACCGTCCCACTGAGGTACTGGCCGACCATGATCGATGCTGCGGCTGTGGAGGGGTTGCGAGTTTTTGATCTTCTGGCCCCGGGAGAGTCAGCATGGGATGACGCCAGGTTACGCTAGTTATTCGGAGGATACCTAACTAAGAAGATCCGGTCTCTTCCGGTGCCAAGTTGTGGGGGACCTGATGTCAGGGTTTGGGGCACCTCTTGTCGATCCAGGGTTCGACTGGGAGATCTCGCCGATATTATCCAGCAGAAGCACGAGCCAGGGCAGGACTACACTTGGATTTGGAGGTCGGGTCTCCACCCGAGGGTTGCGCTCTTCCTATGGAAGGTGGCATGGGACCGTCTTCCGACGAGAGCAGCGCTGAGCAGGCGAGGATGGGAGATCCCAGCGGAGTGCGGGACATGCAGTGTCGAGGAGTCGGTCGATCACGTGCTCTTCTAATGTACGTGGGCGAGGTCGGCATGGCTGTGGGCAGGGTTCCCGCAGGAGGTCTGGCGAGGGAGGCCTCAGTTTCTACAGATGATGCAACAGTGGTTGGTCCGCCATCGAACATGTCAGGAGGCTATTCGAGCGACCTGCACAGCACATCAGATCTGGCTGGCAAGGAACGCTCGTACTGTCGGTGAGCGCAGGGTGTCACCGAGGTTTGTAGCGGAGCTCGCGCGAGTACAGGCATTGGAGATCATATCTTCTTCAGATGGACCTCTGATAGTTCGGGACACCTTGGGTTCCCTCTCTGCTTCGGCAGCTCCTCAGATGGTGTTTTTCACCTGGGAACCCCCACCCCCGAGCTTCCTCAAGGTCAATTTCGATGGATCGGTTCTGGATGGAGGCGCGCGAGGTGGTGCGGGCTTTGTGATACGGGGCCCGCACTCCAGAGTGGTGACAGCAGGTGGTTGTCAGTTGTTCGGCACGTCGGTTTCCGGGGCAAAGCTGCGAGCAGCCTGGACGGATCTTCGATATGCGAGGTAAGTTTTGCAGACTGGCTCGATTGTTTTGGAGGGTGACTCGGCCACAGTTATCAGTCGGATCCAGGAGGGGCTGAGGGGCGAGGGCACAGACCACCCCTTGATTCGGGACATAGTGATGATGTGTGGGGTTGTGGTGGCCGTTCAGGCCAAGCATGTATTTAGAGAAGCCAATGGGGCAGCCGATTGGGTGGCTGCCTTCGCGGCTCATCATTCAGGGTACACCCTTTAGGTGGAGGAGGGGGAGCTGCCACTGGCTCTCCGTGAGTTAGTGTTTTTTGACTTTATTGGATGTATTCGTACACGTATTGCATGATAACCCGTCTTTAGCAAAAAAAAAAAAAAAAAAAAAATCCTAGAAGGTGTTTCTCCAAGGATTTGACATGGGTAATCGTTTCCCCTATTAAGACCGGGTTTTCATATCTGTGATGTCTGATATGGTTTATCATTGGTGAGTCTTCCCGTCGGTCGATCGGCGACCAGAAGGAGCAAAGCCGATGCCATAAGGATTGAAGTCAGCTTTTGAGAGGGTAAAGAGAGAGTCATTGTTTCCAGCATCCACGAGTGAATCCCCAAATACGTACAGAAAGAATAAGTGATGGAGGGAGATGAAGAGATAACAACACAGTAAGGCGAGGATGTGGGTGAAGGGCTTCAAGTAGGAGCACTGGATGGATGTAGACATGAGGGAATCCCAAGACCTTGGTTCTACATTTTGATGGGCTTGTAAAGGAGGTAGCCACGTACTTGGTGCATGCAGCCTGCATGGACTTGGTCATTATGTGGAAGCAGACCAGGGGAAAGTACAATTGTGTTGTTTGGAGTCTTTGATAGTGTAGTCTCCATCGGAAATGATCCGTCCCCAGCTAATTAACCTCCAAAGACCCACGGCATTGTTTGGAACTTGGGAACCCTATTAGGATCCACTCGCTCCTGCGGAAGTCCACGGCAGGTCAACTAGTAACTTAGCCAATTTATTAATATGAGGTGAATTGAGTCACAGGGTGATCTTTTTAATTACTTTCAATTTATTTATTTTTGAGCAAAGAGTCACGAGGTGAAATGGCTGTATCAGATGATCAAATTACAGTGAAGGGTCTGGAAGGTTAGAGCTCTTACAAGCCTATTTGAAATCCTTGCCTCCTATCCAGGGTGTGAGTGGGTCGTATTAAGGTTGGGTTTGACGTATCCATATCTATATTCATATCTAAATCTAAAATATATTTATTAGATCCAAATCTTAATCCGAATTAAAACTTTTTACCCATACTCAATATTGGACATAGAAAAAGGTCTCATGTTAGGCTAGATTTCTGGTAAGAAATTGGATATTTCTCAAGTTACTTTACTATATATTTGAACTATTTTCTAGCTTAAATTATTTAATGCACCCGAAAGAGGGTAGGTCATGGTGCAACAATGAAGATGCTCCATTGTGATGTAGGCATCACATGTTTGAAACATGAAAATAGCCCATCTTTATTTGGAGGTAAGGCTGCGTATATTTTACCTTTTCTGGACTCTCATGCATTGGGATGCTGTTTTTATATAATGAACTTAAAATACACAAAAAATAATAGTATAAAATATATAGAAATTATATTTGTTGCTGGAAACTGGACCCGGGGGCGATCACTCGGCCGAGGAGGAGGAGCTCCGATGTGAGTTGATGGGTGGCGGT
>JAOXJJ010000725.1:17229653-17244779 GCA_025769935.1 Phoenix roebelenii | reverse complement strand
CACTCCCCCCCCCCCCCCCCCCCCCCCCCCCCCCCCCCCCACACACACACACGCACACACACACACACAACACACACATACACCTAAGCTCAAGGCTTATTTTTGCTTCGGATGAAGGGAGTAGTTTGACTAAACTAGCCGAGGTCATAGTTGAATATTTCTAGAATTATGCTCAAGGTTCTGGAAGTAGCATTTAAAGCATCGATTGAACTTTCCAAAGTGTCATCATTTTGGCACAATTTTTTAGACAGTAATGGAACTTTTGAAAATATTTAAGCAGTGATCCTGGTAGATCGGTGCAGAGTATCACGAGCTAACACATGGCATAATCAGGTCGGGAAGACGAATTGTCACTTCAATATTAGTCATTCATACATCTATATAAAATGTTTTTCCGATCTCCTTCCCTTCAGTTGCATTTGCCTTCGAGCGGAGAGTCGATCTGCAGTGGTGATTTTGTGCTCCGGGGAGCCTTCAACTTGGTTCGGTGAGCCTTCATCTTGGTCAGGCGAGCCTTTGGGTATTAGCGCTCTTTAGTTGTTCGCAGTATCTCCACTTTTTCTTGCCTTGACTCCTTAGATTAGGTATTTCCTTTTCCTCCATTTCTTTCTTCACTTCTGCCTTTCCTTTTTGTTTTTCTGTCATCATGAGTGAAGTTGAACCCTCCACCGGCAATTGGTCATCATACTGAACTTCTCCATGGGCCTAACGTTTTCACTTCGTCAATTAAGAGGTTGGGTTCGAAGTTTACTTTGGACCGGAGAACGAAGAGTCGATCCTTATCCAAGAGGACCTGGATAGATTTCGGGTCTAATATTTTGTTCCTTCTAATTTCCACCTCGAGTTTGCTGGTCCTGAGGATCAAGTAACTAATCCTTTTTCCGATTGGCTTGGCTTATACAACAAAACTCTTAAGGCCAAGATTTTCGCTTCACTTCTTTATGGTTGGGCTAATGAAGTATTAAAATTTGGTCCAGACCCACCTTGTTCCCAACTATTGGCGGGTCATCGTTGGCTTTTTTTTTTTTGTTGTTGTTTTTTTTGCCTCTTTTATGATATACATCTTACCTTCATCATTTTTCGAGGTTGCTTTACTCTAAAACAGTTTTTTTTTTTGCTAAGACGGGTGGATCATACCTAACAGGTATGGATAAACCTAATAAAATCAAAAAATAAAATATCTCAAAGTGTTAGGGGCAACTCTCCATCTCCGGCCCATAGGGTACTACTAGAGTGACTGGCTACATAACCGGCCACCTAGTCCGTAGTCCCATTAGCTTCATGGAAAATATACTTGGTCTGAAAGGCTCCTCCGTTCCTTACTAGTGCCCAGATATCTCGGAGCAAAGGGTGGATACAACCATTATCCCTTGGGCCCTTTCATATCCAACTAATGACCATGGCCGAGCCTCCCTCCAGGACAATGGAACTAGCCCGTAGAACATACCAGGCATGATGAAGGCCCGCGCAAGTGGCCCTCAACTCTGCACTCGGAACCGATATGTCAAAGAGTTGATTGCCCTCTGCAGCCACAACCTTGGCAAACGGGTCCCGAATAACAAAACCCGCGCTGCCCTGCGTACCTCCATCCAAGAAGGATCCATCAAAGTTGACCTTGAGAAAACTCGGGGGTGGGGGCTCCCAGGTGAAAAACACCGTACGGGATGTTGCCGAAGCAAAATGGAAATCCCAGATGTCCCAAGCTGTCAAGGTCTCTTCGACGAATATGATGTGATTGAGCTCCGCTGCCTGCACACGGACACTTTCCACTACAAGTCTCAGCGACATACTACGTTTGCCAAAGGTACGAACGTTTCTGGCCAGCCAAATCTGGTAGGATGTGCAGATCACTTGGGCTGCCTCCTGGCAAAGCAGTGGGGACTCTGAGCGTCGGCGCATGGCCTGTAAGAACCGATCCCTCCAGCCCCAAACCTCCTGCGGGATCCCTGCCAATCGTTAAGTTGCCCTAGCCCATGTGCACTGAAACAAGGCATGGTCCACCGTCTCATCCACACCACACTCCCCACATACCAGAGGAATCCTCAGTCCTCGTCCGCTATGAACTACTTTCGTCAGAAGATAGTCGTGCAGTCAGGCCCAGGCACACCCACATAACGGGAGGGATCGGACCCTCTCCATTAGGTGCCCCCCGAAAACCTGAACCAACCTAGTCTCATCCCATGCAGCCTCCCTAGGGACAAAAAGATCACAAACCCTCCGCAGCCTCGACACTGACCATAGTCGGCCAATGCCGCAGGGGGAGGGCATCTACCCACGAGTCTCCAGCGACATCAATACTGCACCCATCGCCTATCAGCCATCTAGTGTGCACCAAAGCAGTAGGCAGGTACCTCGCAATCTCTCGCCATAGGAAGAAAACTCTCCGCCCTCAAGCCAGTGCCTCAGGGCCCAACCGCCCATAGTGGGCTGCTATGGTCTGGCTCCAGATCTCCTGCGGCTCTAAAAAGAACCGAATTGCATGTCGGGCAATAAGCACCTCCTATCTCTCCAACAGAGATAAAACCCCGAGGCCACCCTCACTGAGAGGGAGGCAGATGCTCTCCCATGCCACCAAGTGCACCCTCCAACCACTTCCATACGAGCCCCATAAGAAGCCCCGAAGTAGCCGCTCAATCTTCAGTAGCACTGTCCTTGGCACCACCATGTTTGCCATAAGATAGATGGGCATGGAGCCAAGTACAGATCTGATCAACGTCAATCTACCCATCATAGATAGAGATGCAACCCGCCATCCCTCCAGCCTGCTCTAGACCCATTGTACCAGCCCAGTGCACTCAGATACCCACAATCTCCTACCTGTGATCGGTACACCCAGTAGCTCTAGGTTCCATCCTACTCTGGCATCTCCAGAATCCTCTGGATCCTCCGTCGAACCCTTGACGTCGTGCTACGGATGAAGGAGATGGACTTCTGGGCATTCACTCTTTGCCCCAACACAGCGCAGTAGTCGGCCAACACCCGCCTGAGGGCCCGTGTGTCCTCTACTCACACCCTCATCAAAAGGAGATAATCATTGGCAAAGAGTAAATGAAATATCGGGTGGGCCCCCGAAACTGGGACGTAAGCCTCCAGCTCCCTGGCGGTGCACACAGCCTGTAGTGCCCGAGACAAGACACCTGAGCATAAACAAGTATGAAGATAAGGGACATCCCTGTCAAAGCCCTATGATGGATTTAAAAAAGGGGGACGGTGTGTCGTTGACCAAAATAGAAAAACTCGGTCCCCGAACACACCCCAGCACCCAATCAATCTAGGTCTCATGGAAACCAAGACTCTCCAAGGCTCGCCTAAGGATGCTCCACCTGATTCTGTCATAAGCTCATTCCATATCCAGCTTGATAGCCATCAGGCTTCGCCACATTAGGTCCCGCTGAAGATCCCACATCATCTCTTGGGCCAACATGACATTATCGGAGATGCTTTTACCTTCCACAAAAGCTCCTTGCTCCTGGTAGATAATTTCGGGAAGCAAGGGCTTCATCCGCTCCACCAGTATTCTTGCCACAACTTTATATAAGGTTATGCACAAGCTGATAGGCCTAAAGTGGTGCAGTTCCGCCGCGTCTTGACGCTTCGATATCAGCATGACAAATGTGGTCTTCCAGTCGTTAGGCATCCCTGTCCGACTAAAGAAACACAGAACCGCCTCAACCACGGTCGTCCGAACAATGCTCCAGTATTTGTAAAAAAAGAAGGGTGGGAACCCATCTGGACCAGGATCCCTATCCTCTCCCTGGGCCCAGACCGCCTCCCGCACCTCCCCCTCCACCACCGATCGATCCAATAACGCATTGTTTGAAGTGCCAATACCCAAGTCAGCCCTCGAGAGCAAGTCAACCTCACCATCCTCACTATCCTCTAACCATCTAGAGCGGAAGAAATTAAGCAAGACCTGTCTAATCACCAGGTCCCCCTCCACCCGCTGACCCATCCTGTCTCTCAGGGACCGGATCATATTCCTCTGTCTTCTAATAACCGCAATCCGATGGAAGAAACTAGTGTTCGGATCACTCTTCCTGACCTACTGGATTCTGGACTTCTATCTCCTGAATATCTCATATTGTCACAAGATCGAGTGATGAGTCGCAAGAAGCCCCCGAAGGCATACCATGTCGGCCTCCGGGAGTGCACCCTCAAGGTCTTCCATCCTTTGAAGGTCGGCTATCGCGATCTCCACATCCTCGAGCTTCCTAAAAATATCACCTACAACCTCACGGTTCCAGTAATGCAGCCGTCTCTTGGTCAACTCTAATTTTCGAGAAATCCTCTGCATGGCATCGCCGCCCACCGACAAGCTCCAAGCTTTTCGGACGTCAATGTCCCATAATTGAGGGTAAGACAACCAAATCTTCTCTCTAAAACGGCATTCACTAGAAAAAAATTGGTGATATTTTTTTTTCTTGGAAAGTCTGAAGTTTTTCTATTATCTTTTTTTCGAGCTTGCTTTACTCTAAAAAGATATTCTCGGAAAAAAAAAACTGCTGGTATTTTTCTCGTTGAAATATCCATTAGCTGATTGGGAAGGAGGAAACTTCCTCCTTTGTCCATTAGTCCATGGGTTAAACTTATAGTCAAGGTGCATCAAGTGAAGACCGCATGCTTGTGGACAGAAAAGAAGGAAGACCGCTTCCACCAGTGCTTCAATTGAATAAAATATAACGCCTGTCAAGGTGGGTCGGGTTGAATTTGATAAAAAAAGAAATAGTTACTTATGTGAGAGCAGTGTGGGCAGTCGATATAATCAAAAAAAGAAAAAAAAGGTTTTCTTTATGATGCAAGGACTTTCCTCTTCCCTTCACATCGGCATTAAAGTCATCAAATAAAGCAGTTTGGAGTTTGGAGTGCTTTGAGAACTATAGAGGGTGCAAAGCTGCTGCAAGCATTGGCTTTCATACATCATACATGAGGCTAAACTTAATAGCAGGAGCTAAGAGGATTATAGATGTCATAGAAGCTCTAAAAATACGATGGGAAATAGAATATGCCGCACTCAGCTGTGGCTTCTTCAGATGCAAATGAGGTGACAGCGAACGGTTTGAAACAAACTTTGGTGGACTCAGGAAAGACCCGGCTTGCATGCAGGGCTCAGCTTCCAAGTGATAAAATCTTTGGCTGGGGAGTCCAAGTGGAGAGAAGAACCATAGTCTAGTAACAGTTTAATTTGCAGCTCCCAGGTTGCTCGAAGCTTTGTGGTGGCTAATGAAACCCATGCATGCCCTGCTGAAAAGATCGAACAAGACATGCTGTTAGCACGTTGAAGCAACGACGCACATCTGCGAACCCAAACCTTTTGAAGGGACAGTGCTACTACCAAAGCAATACCTTGATCGGGCGATTTGTATAGAAAAGAGCGCTAGAATTTTCAGTGGAGGAAGCAAACTGCAATATATATTAGCAAAGAGTCGGGGCTGGCCGAGGGACTGGTTTAGAATGTGCCCCAGCAAAACTTGGGAGGAGGTTTGAGGATCCGTTCCGCGTAAGTTCGGGCTGGGTTTTGTTTTCTTTGTTCGTTGCTGTTGTTTAGCTATATTGTTAGCTGGTAGCTTCGATCCTTGTATCACTCGACGAGTTTTCATTTCATTACCTCGAAGAATTCGATTAGGCACATTTTGCTTAATCTTCCCCTTGGAAGAAGATGTACCATACCTTGATATGTGAAATAGACTGCAAAGTGCAAAGAGAGAGGATAAGGCTTGATATTAGGTGTTCAATTGGACTTGACATACACCTTTCAATCCTGAAGAGCTACACATCTTGTTATGTCATTCTTTTGACTGGACAAGAACTTGCGGACAGAGCAGCAGGCTGTACTTTTGCAGTAGAGGTTCTTTATATCCTACCTGTGGATAAATTGATGTAGACTTTACCATATCTCATTGTGTGCTGGGTTTATGATGTTTGTTCCATATTGTCCATATTTTTCATTGTTAGTGAATGGTTAATTTGTGGTAGTAAAATATGAAGGATATGCCGTGAATCAGCTCAATCAGTCTTGTACTTCTGTAACCCTAGTTTTGTAGTCATCATCTGGTGAATGCTTCATATTATATGATACTTAAATTAGTTGTCTTGCTTGTTCATGGATGTGTTTGGCCTGATTTGGACCTGCAGGTGTAACATGATAGCACCTTGTCGGTTATATATTTATGCAGCTGATTATACGAAGGGTTTATAATGATGATGTAAAGCTGAACCTTTAGTTGCATGTTTCCATATGCAATAGCAATACAGATCCATGGGAGTAATAGAGAAACAAAAAGGAAAAGAAAATTGTCATATCCATTACACACCAAGAGAAGTTTCTTTTCTTCATCAATGTTATGGTCTCATCCATGCAAGGAAGTGTCAAAACTATGAAGGACAATGATAGTGTCTTACTATCTTATCGAGTTAGTTTTTTTCTGATAGTTTCTCTTAAGTTAGTTATTATTCTAATGTAAGATGATAAGCTTATAGTTTATTAGCTTTTATGGTATATAAGATTGCCAACTGTGACACAATCTATGTTGATGAGAGTAACAGAAATGCCATATGCACCTTCAGATCCTGCAGAACATTTTATTTCTTCACACACATGAATGTTTCTATTTGTGTATGGGGCAATTTTGTTGGTCCACTCTTCATTTCCATTATTTATAAACTTTAGCTTTGTACTACAATCATCTGTGACTGTTTCTTGTTTTGCATGTGTTTGAACTAGCACAATATATCATATCATGCATTACAGTTATGATAGTGTCATTTCTCAACTTCATAAATGAAATTTAGAACCACCATATTCACCTTCCACCCTGTTAGATAACCTGTGATCCATCTTCTAGTTTTCGAGGTAAGACTCGCTTGGTGTTGCCTTGGCCTTGTTGGAGGTGCTGTGGCCATGAACTTAATCCGACCTGTAAGCCAACACAGAGTTGTGCTTCACAAACCCCTGTTATAATGGGAAAATTGCAGATTGTAACTACTCTGGCACAAATTATCTTGGATCTGTATAGATATGTGGTAAGAGCCTTCTTGAACAAAGTGTACACCATACGGAGCATTAATTTTGTTTCAGTAATATTCTTCACTCTTGTTTACCAAATATCATGAAAGGATCAGAAATCGGAGAAGTCTCATGATAACAATTTAGCAAAAAAAAAAAAATCTTTGTAATGATATTATACTTCATTTTGCTGAAACCTCATCACCTCTCCCACACCACCCGATGCAAAAATTCATGGTCTGAAGATGCTGACTTGTAGTACATTTTCATGAAAAACTCTTTAAATTAAAATTCAATTACCATTTCCAATAATAAACAATAAGAATGTATAATTTCTGTGCCTCATCTCAATTAAAAAAGGCAAGATTGTCAGTTTTTTTAGATCTCACATGCCTATAAGAAAGGAAAATACATAATATGTATCTTGTATGAAGGTAGAAAAATCAATTGTCCCGCCCTGAGAAGAATGACATCTTACACCAAAATTACAACATAAGAATTACCTAATGAAAATGTCTTGCATGTGCTCACAAAAATATGATCCAATATAGACAATACCGGCATTTATTTTAAAGACCTGGTTATTGAAAATCCCACAAAATATAATTCTTTGGTTGGGGAAGTCAATAGAAATATGAACCTATCTCTACTATTATAAAGCAAGTTCTGGGGTTTGGTCTCTACCACAGACTTCAACTGACTTATTCTATTATTTTCTCAATACTAGAGGTCTACTGTCCCCAGGAAGCAAATTTGCCGATACGAGATGCTCCCTCTTTGATAAAATTCTGAGACAAAGGACCATAAAATCCTTAAGCAAAATATATTAACTATTTTATTTCATAGAAAAAGTGACAAACTTATTTATCAAAATTGCAATTTTCCCTGGTTTCTATTTCTGATTTTGAACTCAAACTTCAAAATTTCACAAATCGTCAGATAAAAAAGGATTTCATAGAGCAACATGTACAGGCCTTGTTTTGATACATGGCTGGCAAGTGTTGACATGGGTAAAGAACAACAGTTCTGAATATCCGAACCTTTAGATGCATGCGGCTTGGAACAATAAACATGACCAGCACTTCCAACAGTCTAATTAAATTGATGAGAAAATGATCTCGTGGCATCATAAAGACTTGCTGCTTGACCTGTTGCACCATTTCTCTGTGGCAGAAGCTGATCTCTTACAAAGATGTTGTGCTCCATAAGCTATTGAAGATGCTACCGTTGTTGAAGCTACCAAACAACTGCAAACAGATACCTATTTTGTATCAGAAATTTGCTTCGTAGATTGCTGCATCTTTCTTTGTTAAATAAGACTAGTAACATACCAAGGACGGTCAGTCCATCCATCATAGGAGAAGGGAAAACAATTAATTAGAATTGAATGATACTAGCAGGTGTCAGCTAGAGTTACAATGCACAAATACCTTGAGCCATGCGCATCAATATCAGAGTATATTCACCTAGGTTTTCAAAATCATCCAAGCCTTCTCCAATTAAATATTGGGTTGGCTATAGAGTACAACTCAAAATCGAGGAAGTTCCATAGGAAGATTAGCAGAGTTTATGATAGAGGGGGGCTTCCCATCAAACCTATTGGACCAGATGGCGGGTAGGCAGATATACATTATAGGTCCCAATTCAAGCTCAAGGGATTAAGGCGCAACCATCCAAAATTTCCTTGAACATGAAAATAGAGGGGAAGATAGTAGCTTTAAGTAGAGAGCTGTCTTCATCTCTATAGCATCATTGAGCACCAATAAGCAAAATGATACTGAATTACAAGCACAAAATTTTCCACTGCTACCTTATTGTTTCTTCTTGGTGCATCTTGCTCCCTGGATAACTAGAACCATTTAATCAGCATACATGTGTGAGGCTGAGTGAGAACATGCATGGTTCAGCATGTTCACCATGGTTCAGTGCAGTTCAACTGCAGTTTGGCATAGTTTTACATAAAGTATGGCCAATAATCTACCCTGGCATCCATGCTCCCGTAGCAGTGGTTCACCACATCAGAACTTAAAAAACAATAAGAAACAAAAAAAAAACCTTTTATATAGCATGCTGTCCTTGATCATTTATATTTTCCGCAATTCATTTTCCCCAATTTCAGACCATGTTTTTTTTCCTGCAATTGTTTCAATTTGAAATCAACTAGTGAACGTGAACAACCTTAGATTCCTAATAAAATTTGTCCCTCAAACAAAAACCGAGCCGACCTCTCTCTTTCTATTCATGAACCTTCCATAAGTTATATCAGCCTATTAACCGATTGTATACAATTTCCCTTGACTCACCAGCACATTCATCAACTGCATATACGAATACAATTAGTTCACTGAGCAAAATCCCAACCCTCCACGGTCCTATCGTAAACCTTCATAGGCTATATCAGCAAATTAATTGATAATATACAACTTCTTGTTAGACTCACCAGGCGTATCAGTCAATTGTATGTGTTTATAAATTTATACTCAGCATAACAAAAAGAGTCGTAGATGCTGAACCATACATCTTTAGCCCAAATTCCTAAGTCATAGATACATCTATATAGACACCTGAAAAATAAATATATATAAAGATAGATTGAGCACCACCAGCTTGGTCATAATGTACTAGATTGGGGCACTTAAAGCCATGTTGGCTGCTTATAATGGTGACCAAAGTTCCAGTTTAACCAAACATTTGCCTATAGTTTTAGTACAGAACTACAGATGAGTTTTCTGGAGTTCATATTTAAAGCAATATAAGAATTGAAGTTTTATTGAAGCAATATAAAGGCCATTACTCATTTGTGGTCCCAAGTCGTGGGAGGGGTGGACTGGGGAAAGACCTAACCTTTGGCATTTTCTTTTTTTCACAATATGGCTACCCCAGGACTTGGAACCCTCGCTATTGAACTTGTCAACCCAAGACTTTTACCATTCCACCAAGCAATGATCCTTTATTGAAGCAATATTAGAATTAAAATTTAAATAAAACTGTGAATTACCTCAAGTATGTTATATACAGATGGGTTTCTTCACTACCAAATTCTGGTTGAAGAAGAGCAGTGGCTACTAAGAGCAATTGGAAAACTGTATTCACCTGCAGTCATCTACTCTCAGAAAAGAAAAGTAAATACCATTTTCTATGTGACAGAAGTTGGAGCAGAAAAGCATACCTTGCTTATAAAGAGGGGCTCCATCTTCTCTCGATGAGTTGCATCAACGTTGATAAAATCGGACCAACTCCTCCACTAAATTACAAGAGAAAAGATGAGCATCATGTTATCAGACTAAAGCAGGCCAATTTTCTCTTATTGTGTAAACCTCACCTCCCACCCCAAGCTAGAAGCTCGCTTGCAAATTGCACCACTGACAAGACCAATGTCTCTTAACACCACTAGGCCAACAAGCCCAGCTTCAAAAACCAGAACCCAAGTCAGACTTTTCCCCTATTATTTGTTCAAAGTAATTCTCAGACATTAGTACACAACACATAAAACCAAGTGCCTTGATTTATAGTCCTCTCTGGAAAAAACATTTTAGTACTTTATCACGTCCTTGTTAGGACCCAATATTGAGATGCAAGACAGTTAAGTCATTAAATCAGAGAGAACAACTGCCAGCCAAGAGAAAAATTTACATGCGCTGCTTTAAGCAAACCTTTCATCTAGAACAAACAACTCAAGTGTACAGGTGAAATTAAATCAAACACCAGAGAGCTTTTATCGATTAGGAAAAGAAAGAAAACACAAGCAAATAACTCGGGTGCCTTTTGCTTTCCACCTATTAGTGATATTAAAAAAAAACAATGATAGCATCAAATTTCAAAAAATCAGATTAGATCAGTTTACATAGTTGCTCTAGCCGCATTAGTGAAGGGCATATGAATATTGAAATAAATTCCACATGACAAGAAAAGATCAAAATGTGCGCTCAACTATGATAGATTACTTGTACCTCAGCAACAAGGTTGTTCAAAGTACTTACGATGTAGAAGGTTCTTATCCACCATAGCTACCGCAACACATCCAATTAAAACCTGTATCGACAAGATGTCAAACATTTGAACATCAAATGATGACATGATTTATGCTGCACCACTAACAATTGAAGGTGTGGAATTCAACAAAACCACTAGTTTAATGCAACCGATTTGACCTTATCAGCAAGGGGATCAAGATATGATCCAATCACTGAATTAATACCCATCTTTCTTGCAAGGAACCCATCCAACTATAACAATAAGAAGAGAAAAACAGAGAGTTATATGTCAGAATTGGGAAGAGGATTTTTGATAATTCTACTGGCATTGTTTTACAGAAAGAAGTATTGCCTACCCAATCAGTTGCCCCCGAGATGACCAAACCACCAAAAGCAGGAAGATACCACTCACTCATAATCATCCTACACCACATGCATAGGTCATTAGAAATCCAATGGGGAATCAAAACAGATATAGAATTTCTTTCTTTTTTAATTTTTCCCAGGCATAGTGTGTAGGGTTTTACCTCCATGGGAATCTGAATATAAGGCATTAGTGTGACACCAAGTATTACAAGTTCATGAAAGATGTAGAATTAAGTTGCTATTAAATAAAAGATCTTATAACAGAAAGAAATGATTATTCTGGAAAAAAAAGTACTTCTGTATTTTCAATGTGATATTATTTTTTCTTTTCTTAGGAAATGACTACTTTGTTGAAGCTGTTTGACTTTGTAAACCATCGAATTAAGTAATAATGAAATCTAAAAAGCTCGACAGAGACGTTCGTATATGGGTGTCACATATGATGTATGCCAGTGTTGGATTCAAAAGTTGTCACCTGCCACTGCATGAGCTCTCTCTCTTTCTCTCCCCCTCCTCTCCCACACATGCGCGCACACGCACCAAAGAAAAAAAAAAGGAAGAATGAGAAGAAGAAGAAGAAGCCTCTAAACTTCAATTATTAGAAATGGTAGAAGAATATAAAAATCAACTATATAACAACCATGACAACCAACAAACCCTGATATCTAGGGGCTTTCTACTTTGTGGTTCATAACTATCAAGGGCCAAGTCCTCAGCAGCATAGCTAATATCACAGGACATATTTCTTTTCAGACCTTCTTCTGCAAGAAGCTGTTAACATGACATCAACTCTCTGGATAACCTTCTGAACAGGGAAGTAGCATCGACAGTATATAGATAGAAAGGAATTTTGGGGAGAAGATAAAGATAAGTAGATGACTAGAAGGACTATCAAGTGGAAGATGAAGAAAGAATATACATGCAGGTTGAAGAGTTTGGAATACTACAAAATATGCAAGATAACATGGCAAGGGATGCGCATGTCAGACTGGTGGCAAAGTTATATGTTAGTTGTACGCTCAACCTAAAGTTAAAGTCCATATATGACAAAGACCAGGAGGGACATCCCAAGTGGAAGTTCCATATTTTGAATATTTAAAGTCAATGGATTTCATGTTAGGTCTGTAACCCAACTATTATCCAAATGTTCAAAAATAATAGCTGAGCTACAATCATATCCAAATGTTGCATTCACGTTAAATTTTCTAACATCATAAAACTCAATAGAATACCTCGATTGATTTAGCATGTTTAGATTTTGTTTCAAAACTACCTTCTAATAAAAGAAGAAATTTTATAAAAGAACTAAGAGATGAAAAAGCCAACGCGATGTGTTCACCATCCTACCATCTTTAAGATATTGCACCATTTAGACCTGCTTTCTTAATAAATCAAGAAACTTCAAATAAATGCTAAAAAGATTTTTTTAAAAAAAGTACTTAATTTTTTATGCCAGCCCTAAACCAAGAAATAATTCCAAAATAAATCATCTACTTCTACAATACAAGACCAAACAACGACAACAGCACATGTTAAAGGGGAAGCACTAAGCAAAAGAGATCAAATTAAACAGAGAACACACGTACCACCCAATCAAAGGGCCAGACACCATCCTACTGAGGGAGATCAAATTCGGCAAATTTAGGAAGCTCTCACCAATCCCCACCCTCCCAATCTCTCCGCCAACGTTCGGCGCTTGCCTCCATCCGATCACATCCCCAACACCTCTCCCAACCTCCCCTACCGACCTGAATCCTAATCTGATCGGGAAGCTCCGAACTTTGAGCAAATCTTTTGGAAAGATCGCTTCTTTTCCGCGCAAATACAGAGGGGTAGCCGACTGCGAGAGCTTCCACGGCGGCGAGGAGAGGAAGAGCGGGCCAGAGAACGGAACCCATCGGGAAAGAGGGGACAAGAGGGTTGGGTGCGAGGAGGTGAGGCGCAGAACGAAGGAAAAGGGGTTGGGGACGACGGCGAGGGCGGGGGAGGTAGTAGAAGGAGAGAAGGTGGCGAGAGAGTGAGGAGAGGGCGTGGAGGAGGAGAAGGGGAGCTCGGAGGCGTGGAAGGAGAGGCGGGATGTAGGGTTAGGGTTTCGGATGAGGAACCTTAGGGTTCTGAAGATGGCCATTGAAGACCATCGCGGAGGAGAAGAAAGAAAAGTGTCCCTGGGTTTTTCCGCGTACATTATAATCTGCCGACTTTACTTCAGATGAGATGAGAATGTAGATGAAGTCGGCGAACGACACCCACTGCATTTTTGAGTACTAAATATGTTGTGGAATTTCACATCCTTAGTTAATTTTAAATTAAACCAGAAATGTCAGCTAAATTGAGGGTAAGAAAGAAAACAAAATTTAGAAATTAAAACCTTAAAACATTATTACAACTAATAAATTATAAAAAGCACTATCTCACTGGTGTATGGATGTCTTTTAACATGTGTATTGGTAGATACACATAATACTTCATTATCCAAAAATGTCCATTAATTACCTTCCTTATGATTGTTGATTTGTTGCATGGTGAGCAAAGTATGCTGAGACAATTGGAGAAACAAATAAAAACAAGTTATAATATTCAGCCACTCGATGATCTATGAGTTCCAACTAGTAATGGTATGGGCCAATGCACATAAAAATTTTCCTCCACCATATGGCATTATTGGATTGGTGTCATTTACTGAAATCAATATAATATATAGAAAAAATTATATCCTGCATAGCATGCACCATATGGGCGTACATACTGCCAACCACGGCCGCTCGTTTCTACAGATCCTATTCATCAAGCGCTCATCCTGGTGCACTTCTACAAAAATAAGCAGCTGTGATTGGTGGCATGTATAGCCATGTGGTGCATGCTGTGTAGGATATAATTTCTCAATATATGGAGGATTGTTGAATGTTAAGGCGTCAAGCCAGCAATGGATGAGCCCAGAGAACTTTTCATGTGCACTAACAAGCACACTAAAGCATTCTTCCATTTCAATGATTTATTCAGTGGAATCTTCAAATCTCTAATCTTGGAGATAAGAGCCATGTTTCTGCAAGAGTGATGGGTACTTATGGCTACTGTGCTCCGGAGTATGCATTAACAGGCCGGTTAACAAAGATGTAAGACATGTAGTTTCGGGGCTGTCTTTGGAGCACATTACTGGGAGGAGAGCTATAGGCATCACAAAACCAACACATGAGCAACACCTTGTTCATTGGGCATGTCAAGTGACCTGATTTTACCTCAAAGGGCTCATGAAATATACATAACATACATTTTAATATAGAAAGTTCAAATGTACTTCTGTTTAGTGCAGTCAATCGCCCAATTGAGCTTGTGTGCTTAAACATTTACAAACAATGAGAGGGAAGGTACCACCTTTCTACTTTGGCTATTCAAAAGATAGTTTAGGACAAGAAGACTGTGAAGCCTGTTCGAATTGAGGCTATATCAGAAAACCGACTACTTGGCTAATCTTAGCTTGATTTCAAGGTTGATGCTCACTGAGGCACTAGATTCTCAAAGAGCTTTTTAATGTAACATCTTAAAAAATCCACTCGTTTCCACCACTACCGTATGATGCAACCCTATGTTTAATCATCAAAGAAAAGAAAAGTAGGTAATATTCTGGCTTAAAGAAAACCATGTGAACCATGACACAATTCAGAGGTTTTCTTTATAACTTGATGCATGTGAGGATCCGTGCGGGCGTGTATTTAGTCCCACATCGGTTATTTGCTGGGTAGATCTTGGGTACTTATACAGGATCAAGGAACCCAAATAATACCT
>JAOXJJ010000725.1:17215707-17226440 GCA_025769935.1 Phoenix roebelenii | reverse complement strand
ATCCAAAAGACATGTAACTCCTCACCATACTAATATGCAATTACAAAATAAAACCATAAGTTACTAATATTAAAAAATAAATTTAATAACCAACAATATGATGTTCAGGTCTTATGCAAAGTTTGTACTTTAGAAACTCAAATAATTTAAAGTTCAATGGGGGGTTTCGCTTGTCGACAATCGATCTGAGAATGAAAGGTCTCCATCACCACCACCAATTTACGGCAACTCGGATGTTAAGATAAATGCAAGGGAGGCCAGGCTCCATGAGAAACTCATAGAGCAAAGACTGGAGATCATTTCCGAGTTGATACAGAAGAATCCCACCTTTAAACCTCCTACAGATTACAAGCCTACAAAGCTCTCCGTACATACCAGTAAAAGAATATCCTGGATACAATTTTGTTGGCCTGATAATTAGTTCCCGTTGAGGAAATATTTTCGTCATTTAACATAAATCTATGAACTGTCGTACTTTCTTCCTGTCAAGTTTGTACTACTGAAATCAGAAAACGATCATCCATATGTAGTTTTTCCTGCAGAGGTGCCAAATAAAGTCTGCAAATGAGGCGCAGGTCCTATGCGAAGTTTGTACTTTGGAAACTAGCAAATAATTTGAAGTTCGATCAGGGACTTGGAAATATTTTCTTCATTGAACTTAAATCTCTGAAGGTTGGAATCGAGATACGGATCCATTTTTTCTTCCTCCCCTTCCTTCCCTGTTCCTCTTCTTTCTTCTTTGTCTCCATGGCGACTTCCTCTCTTCCCAAGTCCGGATCAATCTCCATCGCTCGAATCCATGGCACCCTTTCTTCAAAGAAGAAAGAAGGCACGAACAAGGAGCTCATGAGAGAAGGTCGGAGCTAAGACGCGATGAAGGTAAGGCCTCGCTGTTTGTTTTAGGGGATGTCGTCAAATTCTACTATTTTTCTTTCTATTGATCTCCAATGGTGAGAATAGAAGATGAGTAATATTGGCCCAAAAAATTTCCTGCCTTGGTTTATTGGTAGCTCTAGGGTTCGTTGTTACAAGTTCCAGCATTTTGAAGATAAATTGATGGATTTATGTATGTGAAGACAGCCGCAAGAATACATTTAGTATCAGTTAATTGAAAAGTTTTGATGGTTTCATGAATAAGTTCTGATTTTTCTGAAGAATCGTACCATAAACAAAAATCCCTAAATGCCAGGTTCTTTTATCTGAAAAAAAATTGGTTAGTTCGAACAACACCTATGCTAGTTTTGGTCAGACTGGATGACACAACAAGCAAACTTTGTGAACAAAAAAAAAAAAGGCGGAGACATTATTCTCGAGAAAAATTATCCAGTTTGCTCCACAGAAATGTTCCAAATGAATCTTCGAATTTTCCTTTTTTTGGGAGGTTACACAAATTATACAGATAAAAATACAAAAGGTAATTTTAGTAGCTTACTACTTGCATAACTTATACTCTCTTTTATATATGTTTCGAATTGAAAAACATATACATCTACGAGGACACTATAGGTAGTGCCTAGGCGATCAAGCAGGTATCTTAAATGTCACCAACAACATATCTTGCCATTTTGTTGTCATAATTGCCAACAGGTTCTAGCCACATATTTCATAATATATATCAGGAAAAAAATACAGCAACACCCTTTCAACTTTAGTCGAGAAATACATTGACCTGTAAAGTTTAAATTTTAATTAGCCCCTCCAAATTATTTTCCTATGTCAATATTATCTGGCCATCTATCTGGCCCCTAAAACCATTAATGGACCGACTCAAAAAATGAAAGGACCCTTAATCTTTGAGTGTGTCAGGGCCTTATCACCAGCCATACAGTTGAGGCCCTTTTTTCTGTGCTTGCTTTGAGCATGATCGAGGTTATCTTCTTATATGGTGGGGTTGGATAGCATTGAGCATGACCGTGGCTTGATCTTACCTTGGTCTTGGTTGCAGATCAGTCCTTTGAGCCTAATTTAGCCTTGGGTGGTCCTAAGCTTCGCATCCACTTGAGTTCCTTGATGGACCTTCGCATTTGCCGACGTGGAGGTGATGGCGGAAGTGGCAAAGGGCGATTAGTTCTCAGAGTTGGAGGAGTCGGAGGAAAGAAGATGTGGGAGAAGTGGTGGTGAGAGAAGTGATAGTCATGGGGCACAGTCAATCCCAGTCCAGCGCACCTGAAAGGTTTGTCTTTGAAGGGGGAATGGTGTGGGGTTTGGATACATGTGGTTGATCCCAAACAAGAGTGCCTTAAAGTAGGGGTGCAAATGAGCCAAGCAGCTCACTAACTTCTTGAGCTCAACTCGAGTCCAAACTTGACTCGACTCAACTATTACCTAGCTCAAGTCGAGCTCAAGTAGCTCGAGCAGTTTTTCAAGTCGAGCTTAAGTAGCAACATAGTCGGCTCGTAGGCTCACGAGCCTAGTCAAGTATATATATTTTTAGTAATATTATATTTTATTTATAATATATAGTATTATTTTAATATTTAAAATATAATATTTTGTTATATTTTTAATCATATTTTTTAATCATGGCCAAGGCTCGAATTTGAGCTCAAACTCAAGCTCGAGTATGGCTCAGTTGATATTTTAGTCGATTCGAGTCAATCTCGAGTATTGCTTTTTTTTTCTTTATCGAGTCGAGTTCAAGCTTAGATATTAAGACTTGATCGATCTCGAGTATTTTGAATTGAGTCAAGCTCAAGCCTCTAGCTACTTGACTTGGCTTGATTCGATTGCACCCCCTACCTCAGAGGTTTGCCTTGGAAAGGGAGATAGTTTTGGGGTCTAGATACCATTATCAGTGTCATCTTCTTTGCAGGCTCTCAAGCTCTGCTTCCTTCTATTTTTGAGCAGGATACAATATGGGCTTAATCTATATCCACAAACAAAAAGAAGAGCAAAAGAGTCTATGAGGACTCATGCGGGTGTGTGTTTAGTCCCACATCGGTTATTTGCTAAGTAGATCTTGGATACTTATACAGGATCAAGGAATCCAAATAATACCTTCCGACTAGCCATTTTGGGTGGGATCATTGATTGTTACAAATGGTATTAGAGCGGACCCAGCCCATAACCTATGTAGACTAGGGAACACTGCAGTACGGATCCATTGGAGCTAACCACGAGCCGATTGTAGTATTTGTAATTAGATTTGAATGAATTTAAATCTTTAGCCCGACGAGGATGTCAGAGCTTAAAAGGGAGGAGTATGTGAGAACCCGTGAGGGCGTGTGTTTAGTCCCACATCGATTATTCGCTGGATAGATCTTGGATACTTATACAGGATCAAGGAACCCAGATAATATCTTTCGGCTAGCCATTTCACTGGGTAGATCTTGGGTACTTATACAGGATCAAGAAACTCAAATAATATCTTCCGGCTAGTCATTTTGGGTGAGGTCCTTAGTTGTTACAAATGGTATCAGAGCGGATCCGGTCCATAACCTATGTGGACTAGAGGACACTGCAACGCGGATCCATTAGGGCTGACCACGAGCCGATCGTGGTATTTGTGATTAGATTTGAATGGATTTGAACCCTTAGCCTAAAGAGGATGTCAGGGCTTAAACGCGGAGAGTATGTGAGGACCGTGCCGGCGTATATTTAGTTCCACATCAGTTATTCGCTAGGTAGATCTTGAATACTTATACAGGATCAAAGAACCCAAGTAATACCTTCCGGCTAGCCATTTTGAATGAGGTTCTGGGTTGTTATAGAGTCATTAGTGGCACCGAAACTAACAATATTTGGAGGAAATAATGCTATAGCTATCAAAAAATGACTAGAAATGCAGATTGAAGAAGGATCAGGCAAAGGGCATCAAAACCTAGCTTCCAAAGAAGGGAAAAGATTAAAAAATGTGTATTCTTTGTATACTAAATAGCATTGAGGTCTCTAGATGAGCAAAATTCAAGCTTCTTGCTAAAATTACACCAAATAGAGAACTTTGCTCGTTTTCTTAGATAATTTCTCAAGAAAACATTGAAAATCGATTGGATCAATAGAACTCTAGATTGATCATGAGAATCGAATATAAGCAATCAAATCTGAATGTTGTAAAGAAGAAGAACAGGGAGTAAAAGAGTGAGAGATGGCCTGGTCTCTCATGGCCCTCGTGGAGAACTTGGATATAAGCAATCAAATCCAGAGAACTCGCCTTTGTCTCCCTTCTCCCTCCCCACCACCGCCGCCTCCCCATCCTTGTGGTGGCCTTGACGGTTGCATTCACCACCCTCGCCCATCATTTCCCCACCGAGGATGAGGTCCCCAGACTTGGATTGTGAGATCTGCCAAAAGATCACAAAGGCCCAAGGCACGTCGGGGTGGTTGACGAGGTCCTGGAGCTTGGTCTGGAGGTCAACATCGCCACCAATGGCTGTGAAGAGACCGTTGGAGGATATGTTGCTGGCAGAGAGGTAGTTGACAGCCTGGTGGCAGTCCTATAGGACTTCAATGGAGAAGCAGGTAAGCTTAACCAGAAAAAGAGTAAAGAAGCAGCACATTTTTCCTATAGAATTTCACCATCAATCTCAATGTGAGATATGTGAGCGATCCTTTGCCAATCTATGCCCTGCTCCTTCTGGCACCGCTCCTTAAGCAGGGGATGACAGGATTCAATTTCCAGTACTTTAAGCGAAATTGGCAGGCCATTCTCAGGCATTGACCGGATACTAGGGCAGTTCCACAGGAACAACTGCTGTAGGGAGGAAATACTCTTCAGGTCCTCTGGCAGGAACTGGAGATTGGCACAATTACTGATGCAGAGGCTCTGAAGGGAGGTGAGCTGCTGAAACACCTCCTTCTGGTCAGTAGTGAAGGACATAGTCTCATGGCAATCCTGGATATCTAAATTCTGTAAGGACCAAAGGCTTTTCCTGACAAGTGGCACTGTTAGTAGGGAGATGTCACCAATGTTGAGGCTTCGGAGTGAAGAAAAACTCCTCAGCATGTTGAGGCTTCGGAATGGCAAAAAACTTGCCACAGTTTCCTCCTTCAAGAGTGCAGAGAATCCAGCAGTGAGCATGGGGCAGTTATAGATACATAGTGATGAAACTGCTGACGAGATTTGTGCCATCATAGCGTCATCATAATATGGTATCCAGAATCCCTTATTTGATATGGTTAGTTCTGTTATGTTAGATGGAAAGGGAGGTAAGCTCTTCAACTTGATGCAATCCTTAACCACGACACTGTGGAGGCTAAAAAACAATTGCTCGTCTCCGGACCACACTTCCAACTCTGGCAAGTCATCAAGCACCAGCTCCTCCAGGCATGGAAACGCCTTATCACCATTGCCCTCAAGCTCAGGACCAACTCGCTTCACTGCATGCATTCCCTGTAACCAGAGAACCTTGAGTGACGGCAGCTTCCCAAGAGGCGGGAGGCTTTCCCAGAACCTGCAACCACTGAGATAAATGAATTCAAGATTGTAGAGCAATTCAGTCTCCAACCAACTAGGGGATCTGGCAACTCTGCAACCCCTTATCTCCAGCCTCTTGAGATTTGGATGTGGCTGGAGGCTTTCAATTACTTGCACCTCCATTTCTGCCCCTCCATTCCTTTGAGAAGAATCCCATACTAACTGCAACATACTGAGGTGCTCTTTGACTTCCAACATGGCCTCACTCGCCTCATTTTCAGTCTCCACAATCTCAAGATTCCTAATTTGAAGCAGTCCTCGAAGCTCCTTCAAGTGCTTTAGCTGTCCTATGTCATATCCCACTTCCCTCCTGACTCTAAATACTTGTAGTCGTTGAAGGCAGGTTAGTCTCCCAATACCAGCTATGGTGGTTACTATCTGATGGGCTGCAGTAAGATGACGCAAATTGATCAATTTGTTCATGCCCGATGGTAAACCTTCAAGCCTACAGCCCCATAGATTCAGCACTTGTAGATTATATAGCCTACATAATGACTCAGGCAATACTCTTATAGAAGTGGATGACAGATTCAGGTAGCGCAGATGTATAAGATGACCTATAGCCTCTGGCAGTTTCTCCATCTTACGAAAAGATAAATCCAGTGTGCGGATACAGGCGAAATCTTTAAACACATCTTCGAGTACAGGATGATCAATAACAGACTGGTTTCTCCCAGACAACATTAGAGTGCGCAGGTTCCTAAGTTGGCATACCTCTTTTATATTGGCAAGAGTTTCAGTCCGAACTGATAGATGGCGGATGTTAAGTGGTGCATTTGTGGGTTCATCGTCTTCAATTCTAAGGCATTCATCCAGGGAAACAGTTTCTGCTAAATCATGCAACAGATCATGCATAACATAGTATGTGATAGAACCATCCTTATGCCTGTCAAAGAATGACCTGCACAATAAATCATTCATGTAGTCTCTTCCTATATCCTCCATTATTTTTTTGTTTTGTGGTTGGATGTAACCTTGTGCCATCCAGAGGTGAACCAACTCGTCAGCTTTGAACTTCCAATCTTTGGGAAATATGCTACAATATGCAAAGCACCGCTGCAAGCGAGCAGGCAGGTGTTGATAACTGAATTCCAGAACTGGCATGATATCATTCCATATGTCATTTCTTTCCAACACTTTGTTCCATTCATCAGCATCCAGCTTATTCTTTAACAGCCCTGCAACTGCCTTTGCTGCTGAAGGTAAACCTTTCAGCTTCTTGGCTATTTTCCTCCCGATATTCTGCAACTTTGAGTGTTTGTCAGGATGCATGCCATCAAATGTGCATTCCTCGATCAAGGTCCAGCAATCATGATCTCTCAAACCAGCCAAATTTATCGAGTCCATCGTGCCCACCATCTCTGCCACTGTTGCCAATCTTGATGTTATCAAGATCTTGCTACCCTTCTTCCCTGCCTTCAAAGGAGACAAAAATCTCTCCCATCTCTCCTCCTCCACCAACCTGCTGCTCCTCTCATCATTCCACACATCATCTAAAACGAGTAGAAACCTCTTCAATATTAGCTTCTCCATGACTCTCATTTGAAGACTGTTGAAATTTGTAACACCCTTGTATTCGCGCTTGTCCCCAGAAACAGATTCTAAGATCTCTCTTGTAAGCTTAGTCTCATCGAAGTTATCAGAAACATGAACCCACATCCTTAACTCGAAATGGTCTACTATGTCCGGATCATTATACACAAGTTGAGCAAGAGTAGTCTTCCCAATTCCACCTGGACCAACCACGGGGAGCACAGAGACTCTTTCATCTTCAGATTTTAACAGGAGTCTTACCTTCTCTAACTCAGCAGCTCGGCCAAACACTTTGGTTCTGATTAGCGAGCTTGTTGCACCTCTGTTGATGCTTTGAGTATGGTTGAGGCCACCATTCACCAACTTTGAGAGCTGGAGAGTTTCACTCATACAAGAAGCAACCTGATTCATTCTTTCAACTATATTCCTTATCCTAGCTTTGGTGGCTCTATCCCAGGTAACTTCAGGGCTTGCTGGGGGCCTAGGATTGTTCATTCTAGAAGGTAAGGAGGCATCTGTTACCTGGTTTGTGACATCATCCCCACCAGTGAAGTTGGAAAGCCTGGAGGACAGAAAGCCACCAGCCTGCGTGGCGACGCCTCTCGCAGCCTCCAAGTTTGAGGACAGGAATGCTCTTACCGGGCTGCTGCTCCCAGCTTCCAGTTCTTGTTGAAAACGCCGGTACTCTAACTCGTCAAGCAGGTCTTCAGCATCATAGCTGACATCTCTGAGTTCCTTCATCCATCCATGCGTGCCACCGGCTAGGCTCCTCTCCGCATTGCTGACCACTGATTGGATCCTTAGCATGGCGATTCGGAGTTTGTCGACGTCGTCGCCTACGCCGGAGTTGGCTGCCCATGTTTGGAGCTTAGAGGAGAGGTACTTATCAAAGATCACTTGGATGAACCACCCTCCTATGGATATATAGGATGGCACATCCATATGGCAGAAGAGAAGAGTCCCTCTCTACCTTGCAACCAAGCAAACACTAATTCGAGGGAGGAGGGATGGAGAGAAGACGGAAGTATGGTTAGATCTTTTTAGTGAAGGAAGACGAGAGCTGATCCGGCACCACCTAACAAAGGAACGATGCCTCATCTGATTCAGTATCCGTATGTTTGTTCATTACTGAACATTATTCGACTTCTTTTCCAAGTCAATCAGAAGTCGTCGCCCGCGTTAAATTAATGGGAAAGCCGAGGGAATGCAGCGATTCCCTGGGATCTTGTTTTTTACTTCCTAGGACTCGCGGCCGGTCAACTATGGCTGCTCCACAGAAATTTCTCTGTAGAATGGTTGGATAAAATAGTCATCAAAATATGAAGTGGAGGGTCAAAATTTGGTACCTATCGCCTCCCTTATCATCAAAAAAATTAAAAAAACACGGTCTTAAAAATCAAGATGAGGTAGATTTATTTATATATTTTATATTTTTTTTATACTTTTTTTCACATGTGGCCGGACTTTTCTTTAATAGGTGAGCCCAATATATAAAATTTTTAATAATAGGACTAGAGAGTGCTGAGAGAGGATTCGAACTTAGGACCTCTGCTCTAATACCAAGTTAAAATCACTATTTATTCCAAAAACTTAAGTTGATAGAATGAGGTAGATTTCTTTATATATCTTATATTTCCTTACATATATTAGGAGAAAGAAAAGAGTAAAAAAAAAAATAGAAGGGGATCAAACTGCCAAGTGCTCATGTCGAAAACATGATTGAAGGAATAATAGAGGATTACCCGCTAACCCATTAGATTTTCACTTTCTTGGGTAAGTAACATGGCGTGAACGCCTCCGGCCTCTCTCTCCGTGAGGAGAGAGTTGGCAACCACTGACGTACATTCGAATTTGATAACGTTAAATGGTAGCAAAAGCATGCATCTACATTAATACAAGCTCAGAAATGGGGAGATTCTTGGTAAATGGTAATTGCTACTCTTGCTAGTTGGCCAGCATCTTGCTCCAAGCTAGTGGATCACCCCGCCCACCACGACAGAAGCTTTTACCATGCATGATAAGCAAGGTGGTGGATCCCCAAAGTAGAAGGTTTAAAGATTAGTGAGACATTTTCAAAGGGCACTGCTAGCAAAACCAATCCATGGAACTCCAATATATAGCAGCTAACATGGTATAGCTTCTTAACATCATGACATCAGTGAGATTCGAAAAATGATGTTTTAAATACATGAAAGGAATGGAGATTTTTATGAAGAAATGGCTGCTAATTTGATTTCCAAGGCATTTCCTTTTCTAAAGTTTTGGCGATTATAGAATAGTCCTGATTTCTTTATGCAAAATGTGTTTAGTGCTACCTTTTACATTATCCACGTTAAAAAAAACAAGGGATCAACTTCCTCCACTAACCCGGCTACGTTCACTTAGCAATCATGCTAGTTGAAGAAGAAAATGCTGCAGGGGAAGTAACTAAAGATTATGGGAAGTAAAAAATAATTCTGCTTAACATTGCAGAGGCTGCCGACTTCATTTTAAGTTAATTTAAGAACCTCTGAAATCTCAAAAAAAAAAAAAAAAGTCTTATTTAAATAATGCAAACTCACCGCAGTCTTTAAAACAAACTTGATTGTTGGGCATTTTTCAAGTCATTGAATGTCTAATTAGGCATTTTTCATAATTACCAGAAGGCTGGTTGCAGACAGTGTTGTTCATATTTCATAATATGTTTTAATTGTTATAGAGAAGCATAATATGATCGATTGGAATTATTCTCATCATCTCTAGTGCATATATATTCAAGAAATTAAGAGTCCTTGACGATCCTAGTTCTGGAAGAAGAACCAAAGATCAAATGCCAAATGCACGTACTCTATTTCCTGAAGGAACCTTGAAGAACGAAGTTCCATTTTTTTTTTCTGACCAAACTTTATTCTGAAGGAACAAACTTACTTGGTTTTGAAATAATTCACTGCCATTATCAACTGATGCTTGAGATATTAGGCTTGTTTTCATAATAAATCATGGAGAATATTAAACAACTAATATCCAAACTCACTAGAAGTCTGAGAAGCTAACTTCTGCGCATAATCACATTCACAAAAAGCAAATATAATTATGTCCAGCCACAAACTTAACTTTAGGCAATCCATAGCTACGGAAGAGAAGGAACAGTTAGAAAAAACTAGCCCTAGTTGCAAAAGAAACGAACAAAGGAACATCATGACAAATAATGATTAGCTTATGATGGCACTACTGAGACTTCACCCATTGGGCAAAGAAGGTTGAATTATTTTGAGTATCCAACAGAACCCTCAGCAGGAAACTCAATGCTCGACGGGACCAGAACCTGTTGATGTCGGTGATGAAGCTCCTAAGACTGGGGTGAGTGGTCTCCCACGGCCCATGGTGAATCCCCGTGTTCCATCCGGCATCCTGGGCCCCTGCAGTATCTGCTTGCTCGAGGCTTCAGACTGGCCAAGGCACCCTGGTTGTGGAGATTGGGACAGGAGGCCGCGACCATTGTGATTCTGGACCATCCCATGTAATTTTGCTCTGCCCCTTCCCCACCCTTTTTTTGCAGTATTCTGGTTGTCTTCAGTCTACCAAGATATCAATCAGATATAGAGTTGAGAAGCTCCTCTTATGTGGGGTGTTCAATATGAGATAATAATGGAACATTCACCTACACTGTGTTCAAGTAGTTGTCCTATGTGTGGTGAGCCTACTGTTTGAGAGGGGGGTGACTGCTCATCCTCAGAAAATATATCAAAATGGTCATAGTCTGATCTCCTGGTTCGAATCACTGACCTTGGCTGGACATGGAAATTGA
>JAOXJJ010000725.1:17191664-17213241 GCA_025769935.1 Phoenix roebelenii | reverse complement strand
GTTATCTAATTCTCATTGCCATAGAGAGGAACTCTTTTCAGATGATGGATATGTTCATCATGAATATGAAATAACAAAATCAAAACTTAATGCTATAACACCCACATCTCATTGATTGGTAAGCAGTACATAAGCATTTGTTTTAAATTCCAACGAAAATGAAAAAAATAAAAGATTACTATCAGCATGACAGCATGATACACATTTTTACATCTCGTCATGCATATAGTTTTCTGTTTTCCTTCGAGAAAAAATGTATAATAAATATTATCTTCTATTTTTCTATCAACTGTGATCATAATGGAACATCATGAACAACAACCTACTCTAGCGAAAACGTAACAAAAGACCATTTCAATCCACTAATTTTAACTATATACATATATATGTATGTATGTATGTATGTATAAATAGGACAGATACCTGTTTTACAATCTTCTGAATCACGTCATTGTTATTTTTGGAGTGACCTGAGACCTTTCCATGCAGTTCAGGGACAAAATGCGCTGGCTCTTGCTCTGCAAAGTAAATCCAATCCGGTCCCAGCCCACCTCCACCATTCCCAAAGAATTGAAGGTAAGGATAGAAGTACCCGGAGATCGGCGGGGCTTGGCTGTGTGATCTCGGTACAAACTCCGGTGCATGAACATTGAACTTAAACCCCACGCTCCCATTCGCCTCTGCCCCTTTGGTCGATCCGTTAGCCTCTCCTTGCTTATTCTCCTGTGCCATTTCCTCCCTTCTCTCTCCCTCTCCCACTCTCCCAGATTCCTTCTACCTATCAAACAAATGAGCAAGCCCTCTCTCTCTCTCTCTCTCTCTCTCTCTCTCGTTCTCCACTTCTTCCTCTTTGCTTCTGCGCTGGGAGTGTTTCTTGGAACTGTTTCCTTGGGACTGACTCCACGTCGCGTGCTAAAAACCTTCGCCCGCATGACATTCGACCGTTGGAGTCCCGTTGACCTGGAGGGGCAATTCCGTCATTTTGGCCTCCTTCCAAGGGACACCCGAGCTTATATACTGTATATCTCCGTCTGAAAGACCCACACGCTGAGGGGCAATTCCGTTATTTACGTGCAACGCCCCGGGCAATTCTGTGTATCCAATGTCTATTCCCAAAATGCCCTTCATTTAAGAACTCTATGCTTATACACCGTATGTCCGTATCTCCTGTGTAAGATTCACACCGGATCCCCCTCCTCTCTCCTCTCTCTACTCAGATCAGTTCTGAGCTCACTGTTGGGAGAACTTTTTCTTTCCATTTTCGGCAAATAAAATGGCGAATGCTTGGAAGAGGGAGAAACCCTTGCCGGTCCTCTCTCCCAAAATCCTAATTTTTGTTCTTCTCCCGATATCATTCTTCATTGTTTTCTTCTTCTTGTACCCTTCTTCCAACGCTATCTCAATCCGGGCACGAGAAACCCTAACCCTAACTCTAGGGTCGGGGATCCGGCCCTTCGACTGCGTCTCCTGCCAGCAGGCGTCGCCGGTGTTCGCCAGCGTCGTGGAGGGCGTCCGCCACCCCTTCCTCTACTCCCTCGCCGACCTCGGTACGCTCCCGGAGAAGCCTCACAAGAATATTATGCGGATGCTCAAGGGGAAGCCCTTCCGGAAGCCGGACATCTCGGTTACGATCCAGGAGTTTCTTGAGGGGAAGGCCAGGGAGGGGTTGGTGGTGGATGTGGGGGCCAATGTGGGGATGGCAACCTTCGCGGCTGCGGCGATGGGGTTCAGGGTGGTGGCGTTCGAGCCGGTGTTCGAGAATCTTCAGAGAATTTGTGATGGTGTTTTTCTGAATCGGGCGGCAGACAAAGTGACTGTGTTTGCCGCAGCTGCTTCGGATCGAATTGGGAACATTACTTTCCATAAGGTATTGTTCTTTCTTGATGTTTTGTCTTGTAAAAAAAAAAAAAAATGATGTTTTGGTGTTATACGAAGATTGATGAGCTTTTAGATATTAGTGGAAGTAGCGAATTTGTTGATGTTGCACCCATGAAGTATGGAAAGTGCCAAACATTGGGAACTGAAAATGATGTTCTTCGGTGTTCATTAGTTTCCTTTTATCGACATGCATAATGTTTTCTATTTCTATATATGCTAATAAGATGTTTAATTTAAACATGTAAGATATAACGGTATATAGATCGAATAACCAATACTAAGTGACACTCGGTGCTACAAATGAGGCCAATAGGTGTTCTTCTTTTTGCCAAAAATACATCTATTTGTCTCACTAAGTTGTCAATGCAAAGAGGAATTACTGCTCTCTCTCTTTTTTAAGCATATTATATGTGCTCCACTTTAGGAATAAGACAAGCTCTTCTTTTGTCAACTGTAAGGATTCCCAATAACTTTTGAAATGGCTTTTTAGTCAAACTAGTTACACATAATATGCAATAGAATTTTTCTTCACAAAGTATATTTTCCATCCATATGAGCTTAATGCTTTTTATAAAGTGATCACTTGTGAGGTTTTTTCTTAAGATAACTAGCTATATAAACCTTAGGTTTTGTTGGAGCACTTTTAGATTCAGATATTAGTTTTGCACACCATGCTTGATGCCTTTTACAGGTAGAACAGTGTAAAAAGACGAAGATGGGAGTCCTAATAATATCTTGTCAGGATTTGAACTTCTGGCCTGCATTCCAAAGCTGAAACCAATTTTCTTGAAATTATGTCCAGTTTTAGATTTTTCTACCGGAACAGACTCATAAAGTGATTTGTATATATGGGCAACTTGTGCTTCTTTTAGGTATTCATCTATTTGTGAAAATTTGAAGTCATTTCTTTGTGAGCTTTGAGAAAATCTGGAATCACTGCAATGTTGGATCTGAAGAAATATAGAGGAAAGGTATAAATTTTTTAATGTAGGGTTGGCTACCCTAGAACTCAAATCTGTATGTGTGTAGTCCATCATGTGTCAGATTCTCAGCAAACAGTTAAGTGGTTTTCTGCACTCTATAATGATGTGAATTATGTTTTTTTTTTTAAATGTGGAATTTATATTTTATGTTATTTCAGCATAAAACCACAAAAAAAAACACTCAAAAATCTCAAGCAATACAATATGCTCCAAAATAATTTCTAATATATTTTCTTGACTCATTTTTCCTTTATTTCTGTTTTCCTAATTGTTGATAGCTTTAAATTTTCATATTTTCAGCTGAAACTAGAGCCAGAGCATCCAAATCTCATCTAGCCCAATCAAAACCTAAACTGAATTTTTAAACCTGCTGAAACCTATTGTAATCTGTTAAGGGAGAAGGTTGGTAGTATACTCAATGAATAAAATGCCAGTGTGGAGCATGGAGTGGAAAAGGGGATCCTAGAAAGGACAAAACTGGTGGCTATATATCTAACTTGTATTATAGCATTTTTTTCTCCAAGATTTTTTAGATAACACATTTAGCATTTTGAGAAGGTTAGTAGTAGCAAGGTCTGCATGATTATCACAAAAGCATCAAGTTGTACGTTGAAGCAACTTTTATGAACTACCATGCTTTCATTTAAACTTGCATAATATGGAAACTCTGAAAAGTGAGCAAACAAAATTGAAGCTCCACAAGAGGACCTCGTAGATTTGTATTAAGGTGGACCTATGGAACTTATGATACTATCTAGTGGGTTTTTGTCCCTATTTGCTTGTATAAGTTTTTTTTTTATATTATTAGAAGAATTTAGGTGATAATCTGGATTATGAATTTGCAATAAGATCTTCTAAGGATTCTTTGACCGCATGAGTGTTTGTTTCCATGAGTGTCAGGGTTATATATTCAAACATTTTCAAAAGTAGAATATAAAATCAAAGAGCTCAATACTATGCAGAGGGTCGACTATATTGCTCATTTGTGAGGATAGTTTTGGAAAATTGACAAGTTTCCTTGTTATTGTTGCATGGATTGCTATCAGATGGTTAGTATGTAGCCGAACTCCTATAATAGGCATTTGAACAATGGATTCGTAGTGATGGGAAACGTTTTGGGTAAGATGTTGTTGTAGGTCTTTACTTGGAAATGCTAGTCATGTTAGCGAATGCCAAAAATGTAAGTGATACCATGTGGATATTCATTACTTTTATCGTGAATGTTTTATCCATGTTTTCTGTTTGTGTACAGAAGATATATCCTTGGAATTCTATAACTTGTGCTGGCTATGTTAAGAAGCATGTAGAGTGGTCATTTCTTTTATTCATTTAGGAAGGGGTTTTGGGGTTAAGAAAAGGAACTTACATGTGTAATTTATGAATGTGTAATTGAGACTGAAAATTCCTTATATGGTGAAATGGCTATGGAGAGGGTTGAGGAACATATTTTACAGAACTATGTGCTGAGGGGCAAAGACTATTGGATTGGACTCGCTTGAAAACTTAAATGACTTCAAGCATGCTTGTAGTTCAGGATAAAATTGTAGGAACGTGTGACAATCTTCTATTGTTAAGTTATATTGAAGTTTGGAGATGTAAGTATCTTATTTGCTTATCTTGTTTAGTATAGCTTTAACATCCAAAAGTGATACTTTATTATCCATGGGACATGTATCCTTAATTTTTAGATAAATTAAATGGAAATAAATAATACTGAGGTGGGAGAAAACTGAGTATGAAGATGGGAGGCCTATGATGTGTTAACTGACCCCAATGATTTATGGAGAAGGCAAAAGAAGAGAATTAGAATAAGATAGTGCAAAGTCTATCAAGTAATAGTATACTGGTATATACATGGGTGCCATGATGATCTAGATACAACTTCATATTTGATGGTTAATGCCTTGAATGATGGTGAATTACCCTAGTTACAAAGCCATGATTTCTTAAACTTGAAGAAGAAACTTTCTTAATGTATTTTGTTGTTTGGAATCAAATTAATCATACCTTTTAACAACCTAAAGAGGTTCAAAACTAGCCCCTAACATAATCTGGATACAGATTAGGTGGCTAATGTCAACCAAGCAGGACTGGGAACTCGCTTATACTCAAAACAAAACATAGATGAGTGAAATGATCCTCATTATGTGTGTGTGTTGTTTCTGGTTGACCAGCAGGAAGTCAGGCAGGCAAGCCATATAGTTGCAGTGAGGCCAGCAGTGAGCTGGGACTGATGTCAGAACCTGGGATGGGTTCTATGTTGCTCTTACAATTGAGATGATTGATAGAAATATTACTTTTAGAGGAAGCTAATTGATGAGTGAAATGATACACATCTTCAACACAAATCTCTCCCATATCTACTATGGAAGGCACTTCCTTTTGGAATGCTATGGCCTTGATGGAGTAGGCAAGGCTGTCGGCGTAGGCACAGTAACAGCTTCATATATTGGCTAGCTGCCTTTTGTATTGTGATTGAGAAGACATGCTCGGCACAGGCTACTCTTATTCAAACCATGGGGAGGTACTTGTACTTCCAAAGAAACCTCATGGCACATGACCCTTGTAAATGTGAGAATTGCTGACTTGCACCAGTGTGAGAAAAATTTGTTTGAAGTTTCTATGTTAGTTGAGATCAGAGTTGTCATTGTTCATGATGCTGTTTGTCTACTCTCATGATGCAAGGGTGCCTGTGTGTCGATGGAAATTCGTGCTTGAAAGATGAGGGGAGAAGAGGTTTTCCATTTAGGGATAGCTTAATGGTAACATCACATCTTGCATTTTCTGGCCATATGATTATCTCCAACAGTTCTCTCGGCACTTCAAATTTCCTATTCAGAAATTCATTGTGCACATGATTGCTCACCTATTTGGTTAATTCAGACAATTGCTTTGGTTTCTACATCAAATATTATTATATTTCTGTTCTTATAATCAATCATAATTATGACGACTTTATGGTTTATGATTGTGTAGTGACTCAATTGAGAACAGCCTGAGTTATTTCACATTTGAAATTTTTTAGTTATTTCACATTTATCAGATATTTATTCATGCCGAGCAAAATAATTTTCTTATTTGCTATATGAATCAGTTGGTTGGCCGCCTCGACAACAGTGCCATCTCTGCAACTGGTGCAAAACTAGCATTCAAGTCTAATGAAGAGATTGTTGTAGAGGTGCCAACAATCCCCTTGGATGAAGTCATTCCAGATACAGAACGTGTGTTGCTGATCAAAATTGATGTCCAAGGTTGGGAGTCCCATGTCCTGAGAGGTGCCTCAAAGCTGCTGTCTAGAAAAAAAGGGCACGCCCCATACCTCATATATGAGGAAGATGAGCGGTTGCTGCAGGCTAGCAACAGCAGTTCAGAGGAGATTAGGAAGTTCCTTGGCAGTGTGGGTTATCATCACTGTAACCGGCATGGTACAGATGCTCACTGCACAAAAGTTTAGTAACCAAACAGCTTGCTGCGGTTTCATTTTTCCCTTCCAATTCCTTGGTAGAGGAGTTTTCAGAGGGTGTTGAAGGCCTGTTGCACCAAATACCATGAAATTTTGAACCAAGTCATCAGCATATGTAAATAATTTCTTCGACAAGAGAAACTGGTGCTATGGTTTCTTTTTACTACCACAAGCAGAGGAAATGTGGAGTGCTGGTGCTTTCAGATGTACTGAGGTCAACGTAGCATTTCATGGTCCCAGATCCTGAGCCATTTCATTCCATCCGTTTGCCATGCTATCATTGAGCGAGAGCACGTTCCTGCATTTTTTTTTTTTGTTTTTTATTGCATCGTGTGTTTGCAGATTGAGCCTGTTAGACACGTATAACCAGGATCTTTAAAGGTAACAGCATAATATTGATGCAAAGATGAAGCACCTGTTGCTATGGTCATTCTGTGTTAGACTATGAAACCTTTCAAGCTCAACATTTTAGTGTACATTTGTGATTAAAGGTGGCAATACTTGGATGAAATATTGCAGGGAGACTGCAACAGGTCAAGGGTTGGTTCATTACTGATTGAATTGACTAGCTTATAATATGCTTGCAGATTGTGCCTGGTAAGTATATTCTCCTATTCTGGGGCATTGGGTGACACGTTGTTCATTTTTATAGTGGCATAAAAATTTGTAGATGCTTTAAGGTGCAAGATATCCCACGTATGGGCGTTCGTGGCCGGAGGTGGTTTTGTGGGAGCCTCAGCAGAAGATAAACCATTACCTTCTCTGACGATGAGGTTGATACAGGGAAATTTCTGGGAAAAGGCTTTCCAAACGGCTTTCCATCGTCAGTGGAACTGAAACAGATGGGAGCTCTCAAGGGATTTTCAGTCTCGTCTCTTGGTTACATCCTTTTTCCGGTTTGAGAAGAGAACGGAGGAAGTTCTTCTGAGGGGGCCATAGGATGGTTGCAGGGCAAGTGCTTGCCCTCCAAGAAGAGGCCGAACTTTCAGCCCCGCCAGAATGAAGTTCGCCATGCCTCTCTGGGAAAAATTGCTTGAGCTCCCTCCTGGAATATTGGGATGGTAAACGGGCAGCGAAGACAGCTTCTGCTGCGGGAAAGCCTCTCTTGCCTTGATGATTTCTTCCTCAAAAAAGAAAAAAAAGGATTTCACCGAACATTGGAGGAACTGTGGATTTGCTGGGGTCCGTGTGTAGGTTGGTATAACAGCCCCTTCGAAGCCTGGATGGTAACCGCCAAAGGAAGGTGCGGTAGGCCTTTTCAATATGAAAACATTGCCTTTGTTTTTTGCGCTTGTGGATGAATCGGTCGCCATCGACGTCAATAAAGATGTCGACGGTGGTTCAAGAGCAACTCTCTGGTTCATGATGGTTCATCAGCAAAAGAACACGAAAGGGAAGGAGAGGTGGCAATGGCTGGACAACACGTTTCTATTGCTAAATGCTGACCGTCATGCAGTGCCTGCTGGTAACACTGATGGGTGCCAGAGCCCGGCATCCTTCGCAACCCAGCCTATATCCAAAATATTTCAAAATCTTACAAGTCATTTGGTTCGTAAAAAAAAATAATAAAAAAAATTATATATATATATCATATTTAGTTAGAATTTTTTTAAAAAATAAAAATATTTTTTTTATAAAAATAAGATTTTCATATTTTATAAAAGAAATATGCAGAACAAAAAAAATCTAATTTTCATTGGTTGAAAATTAGAATAATTTTTTTTAAAAAAAAATTCTTAAGCTTTTGGACAGAATGAGGTAATTTTTTTTTTATTAGACATTTTACATAAATTTTTTAGAAAAGTAAATGCCTAATCAAAGATAAACTACTTTAAAAAGTATTACATTTTCATAATCGACGAAACATGCAAAAACTTCTTCAGACATCATATACTCAGATAGCAACTTTTTTGAAAAAAATATTTCAGTAAAAAACTTCTTTCCTCAAACCAAAAAGTCTTTATATAGATGGGAGCAGCAAGCGATCGCAGCCAAAAAATAACTTGCTCACGAAACCCTCATAATCAACTTTGTTCAAGGTGCTCACCTGGTTGAAACATTTTAACGAACCGATACATGCACTGTGATGGGCATTTTTGATAGTGGGAAAGAAAATTTGGTAGATAAACAAATTAAAAAAACCGAAGTAATATTTGTGGCTAATGAGTAGTGCATGCTCCATCTTCTCTATATTTCATTACATATAATGTTATATGCTTCTTAAGAACAAGCCAATCAAAAAATTATATGAAAGCAAAGTACACAACATGAGCGATTACCCAAGATACTACTTGATAAGCAGTTGTAAATTGATTCCCCAGGAGGATGCTAACTGCATCATTATCTGCTTAGGTGTAGCCCCTTCCCAATCCTCCGATGGTTCGATTGCAGAAGCTGCGTGAAGGTTCAACAAGATCTCTCTCTTCCCTTCAATGGGGATGCTGAGCACGTTAGCTCCATTTTCTACGACCAGATCAGTCAACTGCAAAAAACATTCAGTAAACACTGTTATAGAAATGCTGCCCAGCACAAATTTGTTCTGCAAATGATGTGTAAGATGAAATGGTGTGCAACAGGCTATACAATATACACTAGAGAGTGGCCCGTATATTCAAGATACATGGATTGCGTCTTCCAGACAGATGAGACTGAAATAATTTTTTGATAAACTAGCGAAGAACAAATTCCTAAGACAGAAGGAGCATTTGGTTGCATTTCAAAATCCTGGTTCTGTATGATTTATGTATATTTTGAAATTTTAAGTTGCGATTTTAAGTTGAAATGTTATAATACCCCCGCCCCAACATTCATGTTTTCTTCTCCATGATTCTGAGAACTGATTCTCAGCCAAATCTACAGATTTGATACTTCTACAGCTGTAAAGTTTAAATAACAGTATAAATCCTAGAGAGGGTCAATCTAGCATGAATCCAACCCATTCACGAACCCAGAATTTAGAACTGATAAATGAATATCAAACAGGCAGATTAATAGCTATATTCCTTCCACCTCTCTTCTTCTGCATCATGGTCCTCTATGCGAACATGACACTTCTGCTGTGCACCAATTAGTGCTATTTCTCAAAGTAACATAGAGTTGGAAAAGAAGAGTGAAGAGTCCTACAAATAATATTCCAATGCATTGTCCTCCTTTCCTGCATGGTTGCATATATATAGCCTTGCAAATTTGCACATCAAAAGTGTAAACAGAGTTCCCATGCAAGTATAATTCGTTCCTTTATGTAGATACTCTGTCACAGAGCAGCTTCACAACCTTCACATAATAGTTGTTCCAATCTAAACAAACAGAATATAGACAAAACAGCTACAGAAGCAAACTTCCCTGATGCATCATGGAACATGTAGCCACGTATAGACGGATCTTAGACAAATTATCATATATAGATTCAAGTCTCAGTGGGACATCCTGCAGGATGTTGAGATGGGGCACCATCCCAAGTGTCCGGATGGAGCCATCCCATCATCCTCATCCTAGCATCCTGTTGGCGCATCCCAGGATATCCCCCAGCCCAAGCATTGGGACGGTGGGATGGCAGCACATCCTATTCCACAAAGAAACAGAGATTTGCCTGGTCCCACGGGATTTAGATCACTGCTATCATTAATTGATAATCATATAAATCAATCATTTCTAGACAGAACTACAAAGTGAGGCATACCTGTTGAAGCCAGGTCAGAGCTATATCAAACAAGCTTTGTTCCATGAGAAACTGTCCAACCATGCGCAAGACTTCACTTGCTACCTCACTGGAAAGTTGATCAACAACAGGGCCAGATTTATCCATCAATTTTACAAGTAACAGATCATCACCTGTAGAAAGAACCTCAGCATATGCTGAATCTATATCACCACTGTGAAGCGAATCCATAGCATGGGTCCAGGAAGCCCAAAGTGGACCCCTTTCCTGTCCTGGGTTATCATCTGCCAAAGTTTCAGCATCTGGCTCTGGAATAGTCGTTCGTTTTGCAACTCGCAAGCTCCCATTATCTTCGCCAGCCACCCGGATAGCTTCCAAAGTAGCCTCATCCTTTGAGGCTTGCCAAACACTTCTTGCAGAAGGACCCTCACCAAGCCTAAATGGTCCTTGCCCCTTGTCCCAAGATCGCCTGTTGCCAACTTGATCACTATCCTGTTCAGTCCTAGATACCCTAGCATCAATGGCAACAGCACCAGTAGCCCTCCTAGAGTTCATTACTCCATTTCTTGGAGCTGTATATGTGTAAGTATCCCATGATTCAGAATCTGATCTCCAAGGGGGATCTCTTCCCCTAAATCCAGAAATTATACTACCTGGTGAGAGATATCTTTCTGCAAACAGAATCCGTCCATCACCCCCCCTGCCAAACTTTGAGCTTGAATAGTCATGAAGGCCATTGTATTTGCTCGAGGACCTTCCAGGAGATGCCTCAAAACCTAGCACCATGTTACCACCTCTCCTTCCTGATGATATTGTCAAATCTCGTGCCATCTCCTCAACAACCCTCTCAAGAACGCGAACTCTGTTTTCTAGAGTTATCATGCTGTCATGGGAGCCTCCCATAAAATCCTGAAATTAGTAAAACAAAACAAATATAATATGTAAAAGCAATTTGCTAATACAGATGCAGTTACTGAAAGATAATTGCTAAATAATGCAGTATCAATTATGATCACTGTTTGAAACGTAATTCATTCCCATATCTACAAATCCTTATTCGATGCTTTATAAAATAAAGATTTTATTTTTTAAACACTAGTGATAATTGCTAAATAATGCAGTATCACTTATGATCGCTGTTTGAAACATAACTCATTCCCAGATTTACAAATTCTTATTTGATGCTTTATAAAATAAAGATTTTATTTTTTTAAGCCCTAGTTGAATTTTAATTTTTTAACCTTGTCTAATTAAGAAATGTTTATGTTCAAGGTCCAAATGACGACTAAATGTATGTTTGGAAGCACATAACCGGGATCAAAGACCTCACTTGATAAGAGCACACAGGTAGACAGTATAAATTCAAATTAGAGAAGTTACTGCATCAAAGATTCATCTGAATTTAAATTGCATTCGAGGAAACACAAGGAAATAGATCTGCAAGAACACCATGTGGAGTTAACGTGAGAAACAAATTAAAAACAGGGATCAAACAGTTATTGAGCTCAATGGCTACAAATTTAAGTTGTTGGATGTCATCTAGGAAAAGGAAAACAGGGATGTTTCATCCAAATTTGTAGAGGATCTTCTCAGGGTCTCTTAAGAATGTGCAAAACAGCATACGCTTTTTGAGGTTTCCTTATCTCTAAATAGCAAGTTTCACGGCAGTCCATGATGTACATGTATTCACATTATACACCAGAAAGATGCTGAAGAGTTGGAAACTTATTACAAGATTCAAATGGCACTTCAGTGGTAGCAAAGAGGTCTTGTCTATGCATGTAGCCTAGATGACCAAAAGAACTTCACTCTATCGCAAAACCCAGCCAGTCTGGTTACTATTTCAACCATCAGCATATTACACTGTGAACCTCTCTTCAATTTGATGTAGAAAAAATGCTTTTCAAGAATCCTCCAAATACAGTGTGTATTTCAATGTTCCACTAACTTCCAGTGTACAAGACAAGGATGTTTTAAATGGAAACTTAAAAGGGCACAGTTTGTGGGCTCAGCAGTTGAGAATTGAGTGGTTTGGTGGAGCAATTGTGTGAATCTTAATATGCTGTAGCAGTTTCAAGAAGGAGAAAAAAGGATCTCTTTCTATATTGGTCGCATTGTATAAACAGTAGATGACAAGAATCATAGCATCACTTTAGAAAATACAATACCAACTCCAAGAATGTATATAGAATAAAAAAATGGGTCCTAAAAATTAAGAAAAGATAAGAAACGTTAGTTTCAATGAATTTGAAAAATAAGTACATTTGTCAACTCTCCTTTTTTCGAATCATATAGCTTGAACATTTGAAAGAACAATCATGTAAATCCAATCTGGCACCGATGAATTGCCCCCATCAATCTGGACACCACCTTCAATCTACTAAAAATGGAAGTTTTACCAATTGAGTGGCTTTGGTTTTCCTGTATTTTCCACCCCAAACCAGCTACAGAAACACCACAAACCTCCTAACCTTGCTTGCAGATTTAGTTCCACTAATACAGTCCCACCGTCACTCCCATTGATCTTGTTGCCCTTCTTCCCCCATCTGTAATCTTCTGGAAATATATGCTGCCATTCACCCTTCTTAAATTATGGGATTTGTATCCAACTCAATGCTTCAGTTTTAAGTCATTCACCATTTTTTAATTTTCAGCTGACCCCTTTAATTTCTAGCTAACAAGTTACTGATGTGATCTAAGCTCTCTGGTCAGAGGATTACTGAAAATGAAGGAATTGCATCACCCTTCCTTTTTATAGAATTACTAAATCCAACCTGACAATGAAGAAAGGTTTTCCTCAAGTTTCCAAGAATTTTCTTGGTCCACCTTCCCAAAGTTTTTCGCAAAGTTAGCTTCTCATCAACTCAACCACAATGTTCCTTCACTGCTTGTAATAATCAAAAACCTCAGATTTGTTGTGATAACTCTAGCATGGAATCCATTAGACTAATCCCCTAAAAAGTCAAGGTTGAGCTCAAAAAATTTTCATGTTAATGTCCTGCTTCACAAAAAACTACAGCATTGAAGGCATGAATGGTGCTTTGACAAAACAACTGGAAATAAGAGCATCCATTTTTCATGGCCTACCAAACAAACTTGCCAGAAAAAGAAATTAAGGGGCAAATAAATTCCAATCAGACAAAGCAGTGATATAATGAAACTAAAACAATCCATAGCAAGCATGTAACACACCACAGATATGTTCTTAATAAATCAACCCTCACTTGCTAAAGTATGAATTTTGAGACAATAACAATGTAGAGTACCTACAGTCACCGGAACAGAGTTAATTTCAGCCTCCCAAATATGTGAATGACATCCATCATGTATAAACAAAAAGAATATATATAAAAAGTTTGCCCCACATAATATTTTACTACATGGTCGGTTTGGGCCGTGCCGGGCCGAACCGGCGTGGAACCGGGTCGGTTCGGCTGTAAAGACCGGTTTGGAGCAAAAGGAAGAAGAAGAAGGAGGAGAAGAAGATGAAGAAGGAGACGAAGAAGGAGGAGGAGAAGGAAAAAGAGGAGGAGGAGGAGACAAAGGAGGAGGAGGAGGAGGAGGAGACGAAGGAGGAGGAGGAGGAGCATCATAGAAACATCAAAAAATATCAAAGAAGAAGAAGAAGAAACATTATAGAAACATCAGAAAACATCATAAAAACATCAGAAAACATCGAAGAAGAAGAAAAAGAAGGAGAAGAAAAACATCATAGAAACATCAAAAAACATCGAAGAAGAAGATGAAGAAGAAGAAGAAAAAGAAGAAACATTATAGAAACATCAAAAAACATCAAAGAAGAAGAAGGAGAAGAAGAAGAAGAAGAAGATAAAAAAACATCGAAGAAGGAGAAAATGAAGAAGAAGAAGAAGAAAAAGAAGGAGAAGAAAAACATCATAGAAATATCAAAAAACATCAAGGAACATCAAATTAACCAACACGCCATTGCATACCGTATACCGTACCGTACCGGCTGTCAACCAGTACGAGTCCCAGTACCAGTTCAGTGAACCTTGTTTTACTATGTTATCCTGGATAATAGATTTGCTGCTACGACTTCCTTTATAAACAATACCTGCAACATGTTCATTAGATTGGCTTGTTGCCTCTCCAGTTGTGATAATTGCCTTTGAATGGCTAACCAATTCCCTTTGTTATTCATGAAGGACCCTTCGGCTTGACCATCAGGTCTGGAGATATTTACACAGGCAGAGGGATCCCTCTTACTGACTTCAACCCTATCATCAACATCAAAGGCCCTTCCTTTCGAGTCCCTGACCCGAAATCCTCTTTGTTCTGTCCACTTATCCTGAGCAGAATCATTTGATTCTTGTAGTTTATTATACACCCCGACTCTTTTCTCAGCATTCTGATAATTAGCATGGATGCGTCCTCGAATGTCATTCAACTCATGGCATGCCAAACCATCATGATTTGATGCACCCCGAGATGTGCCCCTCGAATCACTATCAGACAATTCTGGTCCTTCACCTTGTGAGTGGGAAGACTGATGACACCTACGAGGTACCACTACTTCTACAGGCAAGTCATCAGAACTTCTTGTTTCAAGCTTTTGGAAAAACTCTGGATTCAACTCTTTGTCGGTCAATGTAGGCACTCTTTTCTTCAATAAAACAGCTGCTTTCTCAGGTATGTTACTACCCTTCTCTTTCGAGACAGTATCACTATTAGTTGGTGAAGAATTAGCAGATGAATCTTTCACGAACTCTAATCTTCTATTGCTTGCATTTGACCTTTTATTATCTGAGTTTTCTTCAGTATCAGCTGATTCACAATTGTTGCCATCTGCAGCAAAGTGTACAAATCAAAATGAACTAGAAAAGTGCCGGTCTCAAGGAGAAAAAAGAATAAAGACAAACTGAGAAAGAAGAACAAGATAAATAATCATTTTTATGTATGATGCACACCTTTTAAGTCCTCTAAAGTTCCATCTTCTACCTTTCCTGCAATCTTCTTCCATGACAGCAATGCCTCCATTATGCTATCTCTAACAGGTTTCACCTGAAAAAAGCAGAGAACTTTTGATTAATTCATTGAGCTCCCTGAAATTTGATTAATTCATTAAACAAAACTCTTCCCTATAATTAATGAACTTCAAAACAATGAAGTTGTAAAACAGAAAGCTACCTTATCAAAACGGCAAGCCTCTAGAGCGGCTATTGTTGGAGCAACCCCATCAGCAATCAGATGGCTTGAAGCAGATGACAAGACACTCAATGTATCAGCTGCTGCCTTACGGGTAGCCCAGTCACTATTCTCAAGGCATTCACGAACACTTTGCAGCACTTGTTGCATGTTCTGGGGGATAAGTGCTCCTACCTTTTTAAGATTCTTATAGTGAGTACTCCAGCTACAGTTCAACTAAATACATATAGCTACTTTTCCTTCATAATTATAAAACTAAGCTTCTTGTCCATGGTTCATCCAAAGATGGATCTTCCTCTTCAACACTAAAACTGGACATGCTATGGTGTAGTTGTGACTCTATTCATCAGAAATTCTACGTTTTTTGTGCTGAAACTGCTCTTTTTTCTTGGATAAAAGCTGAAACCTGCTATTCATGCAGAAGCTACTGACTTGAAACACAAAACTATTTACATGCCATGTTAATTTTGAAGGGGAAAGACTTCAGATTTTTAATATGTTTAATCCATCAGCACTTGAAAACTTCATTGGATGACAAAGTAGACATTAATTAATTTTGAAAGGGTCAACACACATTAGTCGGCGTGCATCTAAACTTCTCCTAGTTGCATTGACATAAGAGATGGTTAGAGAGGATCATATATGATAAGATCATGTATCAATAGATATAGGAAATTATCAGAAAGTTCAAAATCAAAACCTCGTGGCTCAAAGACAGACAGGACGAACAGCAATGAGAGAAACAGAATGGGCACCTAAAAGAAAACAGTAAGAACAATAAAAAGATCAAGAAGACACTGTTGGCGTCTATACGCCTCATCTAGAACAGGTTAAATCAAGCAACAGTCAACCCGAAAGCTGCATATCTTATTTGATTTTATAGGAATGAAGGCGAAAGTTTTTCCTCAAAGAAAAAAGAGTTAAAGATCCCATCTCCTTCAATGTCCTTATTTGTTTTAACAAGAACAAAGTTTAATTCATTTCCTTAAAAAAATAGAGATCTCGTCTCCCCCAATCCGGTAATGTGGGTTCTCCTGAATTCCATGGCAAGAATCCACCTCTATGAACCCAAAAAAATCCCCTAAAGATCTAGACGTTAATACACAACTAAAGAAAAAATGCCCTTTAAAAACACTTACATTCATTTTCTATAACTAGAAAACCTAAATCCAATCATTGAACAAACCTGAGCCAAGCTAGAAACAACCGAAAGCAGCGCCCCCTTTGCCAGAAAGCTCTGTCCGCTAAGAAGCTTGCAGATCCTGGGGCACAGCCTCTGAAAAGCCGCTCCACCCGTCGCCGGCCGTCCCTCCTCCCCATCCCCACCACCCCCAGCACACTCCACCACTTTAGCGAGGCACATCGCCGCCCCGGCCTGCACCGCCTTGTTCTGCTCCCCCATCGCCTCGAACAAGGGCTTCACAAATAGCGAAACAACCGGGGAGGAGGACCCACCGCCACCGGAAGCGGCGGAGGTGTCTTCAGGGTTGGCGGCGGTGGAGGGGCGGAGGTAGAGGGCGGCGAGGGAGCCGGCGGCGTCGCGGCAGGCGTCGCGGACGGAGGAGTCGGAGGCGTGGTCCTTGAGGCGGCGGACGAGGTGGGCGATTATCTTGGGGAGGTGCGCGGAGGCGGGGTCGGGTTGGGAGGAGCAGAGGAGGGCGACGAGGCGGAGGGACTCACGGCGGGCGACGGTGGCAGTTTGCCGTGAATTGGGGTCGGGGGGAGGGAAGGGTTCGTGGAGGAGGGAGTTGAGGAGCATAGGGACGCCGTCGGCGGGGAGGGTGCGGATGATCTTCTCGAGGTAGTCGACGGCGATCTGGTGGGTGTCGCGATCGGAGATCTTTGAGAGGGCGGAGAGGATCCGGGACTTGAGCTCCACCATGGCCATATGAGAAGAAAGCGAAGAAGAAGAGGACTTGGAAGTGGAGAAGGAACGGGGAGAGCTTTGGGACTGGGAAGGCGACTTGGAGAGCCTTGAGGAGGGTTTTGAGATGGCAGTGGCCATATTTCCTGGCTCTACTGTAGAGAGACGGAGAAAGAATTAGATAAGGAAAGGGAAGGGAAAGATTTGATTCATTTTAAAGAGAGATGATGGGAATGGGAAAGGATGGAGGAAATGGGGAACGAATTAGATGGAAAAGAGGGAGATCTTTAGGGATTTAGTAATTGGGAGTGAGATACGTTCAATTTTATTAGAGAGGCCAAGAGATGGGATTTGCGAGGGGTTGATGGAGCTTTGGGAAGTTTGAAAGGGGGATGGTTTTGAAAGAGGTTGGGGGAAGAAGGCAAGAAAGGAATCTTGGACAGAGGGAGGGCTGTAACGGTTGTTGGGTGTTGAAACAGATGAAATGGAGTGGATAACGAGTGATTTGGCTGAGCCCACAACGGTGACAAGTGAGGAAGAAACGAAGTTTTTGGTGGAACGTAAGAGATCACTCGTGGTGTTGCTAAATTCCTAGTAAATTTTCTACGCATCTGACTTTGCTCAAGTTGGAACTAAATAGATTTATTTTGAGACTGCATTGCGTTGTGTGTATATCTTTATTATTTCTTGCTCCTTGGCCTTGCATGCTCGAGGAGAGAAGGTCATATGATTGATTTTCTTCTTTCTTTTTAGTCCAAATATTACACAGAGCTGCATTACTAGATTAGTATCACTACCAAAAGTATCTTCGTGATGGTTGATCCCACAATCTAACAAAAGATTTACTCCAACACAAAACTTTAAAAATTACTTTCCATGACAGAGAGTAAGACAGGTTTTTATTGAAATTGTGCAACTCCAAGTCCCATCTAATTCACAGAGGTGGCCGAGTTTAGATGGAAAAACAGTCTTAGTAAGCATTTCCAAAAAGGCAATTATAGATAGTATATTGTTGATTTGGTCAAGTGAACATCGTGATGCAGTCGCAAATAATTTAGTTTTTGGTGGTGAATACCATGTCAAATCGTAAGACACTAAGCCGAGATAATCTAACTTTTGGGCTCAATAAAATCACTCTCATAATGTGAATTTCTATTAATAAAATTCAATATGGTCCTTAAATAGTCGTCACAATTCTTATGTAATGATGAAATATGATAGACCTTACCATTTAAAAAATAAATCTGCAAAAAAGTGTTTCAATAGTTAAATGTTTTTTTGATTAAAAAGAGTGTGTTATTTGCAGTTAAAATTTTTATTCTTTATCCACATTGATCCTAACATAGAGGATTTGAGATAAAATCTTAATAGAAATTTAGAATTTAATTATTTATGAGTTTATTTCTGCTATTCGAACTATACTCAATTGACCTTTCATTTGTTTTTTAATATCGATAAAAGAAACTTGACAAAAAAGCTAGATTTATAGAAATAAAAAATTCAACAGATTGTTGCTTTCTCTTTGTATTCTTCTCATTAAATAAAAATAAAATTACCTTTTTTTTAATTTAGTAGAAAGAGATTCTGCTTTCTAAAATATATTTTTCCTATGCATGGTATTTTTAATATGCATGATTTTTTTTAAAATATTTTTTAAAAAAATAAATATTTTTTTTAACAAAATATGAATATTTTTATTTTTTATTTTTAAATTCTGGAGAGGGATTTAGTTTTTTTTTCTCAGCACAAATAGACGGACAGATCTTGAAGATCCGATTGAAGATCGGATTTTTCGCGATCTCATACCACCGCTCCCACCGCCCCACCTCTCTCCGACTGAAATAGAACGAAGACGCGGCGAATAGATCGTCATCTGCTCCCATTCTCTTCGAGGTAGAGAAGCCTAACGGCGTTGGAGAGGATCGAAGGAAGAAAGAATGGCGGCGGAGAACAAGAAACCGGAGCTCTTCGAACTGAGTAATGGCACCATCACCGCCAAAATAACAAACTTGGGTGCCACCATCACTTCTCTCCTCGTCCCCGATGCCCACGGTGATGATTACGCCCACTTGATTCCATTTTTCATCCCATCCGATTCCATCTTCGATCTCTGATCCGATTCCTTCTTCTTGTTCTCCTGGGTTTCAGGAAATCTCTCTGATGTGGTGCTTGGCTTCGATTCTCTCGATTCGTATCGCGTATGTACTCTAGATAAATTTGATACTTTGAGATAGCCATAATTTTGGGGAATTTTTTTCTTCGGTTTCTTTCATAGAATTGAAATACCTGTCGCTAAACATTTCACCTTTTCCTTTAAATTCATGCCTTGAACTTTCTTTTTGGTGATGATGTGGTTCTTGGCTTCGATTCCCTCGATTCGTATCGCGTATGTACTCTAGATAAATTTGATATTTTGAGATAGCCATAATCCTGGGGAATTTTTTTCTTCGGTTTCTTTCATAGGATTGAAATACCCATCGCTAAAAATTTCACCTTTTCCTTTAAATTCATGGCTTGAATTTTCTTTTTGGTGATGATGTGGTTCTTGGCTTCGGTTCCCTCGATTCGTATCACGTATGTACTCTAGATAAATTTGATATTTTGAGATAGCCATAATCTTGGGGAATTTTTTTCTACGGTTTCTTTCATAGGATTGAAATACCCATCGTTAAAAATTTCACCTTTTCCTTTATATGCAAGCTTTGAATTTTCTTTTTGGTGAGAATTGAAGATCCCATCCAAGATTTGGGTGTTGGGTGTTTACTTCGATTTTCCTGCAAGCTACGGGGAAAAATCAACTTTTTCACTTGTTTTCTGTGCAAAGTTCTCCTTTTTCTTTTTGAGTATATGCCGTGCTTCTTATATCACCTTATGTTCTAAATGCATGCTCTGATGTCATTCTCTTGTTGATGATGATGGAAGACGATGCGGATGCCTTTTGTTTGTTAAATTTCTTCAGCGAGGTATAAGTGTGATGATCTAATCCTTTCTCTCTTTTTTTTTGTTAATTTATGATGATCAAAAGGATAATCCACCTTACTTTGGCTGCATCGTTGGCCGGGTTGCAAATAGAATCAAACAAGGGAAGTTTACTCTTAACGGGGTCGAATATTCCCTGGCCATCAACAACGGACCAAACAGTCTCCATGGTAAGTAATGAAACTCCTTTGTAACTGTGGAATGCTTGCTCGTAAACTTGTCTTTGGGTATGTTATTATATGTTTTCCTGATATCATCATGTTGTGATTAAAACATCAATGAAACAAGGTTTTAGGTCACTACTTTCTTAAGCAAAGAATGACCATCTTCAAACACAAGTGTACTTAACCTGCTAAGCAATAACAGCCCAGGTCTCCAAATTTAAAGATACCTTGTTTCGTACACTCAAAATTGCCCCTTTACTTCATGGTGAATAGCAAAAAATGAGTTTATTTGATGAAAGAGGCGCCTATGTTCATGTAGAACGGTTCTTTCCAAGTAATAGAACCAACGCAGACTAAGCTATTGAAAAAATCATGTACTATGGAGATCAGGAAGGTAGCTTTAGCACTTTATGTAATGCGGCTGTTTGCCGCTAAATTTCATACTGAAATAATCATGTACTACAGAGATTAGGAAGGTAGCTTTGGCACTTTATGTAATGCGGCTGTTCACCACTAAATTTCATTGCATCAGTATGATCCTAGACAATGTATGTATGATCTGTCTTCAACTTCAAATTGATTCTTAAATCACACCACAACATGGAAAATAGGTTGCATTTTGATTAATGTATAAAACATGATTTTGTAGATGCCTCAGGAAGCAAGCTATATGATATTGTGACGAGGCAGTTGGATTTGTTTTGGAAACCTGAATCCCCAAACATAGCAATGGGGAAGTTTACTTTCAGTAGGACTTTCCAGGTTCATGTCTTCTCTTCTTCTTTTTTACCTGAAAAATCTCAATTAAGGGATTGAGGCATTGTTGTATTGGAATTCAAAAGAAGAAATAAAGTAAATCCTCCAGATGTAACCGTGGAAAAAGTTGATCAGATTATAACGGATGCGGCCATACTATAGAAGTAACCAAGATTGTATGGCCATATTATAGAAGTAAACACTCAAGTGCTAAATATTTGGTGTTGACAGTGTGAATACGAACATTATCAAAGCTACTGTTAGCAACTGCATTACTTGTCTGGGTTGAAAGAAATCTTGTTTATACTAGTATAAATTTGGAGAAGCTTATGGATTGATGGGCCTCAACTCTTGCTTAACACTAAAATACAGTGTTGCTTATAGCTATTACTGCTAAAAGCTGCCTTAAGTAAATTAGGTACTATTGTGGTTCAAATCTGGCCCGAGGGTGACCATGCCGGTGGAGCCGAGAGAGCTACCGGTGCTGGAAAGGGGGAAGACGGGAACCACCTCCTGCGCGACGGCCGCAGACCTGCACAAAGCCTCACTGGTGTTCCCGGTGAGGACCCTCTGACGATCAAGTTAGAGTGGGTAAATTTGGTCCGGCCAAAGATCCCTTAGAAATTACCTAACCGAGCTATTTATAGCCTTGGTGGAGTGACCCAG
>JAOXJJ010000725.1:17155075-17185649 GCA_025769935.1 Phoenix roebelenii | reverse complement strand
GCGCGCAGTCCAGCGCCCGACGCCCTGCACCGCGCAGCCCTCCTCGCGCCTGATGCCCAGCCACGCGCAGCCCCGTGCGTGCACGCCCAGCCGCGTGCAGGTCTCTGCGCACCCGAGCAGAACCAGGGCTGGCCAACGCCTGAGCGCCAGGCCGACCCAAGGCCCCGTGCACCAGTGCGCGCCCAGCGCCCTGCACCCGCGCCCGCCTGGTGCGCCCAAACCTCACCAGACCCAGAGACGGCTAGTGCACAGCAAGGCCGCCCCTCCGTTCCTCGCCAGCACTTGGCGCACACGCAACGATGGGTTGCGCGCACGCCAGACATAGGCATGGACATGGGTGGCAACCAGGGGCACCAGCCCATGCGTGCGCACTTGGGCGCACACGCACAGAAGGCACAGCAAGCGCAAGGTTCGGCCGAGGCTGCATCCTCGGCCGAACGCACCCAAGCCAAACAAGTCTAAGATCAGCGCATGGGTCAAGCCCAGCCAAGGACACAGCAAGACATCCGAGCCCGCGCACATTGGACCCGGACCAGCCAGCCAGCGCGCGCCCGAGAGCCAAACAAGGAAAGCCACGGTCAGCCCGACCAAGAGCGCAACTAAGGGACAAGTGGCAACCATCCGCGCGCAAGACCAAACAAGGAAAGGCATCATGAGATAGCGCCTGGCCAAAGCCAACCGGCCGAGACACATGGCAGACATCCATGCATCAGCGCCGAGCCAAACAAAGAAAGAGTATGCACAGAATCAACGGAGGAGCCTACTGGCTCTTCCATAGAGATCCGGCAGGCGAAGACACAGGCGGCCAGGATGCAGCAGGCCGCAAGATGAATGCGCAAGGGAGTGACACGCCAGCGATCCGTGGGAGCAAGGGCGACAGCAGCGCACCCCTACAATTTAGGAAGAGCATCACGGCAAATCAAGAAGCGTAGCCCAACCAACCAGTGCAGCAACTAAATCAGGCTCCGCCCGGACAAATGGCAGCATCCACACGGGACACACATCCCAGCCAACCGGACAGCGCGTCCCGAGCGCCCACCTCAATTCAGCACATGGCCGAGAAGGCCAAGTTTGGTTAGACCCTTGGCGGTCGAGATAAGAAGTCTTTCATCATTTGAATTAAGTCCCGAATAAGCCAAGGCACTCGGCCTATTAAAGGAACCATTAGGGCCCTTAGTCAGCATCACTTAGCATTTTGAATTCCAGCATTGAGTCAAGGGTTGTATCCCTTTGTTTTTCTTTCGGCCGAAAGGCTTGGGCTAAGGTGGAGAACATCACTCCCTTTAGATTGTTTTAGGCATGGCAAGGTTCCTTCCGGATCTTGCCAAGAGTCCTTGTAATCGTTGCTTTTGGAATGCAAGAGTCAATTTCTTCCAAATTGTTGAGCCCCCACCATTGATTCTTTCCACCGCCGGCAGCCACAAGGCATTTGCACACGGCGTGGTTCCAAGGCAGCAAGAAGGAAGAGAGATACCCACATCAAGTCGGTCCCAACGCACGGCAACATTCAAATCTTGGCGCGGGGTTTGGGACCGCAAAGGTCCGCGGTCCAACACCTGGTCTTGGAGCGTTTGGATCTATCGCTCCAGCTCCTCGACCTTCCTGTTGAGTCCTAGTGGGGACGCCGTCGCTTGTGGTTGGCAAGGTCTCCGCGGCTCCTGGTCGACGCTGCAGGCGCCTCGACATGGGGCAGACCCTGCCTTTGATGGCTGTTCCCGCGACCGAGGGGTTGGGCTTCGACGTCGGCTTCCAGGATGACAATGGGGTGATGAGCTTTCCCGGCTCAGAGACCGGATTTAGCGGGGACTTTGACGGCGGCGGGACTCCCTTTCGCCTGTCATATGGTGTCTGACAAGGGAGCGATGCTGGGGGTGGCATCTCGCAGACTCGCACCCACGGAGAGGGGGCGCAGATTGGGCCCCGCTTCGTTGCATGCCCTGAACAGTTGCAATCAGTGTCTGGACTTGCTGAAGTAGCAGGTCAAATCGCTCTGGCTGGATTTGCGGGACCTGGTCCGCTGGCGCAGGTTCCGCGGAGGGTAGATTTTGGCGAGAGCGGCCAGGTAATGGGACCCAGCTGCTCGATACACTCGGAGCTCCGTGACTTCTTAACCTCATGGTCACGACTCAGTCCCTTCCTCTAGCGCCAAAGATGTGGTTCAAATCTGGCCCGAGGGTGACCACGCCGGTGGAGCCAAGGGAGCTGCCGGTGCTGGAAAGGGGGAAGACAGGAGCCATCTCCTGCGCGATGGCCGCGGACCTGCACAAAGCCTCACCAGTGTTCCCGGTGAGGGCCCTCCGACGATCAAATTAGAGTGGGTAAATTTAGTCCGGCCAAAGGTCCCTTAGAAATTATCTAACCGAGCTATTTATAGCCTCGGTGGAGTGGCCCAGGTGAAGGAGGTACTGTCAGTCCTTAAGGGGCATAGCTTTGAGCCGGATGGCGCGCAGCTTAGGTTGGCTGGTGACGTGCGATACAGCCCGTTCTTGAGAACGGTAGGGTGTTGACAGTCACAATAGGGTATGGCTGGAGCAGGCAGGGTACCGTCTGAATGCTGTTGGCCGGTCATGGAGACATGACACAGCAGTATGGTGGAGTACGGCCACGTAGGTAGGCGTAGGCCCGCACACAGGTGCGGTCGCTGACGAGGCCGAGCTCATTAAGTAGTCGCATCATGCGTTTGGCGAGGTCGGCTTGGCGGATACCGGGAGTAGCTCGGTTTCGTGGGTTCCGAGGTGTGCTCGAAGGTGCGTCCCGAGCTCGAGGATCGGAGCGTATTGCTGGGGGTTTGGCGTCCCAATCTTGATCGGGACGGGTCGGCGTTTGTCTGGAGGCACCCCAAACTTGGTCGGGGAAGTCGGCGAATGTCCGGAGTCGGTGAAGCTTTCAGCAAAGTTCCGAGGACGAGCTGGCCCTGGGCCGAGGTGAAGATTAATCCGATTATTGTTGATGTTTATTGGGCCGAAACTGAGCGGCCTTTTAGTTGTGGGCTGGATGACCCATTTTTCCTCTATCAGGTACCATATATGTCTTTACTTTGTATAGATTTGTGAAGTTTGGAAATTGCATATGAAACAAAATAGTAGAATAAACTCTTGCTTTGCAATATCTGAACTTTAGCATGATCATTCTCTTTGCTTGAACTACATACATGAGCTCAAGACAGATCTAGGAAAAGCATCTTAGTGGCATCTTGTTCATCTTTTATACGTAGGAGCATTCATAGTTAAGAAGCCCATGATGAAACTAGAGCCAAAACAAGAATGACTTGATTATTTATTTCCAGCTGCATAATATTGTGAGAAATTGCATTTCATTATTTGATGACCTGCTGAACATGGTTATTTGAAACAATTCTTATACAATGAACATTTGCAGTGAGTGATTAATGAGATTTATTATTGTCAGGTGGTAATAAAGGCTTTAACAAAGTGCTGTGGGAGGTTGTCGAATATAGCAATGATAAAAACCCATCAGTCACCTTCAAGTATCATAATAAAGATGGAGAGGAGGGTAAGCAGCACTCTTTCTTCTTCTTTTTTTTTCTAGAAGAAGGCAATACTATTTCTATGAGAAAATTGCATAATCTGAGCAAATGATTCTTGAATTTTCTGAAACTAGGTTATCCTGGAGATGTTACTGTCACAGCAACTTATTCTCTTCCTTCAAGCACATCATTGAAACTTGAAATGGAAGCTGTGCCGCTGAACAAGCCTACTCCTATCAACCTAGCACAACACACGTACTGGAACTTAGCTGGTCATAACTCTGGCAACGTGCTTGGGCATTCAATTCAAATATGGGCTTCTCATGTAACCCCAGTTGATGAGAACTCAATTCCCACCGGGGAACTCATGCCAGTCAGTGGTACCCCCTTTGATTTTACAACAGAAAACAAGATTGGTAGCAGAATCCATGAACTTGCTGTTGGATATGATCATAACTATGTGCTGGATTGTGAAGAAGTGAAATCGGGCTTAAAGCATGTGGCTAAAGTGAAGGATCCTTCAAGTTCAAGGGTCCTGAACTTATGGGCTGATGCACCTGGTGTCCAGTTCTACACTGCCAACTATGTTGATGGTGTTGTGGGTAAAGCAGGTGCTGTATACCAAAAGCATGCAGGATTGTGCTTGGAGACCCAGGGATTCCCAAATGCCATCAACCAGCCAAACTTTCCTTCAATTGTGGTTCAGCCTGGCGAGAAGTACAGGCACAATATGCTGTTTGAGTTCTGCACTGAGTGAGTTTTTCTAAGGGATTCTCATTTGCTAAGGTTCATGGAATAAAATTTTGTAGTTCTGAGAGAAATAAAATGAACTGGAGCTGGATTATTTGAATAAATGATTTTTTTCTCTTTTTCTTTCTTTTCTTTCTTTTTGATCTGTTTGCTAAACTCGTGTGCATGGTGACTTCTGCATTGCGAGAAGAAAGGTGATGTTCATTCTGGCTTTCCCCCCCATTGCTGCCTTACATCGAAGGACAATTTTTTTTTCTGCAGAAAGAGAGGTTAGCAGAAGTTATTTCCCTTGCTGCTTTACATCTTTATTAGGATTGGAGCCACTTGTGTTGTGGGACTCTATCTTCGACCTGATTTCTTGAGCTTGTAAATTCATTATCTTCTTGTTTCTTGCAATTATATTTTTAATAAAATGGTTGTTTTCCTCCTTCCCCTTCTAAAAGAAAAAAAAAAATCTTAACTATTGCAGGTACGTAGGTTAATATTTTACTCAAAGTAACCTATCAGAGCGGATCCGGTCTAAAATCTATGTAGACTAGGGGATACTCACATATCCATGGGTGCTGACTACGGCCTATCATGCTATTTGTGATTAGATTTGAATCTTTAGCTTGATGAGGATATTAGGGTTTAAATGGTGGAAGTATGTTAGGATCCATGTGAGTATATATTTAGTTCCACATCGGTTATTTATCAAGTAGATCTTGGGTACTTATACAGAATTAAAGAATCCAAATAATATCTTTCATGTAGCTATTTTGGATAAGGTTCTAAGTTATTACAAATTTATTGAGTCCTACCTTTATAGAAAGGTGGAATATATTGATCAAATATATGACCAATAAAAGTGCACCAGAGTACATTGATGTTCATTACTCTGCTCCCCTTGCCTATATAATTACTGTTTTAGCATTAACTACGTTTTTGACAAGTGACACCATGATACCAATGTAATGCACTGTTATAGAACTTTTCGTGCAAATTGAAGATTGCTGGATCTATGGATGCAGGTGCATATCTTACACAGCTAAGCTATGGACAACAGGATGCCAAGAGCCAAATTAAAAACCAAATTATAGAGCCCAACACACAATAAAAATCGGAAGAAAAAAAAAATCTATAGATGCATATAAGCAAAGCTCATCAGATGTAATGCCAACCACAAACAGAACCATCTAAATATGGCCTGGTCATGTAAACTTAGAGCCAATCTTAATTATCAGTCAAGGAGATTCTTTCAGCATTTAAGGGTACTCTTTTGAAATATATATCTCTTTTAATTGCACTGCTCATTACCATATTCTTTCTTTATTCTAATATAAGGAAGAAACAATAGAAATGTAATAACTATGATTACAATTTTTTATTTTCTATCTTAGAATATAAAAATATTTTTATTCTGAAATTATAATAATTGTGTACACTATCCTCCTCTTCTTTTGGAATGAAAATGGGTAATCGAGTACCCAAATAGAAGGTTCATACAGTTGATCATGATATAAATCATCAAAAATATATAGAGAGCAAAAATCAAGTGCTTTGTGTGTCTGACCTATACATCAAGTAAACGAAAAAATATACTATTGATTTATATAAGATCATATTTTACTATGAGCTAAGAATTAAAATCCCTTGATTTTTAATATATATATATATATATATATCTGCTAACATGGGGGGGTCGTGATTAATACGTTGTATTCTCAATTGAATTTTTTTTTCATATATTTTAGCACCATAATATAATAGAAATCCTCCACCTATACATCTGCTTGATACATAAGTTAGTAGCCATGAAAATACATGATTTTTGGTTCCTAGATTTTTGTAGTAGTATAAACCATAATTAACAACTTGTATGCTGATACTATGTTCATAAAATTTCCTAGACTTTAGTCCCAACGCCAAATCTTGTCCAATATATATATATATATATATATAATCTATTTCAATTATAATTTATATTATTATTTGAATAACTAAATTTTTTTAAGATTATGGATAAATTACACTTACATTCAATATTTTAAAATTCTATACTTATCTTTCTGAAATTTATTTTATCTAACACTTCAACACATAATTTAACAAAATATTAGTCAAATAATTAATCTTAAATAGGACCTAAATGTCATATTATTTTTTTAAAAAAATAACTAAAATAATATTAAATGGCATAACAATGGTGCATCCGCCTCTCCGCAGAAGGATAATTTCGATTTTTCACATAAGATAAACCTTTTCACTGATATTGTTGATTTAACTAGATCTATGAATAGATTCTATAAATTACTGGGCATAAGTATAATAAATCTAAATCTCAAAATATATATATATATAATTTTTTTATTATCTATCTATTTATATATATATATATCATCTCCCCGGTGCTAGTACTGCGGTAACGCCGGGTGTAATGTAACAATGGGCAAGTTTACCACTACAGTTCTGCAAACTAGCATAATTTGACAAAATTAACCTGCTCTTCTTGACATTTTTTTTTGGCTAAAGCGGGCATTTCATACATTACGAGTACGAATACATCCTATAGAGTCAGAATACAAAAGGTCCAAAAGTGCTCCGGGCATCTTTCTCTCCCCAGTCCATAAGGTGCCTTCTGAGTAGCTTGCTACATACGCTGCTACCCAGTCGGCCATTCCATTAGCCTCATGATATACATGCATAGCCTGTAATGTAACTATTTCCCTTACCATCATCCAAATGTTGCGAAGCAAAGGTTGTGACATTTTTTTTGAATAAAGCGTCGGGAGACCATAAGCACGCACCACTAGTAGACCTGGCCACGGTTCGGTTCTAATTGGAAAATCGGACCGGAACCAAACCGGAAAGAATCGGAACCGGAAACCAGAACCGTGTCTCACAGTTCTTAACCGAACCGGAACCTTGAGGAATACGGTTTGGTTAAGGTTTCAGGTTTGACGAAATCGGAACCGAACCGGAACCGGAACCCGAACCCGAACCCGAACCCGAACCGGCGGTTCAGTTCCAGTTCGAACTGAAGAAAATGACTATTTTACCCCTCCTAACAACTAAAAAACGGCTAGTTTGAGGAGCATTTTGGCAAACGAAAATTATCCCCAACACTATATATACCTTTCCAAATCAATTTTTTCACCACACGACTCAATCTTCCAATCTCTCTCTCAATTTTTCACTCGCTCGATTATTCAATCTATTCCAATTCTCTACACATTCCATAACCTTCCTATATTTTTATTTTTCCCAATCCAATTATCAAAAATGTTTTCCTCCCGCTCAAATAAAGACAAGGAAATATTTGTTCCAAACTCAAATTCTTGGGATCCAAATTACCGACCCTCCTCTATTGATGAGTAAATAATAAAATGAGGTACAAATTATCATTTTGTATTAATTATACAATCTATTTGTATTTAATTTTTTTTTTCAAATTAATTACATATATATATTTTTTTCAAAATTTTATAACAGGAATCAGAACCGTTTGGAACCGAAACCAGAATCGTCTAAAATCGAAACCGGAATCGGTGGTTCTAGAACTGGAACCGAACCGATTATTTTCTATCCCGGTTAAGATTCTAAATTTTTATGGAATCAAAATCGGCGGTTTCATAATCGAACCGTGGTCAGGCCTAACCACCCGGACTTAAAATAACGTTCAGCAGCGAGCTTTGCTGGAAGTGCGCCAGAATCACTGGCAAGACGCCCCGACAAGACGATAAACCAAGCTGGTCGGAGGAGTACGGCCGTGGGCCCCTCCTTCGATGCTTTTTCAGCTCTCCGGCCCAACAACTTTCCATCCATCCGCGACTTGTCGACTGTCTCACGAATTATCCACCATTGGATTTAGTCCAAGCCGACATGGTTGGTATCTAATATATTGCGACTTTTGACTTTCCTGCCCAATTGTTTCCATTCGAGGAACATTAATTTATTATGTGCAGCTCGGTTCGGGTTGAACGGGAGAGTTAAACCTTATAAAAACCAAGATTGGTCCGGCATACACTTGGTCTGCGGAATATAATAAACTGATTTCCAATTCATGGGACTAATAACTATTTCAATAATTAGATCTCAGGCTAATTATTTTGTATTGTAGAGGATTAGCTGCTCATCTAATCCTAGAATAAACTATAGCACAGACTGTTGTGAAAACATCCCATCAAGATACAATTTTGATGCAAGCGGATAATGATGTTTTCATTGAGATTTGGAGTTTCTATGTGTTTGGGTTTGAGTGGCTAGATTCAACATCTTTAGTATAATCATGATCTACAAAATGATCTGACCTACCTACATCTAGTACATTAAAAGGTTTTTGTATGAATATCTTTTTAAATATCGAATTTTTGCATAAGTACCTTCGTGAGGCATTTGTTTTCCTATTTTATCTTTTTTTTTATTTTTTGCATAGATATACACGCTATCTAATGCCGTTAAAAAATTAATAGTTTCAAATTAAAATAATTAAAATATTCTTAATGGATAGATGTGCAAAAAAACGATTGCGATGGAGGATAAAAAAGTAATTTCAAATTTCTCTTTTATTTTTAATTAAAATAAATATAATTTTTATTAATGGTGTTAGAAAAACTATTATATTAGAAGTATTTGTAAAAAATAGTATTTTATGATGGTACAGACATAAATATAAATTTTAAAAATATATTTATATAAATTTGAATTTTTAGATGGATACTCATGCAAAAAAAAAAAAATTAAACGGTGGACTGAGATTTTTATGCGGGTCCACATTACTCTTGAACCGTGTAAAGCCCTCAGGTGGGTCACACACACATCATGATTTTTTTTTTATCAGACCGGACCGGTTTGGGACCCGGTTGCTGGCTCTGGTTTCGCTGTTTTTTTTGCAGGGGGTTCCGGTGTCTCTCTCCTTTTCAAAGCGTGACGGAAAAATATGTCAGAGGGTGACGCCTGCGTCAAATGTTCCTCGGGAATTTATCTTACAGCGGCCAAGAACAACGGCACATCTAGCTATCCAGAAGTTTCAATAACGGTTATAATATTTGTACAGAGTTATGATTTATAAACCTTAAAAGTAATCTTGTCTAATTCATTTAAGCGTTGGCTTTCTTTTAGATGAATATGCTTTAGGATTGCTGATTAGGTTTAGAGCTTTAATCCAACTCATGGTTGTTAGAGCAGTCATATTTAGTCAGCTTAAATTAGGATCACCTGAAATCATAATCATGGCGTAACAAATTTTTTAAGAAGCTTGGTCTCATTTCTTGAATTGGATATCATATTTCATCATTATTAAACAATAATTATCTCAAAAGTATCAGTTAAAATGAATGATAATTTTGTTTCTTTTCTTATTGAAACAACAAATTAACATTGGTCCACTTAGGATGGTTGAGATTGTATCATAACCAATAGCTTAGGCAGCTCGTATTATGTGAGCCAATTACTAAATATACATTAAAAGGTCTTTAAACTTTATCCAAATCGTTATGCTGAGTCAAGCCTACGAATTAATCTTATTGTTTGTATATATTATCATTTTGTGCTAACTTGGCCGAACCAAATCCATTATAATTTCTATATCTAATTATTATTATTATTTTCAATTTATACAAAAGGTCAATTGGTAATGAGCTATACTATAAGGAATAGCTATTCTTCTAATATCTCGAACCTCCTAAACACTATAGTGAAAAGGAGTGCGGTCAAATCGGCACTAATACATCGGATTCTATCAAAATTGTGCATTAAGTGCTAAAGTACCAAGCTTGTCTGGGTAAGAGTAGGACTATGATGGGTAATTCTCTGAGAAGTTCTCATGTCCGATTTAATTTTTCAACTATAGTAAATGAGAAATTTGAATCTAAATCATTTTGCACAACTACCAAAGATTTTGCAAATATGCATACCAATATCCCTCAAGCCCATGATTTTCTTCCATTTGGGGATTATTATCATGAAAGCTTGTTTTGAGTTGTTTTCATGGGAGTTATTAAGTAATAATGCTTTGATGACACATAGTTCAATTAATACAATGATTTGAATTCAAAACCTATTATGTTTAGATCATGCAAAAGATAAAAACACCAAACAATGTTTAGATCACGACTTAGGTAGTGTTTGGCAATACTTCTACTTTTTAATTTTTATTTTTTTAATAAACAAAACTAGTTTCTATTTCTATTTAAAAATGAAAGCCCGAAATTTATTTAACAATTACTTGGATTGTTTTTAGCAATAATGCTGACAACAATAATAATGGCAATTGTTGGTGGCAATTAATGATGTTGGTATGGTACCAATAGATAAAAATAGCAGTAGGTGGTGGGAAGTAACACGTATGATGACAATGATGGTGATAGATATGATGATACTGGTGATAGGAGGTTTTCATTTTCAAAACCATCAAAATTTTTTTACTTTTTGATTCTTGTTCCTAAAAACACAAAACCCTAAGCAAAATAGTTGCTTGGTTATTTTTTTCTTTTAAAAAAAATTAAAACTCCTTTTACATTATTGAAAAGAGTGAAAGTTCTTATAAATAATAAAGAATGAAAACCATTCATAGCTACTGTCACATCTCTGTCACTATCATAGCCACCACTCTTGTTGGTTCTTGTATAGTGCTGTCGCCACTACCATTTAATGGTTATCACTAGCCACCACCATCGTCATTACTGTAGTCCAAGTGATCATCAATTAAAATTTGGATTTAGATTTAAAAAATATAGAATCAGTTTTGGCTTTGTGAAATTGAAAAATAGAAATTATGCCAAATGAAATCTAGATTTTTTTTTTAAGTTCCATGACTTTTAGAAATTCAAAAAAAATCAAAAATCTGAAAAATAAATAAATGGGTTACCAACAAAATTACTGTCTTAGCTTAGGTGTTTTGGGGAAAAAAAAAGAAAACCAAAGATCATGCCAAATAGGAACTTAAATATTCGCTTGCTTATTATTGTCTTAAATTAACAGGAGGCTTTGGTTCTCTTTTCTAACGGTTATTGTTTATAACCGAGTCGCTGTAAACCATGATTGTATTCTTTCAAATCATAAATCCATTTTTATGATACCACGTGTAGGTTAAGTAAAGAGATCCGGAGGAACACAGGAACGATGCTGGACGGCGCGAGATGGGGGCGGACGCGTGCTATAAACTCCAACGAGATCATTTCACGGCGAAGCGAACACTTCCTCTTCGTAGAATCCGCTTCCCTTACCGACATTTTTAAAGCAAGAATTTATTCATTTTCCTCAAATTTTTTATTCTTCTTTTTAACCTCCTCTTTATCGAAGAAAAGATGAACACTAGACCGACCATTCGCTGGTACGCCTTTTCGATTCTATTACTCTTTTCGACCCCTACGTTTTAATGGATGATATGTTTTCTAGTTTGCCTTTTTGATTTTTTTTTATTATTTTTTTGACGCATTGAATCGCTCTGGAGTTGTTTCTATTTGTTTGTTTGTGGTTTGAAAGATAAAATTCTTGATTCTTGTTTCGATCGTGTCTTTTGATCGAAGCAAGGCTTGTATTGAATGGATTAGGAGTAGATTCGTGGACTAGAGGAGTTTCTATGCCTTTCTCGGTGCTCTTGGTTTGATCTTCCTTGAAGCAGCGAAGCAAACGTCCTGATCGGATTTTTGGTAGTCCTCGAGGTTTTGGTCGAGAGAAAGGCAGGATTTTTGTGGGTCTTTACAAGGAAATCTGTGAGGTTTTTAACTGATGATTTTTCTCTTTGGGACTTCCGAATCATCTTCGTGCTAGCGACATTGTTTCAATGGGGACTGCAACTGTGATTTGTGGAACATGGAAACTAGAGGATTGCCTTGAGTGTTTGAAAATTTAACATTTTGAGCCTTTTCTTTGTGAATGTGGGTGTGGGTGGTGTGTCACAATTGTATATTTTAGTTTACCAAGTTTGTAAGTATTTCTATTTATCTATTTGATTGTCTGGGTGTTGACAAAGTCAACGTAACTATGATAATTTTTTATTCCGTATCTGGGATGAAGGTGGTATTAGAAAGGGTTTTGTTGTGATCTTTTGGTATTTCTATATGGGAAAATAGTGTAACTCATTGTTGGGATCTTTGAATTAATAAAACTTCTTAGAAGATCTTAGGAAGGGAAGACCTCAGGCGACATGGATGGAGGTTTGGAGAAAAGTCATGGAAAAAATTGAAATAATATCTCATGTAGCCCTAATTGGAATGTTCAGTGTTGAGAATCCATAAAGCTGACCCCAGTTACTAGGAACAAGGCTAGATGGTTATGGTTATTGCAGAAGATCTTAATATTTGAGATTTTTTCTAATACAAATTAGGAAACCCATAGGAATTAGGATGTAACCAGCTATATGATCTAATCATTTAGCTACCTTTTCCATTGAATATCATCAAATATGCATGTCTGTTGAAGGATGTGATTAATTGTTTGAAGCTGACTTCAAGCCTTGCATATTTTGTGTTTTGGGTTTCAGTTGCTTTGGTTGTTATGATGACCAAATGCTGGTCTAGAGTTAGAACACAGGATCAGGCTGGAGTTTCAGCGCCTGTAAGAAAGGTATTTTATGGTTTTAAGTGGTAATCAAGTGTCCTAAGTAAATCCTTCAGTTGGTAACTCGTTTTGCTAGTAGTTACTTGGTTTAAGAGTTGTTAGGAAGGCACTAAGGATTTTTATATCAAGAAGTCATGCCTATGAATTAGTGAAGTATCATTTTAATTTTTTTTTTTAAGAACTATATTCATCAGGGTGGATTATATGAAATATTAAGGTTGATCCCTTGGTCTCTATATCTTTTGTTTGCATTAGTTGGTATCACAGCCTCTTACATGGACGTGGTCTGGCTTGGATAGTTCATGAAGAAAGTGGTAAAATTAGCTATAACGCATCAGATCCTAGAACACACTAAAAAATCACACTGATCTTAGAGCATTTCAGAATTTGAAGAGCTGATAGTGCTGCGAAATTCATTATTTCAGTGTAATCAGCAAGCACTTGACATACCTTAGATTCCTCGTTGCAGAGGCTCAGTCATTATGAGAATGAATCAAAGGTAACTACCACTTCTTCTTTTTCTATTATTTAGAGGTTGCAACCAGTGATTTATCTCAAAAAAATATGATAATATCTCTATATATCATGTTGATAATATGAATGATGACTGTGTTGGATGATAATTCTTTTAGTCTGCTAGATGATGATTTTCATCAGTTGAGGGAGATTGATCCATGAAGGTTTGAAGACTGGAAAAAGACATTGAAATAACTTTCTCTATGAGGAGTAACATGAGGGTTAGCTCATGCATGAATTTGATGTTTGAAACTTTGAAGCAACATATATTCCTTCTCAACGTCGGCGGAACTGGTATCGGGCACTGTACCGATTCTCCGGCGGGACGAGTTGGTACGGGCTTGCGTCGTGTCATGCTGGGCCCATATTGACACAGTAGAAGAGGCGGAGGAGAGGGAGAACGAGAGAGAGAGAGAGAACCGGGGAGAGAGGGAGGGAGGCCAGCGAAGGATGGCGGAGGCCGGCGCTAGGGCAGCAAGGGGAAGCTGCAGCCGTTTCCTTGTTTCGAATGAACAAGAGAGAAAAAGAGAGAGAGAGAGCGGGGGAGGGAGGGATGGTCGTTCTCCTCCGCCGGCCTCCCTCCCTCTCCCTCTCTCCTCGCTCGCTCTCTCTTTTCCTCTTTTTCCTTCTCTTTCTTCGCCTCTAGCAACGGTTTTCGTTTTCTTTGCCGGAACCGTACTGGTAGGCCGTCGGTGCGGCTCCAAACGACTGGAACCGCCCAGTTCATGACAGTTCCGCCGACCCTGTTCCTTTTTAACATTCTTTGTGAAGAATTTGTTGATGCATGGTATATGTATCCATAATTTTCGAGAAATAATTTCATCGAATTATCAAGTATTACTTTGTATCATAAAGTGAATAATGTGTCTTAGTTCAAAATGAAAGTTACTTAAGATTGAGTTCAACTTCTTGCAAGCAAGTACATGAGAAGATAATTTATTATGTGTAAGTCATCGTTGAAATATCAAACATAAAATCATTAACATGTAATGCGAGGGTAGGCCTTGGCGCATGGTAAGGTTGCTGCATTATGATTTGGGAGTCATGGGTTTGAAACATAGAAACAATCTCTTCTTATATGGGGATAAAGCTGCATATATCTGACCCTCCCTAGAACCCACAATAGGGGATCCTCCTGCACTGGATTGCCCTTTTTATTTTTATGATGTAAATCTTATTTTTTCTTATCGAGTTAAGGGTTTAAAGAGTCTCTGAACTCCCGAACTTCGGCACAATTATCTTTTCTTCCCAAGTAGGAAGGCATGTTACAAATCAGGAATCTACTTGGAATTAGGGTTGGGTAATTTTTTTGGACTTAATGATTTTGGCGGTTTATCTTACATTTGTGTTTAAGGCATGTGAGTTCTCATTTTTTGAAGATGCCTCTAAATCCTACAAGTTTTATGTTTCGGTTTCATATTTGGTCATTATGATTGTCAAATGTTGGCCTAATATTTAGTCATTATGATTGTCAAATGTTGGCCCAATATTTAGTCATTATGATTGTCAAATGTTGGCTTAAAATATTAACACTAAGTCTGAGTCCTTCCAAGGAAGGTTTTCTATGTTTTCCACATGGAATTAAGTTTCATATGTGAGATACCTTATTACTAACATGTTTGTCAACCAGTACACTTTGTTTACAATCTGATTTTTAGGCTACACAAGTATGAGCAATGTATTTTATTTGGTTTATTAAAAAATTTATTATCGTTATGGTAGATTCATGAAGCCTTAAGGCTAATCTCTGAGTCCTCATGTTTCTCTCTGTGATATTTTTATTTGAAATTCTGCAGGACAAAGAATTTTTAAATGCAGTTGGCTTGTTATATTGGAAACTCAACTCACTTATCCTGCCAGTTTCTAGGTAATTTGATGGCTCTCTTGCTCACAGTGAATAAATTGTGAACTAAATTACTTGCATTAATAGTGGTCAGCACATGCACACCTCTTCATAAATTTCACCTTCTGCAATGATTGGAGTTGGAAATTGATGCTTGTCATGCATGCAGTCTAAATTTCTCAGAGGTTAGAGAGTTCAAGTTTAAATAACTCCTCTGCCGAGTTTGGAGTGTATACAAGCATGCATGTGTAGAATTCAATTGGGGTCATGTTGCTTTGATCTCTCTATTTTTGCCTTAGAGATGAATATGATTCCTCATAACAAATCTTATCTTCAAGGCTCTTCATCTAGATTCTTTCCTTGTGTAGGGGATTATTGAGGGATTTCTTCCTTTATAGCATGAATTTCAATTGCATAACCATCAGAGTGGTTTCATCCTTGAATTAGCTTTATTGACTTAATGACAGGCCTCTCTCTGTCTATGTCATTCTACCAGCTGGAAGTGGAGCATTAGATCGTAAAAGTTGAAATAAGGCTGAGCACCAGTCATGATAAATTTATGCAAGTTCTGACTTCTGATGGTTGATCTGTCAAACCCCCACATTAATGCTTATGTCCATCTGGAAGACTGGATCAGAAACTTATGCTTGATAATTTTTAGGACTTGTTGTTTGTTTCATCTTCCATGTTATTGTGTTTGTTTGCTATTCACATAATCACAGGCAAAAGAATCTTTTTCCAATTTATATCACTTGCTTTAGAAGCTGTTTATTTTATTTTTTTTGGATCATTCTTTTTTTTTTTTTTGTGAATCAAAATCACTAGTTAGTGCTGAAGCCCATAATTTTGTTTCCTTTTTTGGATTGTCAGATCTCACCTTTCCATTCTAGAACACAAATAATGTTATACTTAATGCAATCATTTTTTTTTAGTTTCTTTGTAACAATATTTCAACGTAACTTGTTTATTTTTTTATCCGTAATGGATATTTATCCTCTACTAATTCTATCATAAGGAAGGGAGGGTGGGCAGGATTTCCTCACCATCCTGTTTCTCTACAAGTTTCAGTTGTGCACTAGTTATGTTCTTACGTCTTTGGGTTTGAATGTGAAAAAATAAAAATTAAGTTGGGTGAATTTATAAACACAACTCACATATCACTTCTGCACATTCTATTACACCTCACCAGGACTTCGGACAACAATTTATTCAAACAGACATCAGATTCAAGCAATAGCACCTCGTTGACTTCCATTCAGTTCACTTGTGGAAAAACACCTAAAACTCCTCTGAAGAAAAGATCATGCCTCGGACAACAGAAATCATCCATGCCAATGGGGACTCTGTTAAGGTGGGAACCACTGGTACAATTGGCTCCCTGATGTCACAAGAGTTAGAGTCCATGAAACAACCATCACAAGCATCATCTTCCTCGCGAAGAAAATCTCAAACAGGCCCAGTTTCAGTACCCTGTGGTGCTAGTCCTAAGAAAACATTGCATAGGAAAAATCCACCCAATGAATCTGGTAGCAGTGGCAGCAGCAGCAGCAGCAGCAATGGCACAGCTCTCAGAACCCCTGGAGATGCCCATAAACCCCGACACAACCCCCGGAAAAATGGACATCGAGTTCCAATGCTAGGTTCTGATGATATCGCTATAGACAGAAATCCAAATACAGACAAAGTGGATAAGAAAGGACAACCTTACATTGTGGAAGTTGTAGATCTAAAATGCAGCAACCCCATGAGCAGCCGGCTGAAAAAGCTTGGCTTCTCCAAGCTCTCCGAGTCCATCTCCTAGTCCTGGGCCAGCTTCTTACCATCTGTTCTCAGGTTTTTGTATCCAACCTCTTTGATCCTCTCTGTCTGAACAGGGTTAGCTATCTCTACTGCAGAGCAGATGCTTGGAAGGAATCCTCCAATGCGTACTACCTTCTTCTTCATCTTCTTTTTCTTCTTCTTTGGAGCTATGCCACCAGAGCCTGACTTGTTCCTGGTGCTGCCACCGAAGGAAGCGATATCCATAGTCGGCTTCTTTTGTTTTTGGCTAGAGACTTCTTGCTGCCCTAGATGAAGCCGTCTGAAGTACTCAATCTCCTGTGAGACCAGAGATCCAATTGTCCCTCGAGTGCCAACCTCGACTGGAGCTGGTGTTGCTGCCATTTTCTCTAGGCAAAATGGTGGTTCTTGGTGTTTGATTTATGGCATTATGTGGAAGATGGGTGGAGTAGCTTAGAGGGGTGTCCTTGGTTGGTCGGAATTGGCTTTTGCGCTTTGAGGTGGTGGGGCAGTTGGTGCTTGCCTTCCATAAATGTTTCTACAAAATAAAAAAGAAAAAAGAGAAAAAAAAGAGATTGGATGATGATAGAGTCATCTTCTTCTTGTGTCTTCATTTGATAATTTATGTCGGTTCTATTACTTCCGGTTTCATAACTAGTGTTTTCTCTTGTGATTTTTGAGTCCTATGTGGAAGATATTGGGGGAAATTGTCCTGTGGTGCTCTTCTATTCTATTTGTAGCTTCTCCTTCATTTCTTGCACCGATCTGGAAGCATTCAGAGGGGGGTCTGACCGTCCCAGAGAAGGACATCTGTCTATTAAAGTAATAGTGCCTCTCTGCTGGATTTTATGTGTGGAAGAATACAGCCAGGGCCGGTTAGCATCCATACCGGGTTTAACTCTGAGATCTGATAGAACTGTGCATCATCATGGCCAAACCTTAAAACTTAATTCATTTATTTAACATATCTAAGGTTGGTGCATCTGAAAAAAGGGATGGCTTATGATGGATTCGGAGTTGGAAGATACTTAAATTGAAAGGATGATAGGGTGGCCCATCTCCTAAAAGAAGGCTTAGTTGTTCATTCTAATTTGATTGATCACCAACTTCAGAGAAGACTTGTCTCTGGAGATCCTGTAACCCAGTTCTTTATTTGCTGTTAAACCTTGTGTATGTATGTATCTATATTTATATCTATATCTATATATCTGTCTATATATATATATATATATATATAAAGCGGCAAGAAGAGCGGGAAGGCATCTCTATGGATTTAGTCTTTGGACTACCAACATTATGATGATTATATAATGATCATAACATTGGTAGTCGATTATCCTTCATGCTTCATGGCAGGCAAATATTTGCGAAGGATCCCAAATGATGTAATGGAGCCAGTTTTTTTTTTTTTTTTTTTTTTTTTGCGGCAAATCTTCTTTTTTTGCGGCATTACTTTTATGATCTTCGAAACACCCCAAAGACCTCTAGCTCATAGTTCGATTGACATGTAGGAACAAGAAGGGGAATTTGCCTATCCTCTAGACGTCCACTTCATCCACTTCTGGTTGCGTGGGTGCTTTAAGGTGGAACGATCTCTATTTGTTTGAACCTATGATATTTGGTGGCTTGTTCTTCTTGGGCAAATATGGTTATCTCGCGTGCAACTCGTCATCAATCCGCCTCACTCTCGCATGGCCAAATCAGACCAGGTGACATGTCCATGCCTACAAATCAGTTGATATTTTTTATAAATTTTATGAACAAAAGTCTTTATTTCATCTTTCTTATTCCTAGTGTGGCTGCTTTTAGGCAAACCACATGACTGTTTTTTTTTGTTTGATAAAAGCCATGCTTGGTTCGCTCGTAGGAATTCGGGACTTTTCAGTTTCATTAATATCATAATTTTTGAATTTTTGCGTGAATCAAGATTGAGATTGAGGAAAGAAAAACTGCGGCAATGAATTTTGATCAACTTAGTTCCCTCTTTTGGAACCGAACATGAGAGTTTCTTCTCATCTAGCTCCTCACGAATGAAACGATTCAATAATATTACAGATATACGTGTATAATTATAATAATTATATTTGTAATAATAAATAATGTAAGTAATTATAAGTAATGAATGGTATTTATTGATATTTAATTTGTTATATATATATATATATATATATATATGAATTCATACAATCGAAGTTCAAGGAAGAATTGAATATTCGGTGATTAAATTATTCATTCAAGAATTTGGTAAATCTTTTGAAAAACTCATTAATTGGACAAGAATAAAGAGAGAATGCCAATACTAATTACTATTAATGGAGTTATGATTCTTATTTATAGTGGCAACTATATATCTCATGACTAAGGATATTTGAGATTGTTTGCTTATATGAGTTTTTCAAACAGATTTCCAATGAAGATGTCAAAATGACGACAAACCTTCATTTAATTTATCAATTTTTTTCTTTCTTTTTGTTAAGAAAATATATAGAGATATTGCACTAAGCTAGTGATCTTTCATAAACTGAAAGAAAAACGAATGGACAATTGCCCTTTCTATCATAAGGGGAATCAATTGATTCAAAAATAGATAAATGATGAGAGCAGAAGCAAAGAAATAAAAAGAATTTTTTGTATGGATACCCTTCTAAATATCGAATTTTGTATGAATACCCTTCCAAAATTGATATTTGCATGTATACCCTCGTAAAATTTTGTTATTGTACAAATGCCCCTAATATAACGGTTGTTCTAACGGTGTTAAGAAAAATTATATTTATGTTAATTAAAAATAAAATAAAATTTTAAAATTATGGTATTGTCGCTGTTTTCTTCTTCTGCTATTGAGATCGCGATCTATTTGCATGTCTACTCATCAAGAGTATTTCGGTCATTTTAATTTAAAACTATTAATTTTTTAGCGTCGCCAGATAGCATGGGTACATATGCAAAAACAAAAATAAAAAAGAATAGAATAGTAAAATAAATGTTTTATGAGGATATATATGTAAATATTAATTTAAGCAAAGTAGGCTGCAGTCCCAGGCCTAAACCATGCATGGTTAACATGTTTTTGCACTCATATGTTTCACTCAAAAAAATATCACCGCTAGATATGGTTGCTTTCCTGTCCTCTCCATTTATTATGGATGTGGTTTAGGTCTTCTGCGAAGCGGAAAAAATGATTTTTTTTTCATTTTTTTTTTTTAACCCATCTATCATTCAAACTTCCAAGTGGATCTCGTGATGTCTAAGCCATCACATATTAAGCGGCGGGTTATGACCTTGTCAGCGAACAACTTCTGAATAAATAAGTAGGCAGAAGTAGAAACTTAAAGTTTCCGCTTCACCATGGACCTAATCTGCACGCTTCCATTCACAAGCACTGTACCTTCTACGTTCTATAACATCAATACAAAATTGCGACATGTGTGAAGTAAGTTTAGTAGGCGAGATTTCTAAGTTAATCATCTTTGACAACCCTATTTTATATTTAATCAAGTTTGGTTTATAGTTTACGGTGGAACATACTCTCGTCCCACTTTATGGTAACTACTAAGGCTCCTTTGGTTCAAGAAAAAAAATTTCTTGTTAAATATTTTTTTGAGAATTTGATTTCTAAAAATATGATATCTAAAAAAAATAATTTTAGTATATTTAGTTAACCATAAAAAAAGTAGTCATATTTGGTTGATTATGGAAAAGCGGTCATTTCAGAATGCTTTATATTTGGTCAAAATTTACTTTTGAAAAATTTATGTGAAATATTTATTATATTTTTAATAAAAAATCTTATTTTTTATTTTTGATAGCTTAAAAATAGTTTTAAAAAAAAAAGCATCCTAATTCTCAACTAAAAAAAAGTCGCTTTTTTATGCTCTTCCTAGTTTTTTTGATGAAATATAAAAATTTTATTTCTATAATAATATTATTTTATTATTTTTCGAAAATTGCATATATATATATATATATATATATATATTGGAACCAAACGTCCTAAACTCCAATAAATCCGAGCCTTATGGAAAAAAAAGGAAAAGCATCGAATATTCCCTCGTCCAATCCGAAATAACTGCAGTTATTCCCTTCCGTGCCATCCGTGGTTCCATTTATCTCACTGCAGATTCCAAATCCCATCACAAGATCTTCCTGATATTCTCTTCCTTCTCGTTTTAGCGGCCTGCATAAAATCCCACCATTTTCGGGATCAGGGGTGTCGCGGCCGAGGGCGCAGGATCCACGGCAGTGAGTCCTGCAACGATTTCGACAGGGATGACGTCGAACAGCTGACCCTGGCTCGTTTGTTTCCAGTCTTTCTTCATGCTTACTTTTGCCTCAGGTTTCGAATTTTCTTAGGCTGCCGAGACTGCTGACACTAATGATTTCATAGATGCTTCCATGAATCGCGTTCAATTGGTTGCATACAGCTTTTTAATCTACACGCTTGTAATTCCTTTAGATACTGGGTTTCCTGGTATTTTTGGACGAAATTTTAGTTGTTTATGGTGAATGTATCTATCTTTTCAAGGGGATGGCGCCTCTTTGTGACAGATATCTCCAACAAATTTTGCTCTCGAGGCTTTTGTTGGGGCTAATAAAGGTGTTCCAGCCACGCATTTGAGAAAAGATGCAGTCTTTTAGGCTCCAAGTTAGTCAGAACAAGGATACAGGTTGTGAGAAAGGATATGAGAAAACAAGAAATAGGGCAACAGATATCCTAGGCTGGGATGCTTGGCTGACCCAAGTTAGCCAGAACAAGGCGGTTTTTATGGCCATGCTTTTGTAGTAGATCTTAATATTTTGAGAACTCTTTCAGTGCATATCAAGAATCTCATTGGAATTAGGATGCGACCAGCCTTTTGATCTAATAATTGGGCTTTCTTTATAGGGAATATTGTAGCAGCTAGCCTGATTTGAGAAGAATAGGCCCATTAGCCAAAGCTCTCCCTATTGCAGCAGGAAAAGGAGAAGAAGACTCTGTCTTTCTCTTCCGAATCCGGCAAAAATTTGGGGCCGTTGGACGTCGTCGAGCCGAGGTAACACCCCACCCTTCTTCCTCTTTGTTTCCTATTCTCTCCACGACCCTACGCCTCCCTATTTTCGTTGTTTCTCTTCCTTTTTTTGGCCATGTTCTCTGTTGCGCGCTCGTTGCTGCAGCTCCCAGCCTCTCCCTTGCGTCGACCTTTGGCTGATGTCGGAGCCCCACCCGCCAGCGAGCGAGTTGGGACACGAATCTATCGATCCAAGAATGCCTATGTTCTACCAAGGAAAAACGAAACGAAGAAGAAGAAAAGAAGAAGAGGCTCTTATTTTTCTCTCTTCTCTCTACTCTTCTCTCTCTAGTTTCTCTCTCCTCTATCTACTTTCTCTCTCTAGAAGATCTAAGAAACCTAGTATGAGATCTTGTCGACCTAATCTACGAACCCGAGTTGACCCTGTAAAGGGCTCCGATCCATCCTAGTGCTCGGGCTGCCTACTGCACTGATCATTCCAATCCTATTTAATGTCCCTGAAACCCTTATTGATAAACCATGTTGATTAACCTTGGCTCTGTTCGAATTCATGCCCTATGAATTATTGATTGAATTGCTCTGTCCTAACCCATCCAAAACCGCCGAACACTATCACCCGACCAACCATCTCCTTTCTTATTTATTTTAATTCGAATAAAAATTAATATCATTTTTAATATTTTTAATAGGGTTAACTGAATCACCTAGTAAAGTTTGACGGCTTAAGATAAAAAAAGTAAGTAAATCTTGTGCTCCTTACTGGTTTTTAAACTTGTAAGTAAGCCTTATACTCCTTACTAATTTTCAAATTTTTATTTATTTTTTGTATTATGAAAATATAAAAATAGTATTAAATGGTGACGATATCATATCTTTTTTAAATTAATGATCAAGCATACGATATTATGAAACTCATAATTGCTTATGAATTAATGGATCCATGATTGTTTTATCGTCAAGCACTATTTGTGAACTATAAATTTCATATTTATGAAATTGTATTTTTGTTATGAAAAGAATAATTTCATGATTATTCTACTATTGAATATTTATTTATGGGCTATGAACTCTATGAAGCCATTTAATGTTTTTTTTATGTATGGTTCAAGAAAATATGATTTAAGAAATATGACTTAAGAAAAATTGTCTCGATAACTTTGGCAAAAAGGCTCTCGAATAGTTATGTATGGCCTCTAAAAGTGGGGTAGATTGATATTCAGTTTTATACGACCCTACTAGTGACTAATAATAGTTGACATACGATCTTGCCTATGGGTAATAGTAGTTAGCATACGATCCTGCCGGCGGATAATAATAGTTGGCGTGTGACCCTACCAACGGATAATAGTAGTTGATATTTATCAATTACGACCCTGTCGCGGGTATAATAGTAACCTTAGCATTTAGTCTGAGAGTAGTAATTTGATCAATAATAAATGATTTATGAATTTATTTATGCTATACACCAAGAACTATGTTTGATGAATGGTTTATGCATGCATGGTTGGCTTTATGACTTGTTTTGATATACTGTACTATGAAATGCTTTATTTTGTAATATCTGTTATTTTCTTTAAATGATGCTTTGACATGCAAAAACTTATGCTTGATCCGGTAAAATAGTGGAAGGTTTACTTACTGACTCGTGTTACTCATATACCTCTATTTTTTCTCTCTCTCAAGACGAATAGGATCAATAGGAACAAAGGATGGTCCAGACTTAGAGTTCGTGCTAGCAAGCTTGGCGATTTATATAGCAGAGCGGAATTTTAATTCTTCAGTTGATTATGAAATTATAGTTAGTGATTATCTGAATAGTAAAGATTATGGGATTGGTATTTATATTTGGATTTAGACACTCTAAACCAGTATTAGTTTTATTTAACATATAATAAAAGTAAATTCCCGGTTATTCTACCGTATTTGAGATAGATTTGAAAACTAAATGTAATGTTGGCTTCGGATTATCATGGGTTGTATCCCTTGGTAGCACAGCCATGTCATACTTTGGATTTAGGGCGTAACAAATCATATTTCGGATCTGGGGCGTGACAAATATCAAGCATGAGATTATTTTGCCTGAAGCAGACTTTAAGATCTACATACTTTATGCTGCAAGTTTGGATGGTCTGGGCTGTTATGATGGCCAAATATCAGCCCAGAAATACAAACACATGATCATACTGGAGTTTCAGCCTTGTAACAAAGGTATGTTATGGTTTTCAGTGGAGCTCAAAGCGTTCGAACTCCCAAGTAATAAACTTTTTCTGCGAGTAATAGGTTGGTTCAACGGTTGTTTCAAGGGCTTTATATGTCAAAAATGTCATGCCTATAAATTAGTGATGTGAAGCCCAATAGTTCCACATCGGAAAGACTCGTTCCAGAGCTTGGACATATGAGGCGTGTGTCTCCAAATCCTGCAAACGCGTTTTGGATGGAAAACAAAACCGGAGAGGGCTGAAAGACGCTTGCGTGAAGCTCCGAAATCGGATAATATCTTGCAAGGGAGCCCCGTGCTTCCTCCCTCATGTGGCCCCCACGTGGGCATTGAGTGCCTCACGTGCCTCGCGCAGGCGGGGGCGTGACATTTGGTATCAGAGCCGAGGACGGCTCTTGTCCGATGGTGGAAAGGGTGTGAAGCCCAATAGTCCCACATCGGAAAGACTCGTTCCAGAGTCTGGGCATATGAGACGGGTGTCTCCAAATCCTGCAGACGCATTTTGGGTGGAAAACAAAATCGGGGAGGGATGAAGGACACTTGCGTGAAGCCCCGAAACCGGATAATATCTTGCAGGGGAGCTCCGTGTTTCCCCTCTCATGTGGCCCCCAGTGGGCACTGGGTGCCTCACATGCCCCGCGCAGGTGGGGGTGTGGCAAGTGAAGTGTTATTTGGATTTTTAAATTAGAGTTTTATTCATCATGGTGGATTGCACATGATCTTAAGGGAGGTCTCTTATCTCCCGTATCTTCCATTTCTATTAGTTGGTATCAGATTCTGATACATTTGTCTATATTATCGTGGAGATAGCCTGGTTTGGATAATTAAGAGGGTAAATGGCAGCACTTCTACGACAATGGATCAAGTTCTTGAGGACTTCCTAGGATTCAAACAAAAACTGAACTGAACTTGGAGCATTTCAGAATCCTAAGAAATGACGGTGCTGCTAAGATTCACCATAATCAGCGAGCTCTTGACATTCCTTACATTCCTTGCAAGGAACTAATGGGTTTGGAGAGGTTCCATTGTTACAACAATGAACTAGAGGTAATTCAGTCTTCTTTTTTCGCTCTTATTTAAAGGTTGCAACCAGTGATTTATCTCAAAAAGGATCAGTTGAGCTCTCTATATATCATGCTGATAATATCAATGATGGTTATGCATGTTTTTGGTCCATTAGTCAACGATTTTCATCATTCAAGGAGATTGAACATCACAAAGATTTGAAGATTGAAAAGTGGAATGGAGATACTTCATGTATAGCTCATACATAAATTTAATGGTAACTCTTTGAAGCACATGAATGTTTCTACTTAACATTCTTTATAAAGAATTAATTGTGGGGGATGGTATAAGTATGCATGAATGTTTAGAAATGGTTTTTTGGATCATAAATATTTTAGTTGAAGATGAAAGTCATGTAAGATTGAAATCAATTTCATGCAAGGTAGAACTTGAGAAGTTGTGCTCCTGAACTTGGCCACTTGGGGAAATTCTCTTTTTTCCCCAGAGAGGAAGGACCGATGCAACTCAGGTACCCACTTGAAATTAGGATTTAGTTTTTTTTTCTCAGAGTTATATCTCAAAATATATATTGTTGCTTAAGGAATGCGAGTACTCATTTTGAAGATGTCTTTAGATCCACAAATTCGATGGTTTCAGTCTCATTTGTTTGGTTTTATTTTGATAGTTATTTTATCCCCAGAGAAGCAAGTCCATATCCATATAAATTCACATGATCTTTTCACTTTGACCTTTTAGCAACACTAAATAGGTTGAAACTTGAAAGACGAGGGAATAAAAGAAAGGCATTTACACCCTAAAATTAATTGATCATCGGCCAACTATAGCAAATAGTTAAAACATAAGATGGATCAATATTAATCATTTGTACATGATACTTGAAAGGACCATGTTTGGCCACTTAGCAACTACTCAAGAAGCCATATTTTGATAGTTAACTGTTGAATTGACTTTTTTAATAAGTTAACAGAACAAAAGGACTCATTCAACCACCAAAGAAGGGCTTACAAGGACAAATACCACCAAAAGAGACTATTTATTACTGGAAATAATTACCAATCTGTATCATAAAAGTAAAAATGCTACCTTCACTCTTTATCGTTTATCACACTCTACACACATGAATAATTGACTATCCGGATTTTGGACAGCTTCTGTTGAGCATTGAGAGGATTCTGCATCCATTTTTGGTTTAAATCTCTACAATGACATCCTATTCTATCTTAGAGGAGAACAATTGAGTGTTAAGAGGATTTGGCATCTTAGACTCTTATTGGTTTATTCTATTCTTTAGCATGATGGTTATTCTACTCTGGAGAATATTTGTCGGTGTATTCAATTATATTTTCTTTCATGTAGGGATTCTATTTGCTGCTTTTTCTCTACCTACAAGTTCTTACTTTCGCTTAATATTTTCTTTATTTGCAATATTCACATCCTATTAGAAAGTTTAAATTCTTTTACCAGGCCACTGAACTTGTTTTCCTTGGTTGATTATATCTTTCCGATCAATTTGATCAATTTGACATGCTTGCGATCCTTGATCTATAGACTCATATTTTTCAGGAAATAAGAAGATGAAATGCAAAACACCCATGTAAAATTGATTTATTAGAGAGCAATATCCTGATAATATTTCGGTTCGGTAAAACAACAAAGTAGAGGATTTTATACATATGCTGACTTGTTTTAATAATGTTTGTGGGATCATCACCTTGGTAATTTGTTTGTATTATTAGAGCTTTTATCAAGGGTCATGTACAAAACTTCCTAAAATAAAAAATTAGAAGAACTTGTAATGGAATCTGACCTGTAGCACAGTTGGCTCTTTTACATAGGTACTCATGATCATGTACATAAGTAGCCATGATAATTTGGGCCTCTCTAAGTTATGTTCGAAGTGGAGAATCCACTTCGATCACAGACCTCATGTTCTGTCTCCACCACTTTGTCATCTCCTCTCACCTACCATTGCAAGGAAGAGTCGACGAAGTCATGTGATGCCAATTGAATGGTTAATTAGTTACATGCACTTCTCTGCAGAATCCGATGAAATACTGGTATCTCTTGCAAATCCTTTCGACCCATTCTTAAGGTACAATACAGCATCTCAAAACCGGTGACACTTAAGGTACCTCTCACAAACTAGAACCATTTTTTTCTTCTTGGTACAACGGCTGCTCACACTTTTCTAGTATAAATGCAGCTGGCAGGATCAAGAAAGAAAAAGTGATAAAGCAGTGGAGGAGTGGCCCCTTGGTGGGTTCAAAGGATCTTTCAAAGTGCTGGGCAGCAAAAGCTGCGATCCAATCTGCAGTCCTGTTCACCTTCCAGTATATATGTACAGTCTAGAAGGTGCTGTAGTCCTCTACCATCCAACGGATATAGTAGAGTAGAGAATTTCTATCTCTTCTTCGTCCCTCATCCCGTATCCACTTGACCATTGTCTGTGTCCGGCCAGTTTAATGGGAGATGTGTTGAGTCCATTCCACGACCTGGCCCGACAAGCTCGGCTCTCCCCCCGTGCCCGCGTCCTTCGTACGGTCTACTCCGGTCCGATTCGATAACCGGTCGAACAGAGTCAGGTTTCCTCCGGTTCGCTTGACTCCGCCCAATGCCCTGTTCCGGTTCCCATCCAGCGGTGGCTTATTTATCGAGAAGAACATTGATCTTTTTGGGCTTCGACGGCAGCAAGGGAGGGAGAAAGAGAGATCGGGTGCGAGGTAGGGACTATCGTGCACTTCCCACTCTGGGAATGGAAACCCTAGATCTATTCAATGTTTGCTATTTATTCAATGTTTGCTATTCGGTTTTGATTTGTTCTATTTTTTTTTTGCTGATTTTGCTAGGGTTTCCGCGATCTCCGCTGAGATGGCGACGAAAATTAAATCTGCGGCAGCTGGAGGTAGATTTCGTTCTTTTCTTTCTAGATCGGTGTGTAATGTTGAAATAATGTGAAGTTTTGCTCGAGATTTGATTGGAAAAAAATGCAAATATTGAAAATCTTGAACTTTTTTTAGCCACCATGAATAAAATGCACCCTGAATGGGAAATTTAGAGATTGGCGCATGCTTCTAGGATTTATTTCCCGTTTTTTGAAAGGGGGGAGAGAGTTCGGTTTCATTCTGGTGCACCTCTATTGAATGTAAGCAGATCACCTGCGATTATGATCTATGTATATGGACGATTTTATGGTCAGATGGGTGCCTGAATTTTTGCAAAGAGCATAAATTTGTTCAAGTGAGTTCATCTACTATTTGTGTTTATGCCCTGTCTTTAGGGCATTGATGTTCAAACTGTTATCCATGAGTATAGGTGCTGTTTACACCCAAAAATTAATCGGCTATCGGCCAATTATAGAAATGGTCAAAAATATTATACCCATCAAGCTTTGGTTAATCAATTTATGCATGACACTTGGAAAGATTATGCTCAGCCACTTTTATAAGAGGCAACTATGGGTAGTTTTTTGCTCGAATTTACTTTCTAAAGAAAGTTATTTGGACAAAAAAGAAGTTAATCATGCAAGGAATTGCTGAAAACCACCATGAGAGTTACAAGGACAAGAAGCAACCATCCAAGGGAAGTTATTGCTGGAAATAACTTCCTAAGGTAGCAAGAAGATCTCACATACACTCTCCCTCACAACCTTACCCAAGACTACAATAGATCTACCTCGGTATCTACACCAAATGGGCTACATCAGCCTGTTATCATAGAGCTAGGATTCTTCTCTAGATTAGTGGTTCGATCTACTCTTCATATTAATTTTGGGGTGCCAAAGATGCTTAAGATCAGATCGAATGATGGTTAAGTGTTCTCCCTCTTTTTGTCTTTCTCAATTATGTGCGTTCGATGTTTAGTGTTGCATGAATTCAGATTAAATAGAGGTTGATTCAATCCCGTTCATTTAATATTGTTCATGCTTTTAGTGCATATTTTAGTTTTCCTTTTCTTTTAATCCCTCGGCAATATTGTGTCTTCTTATGTGAGTCATGAAAAAGAACCTAGGCATGCCTTTCATCCATCCAAATCAAGTTCAATCAAGAGAGGAATATTAGAATGTGAAACAGGTCCAATACTCTTTTTTTGTAGAATAGGTCTGAGAATAATTTGTTTTTTGAATTTGATACCAGCATTATTTTTCTTTTAAAGAAATGAGACTTGGTATATTATTGACTTTCAAGTAAGATGGTTGAACACTCATAATGTTGCATGAGCATGATTATAAGTATTGGCTTGAGATATGTGTCAAGGTTTGTGTTTTGAAAGGGGAGAAAATAAGACCTGAGGACATAGTGATTTTTATGATAGATTTCGTTGTTCTGCTAAAACCATAAGATTGTTGGGTCATAGATTAGTATTCATCATGGTGTTCTTCTATATAAAAAATTACGAGTATAAGATTGTATGGTCATAAATTAGATAGTTGGGTCATTACATGAATATAGTGATCTGATATGAGCCTAACTTTCTGAAAAGCATAATTTTGTTTGAAATGAGTTCATGCAATATCTGCTCGTATGCTGTCCTAAGGGCATGGATGCTCTACTCTTTTCCATGATTATATGCGCAACTCTCTATTTTTTGTAAAGTAGGTCCCATAAAAAATTGGTCAAAATTTGATACCCAGCCTTTCTTCTTCAGAGAAATAAACATGGCATATGAACTTTTTTTTTAAGATGCTTGAAAACCAGTAATGGTTCTTGAGCATGACCGTAAATATTGTTTTGGTATATGTTCATGGTTTCTATTTAACAAGAGGGGAAAATAATATTTGGAGATAGATTTTATTATTTTCATAGAATCATAACATTGTTGGGTGATATAATAGCATTTGTTATGGTGTTATGCTCCTATATACAAAACTTGAAAAGCATTTCTTAGTATGATAATTGATAATTCATGCCTAGCACTTTCGAAGTTGTTGACTTGCATTAATTCTATGCTCTTGATCTTCATTTTCTTTTAGATTTTATGCATGATTTTCCATTTTTGTGAGTCCAAATTATTCTATGGACCTCATATGAGTTGTGGTAAGATTAATGTGTTATAATGAAAGACATATATTTAAAAATATGATCTTGTTGGGTTCTCGATGTCAAGAGTAATCTTGGAAGACTTTGCTTGTACCCAGAACACTTTCATTCATGGTTCGTCATACCGGCCTGAATCAGACGGTACAGGACGTACCATATCATACCAGTTCGGTACCGGTATCCGGTATAGATGGCGTACAGATACTCGGTACGTTAAAAAGATCTCGTACCATACCGTACCGGCACAGTGCTAGTGTGGCACCGGTACAGAGTCCGATACTGAGACGACGATGAACCGTGCTTTCATTTTAACTCCTGTGAATTCTAAGTTTGGCTTAACCCTAAAGAAAAATTATCATCTCTATATTG
>JAOXJJ010000725.1:17139365-17151553 GCA_025769935.1 Phoenix roebelenii | reverse complement strand
CCATAAAGACAACAAATCAGAATTTGACTCTTCTCACTTTTTGTCTTTTGGTGGCACTATAATTTATCATGTGTGAACATGCAGTGATTGTATTTTTCATCAATAAAAAGCTTATGGCATAATGAATCCATCCCAACAACATATCAGAAGCCAGTAGATCATTATCAGTTACTGGTGCATAAGATGGTTTCCCTTCCATGTCAACAGAGCATGCCACCCGTCCCATAGGAGGTAGTTTAAAACTCTCGAAAGCTCGTTCTGGTTTGAAACCATGCAGGCTGTATCCTAGGGCTTTAAATGGGGCTTGCCTGTATGCCTCAGCTGACGCCATTCTAAGCAATCGAATGCGTTCCTGTTTAGTGTTGAAGAAAAGTCTTCACAGACTGAAGTACATGGCGTCTCTGAAAGGAGCTCCTTTGCAACAACCTACCAGAAGCAACGAAGTAACTGTACGGTTGTCAAAGAGACTGTCATTGTGCTATAATTGATAACAGAGCCATACAACCCAAATTAAATTGTCCCTGGTGATACCTTGGTGCAACGTTCTCCAAAGTCTCTGAGCTATGGCTGACCTGAGAAATTTGAAGTGTCATGAGATCGAGAAATTTCTAACTCGCTGTAAGGATGCAACTAAATCAATGCATATTGCATAGAATGAAGTTGTATAACAAAATACAGAGCATGTGCTTATGTGCTTAAACAACACACGCACCATTACCAGAAATAGGCGTTATGACAATGAAACTACATCCCAATCCATCACTTAGTCCGGTAATAGAGACCTGAGATTTCCATGATCTGAGGCGGGAGTTTTCAATCCGGTCAGTTGGCTCTTCAAACAACTTGAGTATGAATTCTGACCAATGAAAACAAAGAAGAAAATAAAGCTGGAAATTAGGGACTTGGGCAAGCTAATATATATATATATATTACTGTGGTCCGGAGTATTATGTGGAGCTCCTTAAGCAACCACTAATCACCTTCTTATTCATTGCTCCTATTCCAAAGAAGTTTGGTTAGCTGTCAAAAAGTGCATTGCCTGGAGAGGTTAGCCAACTTCCTTACAGACATTGTAGACAACCTGGAGATGAGAGAGGATCCATTATTTTCATAGAGTATAGAATCAAATGGTGCTTGTGTATTGTTGGCAAATTTGGTTGGAAAGAAACTGTAGGGTGTTCCTGAAGAAGAAATCCCCAATCAACCGAGAAGGGAAACATAGGACAAAATCTTAGAGAGGAAGATTGACACTCTACTCAGTCATTAAGATCATCTGTCTTCTACATCATCCTGTATTTATCCTCTGTACTTGTACCTGATATTCGTTTCCATCTCTTAGTAAAATATGGGGAAAGGTCTTCCTTCCTCCACTTAATAAAAAAAAATGAATTTTTGGGCACCCCTGAACTGTGTGCATTCACATCTCTATTTTGTATTTATCTGAAATTTTTTGAAAAATGAAACAATGCGCATCACCTTTTCTGCTAATAGAAGTGTTTCTTCAAATGTTGAACTTGAGAATCATCGCTTCTTTATCTAAAAGGGCAGTTTACATGGAATCCATCATTCGGTCAACAAACTTAATGCAAACGTGAATTTAAGGCCCACGTATCTCGTAATGGAGAATCCAGCTTTTGATGCTGCATCTTAATGGACATTCTGAGGATGCAAAAAGTTTTCTCAGTAGCTCATCTCCTCATCACAGGTTTGCTCTCATGATTCATGAACAAATAATAGCGAATTTTCCATCTCCAGGTAAAATGTTACAATCCCCTATCAAATAAATTCCTAATTCTCCATTTGGGGCTTCTACTCTGACATTGACAATTTAAAATTGGTGGGTCGAACCCACGAGGGTCAGCTAACTCCAAAAACCTGCCCTCAGCTCAGATTGCAGGCTGCAATGGTAAGAAAAGGAAACAGAATTACACAAGCATGGTATCATCTAGTAAGATCTTTTTTTAATGGAAAAGTAGGCCAAGTAAATAGCCACCCAGCTTTTATTGAAGATGAAAAAGTATTTACAAAAGGAGTGAGATCAAGTGATCAGTTACAGTAGCAGAGAATTGATGAACCAAAATTGGGAGCATCTCCAGCATCAAGAACCTCAAATGTGTAAAACCCCAGGAGCAATCTCATCAATCTACAGCTCTTCATTCTCCTTAGCCATGAGCCGGTCGAAAGTGTTTGCCGAAGAAGACCCAGTGACTATAGTTTTCAGCCATCCAAGTAAGGGAGTTGGGGATGACACCATCAGTTTTCCAGTAGCAGAGACCAATTCATGCCAGAGCCTGAGCTGTGCCAGAGTCTGTGCCAAAGCCCATGCCACCAGTCATCTTCAATTGCTAGAGATACCAAAAAGGTGCAGGTAGAATTCAGTGGTCGACCAGATGATTGTGAACATGCCTCACCCTAGTCCACAGCAAAATCTGCAAGAGTGCTGTGTCTACATATTAGTGACCAATCATTGAATGTATGCAGTGCTTCGGTGGCAATTGAGGCAATGGGTCTGTGCTTGTTAAGGAAAAGTCTGGCGTTCCTTTCTCTCCAACAAGACCAAGCCACGGCTACGAGCACCATTAGTATAATGTGCTGGCTGTTCTTAGCAAAGTTCTGCTGGACCCATTCAGTGCAGAGATAGTCGAAAGAGGATTGTGCATGAAGAACCCCCAGCTCTGAGCAGATTGCTTTCCAGATGGTGCTGAACATTGGGCATGTGGAGAAGATATGCGCTGAACATCCAGTAAGACCTTACATCATATTTTGTGACACCCCAAACTACTCATATTTAACTTCAACAACTGCAATTTATCATCCAAGGATGCATGCAAATGCACGGCGATCACATTTCTCAGCAATAAAAACAAAAAATAGAAAAATATAAATGGGAGGAAAGGAAAAGAAGGGAAAAAAATGCGCAAACTTGTGGCATTCCAAATTAGAGTCCATTACAGCATTGTCAGGATCCTATGAAGTGCTTTCAAGTTTAGAACATTTGGAAGCTGGCTTCCTTGCGGAACTGATTCGCAGCATATCCTGGGGTTTCAAATTGAGATGATTAGCAAGACTATTTCTTAGGTGTTTAAAACTGATTCAGGGCTCAGCTCAGGGACGTAAAGTGGTTTGAAACAGTTTTAACATACTGAAGCTTGTCGCATCCTTGAAGTTGGCTGGTCCAATGCAACCTATCAGAAGAATTGAATGACTGATCAGGTGCTAGAAGATGAAAACACTTTGAACTGAATTTGTTGTGAAAGCCATACGCTACCAAATCTAAATCGTGAATAAGTAGTGATACCTTGGCACAATGCCTCCTAGAGTTTCTCATCTCAAGCTAACCTTCGAAATTTAAAATGCCAGGTAAGAAATGGAAATTTTTCTACTTACCTGCAAGGATGCGATAGATGAATAGAGTGCAATTAGATGACAAAATACAGAATGTGTGCTTCAAGCCTTAAAACACAGGTACCGTTACTGAGATCTAAAAAGAGAATTCCCAATTAGACCAGTGAGCTCTTCAAACAATTGAAATATGAATATGACTAAAGAAAAAAGAAGGAAAAGAGCTGGAAAATAAGGATTTACATAAACTGTTGTCCTCATATAATATTGCGGTCAGGCCGTTAATATATGAATAATGCAAAATATTACTGACAGATAAAGGATAGGAAATGAGAGTGGACCTAAACAATGGAAGTAGTAGTGGCTTTGTCGTACCATCTCATAGCATTTCCAGATTGATATGCATGTGGGGGATGTGAACAGTCATTGGCCAATCAGCTCCTTACTCTAAAGGCAATGCTCATCTGGCATCTATTAAGTTTAGCAAAATCTTGACTGGTACTTTTGCAATCTTGATGTTATCCCAAACTTGCACAAGTACATACATAGTGATTACATTTTTTTAATGTCATTAACAAACCAAATATCATCCATCCTCGAAAAATAACCTGAATCCCATCAAATTCCCAAATGAGCCTCCATTATAGCAACACACCAAGAGACATCAATCAGTTGCTAATGCAAAGATTGACCACAAATCAGGCTGTGATTGTTTGTACAAGCCATACACTCAAAAATACATGTGCATGTATCAGTATGCTGTAGCTTGACGCAATGCCCTCATAAAGCTGGTGGTGGCATGACCTTAGAAATGTAAACAAGTACAACGTAGGGGAAAAAATTGATTAACTGCAGGATTGCCATCACACTATATGATAAGATTGCTAGATCACAAAACAAAATACATACTTGTGGGTTAACAGGATATAACATGGGACTTCATATACCTAGAGGTAGCACGATATCTCATACAAGGATCAAATTGTCCTTAGGTGCCATAGACTATCTTTGGAACTTCAATCAATGTGTTACTTGCACAAACAATAGGAACTGGATTTCTCAATCTGAGATTAGATTACAGAGAGGTTACTGAGCTCTTTAAGCAATAGAATATCTAATCAATTGTGAAAAACAATGATTATAATAAAAAAGAACAAAGGGAGGGCAGATAATATTGGCCGGCATAAGCTGCTGTCCTAGTATATTACTAGAATTTGAAATCATTAATACGCAAAGCAAATGTAAAGTGTAATTGAGGGATGTGTACAAAAGCTAGAAAGCAGATCATATACCTAAGACATAGAAGTAGCAGCCATGTCTGAGCTTTCTTCTTGCGGCATTTGTATGGTCTTGTGGTCAATACATATGCAAGGTACATGGCAATGTTATGCCAATCTGGTCCTCCCTCCTTTTGGTACCGTTCCTTCAACAGCCGGCATCCCGAGAAATGCAATTCTTTAAGTGAGGCAGCCAAGAGATTCTCTGGCAATAACATGACCTCAGGACAGTTGCATATGGTCAACTTCTTGAGCAAGGAAAGGGTTACCAAATTATTAGGCAGATGCTGGAGATTGTCACAATTAGAAAACTGCAGCTCTTGGAGAGAGGTTAGTTGCCGAAGCCACATCTCCTGCTCTTCACTTAAGCAAACAAGATGACTGCAACTGAAAATCTTCAGAATCTGAAGCGCAGGTAGGCTTCCCAGGAGAATCCCAAGATTGTTGACTAGGAGGCTGTCATCCATATGTAGTTCATTGAGAGATAGCAAACCCTGGTTCTGATGCGGTTGCTCTGGGTGTAATGACTCGCATAACTTTGGACATCCTGCAATCTCTAACTGCTTCAGATCAGTGAGGGACTATAATTCCCCTTGGAAACTCAGCTCTGGGCAGTTTGAAAGGCATAAGTCTGTAAGGGCAACCAGGTTAGACAAAGACAGAGATGTCATGTGTGGGTAATGAAATCTTTAACATGGTGAGCGAGGTGAGTCTTTGTAGACATTCAGGTAATGCGCTGCCAAGGTCACCACATGAGTTGATTTTGAGCTCTGTAACTGGTAAGTTTAGCATGAGGAGGGCAAATTTTGTCGACTTCAAACATTGCTCTATATGGAGTTTTTGGAGGCAAGAAAATAACCGCTGGCCTTGTACTTCTGATCACTCCTCAAATTCCTTCAAGTCTTGTAGTTTCAGATCCTCCAAAGATGGAAACGCACCATTAACACCGCCATAGAGTTCAACACCAATTTTTCTCAGTGCAGGCAATGTTTCAATATGCAGGACCCTGAGAGAGGGAAGTTGCCCAAGGGGTGGAAGGCTTGTCAACTTGTCACAAGAACTTAGATGAATAGATTTTAGACTAGTGAAACGTTCTCTATTGACCAGCCAACTTGGAAACATATCGCTATCATAACCCTTGATTACTAGTTCCTTGATATCACAATAAGGTTCGAGCCCTTCAAGTAGCCCTTTCAAGTTAAGTGTATTTTCGCTTTTTGAAAATACTTTGACTATTCTTGTTAAAATGAAGCCGGATCTAGTCACTGGCCCATCCTTTATCTCAAAATAAAGATGCGGTGCATCAAGGTGCCTCTTTTCCCTTAGTTTTATATTCATGGCCTCTTCCTTGCTATCAATATTCCCAAGATTCTGAATTAATAGCTGCCCTTGAAGTTCTTTTAGGTCCTTTAATTCTTCTATCTTGTGACCCTTCTTCTTTCCAACGTGGAATTCCTTTAGTTCTTGATGGCAAGCAAGTTTCCCAATCCCAGATATTAGAGAAACTGTCTTAGATTCTGCACATAAATGGTGCAAGTTGGTCAATTTGTTCATGCCTTCAGGTAACTAGCTCATTAAAATTGCACAGCTGCAAGTTCAGCACCTGTAGATGGTAAGGCTTACAAAATAGCTTCGGCAACCAACAGATTTTAGTGTTAGAGATATCCAGGTACCGTAGATGTGACAAGTGACCCATAGCTTTTGGCAGTTTGCTGATTTCTGTGTTACTGTGAGATAAATCCAACACTTGCAGGCTTTTCGAGTATTTTAAAATGCTCTTAAGAACCTTATAAAATTAATCTGTTTCATAATTGCCAAAGAAAAAAATGGTTCTGAAATTTTCAACCATGCTCAAATCATTAAATGCATCCAATTTGCTAGTTGTAACAGTTAGATGGCGCACTCCTGGTTGAATTTGTTCAGTCTCATCATTGATCACAAAACAATCATCCGAAGAAAGATATACTGGCAACTCTCTAATTATATCATGCACAAAATACTCATTTTCAGTTTCAGATCTTCTTTGGAAGAAATTCCTATCTACAAGTTCAGCAAATACCTGCCTCCCTATATCCTCTATTCTCATTTCCCCCCCGGTCTTGGGCTGGATGAAACCCTGAGCCATCCACATGTGTACCAATGGATATTCCTCGAATTTGTGACCGCTGGTAAATATGGAACAATAAGCAAAGCATAGTTTCTGAGTTGCATCTAGGTTTTGATAATTCAATCCCAGAGATGGTAGTACATCTTTTAAAACTGCTTCATGTTCCCACCATTTACTATTCAAGAATGTCTTCCAGTAATCCAAATCCAGATTGGACCTTAACAGATTTCCCAATGCATTTGCTGCCAGAGGTAAGCATCGTAGTATAGACATTTTCCTACCAATTGATTGTAAATCTTGCCTTGTGTGTTCTTCAAGAATCTGACCACCAAATGCGCGTTGTTCTAAAAGTTTCTGATAGTCATCTTCCTTTAGAACATCTAGTTTTATAGGGTCCATAGTGCACATGATTTTTGCTACTCTTTTATATTGAGTTGTTATCAATACAGTGCTTCTCCTTGCCCCACGTGCTAAGGCTCTGTGCAGTTTATCCCAACCATTTATGTCCACATTCCATACATCATCAAGGACGATCAAAAACCTATGCTCCCTCATCATACTCTCAAGTTTCTTCAACATATCTTCCAAAATAGCATTAGCATAATGATGATCATCTACAATTTCTGGTATTGGACTTTCATTGTTGGACTTTAATATCAAGATTATTAGACACGTCCAACCACCTTTTCAGTGAGAAATGATTCTCCTGACTTCTGTCATTAGGGAAAAGCCTCTCATGCATAAAAATATGCCTTGCAAGCGTAGTTTTGCCGACACCCCCCATGCCTACTATGGGAAGGACAACGAAGCTCTGAGTACTACTAGTTCCCTCCTCTCCTCTGTAAAGAGATAAAATATTAGGTATCCATAGAGTATCAGCATATCAGGATTAGCAGTGATCCAAAGTTCAATTATGCATATCAAATTAAATGGTTGTATTCTAAATCAGTTTGTCCATGCAACCAGATATGAAGCAATATGATATAGTCATATGAACCAGATTGCATGTTCAAGTTGTCAACCCATGAGAATGTTCTGTGGAGACTATGTTAGCAACCATGTTCTGCTGGAATCCCTTGAGAAGGTTTTCAGAAACTTTGAACTTGGCATACTTCAGCAAATTTGTAACTTCATAACCTTGTCAGTCGGCATCATTTTGGCATAAATTTGAACTTTAAGTTGCAAGACATGAGGTTAGAATGAGAACCTTTAAGTTAGGTCCACATATATACCAAATGAGCTTATCAAGTAGTAAAGAAAACAATTAACAAAAAACTAAGTTTTCATTCACTAGGGATGTACACAAAGGGTAGCCCTAAGCTCCTGCTTTCTTGCATTGTCATGGACGAACAAATAGGAGGTAACATGGGTTATTGGTTGATGATATAACGTTGGTAAAAGAACATAAAATTGGGGGAAAAAACAGCTTTTGATGATCAAAGAGAGTCATAGCTAACACATAGTACATGGAATAGAAGCATATTACATAAATGCCTAAGAACAAAATAGACAAAAATAACTAAATTTGAATATATTATATGGAATATTAAAGTGGTTGATAGGTAAACTCAATAAATATACATAAGAAATGCAGATGAAGTGAAGATGTACTTGGTTGTTATGCAGGATCTCAAATGCCTTTGCATGTGAAGAGAAAATGATGAGATGATAGTAAGTCTGACATTTCTATTATAGTTGAGAATGTTAGACAATTGGTAAGGCCCATGATTCAATTATGAGCCTACAAGATAAGAAATGTTGAACTGAATGTGTTACAAAAATTAAAAACGATAGCTCACATATGCCTAAAAACTTAAAATAGATAGCCAATGAATGAATTTGTTGAAGTCAGTGAAGGATTTTAAACCAATAGATTATGTAATGATGGAGCACCAAGTGAGATGGTAAGGTCCAGGTCTGTGAAAATTTTCATAGGTTCTCATAAGGAAAGGAGCCTGGATTTGTCAACATGTCAAAGGGGAAAACATAGAAGACGAGATGAAACTTGATTGTCAGGAAAGATTCTAGAAGGCTTTCCTTATGGAAGATGGGAATCTAATTATGTCTGAATGATGAAGATTTTAAGATGTCTACACCAAACAGCTTACATAAGAATTGTTGCCAAAAGCCTTCTTTTGCATTTTTTCCCTATTAAAGATACGAGAAATCTCAGCAAAAAATCCTAAATATGACTCTAAGTTCCCCGTGCTATTTCTGTACAACTATAAATCACAAGCATGATATGTGAAATAATCAAATGAAAAGGAAAAACGTCTTACAGGAGTTAAAAATCCTACTTTTTTGGACTGCCAATCCTTGGGCTTCATAAATGCAAGCAATGCAGAGATGCCAATACCTATACCTATGTTGACAAACTCTTCATCCAAGGTAGGTAAAGAAAGCTGATCATGTGAAAACTAGCTCAACATACAGAGATTCATACATGATACATCATCAAACATTATCATGTAATTACATAGGAATAGTACCTGCTGTTAAAGAAATGTATCAAGGATAAGGTTGCTACAAATGGAAAAACTTCACCTAAGGTACATGACTTGAAATTTTGAGAAAACTGAGCTGGGATAACGTAGACATTGAAAGAGTCTTGAAATCAAATTTTTGTGATGATCGCACATTCACACGCACAAAAAAAAAAAGCAAAATCAATGAGCACAACTGCACATGTGCCTGATAATAAATTTGTGACAAAAAATTGTTTTCTTACCCTAAAACAATGAAATTCCTAACTGCTAATCCCAAACTAGGAAATAATGTTGCTACATATTTGCTGTTTGTATTATGGATGCTTCATGCTTCTGTATTTTCATGATTTCACTCCTTCAAGCTATTAAAAAGCAAAACAACAACAGAATCTGTCAAAGTGAGGTTGCTTATATATTACATCTATTCATATTTATATCATGTCAGGATTCTTGTCTAAATGTATTGCACACATCAATACCTGAACTATTAGACTGAGCAGAAGTTTTGGTGTCAGCATAGCTGGATCCACATTCACAAAGTTTCAGTTTTAGCATCACTAAGATTTTTAAGAAGCCCAACCAACAAAAAGTCCCCAGATAAAACATTCAAAATTCAGAAGCATATTTGTAAATTTAACACCACTTCCGGTAATAGATGATAAGTTTTAATAAAATATAAAATATAAACTGGCTGCCAGATACTTCCACATAGTTCAAGAGACAACAGAGGGAACATCTATTATAAGATCAATGTTCTCCAAAAGAGAACATCAAATGACTTCTGTACCTTCAATTTCGTGAGTTTCTATGACGATAGTTCTCTGCTATAGCATCCATGGACAGTTAAATCTTCAAGAAGTTGGAGATTACCCAATTTGATGTATCATAAAATTCAAAATCGTCCCAGAATCCACAGGCAAAACAATGTCAATATCTACTATATCATGCTTTGTAGGGAAGAGGAGCCATGAATTAAGACGACAAACATTGACATACCTAGAATGGAGAAAAAGAAACTTGGACATGGAATTCTGAACTTGTCCTCATAAAGCATGAGATGACTGGCCAATGAATCTAACATTGGTGTCTGCATCGTCTGCCAAGGGGACAAATGCTGGGTTGGAGCCAGATCCACAAATACCTCCAACAAGAGGCTCACTGCCAATGACTCGATCCATTGGCAAGAAGGAGAGGATCTGGTGGAGCAAAGAATCTGGCAAAATACTGTCTTATCATACGCATTCACACACTTCTGTGGCTTGCGGAGAGGCAATATCTCTCAGCACTCCTTATATTCTTTCACTTATTGCGTGCGTACAACTCTGCCTAATGATCCAAGATATCCAATTTCATCCAATTAGGCTTCGCAAAAAATGCCGCATCCCTCCCATCCAAATAAAATAAAAAAAAATTGCAAATAAGTTCATGGGAAAAAGAACAAAAAGTCAACCAAGCCATGGTCAGAACAACACAATATTACAATTGCCTAATTCCTAAGTGTCTGATGCTCCGATGATTGGTGATAAAGGCTTCTTTAACTCGACCATAAGAACCTCTTAATCACCCTCACCAATATTTCGTTAAAAAAGAATCACGTATGTAGAAACTTTGAGATCTTTGTTACCGAGTTTCATTACAAGAGATCTATTAATTCAGAGCATAGGGATCCCGAAATGGGCCGGAAACTCTGAATCTAAAATAGGATGAGACAATAAAAGATCAAGGTAGATGATATTGGACAGTCAGCCGCAGAGGGCATGATTTGGAACCTCAATTTATAGACAGATTTTGGAGATTGGAGGTATTTTTTTTGTGTTGGGGTTTACGCATAGAAGAGGATTAGGATGGAGAGTAATATCGAGGAGAATTAGGGTTCATAAGGATCACCTGCACCAAATGAGAAGCGAAGGAAGAGCCCATGGAGACGGCCCTGGCTTTGGAGAGAGGCTGCTCACCATGGATTCAAAAGGCTTCCCTGATTAGCCTCGCATAAGACATCAGCGAATTGGACGTAGGCCTATTAACGAGTCGAGCCGAGCTCTGTATTAGGCTAGAGCTTGCTTGGCAAAGCAAAGGCTCGGACTTGAGCTCGTAAAGCTCGTTTCAATTACGAGCTTAAGCCCGAGCCCGGGCTCGATACGAGGTCGGGCCCAGGCTCGATACAAGCTCGGGCTCGATACAAGCTCGGGCTCGATACAAGCTCGGGCTCGGTACGAGCTCGGCACTAAAACTTACTAGTATCCAAATTACATACTACCAACTCAGCACCAAAACTTGCAATGCATTATTTTCTGGAATTCAATTATCAGGAATCCCATCAAAAAAAGACTCAATTGCCATAGGATTTGTTGGAGCCATACCCAACCTTGTTTAATTTTGGTGCAAATTTTTAGTTAGCTAGCAGTCAGAAGGAAAAATTCTAACAGGCAACACTCCAATCAAAAGGAATATACGCCTGCACCAACAAAGTGCCCATTTTGCAACACATCCATGAAACAACCAATCACCTCTTGCTCAAATGCTCCTTCTCCCATGTAGGTTGGGCTCCTTTCAAAAGATGTATACATATCCAGAGGGCCTTCTACAACATAATTTTATGGATAATATGTCAATATCCTACAAGCTTCCAGCTTATACCTAATCTATGTGGAATTTAAGTACCATGGAAAGCGAAAGCCCACATTTCTCATCCAAACATGGACCATGGCATATAGATATATATTAGAAAAATTCAACTATCTCATCGAAAAGAAAAACAAATGATTAGATACTAGATATTTATTCATCATCGCATATGCTCTATACTTATTCTCCTAAGCAACCAAGGCCAAAAAGTACCTTAGGAATAGGTGGAGAAAAAATGTTATACGCATAAAAAGGAAAACAACCATAAGATTATAAGTAGAAACCTTGTTTAAGTTTAAGCCAGTCTCTTCTTCTCTGAACTGCCATTCACCATCCAGTGGCAGATTGGCT
>JAOXJJ010000725.1:17085731-17116545 GCA_025769935.1 Phoenix roebelenii | reverse complement strand
GGGGGGGGGGGGGGGGGGGGGGGGGGGGGGGGGGGGGGGGGGGAAACCTGGGATCGGAGGTAGGGGATGAGGACATAGGCCAAGTGGTCAATGTGGAATGTGTTGCACAGAAAAAAAAATGCTGACTCCTAAGTGAGAAAAAAAAATCTTCATGCCTATTAAACGGACAGGAGAGAGCAAGTTAGAGCCCTCTCTAAAATTCAAAAAGAAATTGGGTTAGGGTTAGGGGTAGTGGGAACATTAGAATTTCGGCAGGTGTTGAGGGAGGAACCAAGGTTGAAGAGGTGGGAGAGGAAGCGGACGCGGTCAAAAAGGCTGGAGGAGGGAAAGATCTAGGATCGGAGGTAGGAGATGAGAAGGAAGCTGGAGTGGTGGACGTGGGGGTGGCCATTCTTGACAACCATGTCGCAGGTCAGGGCAAGGAGTACGACGACTAGAGATTAGGGGTAGAGCTTGAGAAGCCACTAGGTGCTGCAGGAAATGAGTATTGATTCCCATCATCCAAGCAGCAATATTATCGCCCAGTCCCAATATGGTACGAGATATTTAAATTTTTAATACTTTAATAATATAAAATAAATATAGATATTTTATATGCTTTATTTAATTTCTTTATATTTTGATATTATTTTAATAATTATTTATGAATTAAAAAAATTAACAGAGGCATTATGTATTCTATATAATATTTAAATCTTTAAAATATTTTACATTTATTTATTTATATATATATATATTGGATATAGTTAGAGATTCTAAAATAACTTTCAAACATATGGTCTTTATGTAGCTGGTGAGTTGTCTGCAGGTTTTTTTTTTTCGGTGAATCGACTGCTCACACTACCTTAGCATAAGCACAGTCAGCTACATCAGCATCAAGCAAACAACACAAAACAAAAGGAACGAAAGACTGCTGAGTCTAAAAAAGTCTCCAGAGTGTTGTGCAATGAAGGGGGTGATCCAGTCAGCAGCTTAGTTTGCCTCCCGCAAGACATGCTTTTGGAGAACCCGGCACTCCCATAGCATCCAACGAATGTCGCCCAAAAGCGGATGCTCCACCTCCTCCTGCCCCTCCTCCCTTAGGCGCACCATCAGGGAAGCTGAGTCTTCCTCCAAAACGATGCAACCAGCCTGCAAAACATATCTCACATAAGAAAGCCCCTTCTAGGCTGTCCTGAGCTTTGCCCCAAAAGCCAAGGCCTCGAAAGAACGGTGCCCACCTGCTGCATTCAGCCTGGTGCCATGATCTCTTATGACAAAAGCCACTCCCAACCGATCGGCACTGCCGGGCAGACTCTCATCGAAGTTCATCTTTAGATAGCTAGGGGGTGGGAGCTTCCAAGAGACAAAGCCAAACCTGAGAGCTGTGGTAGCGAAGAGGGGGTTCGAGATGTCCCCGGCTATCGCAGATGAATCCAACTCAGCAGTCTCCATGATCTTCACTGCCTGACAAAGGGCCCGTTCTACAACAGACCTCAAGGGAGCCCTCCTCCCCTCAAACACTCTGGCAATTCTATCCATCCAAATGTGATACGTTAGGTAGATGGCAGCAATACCCCACCTTGTAGTACTCGGTGATCGAAGAGCAATCTTCATTTGCCATAGAAAGTCCTCCACACTAAAAGTACGGTCCGGCAAGGGGAAAGATGCCCTCCTCCAAACCTAAGCTGCCCGTGGGCACTCAAATAGCACATGGCTAGTAGTCTCCATCGACTCTGGGTAGCCCACACACATCGGAGAGACCCCCACCCTCCAGGCCAGCATCCTTCTGGTTGGCAGGCAGTCCTAAAACATCTTCCAAATGAACAATGCCACCCAAGGGTGAGCCCGCACCCTCCAAATCCACCTGCCCTCACAATGCCTGGCCGGTTCACCCCCCGGTGCCTGAATATCCGCTGCCCACACCTGCCTATCCATCCCAACCTAAGGAATCGGAGTGGCAAGTACCCACTCCGCTAGCTGTATCCCAAAAACCTCTCTGATCTCGGCCTCATCCCACCGGCCCTTGCCAGGGATCATCAGATCACTGACTCTGCGACCGGCCAGCCTTGTAGAGTCAACCAATGTTGGCATCCTACAAAGCGGTAGCTATGCCAGCCACCGGTCCTCCAAAATATCAATGGATCACCCATTCCCAACCATCCACCTGATCACCGGAAGCACTGAGGACCTGGAAGGACAAATCTCCCGCCAAATGAAGGAACAGTGGCGCCCACTCTGGAGCTCCTCCCGCATGGAGTGGCGACCATACTTCACCCTCAACAAGATGCAACACAGACTGTCTGGCTCTCGAAAAAACCTGGCTGCGCACCGTGCTGCTAGAATCTCCCGCCGCGCCAACAGTGACTGAACTCCCAAGCCCTCATGCCTGAGAGGCCGATAGACCACCTCCCATGCGACCAGATGAATGCCTCTTCTACCCTCTCGCCTGCCCCATATGAAGTTCCTGAACAGCTGCTCCAGAGTCCTCAACAAAGAGATCGGCACCTGAGTATACGCCAGCAAGTACATCGGAATCAAACTTAGAATCGACCGCACCAGGATGATCCAGCCCATCATGAAGAGAGCATCCACCTGCCATCTCTCTAATCTCTATCTGATGCTTATCTCAACCTTGGAACAGTCACTACACCAAAAACGCCGGCATGTGATGGACCCAAATCTGCAGTTTTTAACGTCTAAAATCTTTTCGTACTTTCAAAATAAAGGAACTTGCTAATTATAAGTTGGGATCAAATCGGAGATCTTTAACCAAATTGTCCATCGTTATTAGCTCCACACTATCAACTTTCTTTTGACGCCCATCCCCTGCCCTTTCCCCTTCCTCCTCGAAGCAATGGCGACCACCGGTATCTCCATACCCAGAGCCCTCGCCACGAGTTCCTGCGTCACTCGGAATCAGGTAATCCTTTCTAACCGTACATTATTTTCCAGTTCTACTCTCCATCTCGATCCCTTCGTCTCGTAAAACCCTTGTCCCTAAAAAAACCCTAAATTTGCTACAGATTTCTCGATAGATTCGTTCTGATCCCCGTTCGAACCCAACCTGATTGCGTCTTCGAGAACCTCTTGAATTGTTCTCCTCCTGATACCCAATGGCATCTAGAAGTGGCAAAAGAGGAGAAGAAGAGGAAGGGCCATGGTCTCAGCTCCCAACCGATCTTCTTGAGCTGATCGCCAAGAAGCTGGCCCTCATCGCCGATTACATCCACTTCCGCGCCGTCTGCAAGTCGTGGCGCTCCGCCGCGCTGCCAGCCAACCTCCGGCCGCAGCGCCCACTTCTCCTGCTCCCCTACTACCGCTTGACTGACGTCCGCCCCTTCTTCAGCCTCGCTACCAACTCCGTCCGCATCCTCTCCCTCCCTGAATCCTACGCCCAGGTCATCCTCGCCTCGTCCCACGGTTGGCTGCTGATGCTCCGGGGCACCGCCCTCTCCTTGCTCAACCCCGTCACCAGGGCTCAAATCCGGCTCCCCCGGCCGACCGACTTTTACCGGCCGGGATGCTCCGCCCCCGAAAGCGGCGTCCGTAAAAACATCGGCTTCATCTGGAACGCTTCCTTATTCTCGAGCCCAAGCTCACGGGCGCATGACTGTGTCGTCACCATTATGGTCCACAACTGGCGTTCTGGCCGGCGTCATGTGCACTTCTGTAGACCTGGAGACAGTGTCTGGACCGAGCTGAAAACCGATTCACCTGCTCCCCTTGATTCTGTGGTGTACGACGAGGGGCGATTCTACGCGCTGGACATCAATGGAATTGTTACTGTCTATGCCGCTGCTACTTGCACAGCGATCTTTTCAGTGCCTGCGCCCATCATCGCTGCCAAATTTTTATTGGTGAAGTTATCTGAAACCGAGCTGTTGCTGCTTGCCCGTGATTCCAGGTTCCTTGCTTGGGATGATGATGTCAGGAAGGACTTGAAGCTTTTTAAGCTGGATTTGAGTGGGCAGCTGCTCCGGTGGTCTACGATCGAGAGCATCGATGATAAGGCATTGTTCTCGGCAGAAGATCACTGCTCGATGATCTGCGCGAGCGACTTTCCTGGATGCAGAGAGGATTGCATTTATTTTGAAGCTCCTTATGACATTTTCCAGAGATTCAAGAGCAAATTCCATCACATAGAAGTGCTGGACATAAAGAATGGCAGCTATGAATTCATATGCTGCCGGTGGGAAAAGCCTTCGAATGATTCGATGAAACCTATTTGGTTTGCACCCAGTCTCTGCTAGAAGTTCCTGGTGAGTTTGTTTTGGGAAATGGCTACAGTTGCTCCTTTATACTTTGGTTTACGTTATCAAGGCTGTAGCTAAGAGTCTCCTATATTAATGCTTACTGTATGAGATAATGCTGTCATGGGGATTGAACATACTGCTGAATTAGTTTCTACTTTCTAAAGAAAAGTCTTACTTTTCTCTAATGTCTTCATTAGTTGATAAATTGCCTGCCTATTTTTATATCTCTGAGAATATTCACCAGAACTGATGCAATGGAATGAATTTTCCTTCTTTATTTTTTGTAGATGAATGCCTGCGAAAAGCACCAACAAAGACATTGATGATTGATCTGATATTGTGTAAAAACAAAATGGACAGAGATTTATTTACAGATTGCAAAGGGCTTAATGGATCCTCTACTTATTTCAGTGCTACTAGTTAAGTTGAAATATTTTTGGAGCTAACCAGTGAACTGCCAAAATATTATTGAGATTATTTACGGTACTAAGTTGATGCAGCAAGAGATTTAAGTTTGAGCAGAACCTCAATGCATCAATTTCTTTCCTTGTTATGCAAGTTTGAAGCTCATACCTAAGAAATGGGTGTTAACAATTTATGTAAATACAAACATAAAAAAATATATAAAAGATAACAACTTTGTTTAAAAAAACCAAATATGATAAGAATTTAGCAGACCTAGCATCAATTAGAGCAAAATATCTCCTGCAACATATTTAATGTTTATTTCAGGAGCTGTAATGAAGTTAATGGTATTTGAAACTTTATGTTCTTTCAAATATGCATATACTCTCCTAAAAGATGTTTCCAGCTATTAGTTTTTCAGTAAACAGAAATAACAGCTATACTGCCTCATGAATACATTGAAGTATGTTCATAAACTCAAAATTCAACATACAAAGTTATAAACCTCTATAATATAAGCAGCAGCTTGGGTTATATATCTCAATCTTAGTACTGTAGCCTCAAGTTCCTCGAGAAGAGAATTATTTAGCCACCTAAGATTTTTCTTTGAATTAAAATTGCATAAATCAATGTTCAGTGTGAAAATGATTAGCTATAATGTAAGACTTCATTTATGGGGTAGCTGTAATGAGAATGTTGAAACCAACTTCCAAATGTAATAATGTAGGCTGAATGTGACAATGCAGGCTGGGCTTAATTCAGGATCAGGGTGGGCGAATGAGACAAAAGACCGGAATGGTCAGGAAAAATAAGATTACCTGGGCAAAATTAGTATCCTTAAGTCCATCAAATGATACCACAGATAGAAAATGGATGCCATATGAGTCCTCTTTCTGTTGCTGTCTAAGCTCATTATGAGTCCTGTTTTCAACTTACAATACAGAGTAGTCCTTCATGCTATGCGAGTCCTGTTCTCAACTTACAAGGCAGAGTAGTGCTTCATGCTATAGACCTAAATCGGGCAGATAGGATACAGTCATCATTTTGCTTTTGAAAACTGCATGAGTCATATAACTGGTGTACTACAGATATGACCAAAAGAAATGCCCATGCTAAACTAGGATAAGTATTGGTGGAGTTCATAATGAAATCAATTAATGAACTTGGCAAATGCATGAAATCTCAAATTAGTCAAAGAGCTTGTTTGCTCGGAAAAAGGGGAAAAATACAAAACTTTCATTGCCATCCCTGTTGATGTGCTATACATTGCCATATGTTCTTCTGGTCTGTTAAGAGGCAGTTACACTGCCTACTTTAAAATAAGAGTTTATCAGTCATATCGGCTGCGAACTGTTTTTGAGGTGCCTAATTTCTTATTTTCATTTATACAGGATTAAGAAATCTGAATAATACCTTCGGATTAAATTTTGTGGGTGAGATATGATAAATGATGTTAGCAGACTGGGTCTATTTTTCATGTGGATTAGGAAATGCTGTAGCATGGCTCTATTTTGATTGATTGATTTATAGAGCTTGTGAGGAACTTTTCTAGGCACACAAGTTGCATTTATTTAGATCCTCCTTTAGACCTTCTCGATGGCCAACGCTCGAATTCTAAGGTAGATGTTGGAGTTGCGCTCAATTAGGTAAGACCCTCCTATAGGAACGTATTTTTTTTTAACTACATTGCTGCTATGAGTATATAGAGATGACATTGGGACAATTATTATTTAGAAGATACGTGATGTTTTGATAAATTGTACACTCCTTAAAATCCCAAGAAATCCACCTATTCTAGCTTTTTACAATGTATTCTTCAGCTCTTAGAAGTAGATGGATTTTCTTTTTTCTCTGAGTGGATCTTGGGATTGGGAAATTAGGAAGCTAACCAAGGTAATCTGCAAAACAATGTATCCACTAATCTGCTAATATATGATGGAAAAGGTTTTGAGAGTCAAACATAAAATAACAACAAACCCTCACTTCTTTCTCAACTTGCCCAGCCTCAATGGTTGAAAGTGAAAAAAAAGAGAAAAAACTGTATGTATTGCATGTGCAGAACTCTAGTAAAATCATAAATGAAGTACTGCAATACTATCACCTTTCATATATACGCTAAGTATGAATATATGCATGCATGTATGTATGTATATATATGTAACAGATGATCTTCAGGAGTAGCCTTAGTAGCTATTCAAAATTCAACGACATTGAATACCCGTGCATATCTCCATTTACGTGTCCAATAATTCAACTCTTTTTTTTTTTTTTTTTTTTTTGCTGAAGAAAAAGAGGAAGGGGGGAGGAAGGGACTAGCCCATCCCCGCGTAGCAGTCCCCACTGGGTCCTCACCCCGCCAAGAGAATGTTCGATGCGGGCATAAATGATCGTGTGTTGGGCACCCCGGCCGGTTTTACTCATACCTTCCTCACCTGTGGGCCCGGCTCGATTATCCCTTTGGGCTTCGGCACGAATACTACGTGTGAGTATATCATACCTGGCACTACCGAGGCTACCAGCAGAGCGATACGCCTTTTCAGATTCCGTATCCGAGTAGGGAGCATCCAGTCTCCACAATTTAATCGACGCCCGTGCGTTTCGAATTCGGAACTATTTGATTGGAAGTAAGGCCACGCTCTCACTGGGCTACTACCTCAGTGGTTAATTCAACTCTTTTCCCAAAAGCACTCCTGCCATGAAAATGCAAGGCTGAAAGGACGTCCCCTTGTGGACGGTAAGAAAATTTTTCTCTTGTTGCGGAATGAAAACTTGAGTTTTGGAAGAAGAATGTGAGAAAAGGAACGTAACTACAGTTCTGGAGCTGCCACCAGAGAAGGCGACCATTGAGCTGTTCTTTTCTCAAGCAAATTGCTTCAAGGACCAATTAATTTTTATCCAATTCTATTTACTAATATCTAATAATTATATTAGATAGGGGTTCTCCCCTGTTCCACCAAGAACAACAAAAAAGAGGGTTTTATTATATGTTGGGTATTTTTTTTGTCTCTGGAGCCTGTACATTTTTATTTAAAGAATGTTATGTAAGTGGTCTAAATTGTTTTCTGAATTTGACTTGTTATATGAAGTATGAACAACATTTGTGTTTCTATATCTCCTTGAACCCACTAGTTGGGTTTTTTGTATGGTTCTAAAAGAAAGCTGAATCCATGTCGCTAATTCTTCATCCTTGCTAGTTTTATCATTGTGCTTGTAATTTTTTGTATTTGCTTTGTATAAACAGCTCCATCCTCCAAATCATTTTCTTTGGCGGGGAAAACCTCTTTTTCCCCCACTTTGATAATATTATTTTGTTTCAGGAGAATCCTTAGACTCCTTGTGGACCTTTTTGGCCATTACGAGTAGGGTTGGACAGGGTCTAGAAGTAAAATTTATTACATCGGAAGCTGAGTTGCAAGCCGAACTTTGGAGACCATAACTTAGTTATACGATGTCCAATTGAGATGATTTTTTTTTTTTTAATCGAACAACTTTTCTAGATCTACGATATGACACCGTGCCTTTTAAGAGATGGGACCTCTAGCAATTAAGCCCAAATTCTATTGTTTGAGGTCTGATATAGATTAGTCAAAATCGATTTTTTTTTTCATGTAAAACTTTGATTAGACGTATCTCTCAATTCGAGAAAAATCAAAAGAAGCATCAAAAGACAAAGTCAATATAGAAGTCGAGATCTTTCTCCTGAAAAATTTTAGTTATTTCAATTTTATTTCTACTAGTCATGGCTATTTTAGGAAAGATTATCTTATCAAAACTGAAAAGATGAATTCGATTCAAATTATGTAAGGATGAATCTCATTAATATAAATAGAGACTGTGTACAACCGTTTTAGAACATCAGTAAAAGAAAAGAAGATTTAAATCTTATTTTTTCAATTCTTCCATTTTTTTCTAAATTTTTTAAGAGGTCTGAGTTACGCGCATTGAGAAAATTCTTCATTCTTTTCTTATCAGACCATATCTAATTTTGCTTCATTCCTTATATCACTGAAAAGACACATCGTCAATTATGAGTCGATTATTGCAAGATTACGTTGAGGTAAAGGGTAAAGTTATGCGAGGTCTACAATAGGTCACATGCTTGTAGCCTTGCTAGAACTTGGTATCAACTATGTAGAGATTTCAAATTGCGAATAACTTGGGCTCTTAGCTTGAGCGAGGGGAGGGATATTAGTTTAAGAATAGGTAAGGCTAAAAGCAGGTTGGATCATATCCGACCGTATTCGTTTCCATATCCAATTCAGATCGGATTTGGATACCATTTTTTTGGTCCGATCGAATTCGGATAGTCAGTTCAAAAATCTTCCGAATATGAATACGGTTGCGGACACATATGATTTTTCCAGATCCAGATCTGGATATCCGTATAACAAGGATAAGTAAAAAGAAGAGTTTAAGTTAAATCAAGAAACCAATTAAGTAATTAATCAAACCTAAACTAAAAAAAAATCATATATTAGATGACCGTCACTTAAGACAGTAATTCAAAAACGGAATACCCGCTTTGAATAAAATCCTTCGAATCACCCCATACGTGTGAAAAGCTCAAACCTTTCGTTCGTCCGTTTTGTCCCTCTTTTCTCTTCATCATTTTTGAGCAACTAAGGTTTCGAAGGTCTTGTCCATTTTCTAATTTACACTCGGCTATTGCAACCAGCGACGATCATGAGATGCCTTGGAGACGCCATAGATTTCCTCTACTTCGATGACGAGCAACCTTAAGCGGTATATCATTTATAAAATTATTAATTTTTATTATTGATAAATAATTATTAAAATTATATTCTTTTAAATAATTTTTTTTATGATTACGTCTTTATTGCTAGCTTTTATCATTGAATTTGCTCAAATTTGATTAATATTCGAAAAAATATCTGATTTATATCCATATTTAGATAAAAAAATATGAATATATTTAATATTTGATTCATATATGTATCTGTTTATAACAATATTTGATTCGTATACGTATCCATTTAGAATAAATATAAATATTAATTTTGATATTCGTTTAATATCAATATTCGTTGGTTGAAAAATATAAACATAAATATAAATATATTAATATTTGATTTTTATTTGCTCCGTTTGCGGTCTGAAGAATATGTCTATTCTGCAGAACAGCCGTGTTTTTTTTAGCGCTATTGTACGTACAAACGAAGTTCCAAGCTGGAATCATGATATGAGATAAGAAGTGCCTATGGCATCGGAATAAGTGCATGCAATAGGTGGAGGGAATAGATTGTCCTTAATTTGCATTAAACTTCATGACAATTTAAAATTAAATGCAAAAACTAAATTATCCTTTCACTTTTAAATTGTTTATAAAGTGGATAAGAGCAAAAGTGTAATTGAAGGAAATAAGAATAAGTCTATTTCACGCTACAAGTCTGCTCGACCATTTTGATAAAATAGACTTACCATAGCATGGGATTTCCCCTACTATTCTTTGGTGTTTGGCAAGGATTTAAAGAACATCCCCCTCCACTTTGAGAAATATCTAACAATTTAGTTCATGTAAGCTTTCCAACGTATCAGAGCGTTGGGCCAAATTTGGGACACTCCAAAAAAAAAAAGTTTTAACAGTTTTCAAATTGCTATCTGAATTAGCCAGGTAGAGAGTAGAGAGGTAAATACGCATTCTCCAAAGATGCTTATTCTCATCTGAAGCCTTGAGGTTCCAAAAGGGAGATAAAGATGAAAGATTGGACCCTTATTTTCTAAACTTTATCTAATATCTATAGTTTATCTTTCTACTAGCATCCTGTTCGCCATCTTCTTGGAGGAGAGGCACCAACGTAATTGAGTGTTGGGCCAAATTGCAACATATAAACCCAAAACTTCGTAGTTGAAGTTTTCAAAATTCCATCCGAATTAGCCAGCTAGAGAGTAGAGATATGATAAATATGAAACTTTTGAGTCCCTTTTTTTTTTTTCCCTTCTTCTTCCTATTCTTCCTCTTCCTCTCTTCTTCTTCTGTTCCCCCCCTTCTGAGAAACAGGGTCCCTGGACCCTGTCACCCGAAGGAGAGGAGAGTCCCTCGGCCCTGCCGCAGCCCTGGCCGAGACCAATGGCGGCTACGACCAAGGCTCCGGCTCTCCGGGTCCGTCGCAGCAGAGGTGAAGGAGAACCCCTCCACCGGCGGCCACATCTTCGGCTTCTAGAAGCCGTTGCTACAGAGAGGGAGAAGGAAGAATCCTCCCGGCTGTCGACGGCTGCGGCCGCGGCAGCGATCGTGCGCAATGCCGAGTCCACAGTCGGAGATCTAGGTAAGTTGAGGGTTCAGGAAGCCTTAGAAAGAAAGAGGAAGAGGCACTGTGAGGGAGGAGATGAGATCGGGAATTCCTTTTCTTCTCTCTTTTTTATAAGCTGATTAAAAATAGTGGCTCGCTCACCGCCGCGATGCTCGCGGCGGTTGAGCGGAATCCGCGGCCAACGATGCACATACTTATCTCAAGCCTAACCTTCCAAGGGATAGATCCCATGAAAGGTTGGACTCCTATATATCTTCTAAACTCTATCAAATCCCCGTATCTTATCTTCTAGTAGTAGCCTCGTTGCCATCTTGTTAAAGGAGAGGCACCGAACTCTTTTTCCTCTCACCGAGACATTCTGATATCAGGGATACTAGCAGCAGCATGGCTGTAGACCGAATTAGCGAACTCCCTGATCCCATCCTTCACCACATTCTCTCCTATTTGCCCACCAAACTTGTCGTGAAGACTAGCATCCTGTCAAAAAGATGGAGATATCTATGGGCTTCCTGTTCCCACGTCCGCATCGGCATTTACGATTTCCCCAGCATCACCAGCTTCGAGCGTTTTACCGAAGCTGTGCTGCTCTGCCGTGATGCATCGTCAGCCATCCAAACCTTCCATCTCTACTGGGACCGAGACTACGACCAATTCCATGCTGATATATGGATCTACCATGCAGTGCAACGCAACGTTCGAGAGCTCGATCTCACGCTCGCCCTCAACGGGAAGCTCCCGCGGTGCATCTTCACTTGCAAAACGCTGTCAATCCTCAAGTTGACACTGAATAATCACCTCGGAGATATGGAGTTCCCAATTAATCTCTCCAGGCTGGAAACCTTGCACCTCTCGGCCACCACTTTCGAAGGCGACACCTTGGTAAAATTAATCTCCGGATGCCCGGTTCTTGAGTGCTTGAAGATGATGTTCTGTAAGTTTTATGTGCTGGAGATCAATTCTAGGAAACTCAAGCATTTAGATCTTTTGGAGACTGGTTCCCGTCGTGCTAGAGTTCGAGTTGTTGCTCCGGGCCTGAAGTCTTTGGACATTCGGAGTTTGAAAGCACAGGAAATATCTCTGGAGCATTTGACATCCCTGGAGAGAGCAGATCTTCGCAATCTTATTTTTCATGGTGAAACAAGGGTCTTTAGAAGCCTATATGCTGTATCAAGTCTCCAGTTAAATGATTCGGCTTTGGAGGTTTGACGTCCTTCCATTTCTTTACCTTTTCATGCTAGGAAATTGGATATATATGTGCATTGATATCAAGTAATCCAATAATCCTATTATCTGCCTGTTTCTTTCTTCTTTCTCTCCGAAAGATACAATTCCGCCCATAACTTTCAACTTCTATGCCCTGTCCTCTTTACAACGGCAGTCATAGGTAATACATAGCTACAGGAATTTGATAGTGTCTTGGATAAGCTTTTCGGGTATGCATGCACATTTCTGGTGACTCCCACTCTGAAGACAAGCTTCCATCTTGCGATGGATGTGGCCATGCATCATGATTTTTAGGTTTTTGATTCTCAAACTGGTTATATTACAACCCACAATTACTCTTAACATGATGATTTTTAGCTGTCCATACATTCAAAATAGAGGGTTAAGAGCTACAAGTTTACACTGGTCATTTAGCTGATGGTACTGGTTATGGGAATCCTTTAATGTAATTTGATTAGTTTTGGGGTCTACTTTTATCAATCCTGCTTCCCTTCTGCAATCTGAGAGCTAGGATTTAACTATCATAATAAACACTAAGAAACAAAGACAAAGATATGTAAACTTTCTCAACAGAAAACAAAAAAAAAAGGTGTGGAAGCAAATGGTTTTTAGTTTAGCTTTTCACTCAGAAAAAAAGCCATCATATATAGACTTCTTATTTTTTACAATGATGGTGAGAGTGCCATCTTTCAGGATTGAACCTGGAACCTCTTCTCAGCACAGGCGCTAAGGCTGGCTGAGACAAGTTTATTTTGCAGTATAAATAGACGTTGCTTTACACATTATCAAGTTTTCAAGTCATGCGATATCTTCAACAATGCATCCACCAACCGTTCCTTTCCAATTGTCAAGCAATCCTGTCACCCTTTGACTAGTACTCATTCAAAAACTCTCATCACCCTTGACAAAGAATAAGCACCTGTATGCAATAAAAAAAAAAGATTTTCCACTTAATTCTTCTCCGCCCCGAGCTATGGTAATGATAATATTGGTGATTAACAAATTTGATTGGCATTAGTCTTTAAAACAAAATAACCATGTAGTTGAGATATTATGTTTGGCCAAGTTTTTGTTTTGATTTTTTTTTTTTTTTTGGTTGCTTCAGCATCAGGTAAAACATCTTCTGTTATGAACTTTCTTTGCTAATATCTAATATCAGCCATTTTGGATTAAAAAAATCACATCATACACATTTGTACATATCTCATGTTATTGTGTTTTACAATGCTGTGTGTATTTAGTATATTTTCAAGGAAATGCTTTGCTCACAAAGTGCTCCAACAAGACTTCAAAGGCTAAAGAATTTGAAGCTGATGACATGTATGAGCGATGCCCCCCTGGAAGCAATTACTTGTTTACTCCACCAATCACCTAATCTTGAAAATCTAGTAATTGAATTTTATAAGGTAATGTACGAAATTTACAGATTTCAGCCGCCTTTCTTTCTAGATTTTTATACTATTTGTCTCTTGTTTCTGTTCAGGAAGCTAGATTTGAAAGAACATTTTGGGAAGAGAAAAGGCCAGTCCCGGATAGGCTCTTTGGTAAGCTTGAGTTATTGGGTAACCTGAAGTCGGTTGAAATTCGTCACTTCAAAAGCAGGAGGAGCACTCATGAACTCGTGAAGTTTTTCCTCTCAAATGGAAAGAGGTTAGAGAAAATGCTCATAATTCCCAAGTAAGGGTTGTTCAAAGTTCACAAAGAGGACCATGTTGAGAGAAAACCTACCAACTTCAATTTAAGCCATGTTGGCTCTTCACTAGATTTGAAGTACTCTGCATTTGTTCTTGGTTTTATGATCATACAAGGACTTAATTATTGAGCTTTGCTTGTATCGGTAAGTACTAATCCTATATATAATGAAGTGTTTGATAATTTCATGTCAATCTCATACTGCACCTTAATATTCTCGACTGATAAAGAGTCCAAAGGCATTTTTGGTGCATCTCATACATCTTCGAGAGTGGGATTTGCAGTGTATGCTAATTCCATAATTTAATGCTTTGTGTTTATCACAATTGGCTCATCCTACAAAGATTGCACCAGCTCTAGTTAAGAGTACCGGCCCAACCTTTTACTCAAAATATTTGTACCATGACCACGGTTGATGTAGATGCCATCAACAAGAAAAAAATTTGATGGTTGATAGAAGCAGTTATTATCTTGTGATTATATGATCTATGCGGACACGGATTTAGTTTCGCATCAAATTTTCATCAAAAAGATGATGATTATTTATAAGAACCAAAAATTCGAACAGTACATTTGATTTCAGGTCGTTTCGGTATTCTCGCTGCTGGCCTGGCCTGGTGAAGATGGGTGACATTTTATAAGGCAGGTTTCCTAATTTTTCATATTTTTCTTAATGCCCATCTTAAGAAAGAAACACAAAAAATCAGGGACTCTTACTAAAGAAAACTAGCCTCTTTCTTCCTCATTTTTAGACCTTGGTATATACTACATTATCAAGTAATATACATTAAGCAAATTAGTACCAATACACACTATATGATTAGATGATATACATCAAATAAATTAGTACACAATACATAGTTTTTAATGCCCATCTTAAAAACTAGAAAAAAAATAAAATCATGTGCAGCATTTTCTTTCTTCTTCATTTTTGAAGTATGGTACTCTCTACATGGTCAAATAATACATATTGCACACTACATGATTAGATGATATATATTAATCAAATTAGTACACAGTATATTATCAGGTGATACGTACATAACAAATCTAGCATATTGATATACAGTTCCAAAACATAATGTTGACCAATATACTCTATATGATATTTGACCAGTATACTCTATATGGTGGGTGATATACACTCGTTAATCCACAATTTTTTTTGATATACATCTAGCAATGATCCGACACACACTTTCAGATAAATCGATACATAATTTTTAGAATATGCCTTATAGCAATACATTTTACATAACCGAATGATACGCGCCAAGCAATTAGTCATCTAACAAGGTAATACACATCTCTAGATAAATCAATACATAATTTTTAAAATATGGTATTTATTATACTTCTGCATAGTGCACAGTTTTTTTGTTTTATCTAATATAACAAATTATATATGTATTATTTCTTAGATTTTATGAACCCTTGGAAAATCTATGATCTATGTTTAATAAGTCGAATTAATCCTAACAAATTAAATTCTAAGTTACCCTTCCTACCAGAAATGAGACAATGAAGTCCCTCTTTTTCTAGGGGATCTTGGTCTCCTTATGTTTGATTAGTCTATTAATTTTATGCTGGACTTGACTTAATAATATCGCTGTCACCTCACCCATACCCTCAATTTGGTCCATGGACTTAATATTACGTACTTGGAAAGATGGACAGAAGCATCATGGCAAAACGCTTTGGTTCATTTAAGCATCATGGCAAAACGCTTTGGTTCATTTAAACATCCGGTCATCATCCGGTCGGTCTTGCTCCAACCCGGCTCTGCGGTCTACATGCCCGGTTCGGTTCATCCAACCATGTCCGGTCGTATGCGCTTGTTACAGGCGGCAGCCGGCAAGTAGCCACCGCCACCCGATAGAATGAACTCGCGGAACAACAGAACGTTATCACATATTTATAGCTCCGTTCACGACCGCCGTTCTTGCATCTCGCTCATCCCGGAAGAAAAGAACCCGAGGGAGAGAAAAAGAAAGAAAGAAAAGAAAGAAAGAAAGAAAGAAGCCTTTGCGACTGTTCCGAGGCCTTCGTAGGCGAAGAAGAAGCCGAAGCCGAGAGGGATGGGGCTGATCTCGGGGCTCGTCGACGCCGTGGTGGTGCTGTTCTCGGCGGTGCTGGCGGTGGCGGTGCCGCTGATCGACGCACAGACCGTCCTCCCCGGCTCCCTCTTCCCGGCGCCCCTGGTGGGGCTCAAGCAGTGGTACGGCGAGGAGTACGGAGACTACCTCATGGCCGAGAAGCCTCACTTCTTCGTTGGCCTTGTCTGGGTCGAGATCGCCTTCCTCTGGCCACTGTCCCTCGCCAACATCTACGGCATCCTCGCCCGCCGCCGCTGGTCCGCCACCACCTCCCTCATGGCCGGCATCTCCACCGCCACCTCCATGGTATGTCTCCTCCACCGAAGGAACCACAGATCTTATCTTTTCTTGGGTTTATGCGCCGTTTTGTGTGATTTCCGCCCTTATCTTAAGAAAATATCATAATTTTCTTGAAAAACTTGTTAATTTTCGAGGAATGACTTGTCGTTTAGCTCTTTTTTCTTGAATCTTGATTCGTTAATTTAATTCGGTTAATAAGGAAAATTTTCTTGCTTGGGAAGCAGTCACGTTCTGAATAGAATAAACCGATATCCTGTTATGTTTCTTGGATCATCAATGGACCCAATTTCTTGTTTTGTTAATTGTTTCATTATGGGCTGGTAGATGAGAGTGGCCGTTGAAAGGCATGGCAAGGGGAATAATATTTCGTGATTCAGTAAATAGCCAAAAAAAAGAAGAAAAAACTGGAAAGTGTAGGTCCTTCGAGTCTTTGACAGTTGGTCCCAAGATGATGAAGTTTGTCGATTCCTTTTGTCCTGCCTTATTTTCTTATATATGTCGGCAAATTTTGTGAGATTTTTAGAAAAGAAAGGTTAAAACCTGACAAATAGGTGACATATAATCCATCAATATTGAGATGCTGGGACTCGTTTTCTTTTAGGATGGTAGATGAGAGTGGTATTTCGGAGCTAGCTCGAGAGGACTGAGTTGCTGAAAGAATAATGTCGCAGATATCCTGAAAAGATCCTAAAATAGATTGGACTAGGAGGTTACAGCTGTCCCCATTGTGACAAATCTTGGATTCTTCTTTTCTCTCATTAATATACACCCCCAAAGATTTGAAGTTATGTGAGAGAATGATTGAAACCGGACAAAGAAGGGATATCTATCTCGTCATTGGTCTGTAGGTAAGATCTTGATATAACAGCTTTAGGTTGATGATGTTATTACAAGTATTAAAATTTGGTTATCACGGCACGTTTTGCCCTGTCCTTGGGACAGAATATTTTTGTTTCATTTCTTTTTCAAATTGTTTCAGTTAAAATGGAGCCAACCTATGATCTTTTTAAAGCTGGAGATGAAAAAAATGAATTATTACTGTTATGGATTAAACTGAACAATGAAAATAACAGATATATGAGAAAATTTTCAACATTAGTTATTATGATGTCTGTTAACACTTATTTGTACCATTAAGATTTCATGGTGTATTTTAATAATGCAACAAAATGATATATGCTGCCAGATTATATTTTTAAATTTCAAATAAGTTAGGCGATTAATAATAACAAGAACTATGCATGATACAAAAATTGATACTAATGTTTGCCATATTGCTTCGTAGAGGGCGTACCGTGTCGTTCTGGTAATATGATATTGAGGTTCAGTTTGGTATAATGAACAAAACTGGTTCGAATCAAGTAGAACAGAACTGTCCCATACTTGGTTTATGTTGTACCAACCTGTAGCTTCAAGTTACAGGTGGTATTATGGCTAGGTGTGAGAAATGTTGTGTGGTACAGTGTGCATATTGTATTGCACCAATAAAGTATTGGTATGGTAGCCAATACCGGTATAGAAAAATTTGATTAAAGGTTTTGAATAGTTCTCTAAAAGAACCCAGGGAAGCTGAATTTTAAACAATCTTTCCAAAGCCTTCTTGTTTAAATAGAACCTAAAAACGTTTTTTTTTTTTTTACTTTGTACCTGCCAATTGTTCAGTGAGTCGCATCCCCTTTCATGGATCTTTTATCGGGCTTGAAGGTGTTATACTTTCACCAATGTCTATTTTGAGACTCTATAAAAGTTCAGTTTTAAATTTACATATTCTTTTAATATTTTCTTTTTTTTTGAGTATACATTATGATTTGTCTTTTTAAATTAGACAATGCTGCAGCGCCATAATCTTTCTTATGCTGTCTTTTTACTTTTTATCATGCCTCGTCTCTGTGAACTATATGATATAGTGCCTTTGATGTCCTACTGGAGAAGTATCTAAATTAGAAAAGGAGATTAGATAGATGCTTAGAAAACCAAAACATAAGACATGACTAAGTCGCCCTTGATATGCAGAATTGCTGTTCCGTGCTCCTTGAAATTCTGCATGGTTAAAATAATCTTTATGTAGCAACCAGTTTTAAGGTATCAAAATCTGGATCCGCATAGATCATCATATAGGAAGACAGCTATACCAATGCGAAACACAGTTCTGATGACATTAGAACTCCAGTAACTCAAGCTCTAACCAAAATAAGACCTTCAACACTATTACCACAGGATCCAGAGATATTATAAAATATTATCATAATTATAGAAGCTATAAAATTTCTAAAATAGGACACAAACTCTTATGTGGAGCAGAAACTAATGGAATAAATAATATCCCATCATCAAGAAGCATGACTGTGGTACAGTCCATTTGTCGCTATTTAAAAAAAGAAAAAGAGGAGTTTGGAAGTTCTGGGATATTCCATTTATTGTTTATGTCATCTTTTTGCGTAACACACTCCACGTAACTCTGGAGCACCTTTCTGTCAATAGATAAAGATTGTCCAATTTTCACATACCATCTCAAAGAATGGATGCGTCTAGGTGTGCACAGCTGTGCATATGTCATCGCATACAAACTCTATCTATCTTTTTTTTTGCACTTACAAGATAGAGGGGAAAAAATGAAACAAGTATCTCACAACCGATAAAGGGAAAAGAACCTGAGACCAAAGGAGCCCAAGAGGTACTTACACAACTCCTGCCTGCCCCCTCCTTGTCAGCCCCCTAGGATCCTACTCTGTCGCCATTGTTGTCAAATCATGACCTTTTTTCTCTCTCCATCTCCATCCCATATTATCATAGACTTTTTTTAGATTTATGTTTTAGCAACCCTATATGCTCTGTTATTTGTTACCAGCAGCTGCTCTGGCACCGTTGTTGGTCAGAGTTCATCCCAAGTATATTGGAACAGGCTGCTGTTCTCTTTCTTTCTTTTCTCTCTCTTTTTTCCTCCTATGATATTTTAGTGATATCTATATCACAAAAACAATATGATGATAATGAACACTTGCAGTTATTGGAAATTTATAACTATAAGCTTTTAGTTTCTTGCCGTCTCTTAAAATTGTAAAATTCTTGTTATCAAAAGCCAGTCAAGGTGAAAACATTCTGATGGAGATAATGTCAGTCAGAAATCAAAGAAACCATTATTATCTCTGAAAGCATTTGGATTCCTAAAAACTATCTTATACTTTGATTAGATGGGGATGAGAAAAAGGGGGTGGGGGAGCCTGGTTTTAGAACTTGATGCTGATTTTCACGGTGCTAGAGTGGGAATCAAGACAAGGATGGCAAGGCATGATGTGGTGGTGATTTGCTTTGTCTCCTCCCTTGATCATTCTCTATCCCTTTTAGGTTGTAGATCTTAGGAGGTCACCCTAGAGAGAAAGGTTCTGAGTCTCAACCGTGATCAAATCTGTTTCGGTGGAGTTTGAACCATAATTCACCCCTGTTTGCGATCATATTGTAGTCATTTCTTTCCTTTTTAAGTATATAGGCTATACAATACCTATTTGCAATTGATTTTCTTTCTTTTTCTTAAGCTAAAAGAGACCATATGTACATAATAAGCAATGATTGATTTTTTCTTACTTTTCTCAATTTTTGAATTGTTGCTGACTTTTTAATTTAAAACTCTAATATTAGGAGAGAAACAGTTGAAACCAATGTCTGTTGTACCGCCCTGCACCATACCGTACTGAGAGAAAATTGGTACAAAATACTTTCAAGTTGGTACAAGCCAGTACTGAGACGTATCGAGCTGCATACCGATCCGTACCGAGGCATATCGAGATAAAAATTGAGAGAAATAATTGGAGAGCTATTTCGGCACAGAGATGTACCGTACCATATCGAACTGATAAGATATCGATACGATTTCCGATACCGAGATTGCGGATCTTAGTTGAAACTGTTGAAACTGAAACTTTAACCGTAGGACTGAAACTGAGAGTGAAACCAAAACCTAGTTATAAAACCTTGCTAGAGAGATAATTCCTTTGTTCTCTCACTTACTTCACGTACCCCTCCTCCCCCCCCCTCCTCCTCCTCTTCCTCTGTCTTCTTTGTTTGAAAACAAAGAGAAGATAACAATATTCTTTTCTTTTACCCAATCAAGCTCCTTATTTTCTGTCTCATTCAGCTGCGAGATATTCATCACGTATTCCCTCAATATCTTGTAAATGCAATGAAAGGAGGTGGATCTGGCTCTTGGCTTTAAGATTCGATTCTAACACAACCATATGTCACCTTTGTCCGGCTGTGCACCCTAAACACTTCCATTGTCTCCTCCTTCCCTTCCCAATCCTTAAAAAATCTAACCACTTACCATCCGAACATACCTGCCCTCCTTACCAACCTTAAGACATGGGAACCCTAACATATTTATCTTGCTAAATTCGTTTCATATTTTGAATCCTTATCAATTTAATAAGTTCAATTCAACAAGATTTGCACTCTAATTGGAGAGAATGGTCCGGTCTCAAAAAAAGAAAAGCTTCCTCTCTCATTCCCTTTGTCACAATGCTTCTTATTCGAAGTGATGTTCAAATGCATTAAAATTAAAGTTTATTACTTTTCCAAACTTTCTATTTTGTACTTAACATGTATTACAGAGCCCATGTGCTAGTACAACTTAAATTCAAGGGAAACTAATCATAAATTCAGATATTACTAACTATTACTGGTGATGCAAATGAGCTCCAATTCTATCAGTTAATCTGATACTTCAATCAAATTATGCTCATATTAGCTTCATTTTTTGTGGGGAAGGCTTGTGCATTATAATCAAAACCCTCTGCAGCTCAGAGTTTATGACAGAAATGAATAGACAAACCAGCATAGACAATAAATTCATCTTCTTTTGTAAAATTCATGTCCCACTTCCTGAGAAGAATTGGTCTACAAAGATTGGCTTATCCTTTGTAAAATGACAGAAATGAGTGGAGCTTAGCATAAAAAGATAGGAATGCCTACAATACTTCCACTTATGCTTGGTGGAAATTAGCAAGTCATTAGTTTTAGAGGGAGGGTTAGTCTGTTGCCTTGATAAATCACAATCATTCTGGGTTGGTAAACAATAAGTGACTATTGGCTGTTATTGTATTTATCCATTTAACATTGACTGGTGTCATGGTGGCAATATCCAGCAAGCTTTATTAGGTTGCTGTGATGGATGAATGTACTGACAGGAAATCTGTATCATATCTGTTCCTGATATATGTAGTTGGATAATGTTTTTGTTCCACTTATTTCTACACCGTCTGATACTGGGTTTATTCATTCAGGCTGCTCTGATGGCAGAGCTGAAGCTTTCAGGCAAGGCATCAGACAGGTTAATTCAAACATATTCTCTGTTTTGGGTTTTTGCCCTCTTTGCAACCCTACGAGGACTTATCTTGCGCCCTCGCCACGCAAGCACCTCTCAACCCCCCTTTGCTCGAAGGAAGAGAGCTTAATCAACAAATTAGTGCTTTTCCATTTGCATCATTCCGTTGCTGAGAAATTAGTCAGGAATCATCAATTATAATGGGAATTTAATGTAGGTGAAGAAACTGGAGACACCCAGGATTTGTCTGTTTTTGTTGTATTTTTTGTCGTTAGGTCTGATCTGTGTTTTAATAACAGAGGGACAATGCTTTTTAACAGGTCATCTACGATTAACTTTAGAATGCCGTGATAAATTGTTGCAATGAGTTTGATGCCATAAACAGTTTGAACATTTATGAAACATTTACTATGAGGATCACGGTCTTCAAAATTGCAATTCTACGCTGAAAATTGGATAAATTTTGCATGAAATCAGCAGAGCGAGCAATCATCAATTTGCAGGTTGTCTCTGAATCTTGCATTCAGGGAAAGCAGTGGCATGAGGACAGCTTCTAGTCCATCATAACCTGGAGTTCAACCAACTTGGTGTGTGTTCTTGGATTTGTTCTGAGACCTGCCCTTACTTTATAATTGCTTTTTTTGCACTGGAGTCCTGCCTTGTTTTGCCTGAGGTTTTAGGGTGAAGTCCATGTTAATTTTCAAGTACTTTCCATAATGCCAAAGATGGCATGGTAACTTACTCCTTGTTTACGGTTTTTAACTGATAACAGACGTGAGTGGCCAACTTGGCTAGAGAGTAGGTCAAAATGGTTCCTTTAATGCTTTCTTGCTAGTTTGCCTGTCGCCGCCAATATAATTGCAAGCAAGGTTTCTCAAGAAAAATCTGGTTCAGAGATGAATCAGTTGTACAAGAGCTCACTTGAGAATGAGACTGAATCATTTCTCATTCTAACGCTGGAGTTGTTAGCAGGAACTTTAGGCTGTATCTACTCTGGTTCAGAATTAGGTTATGATAGGTTACTCGGTTTAGGTTCCCAGTCCAATTCAGCCCAGTGGTCAGTACCTTTCACCTCTCAGTGAAAGGTCAACGGTTTGAATCATCGTGACTTGGTTCTCTGATGCTTACCAAACTAGATTCTCAGAGTTGGAGAGCTTCCTTAATCTTAATGTTCGATCAGTACCACTGAGAAAGGTACTGAAAGCCCTGACTCTGAGAGCTTCCTTAATCTCAGAGTTGGAGAGTTTACCTCATTACTTGACTCTGAGAGGGTGGGTTCAACTATAAATCTCATCCAGAAAGCCAACTTTGCTTGGACCAACACCAAACCAAGACTAGGTGGGCTTGTTCTGGTTCTAAAGCAAGGCTTGATTGTTAAAAACAGTTTGGCTTTATTCCGAGCTGCTTTATAACATGCGTTCATGTGGTGCAGTATCATAATTACAAGTGCCTCTGAGAGGGAAAGGTTCCTAGAACGTGGAAAGCATATAGCTTAGATGCCACTTGCCGTTTACAAATACACTTTCAGATGAAAAAAGTTTAGCCGTGTGATCCAAGGAGTCGAATTGAAAGGATTTGCTTTATCCATTAGAAGAAGCACGACGGATTGCATTGAATTTAAAGCAAGATCTTTTGCACATACACTTTTGATTCCTTTATACCTACACTTTTGATTGCTATGCAAGGTGGGTGCGTTTCGTAAAAGGACAAATATCTACTGAAATTGCTGCTAGAAAGGTGAGATCCTAGTTGGGACATGTAGCAGAAAGTTCAATGCATGGTGGAGATGACTTCCAAAGGTGGAACCATCTATTCTATGAAATATATATACATCTCAATTAATTCCACAACTAATATGAGAAGGGGGAGGCAGTCTACTTGGTGCCATTCTACACCTGGCATGATCGGCATCGTTCGATATGTAGATATCATTCATGTCTACATAATGCATGCGTGATGTAATATGCCACTCAACGATGATGAATTCTCGTGGCCGGTTCTTTGCAGCCATATCTAATGAATCCTCAGCAGCTCCAGCCTACCAAGATATAAAAAAAAAAAAGAAGAGAAGGCAACAATCAAATCCCTCAAAAAACCATTTGTTCCTCAAACCTCCATAACTTTTGTAGCCACCAGGGTCTTGAAGCTTGTCCCTTGTGCATCGCCAGCTTTCAAGAAAACTTTCTTTAAGCCAGTGACTCATCACTATGAGACTAATTTTTCCCCTTCTGCACTTCAAACAAGTAAACATTCTAGACACAAACATATGGGTGACATAACTTGATGATTTCTTGCATACACAATGGCAGTCATCAATGAATGAATAACGTCAGAAATTAAAATGCGCTGTGTAATCATTGTTGTGGTACCAAGCCAAATGCCTGGATGAGGAGAGGAGTTTGGTTGCTGAAGTCCTGTTTGGTGGCTAGACTTTCTTATCTACCAATTCATGATCACTTTGTCCAATATTATCTAAGAGTGCTGCTTCAATCACACCACTTGGCAGAGTAATCTAGAAGATAATCAGGAGTGACCGAGACGCTGTCAGAACTACGCAATCCAAGATTCTTAGAAGAATCCCATTTTATGTTGAATGGATGTATGATATCTAAGTTTGTTTTCTTCTTCTTTTTTAAGGTGGAATTTGTTTTCTCTGAGAGAAGATATTATAATTATTTTTTTGGTTGGTAGATTTATGGGTCTACTCCGCCAGTCACAAGCTTCCACACATTTAACCTAGAAAAGGAACCTCACATTTTCCCAAGAAGATAACCAAAAAAATCCCTAAATAGTTTTAAACATCTAACTAATCTAATACTAACTGATAATGTTCAATTCCCGCATCAATATTAAGTAAAGCTTTTCTAATTTGTTAACCACTCCTTCCTTTCTCTATCTGTTTAATGAAGTAAGATGAGTCACTGATGAGCAACTTAATGACAATTTGCTGGGAAATTTATACAGTGATGGGATTCAAGTCTATTATCTACAGAGCGACCCTGTAACAAATTAACACCAATAATTGAAATTTATAGATGGTTGTTGCCTTCAGCAAGCAGCTACCAGCGGATCATAGCATTCATGAAATTGCAGTACTGTGACATGTCTTTGTTCCAACTACATCAAGACACCACACTATTATTTGGTGTGGAGGGCTACAACTTACTAATTTCTCCTTCTAAAGTGGATTAGGTGGTTGCCAATGGAGTTCTCCTGATTCCCTCCACTCATCAAAAGGTCCACAGCTTGCTCATATTTTGGGGGTGGCTGGCGTACGCACAAACTCTCATCGCTCTCCTCAGACCCTTGATTTAGCTATTTATATGTGCATTGTCTTTAAATGGAACATCCACATGGAATGCAAACAAACATATCTTTGAATATATAATATGGTGGCCATCCCTTTCATTCTTTTCTCCACCCTACTATATGTTCATTCCTTTTCCATTGCAAAGCAGTTAGGTATGGGTCAATGAATGAGAGATTTCGGTTTCCACAACCCAACAAGAAAAGGTTAGTTGGGGAAGAAAAGAAACAGAGACATAATATCCTCATGCTACACTCCATCTGCTCAAGTTATAGATATCACTAGATCTCATTTGAAGGCAGATGGCATAAAAGGGACAAAAGATTATGAAAGATGCAGCACTCTATATATAACTTCTTATGCAATTTATGGTGGCCATCAAGCTTCTAGTATTTTGTTTCTTTTTGTTGGTAGGAAATCGAGGACTACTTGAAATGATGAAGCATTGGCTACTGATATACCCATGATACGTCGTTTCAGTACTAGGCTTTGAGCATTGGTACGCCCTCTGTATTGTGTACCGGTACCGAACTAATTTGCTACATCCCATACCATCCGGTTTAGTACGATATGGCATGCTGTGGATATATTAATAAAGTTGCCTCAGCAAAAAAATCATAAATTCCTCAAGCTCCATATTCAAACTAAAATTCTATCTCTAAATGGAAATAGCAAGAACCCTTGAACATATCAAAATGCATTCCACGTTACAATAGAAAATATCAATAAATACCTTCCTATGAGTAACAATGCTAAAAAAAATATTAATCCCAAGTTAAGCTATGGTTTACAAAACTCCAAGCTCTTGACTCTTGAGACATCTTGCAAGCTCCCTTCCCATTGCATGCCCCAACCAGCCATCACTTAAATTTAACATATAATTTGTGTTTGTTAAAACAGAAAAAAGGAAAAATATTCTATTCCAAATTACAACTCTATATGGGACTAATTTCAATTTGAGACTTAATAATCTATTATGTATCATGGGTCATCTTTAACATAGGATGGGGCCTACCTCTTTTTCCTATTCCAATTTGAGACTTAATAATCTAATATCTATCATGGGTCATCTTTAAGATAGGATGGGGCCTACTCCTTTTTCCTGATGCGGATAAAAGCGCCACATCAGGTGGTACTATTATGATCCCGGGCTGGTGGCATCTGATTCCGGACATGGTAACAATTATTACAATATGCCTTCAAGGGCTGATCCGTGGGCTGGGTGGCGGCCCACGTACTGACAACAAAGTACACCAAATAAGTGCATAAGGAAGGGTCCCATCTGAGTTTGATATCCCACCATCTCGAGAATTGTGGGCCCACATTGTACGCGTAAAATGTGGGCCCACCAAACCCAAGAAGGGAGCCAGTTTAATTTGTATTAAGGACCTTTCTAAGGATCCAAAAGCTCTCAAGTACTTCGATTCCGAAGCGCGATCTTTTAAAAGCCCTTCACTCGGACGGACTCACATGGGCCAATGGGAATCATGATGCATTACTTTGTTAAAGTGAAAGCGCGAGACAGGGTATCCGAATCTTTTGTAGGAACTTTGCTTAAGAAGTGTTGAGAAAAGGATAGAAAAGGAAAATAAATAGTCATATAAAAAAAAGGATAGGAAAGGAAAAAAATTACGTCCTTGGAGAATGGGTAGGCGTCATATGGGATGATTTATTAACGTCAAATTATATTATTATACAGCATAAAAATTGTTTTTTTTTATATATACAAAACCCACTACATATGTAATTATTTAACGCATTTTTTTATAACTTTCTGATATTAATATACAATATTGACCTAGAAATTTTAAGATTTTTATTGGCGTCTGATCCAATGCGCACCACATGCTACGCTACTTTTCTAATTGTGATGCATAAAAAATGTGTGCAACAAGTAAGCAACTTTAGACGGCTCGAAACTTTAAATTTTTTCATTTATCTACTCCATAGATCTCGAAATGACTATTGTCCAGCCCATCGATGAATTCATGTGAAGAAAAAGGTATTGTTCTTCTATGCGAAAGATAGAACCACTGTCTAATTTTAAATTGCAGGCATATATTATGCTGATTTGGCATTGATAAAACTACATGATGCACAACATATCACTTCTCAGTTTCTTCTGAAGGTGACTTCGTTCGTTTGGCTTTGCAATTAGAACTCCCCCTCAGAAGTGAGAGTTATATATTATAATTTCACATAACAGAGTTCAATTCTTCCCCTTCTGAGAGATTTTATATATTTTTTTTCTGGAAAGAAGATAACCATTTCTAAGGACGGGAGCGGGTGTTATGAAGGAATCTAATGCTATATTATCAAAAAGAAGACTATATATTTACAGTTAAGGGCATCGTGAGAATTTTTGTTGTCATTTGACAACTTGTGTGCTCGGATCCTTTACTACGTAGTGTAGCAAATTTCTTCTCTTCTACTTGGCCAAGTGGTCAAGGCTTCTCTAATGGGTTTGCATTGCAATTCTCTGCTGTAATCCCGCACAATTGGAGGGTGGTTTTCCAGTGAAGAGGCATTCAAATTTTGATTTGTTAAAACCTGCATCAAAATCAACCAATATAATATTCCTTATGTTGCGGGTCGAATACACAGGATCCAATGCTGCATTCATACCTTCACTATTTTCTTAAGAGCCTATTTGGAAATTCCACTAGATTTGGTTTCATAGATATAGAGAAAGCTGAGGGGAGGAGGTTTGTTAATTCTATCAAGATTAGGCCTGCAATTCCCTATGCTCTCCCCTCCCTATATATCCTAGGGCATATGGCAGGATTTTGCTAAACAAGTCCTAAGTAAGTCAAAAATCAACTCAAGATGCCATGCTACCAATAAAGTTTTCCAGTGAGATATATAAACCTTCGACAGAACAAAATATAGTTATCCATGTTGTGTTCATGAAATATCGACTGAGAAACTTAGTAGTTTTGAGGCAGGATAATATAAAAATACCGACCATGATGCACCTAATATGCCCAAACTTTTTGAAACTTAGCTTGGTCCTAAGATGCACTTACCCTATAGCATCTTCCCTCTTTCCTATCAGATGCCCACATCATGCTACAGCAACATTATTGTTTGTCAAGAATCATACTGCCATTTTCTTAAAAAATATACACATTGCCATAAGATTTCTTTAAAATGGACAGACAAAGATTCCAATTCAATCTTGGTTCAGATATTATTCTCTTCGGGTCGAAATCAAAATCTTGAAAGGGTTGAAGTTCTTATCTTCTAGCAAGCCAACCAATTTATTCCCCAATTATTTTGCATGGGGTCAAATTAGGAATGCAAACTGACGGTCCAAACAATTTTCCTTGCGAGGCATTCATTGATAATTTTTCTAGGCAGCGACAGTAATGGAATCTGATGCAGGCAAACAAATTCAAAGCATGATCATGAATGACTCTGGCACTCAATTAGACGAGTATTAGTCTTCATCCAATGTTTGTTGGTATGTCCAAATAGACCAATAAAGAAAACTACCATTAATTAATAATAAATCTCTTGGCAATCTTTTATCAATTATTTAAACACGAGGCCGGTGCCTTACTCAAATTTAAATGTGCTGAAGTGTAACAACCTAGCCTACTTTGAGGTGTACAATTTAAATCGTTAGCTAGGACGGCTAGTCCCACATCTGATTAGTTTATCTTGAAATAATCGGCATGGCTGCCTCTGACTTCAAGACTGATGGTGAAGATGCCGCTGAGTTGGTGGACCAGTCCAACCAGAAAGCAACATGATGCAGGTACTTTTTTTTCTTTTATTTCTTTTTTGCTCGTGCTGCTTTCTGATTGAACGGATCTATGAGCTCAATGGTGGACCAGGGCCAACTAATAGTTCCTCCATGAAAATATTTTCGAGGACATCCCACATCTTGCCCCTCGAGCACTATCCTTGGCTTTGCTCAATGCTAACAGCCATCAACTGTTTAAATACCTAAATCGAGTCTTGACGGAGACGAAGCCCGCCACATAAACCAAAGTTCTAAGTCCTCTTTGAAACAAAGGGGGCCCTTCTCATCCGCTTGTTCTTTGATATCCCTGCCCCATCAACCCCAAACCTAAAAATTGGCTGCTAATCTATGGTCCTTACCACCCATACAATTATAGGACCACTAATCTTTGTTAAGCATAAAAGCTATTATAACATTATGGACACACAAAAAAAAACCCAAAGTTCTACACTGATCTTTGACACTTTCTTGGTTTAGATGTTCCGTAGGCCACTCTAGGTTAGATTTTGGTGGGTCAACCTAATAGGAAATGAGCAAGGCTTCACTCAAGGTAGCATGACCTGCTACAAGGTCATTTCTCAATCTATAAATACCAATAGGTTAGACCTACCAAATCTTAAACATTATAGGTTAGTGTTTTTATTTCTTTTTTTTTTTTCCTTTAATCATCCTTAAGTATATCTATAAGCTATATCCATAGACCTTGCATCTGGCTCGTCACAAGTGAACATAAGAAGCTTCCAGCAGAAATATTGATTGCATTATATTTTAGTGAAACTTGTATTATAATAAAATTATAGAAAAAGTTTAAAATGAAATTGTAGAGCAAGTACCTTATAAGTGATGCGAATTGCAACTCTCCTGACTTATTTTTAAGGTAGGCGTTTTAGTGAGTAACTGCAGAGTCACTCAAAAGACAAATACCCTAAGTTCCTAACTAATGCCAAGGTTTCGTATGGGTTAGTGAATCGAAATACAAATCGCCACTCTTAAGCTAGTGCACAAGTTCTATAGCAATTGAGAGACATCCTTTAAAAATGTGTGATTCCATTTTTTCTGGGTAACTTATGCAAATCATCAAGAGATGCACCTAAAATACTAGGATGGAAAAATCAATAAAGCATTTTTATACGTCTTTGTTAAAGAGCGTATGTGTGTGTGGAAAGCTAAATAACAACTATAAACTATTTTATAGTGGGAATTATTTCATATAGCCCATATATAATTGACAATTTCATACAAAGACCCATCAGCTTTCTAATAACCGGATATACATTCTTGATGCAATAAACTAATTCTAGAAGAATCCTCGTCATTAGAATTCTAGAGCAAAGGAAAACATAATTGAATATTATGTGGTTATTCCTCTCTAACCACCAGAAACTGTCAGTTAAAACTTTTAAATGACCAATGTGTTTTACTCTTTCCAAGTTATGAAATCTTCATCATACTTGGATTTTCTCGTTGACATGCACTACGCAACGAACAATGATTCCGGTCTATTGGCAACCATCGATAGCCCTCTTTCTGGAAATTGTCATTTGATAGTTGCTTAGCAGCTAACACTTCTCAAGAAAAGTTGGCAGCTGCTATCAACAGTACTTCCCACTTCCTCATTCCAAAAAGTTTTACTTATTATATGATTATCTAGTTAATTGCTTAGGTTTTCTATATTTGGAGTTTTACTAGATCTTTTATATTTTACTTGCATGTTTATTACCTATTTAAATTTGTATTTGAGAACTCTCCTTTCCAAAAGAGGTTCCTCGGTAGTACAGAAACAAGCAATAAGTCTTAAGGAGTAAATCACCCTAACTCGATACCACTGTAGTATGAACACATCCAAAAAAATCAGAAACCATAGGTCTAAAAAATCTTTGATATATATATATATATGCCTCACTAGTCTAAAGTACTCCACTGAAGTGATCAGCTGCAAAAGAAGTCACCCGATTCATTGTCCCGTTCGTCTTCTAGTAGATATGTTTCGCTCCAAAGAAGATGTATCCTTTTGCTAAACTCCAAATATCCTAAGGGCTTGTTTGGTTCGCGGGAAAAGAAGGGAGGAAAGTGTGGTCAACGGGAAAGCAATGAGATGCTTCTTGTTTGGTAGGAGTTTTTAAAAGAGAGAGAAGGAAAATTTGTATTCCCATGGGAATATGATTCCCACATTTCATGGGAAAGTCTTTCCCATGAGAAACATGGGAAAGTTACTTTC
>JAOXJJ010000725.1:17049891-17083491 GCA_025769935.1 Phoenix roebelenii | reverse complement strand
TTTTTTTTTTTTTTTTTTTTTTTTTTTTTTTTTTTTTTTTCAGCGCTATCGACTGGTATCAACGAGCAAGAAAATGGAATAAGGTATTAAAATCGCATCATCTTTTTCCTCTAATTATTATAAGTATCCTTGCCCAAGAGATTAGGTAGGCTTGGATAAGGGCGGCCAAAAAAAAAATTATGATATTAATTAATATATTCTGGTAAATTGTTTAAACTGATTATATTAACTTTTTTCCTCTCCTGATTTCAGACGGCAATCCCTATCTTAATAGGAACGAAGTTTGATGACTTTGCTCAGCTTCCTCTTGAAATGCAATGGACCATAGTGAATCAGGTAATCTAAATTTTCATTTGCCTTTTCTCTTTTTTTTTTGTCACATTTGAGGTAAATCATTTCCCTTATGTTGACTGATAATATGTTTGTTATATGCAAAAGCCCCATGAAGCTAAGCTTCCTTTCTACCTGAGTGGTTGCTCAATTGGGAAATAAGAAAAGCATTAGGTGATTTGAACCTGAATTGAAGTGCAACACCTATGTATGTCGTAGGCATGGTGAACAAATGTGTCCTTTTCATCTCAGAATGATGATGAAACTTCCTGCCTTTCAATAACACCAGACACATGCCATGCAACTGAACTATAATGGCATAGAGGTGTAGTACTTTTGACAATGGATAGCAGCTGGACCCAAACCATACTCCATGGGAAAATGATGGGAAAAATCAGTACAAAAGTGAAAAATAATTGAAAAACTATGCCACAGTTAGCTATACTTTTCTGTATTAAAAGGGAGAAGAAAAGAGAAGAAACAACTGATGTGTTAGGGTAGTCATCAGAAAAGGTGCATGAAATGCTGTGTCTCTGTATTCACATCCAGAATAACCTTTTTATAGCAGAAGTAACACTTTCCATGAGTGATGCTCCTCATATATAGTTCGGATCATATGTCATCTAATTTTCTCAAACCTCTACCGTTTTTCGACACAATAGTAGTATATTTAGATTCTCTTTCCATTTCGGTTTTTTCCTAGAACAATTACATGTGAAACATATTATATGGTTCAGTTTCTATCCTGAGACAAATAATTACATTGCCATGTTCTTTTCTTTGGGAGCCATAACTTCTTTTCTGGAGATTGAATCACAACCTTTTTGGGTTGTCATACTGATTGCCTCTCTCCAAAAGTGCACTGTTTCAATGAGTTCTCTAAGGCTTGTTTCCATATCAAAAGCAATCTAGCCTTTCATATACTGTGATGCTGCAAGTATTGGTTTAGAGGACCCCCTGCTAAGGGCTTCAGAGGCAAAGCCATCCTAATATCACCAGAGCAATCTGTTTTGGAAATTAGACAACTGAAACAGAGAGAATCACTAACTGGTCCATGGACCAATATGATAAAAACTATACATGGAGTATGGACCTTCTTGGACCACCGAATGCAAATAATGATCCCCAGCTTGATGGAGAACCAGTTCTGAGCCTCTTCTTGGAATAACTGTGCCCCTATTTGCTTGGGTTCAAATTTGATTCATTACCACACATTTTCTCTCCACTTTATCCCCAAGTTGACTTCGCTCCGTCAATGAAATGATCAATTTGTTGCCGAATGGTTTAATGAATGTGGATCACAATCTCCATTCTTGGCATAGTTCTTTGATAATTGTTCATCTTTTTAGCGAATTCAAACTTTGATATCGTAGTTGTATTCAATTTGGATAGAAGTAACAAAGGAATATTATTTGGATTCATGCACCGGGGATTAATCTAATAGAACCTTCCATGTTGGAAATCTTGGTCGTAGGTGGGGGCCAATGGCAAACCGGGTCGTGGGGGATCCACTGAACGCAGGCTTCTTGTTAATTTTATATCTTTCTTGAAGAAAAAAATTATCTTGTAACTTTATTATGGCATGACTATGGTTTTTAAAAGAAACTAAGCTTGATTTTTCTGGTGTTATTTGGGCAGGCCAGAGCATATGCAAGAGTGATGAAAGCTACTCTCTTTTTTTCAAGTGCCACTCACAACATAAATGTGAACAAAATTTTCAAGTTCGTAATAGCCAAGCTCTTTAACCTGCCATGGACCATAGAGAGAAATTTGACACTCGGAGAACCCATCATCGACTTCTAGGATTCTCTCCTTTTTTTTTCTCTATCTTTTGCTTTCTATGGTTACATAACCATGGTCTTGTAAGTGCAAGATTGTACATAGCAAAAAAATTCCATCAAACCTTGGAAGGTGTTTATTCAAGTGTTTGGTCTGAGTAATTTTCATATTATTTCTTAAAAATAATTGGTGCTACACCCATCATTATTATGTGAAGAATAAACTTCGAGTCTAAATTATTTGTTCTGCTTTTACCATTACAATAAAAGATTGGCTTCTGATAATGAACCGAAACTTATGGGAAAATCAGTGGTTCAAGAAATAGGATGGTAGGTTATTATATCACAACCGTTAGCAAAATTCTAATTCACCATATATGCTGAAATCTAACATGGATCGAATAGACCATGGTTCCAAGACTTGACTTGGATTTAATCTGCTCAACTTGAGTCCGACCTCGACCAACCTCGATTGAATAGACCAAATCGCTGGCCTTAGGCCGTTCATTTTGAAATGGGTGATGATCAAATCACTTGGAGAAACATCCTTCCACGCAGCCTTTCAGCTTGGCTCGTCCGACCACCGAAATCCACCGCAGATTTGTTATGATCTTGTCAAATCTAATTAAACCTAGACTGTTCCGCCGCACATGCAGCAATGTATCTGGCTCCGGATCCAGATAGCCCGTTAGACTCCAGCGCCAAGTACTGACGTCAGAACTGTCAATTATGACACCCGTAAATTAACGGATACGATGGATCCCCATAGTTAACGCGGATGCCAGATCCTCATATCGTACTTATATATTACGCACACGTGGATAATTTAGGCAGGCAACTATTATTTATATACATTAATTTGATTATTATTTTTTTTACAACGACTGCTCATACAATTCTAACAAGTACAACCAGCAAAATCAAAAAAAAAAGAGATGGCATAAAAGTAGAGAGGCAGCGTCAAATCATGTTCAAAGAATCTTTCCAGAATGATGAGCAGTAAAGGAGGCGACTCTACCTGTCGTCCTATTCGTCTTACGATACACGTGAGGAGCCTAACTGAGCTACAATCTCTTGCTATTTTTTGGATATCTCTAAGCAATAGGTAGCCATGTACATTGCCTATATGCGGGTGCCCCACCCATGTTTTTATTACCTCTTTAAACTCGGTGTGTTGCTTGCTCCGCCATGCACGGATTGGAGCTTGGGAGATCTTGATGCCGCTGTCGCTCGATCGGCCATATTGTCGCCCCCATGATCGCTTCGCCGGCACCGTGATCCATCTCTCTGACCTCAAGTACTTCTTCCACCATGGTATTTACCTTTCTTGGATCCCTAATTCTCTCTTTTTTTACCTCTATTTGGGCTTTCTCGTTCCTAGGGGGAGTGAATTCATTCAGATCATGCAATCTAATCAAGATAACGCTATATGCTTTCTTCGTCAAGGTGAGCCTCTCTCTCTCTCTCTCCCTTTTTTTTTTTCTAATTTTTTCACTACTTATAGGAATTTATTTCATCTAGATTCCTCATCTTTAGTGATTTATTTTGCCAATTTGTTCATGTTCTTGATATTGTGATACAATCGCAGTCGACTAATCCTATATTATTCAGAATCATGATCTCAATGTTTTTGTCCAATGTCCGCCAAGCAGACCAAACCGGTATACCGGTGGGCTCTGGTACTAGTTCAGTGCTAGTTGGAACCGGTGCCAAACCGGAACCACAAAAATGGCCGACGCGCACACGCATCCATATTTTAGCCCTAGAGTGCATTAAATACCACTCTATAGCATTAAATGCCTTGCGCGCCCCGTGTGGACTTGCACTCACGCGCGATGCCGTGTGGGCTCGCTGCCCCGCACGAGGAACCGCACACAGGCACGGGGGAACAGTGCGAGCGCGGGAACCGCATGAGAGCGAGGTTCCCTGCACGTGGAATTGCACGCGGGCACAAACGATTCCCTATTAGCGTTCGCACGGGCGAGTTGCCCTGCATGCGGAAAGATTTTTTTTTCTTTTTTTTCCTCTTCCCTTCTTCCTTCTCTTTCCCGAACTCTCTCCTCCTCTCATTTCTTCCCCTCTCCTCTCTTCTTCTCTCTTTCCCCCTTCTCCCGCGAGCAAGGAACCGTTGGGAGGGCCGCGCATCGAGTTGCTCGGGAGGGGGTCAGGCCAAAGTACGTCGAATCGTTTTCTTCTTCTCCTCCTCTTTCTTTTCTTCTTCCTCTTCTTTCTTCCTCTTCTCCTCTCTCTTCTTTCTTCTTCCCCGCTTGGTTCCAGCCCCGAACCGTTTTATGTAACTGTACCATACCGGTGGAGGTTGGTCCTGGTACGGTCCGTGCTGAACCGGCCGATAAGCGGACCATGTTTCTGTCCACTATTAGATTTCTCAATACAATAGCTTACCCGGTTCAAGAAAGAAGCAAATAGTGTCTCTCTATTTTTTTCTTCAGTTTTTTTGGTTTCTGTATTGGTTTGGTTCTTTAAGTTCTGTTTGCTTGATATCTTGTTTTCTCTTCTGGCAAGAAAGTAGATAGCATTTGGTGATTTTCTGTCGCTATATACGTCACAATTGGATTTTCTGCATGTCTGAAAGTTCCATATGATCGATGCTTTGTTTAGTATCCTGGTCTCAATGTAATGAAGACAATAGACATTGAAATTAAGTCTGCATCAAATATCTTTAAAATTCAAAGAAAAAGAACGCCAGAGAAGAAATAAGTAGTTGATCATATACAACATTCAATTTGGAAATGCAGAAAACCTGATTGTATAGTATATAGAGACAAAATCAGCAAAAGCTATCTACTTTCTTGCCAGAAGAGAGAACAAAAAAATAACCCCACATTAATAAAACAGAAATTAAAGAACCAAACTAATAAAAGAACCAAAAAGCTCAAGAAGAAGAAACAGACATGGACTATTAGCTTCTTTCTTGAACTTGGTAGACTATTGCATCGAGAAATTTAGGGGTGGATGAAAACATTAAGACCAAGACTCGGAAGAATATAGGGATACTTCACTGCGATCTTAGCATAATATCAAGGACAAAAACAAATTTTAACAGAACAAATCATTAAAGATGAGGAATCTTGACGAAATCAACTACCAGAAGGGTGAAAAAAACTGAGAAAGAGAGCGAGCCTCACCTCATTAACTTTTTTTTTTTTTGTGGTACAGTGGTGGCTCATATCCGATGGGAGTGAGGGTAGCTAACAGAGTCAGGAAGGATAAGATAATGCAAGAGAAAAGGTACTGACATAGGGTTTGTTCACCTTCACAAAGAAGTTAGTATTTTTCAAAAAAAATTGGTTAGACCGCATGATGCGTAGAACTTCACCAATCACCATCTATAGAGTATAAAGAAGGGACAAGAAATTGATCAAGAAATAGAACTAGAGATAAAAAAGCGTGTGGATAAGGGTAAATGCCATGGTGGAAGAGAAGAATCTGAGGTCGAGGAAGTGGGGGGAAAAGCTGGAGAAGCAATCATGGGGGTGACCTGAAAAAATAAAAGAAAATTTGAAGTCCTGGAAGGCAAGGAGGTAAGTAATACTTTTATAATAAAAATAAACAATAACCAATCGTACTAAGGGGCGCATAAATGACAACAAAAGATGTAAATACACCTCCTTTTTTATTTTTTTAAGTAAATCTTATTGGGAAATGATAAGGGATAAAATGGATCGTCCTACTCCGGACAGGGATCATCCCACTCCGACTGAGCAGACCTCAGCGCCGACCAGGCCAGACCTTGGCCCCACTAAGAGCTAGTCTGAGCTCGAATTTTGCCAAAAGACTGGCCGACCTCGCCCAAATCTCTCCACTACTACGACCTGCAGCAACCTGCTCTAACGACGCACCCCGACCTGAGCTCGAGGCGCCCAGCATCTCAACGACGCATCCCTCGAGCTCAGCATCTCAATGACGCATCCCGACCTGAGTTCGGGACGCCAAGCATCTTCGACGACGCGCCCTGGCCCTAGCTCGGGGCGCTATCAAACAAACCTCAGAGTCGGAAAAGCTAAGCTGATCTCGGAATTTGCCAAGCCGACCTCATCAAACATATGTCGCAGCCCCTAAGTCGGCCCGACCTCAGTGCTCATCAAGCTGACCTCAAGTAAATGTTACGACCTCTAAGCGAGCCTAATCTCGCCCATGACTGCATCCACATGCGCACCTACGCGCACCCTATGTCTGCATATGTGGCCGTATATTACAACCTCACCGCGCCATGCTTTACTTGCTGGCCACTCCACGACATGTCGACCAGGGGCCATACCCTGCCATCTCTATCGACGCCATGCCATTCACAAGGACAGCCTACACCGTGCGCCCCAAGCCAACCCTGGCTGTACGCCACATGGGCACCTCTGCATGAACTATAAATAGCCCCATCAGATAATGCCTAGGAGAGTTTTTTGGCTGGACCCACTAAGATCTACTTTAACTTAATCATCGGAGGGCTCTCATCAGAATCCTACCGATGAGATTTTGTGCAGGTTCGCCGGCGTGCAGGAAGCGGCATCCCACTCCATCCTGACCTGTAGCTCCCCTGACTCCTTCGGCGTGGCCACCCTCGGGCCGAATTTGAATACAACAGGAAACATTATCCCTATCTATCTTTCTGCAATCGAACTAGCTTTGTACAACCATTTCACCATTCTCTTATTTTTAACATTAAGGTTCATGTCAATTCTACTTATCAATTCAATCTGGTCTATTATCCTACTTTCTCGGCTTGTTGAGAAGTAATTTCTATCTGGAACCTCGTCTAAGACTCTCCATCTTTCTTTTTACTATAGAATACAAGCCCCGTGGTAGTCCTAAGATGCAGTTCACAACAGTGTTGATAAGAAGATCTTGAACCCTCCCAAAACCAAAAAGAAAGAACCAACGAGATGGATTGAGAAAGGTTGGGTCTTCCAAGGCCTGTTAGAGCTCTCTGTAACCTACTCATGGATCGATCGGTTTCAGGTCAAATAATAAGAATTATTATCTTCCACCTCTAGAAAGCACCTACACCTAATGGCCCACTCCATCCTAAAGAGTGACTAGGACCAATTCATCCACATTTTTATGTTCCAATTGAACACTTTTCTTTTATGATCAGGTTTCCAAAGGAGCAATGGTGATCATTTCGTGTTCATGAAGGGAAGAAAAAAGAAAACTACTGTTTTCTTAGTGCAGTCAGTTTAGAACTCTAAATTCACAAGTAAAATAATGATATTAGTCAACAAGGTAACTAGTAAGCAAGTTAAGTAAGACGACTATTATTAAGTCGAGCTAAAAATGCCAGCAAGGATTCCTATCAGAAAATGTTTTGGGGGAATCCTGACATTTATATACCTGCTAATTTGATGCCCACCCCACCTCATATTGTGTCGGAATGGTATTTCCTACCAATCCATGCCATTCTTCGCAGTATACCTAATAAGTCGGGAGGTGTAGCTGTTTTTGCTATAAAAAATTCATTATATCTTTTTTTCAGATTTTCAGGTTGCTGCTCTAGCATCTACTTCGTTGGGTCTTGAATTAGATGTTTTGCCTGCTTCTTTAGGACCTCTATTCTCTTCTTATGGTTTAACTGATACTCCTATAGTCCTTTTGTGAGGGCCTGGCCCATTGACCGGCCCACACTTGCTTTGGGCTTGGGGGCTTGGCCATCGTGCTTGTGGCACGATAAAGGCTTTTCTCTCCTCCAAATCCAGCGAGAATCGAGGACTCCCAGGCAAATCCAAGTTCGTCTAGGACTCGGAGACCTCACCTATTTAACCTCCCCACCTCTTTCTCCTCCATCGACAATCATCGAGCTCCCTTCTCTCTCTTTTTCCCATTGAAGTTCGCGGTTGCTTGTCACTATGCCCACCAAAAATCGAGGTCACAGAGCTCGCCGGAGCTGAGGTAACCCCACCCTTCTTTCTCTCTATTTTCTCTTCTTCCCATGACCAAACATCATGGTTGTTAGTTAAGGAATCGACCGAAAATCGTAGTCATCTTTGCTACAAAAAATTTGTCATATATATTTTTTTTCAGATTCTCAGGTTGCTGCTCTAGTGTTTACTTCATCGAGTCTTGAGTTATATGTTTCGTTTGCTTCTTCAGGACATCTATCCTCTTCTTATGGTTTAGCTGATACTCCTATAGTCCTTTTGTGAGGGCTTGGTCCATTGACCGGCCCACACTTGCTTTGAGCCTGTGGGCCAGCCCGAATAGGCCAGGCCCATGGCCATCGTGCTTGTGGCATGATGAAGGCTGAGAAGAAGACTTCGAGGAGTCTTCTTCCTCCTCCAAATCCGACGAGAATCGAGGACTCCCAAGCCAATCCGAGTTCATCTAGGACTCAGAGACCTTACCTATTTAACCTCCCCATCTCTTTCTCCTGCATCGACGATCATCGAGCTCCCTTCTCTCTCTTTTTCTCATTGAAGTTCGTGGTTGCTTGTCACTATGCCCACCAAAAATCGAGGCCGGAGAGCTCGCCGGAGGCGAGGTAACCCACCCTTCTTTCTCTCTGTTTTCTTTTCTTCCCATGACCCGACATCACGGTCATTAGTTAAGTAATCGACCGAAAATCGACCAAAAGAAGAGCCTATTTTATTTCCCCTATTTTGGCTGAGTTCTTCCTTCTTTTGAACGCCACCGTCACTAGCATTCATCGTCGAGGGCCTTAACCCTTCCTTGCATCGGTCCAAGTCGGAGCTAGACCCCAGCCGCCAGTGAGTGGGCTAAAAATCTGAGGGCAACCAAGCCCAAAACCTCCCTTTTTTGGCCCTATTTTGGCTTGGTTTCGGCCGCATGACCACCGCCATCAGCTGCCCAACATTGCCATCCACTGCCTCCGATCGCCGCCTCATCGGACCACACGACCATAGCCACCGTCCGTCCTTTCTCTCTTCCATATTGCTGAGGAAGAAGAAAAAAAGAAGAAAGAAAAAGAAGAAAAAGAGAAGAAGAAGAATAAGAAGAGAGAGAGAGAGAGAGAGCCATCCTTCTCTTATTTCTCTCTCCTCTTTCCACTTTCTCTCTACCTTCTCTCTCCTCTCTCCACTTTCTCTCTCTAAAATGTCTAAGGAACCAGTATCGGATCCTGTTGACTTGATCTACGAACCTGAGTTGACCCCAGTAAAGGGCATAATCCGTCCTAGTGCTCAGACCACCTACTGGACCGATCATCCTGGCCCCATTGAATGTCCTTGAAACTTCTATTGATGAACCATGATTGATTAATCTTGGCCCTACTCAAGTTTATGCTCTATGATTTGTTAATCAAATCGCTCAGGCTTGACCCATCCGGATCCGCCGAACACTGTCACCCAACTAATCGTCTCCTTTCTTATTTATTTTAATTTGAATGGAAGTTAATCTCACTTTTAATGTTATTAATAGGGTTAACTGAATCGCTTAGTAAAGTTTGACGGCTTAAGGCGAAAGAGGTAAGTAAATCTTACCCTCTTTACTAGTTTTCGAACTTACATTTTTTATGATCATGTCTTCCATGCATAAAATCTACTTGCTAAAATATCGTGCTTTTCTTAAAATTATGGATCGTCATATGTGTTATAAAAATCATGCTTTATTATAAAAACTAGTTTCATGAATGTTTTGATAAAAATGGCGATGTTATGAATCAAGTCATGCCATTTAGTATTTTTTCACCTATTTATGTGTATGTTTTAAGAAAAACATATAAGTTTTCGAAAGACTCTCAGATAGCTATGTATGATCCCTTGCATTAGGAAAATCGACATTCGGAGCTAGCATCCGTACGAACACTAGCCTCACCAACGGGTATAAAGTTGGTATACAAACATGAATCTCTGTTGATTACAAACACTGGCCCTGTCACAGGTATAAAGTGATCATAGCACGAATATCTATAAGCAATATTTTGAACTATGATATGGCTAAATGAACTTGAAGCTATATTTATGAAATATGAATGATTTATGCATTCATGATTGGCTCTATGACATATTTTAATATATTATATTATTAAATGCTTATTTTAGAATATCTGTTATTTTATTTAAATGATAGATTGGCATGGAAAAACTTGTGCTTGATCCGATAAATTAGTGAAAGGTTTACTTACTGAGCTGTGTCACTCATATATCTTTATTTTTTTCTCTCTCTCCAAGCAAATAGGATCAATAGTAGGGGTGGCAATCGGATCGGGTCAGATATAAACGGGTCGGGTCAGATATAGGTCAAGTCAGAAAATTATAAATCTGAACCCGACCTATTTATTAAGCAGATCAGGAATTACAACCTGAACCCGACTTGTTTAATAAACAGGTCACCCGACCCGACCCGTTTAAGAAAAGGGAAGGGTGGGGTGGGGGGGATGGGACGGAAAGAGACTCGAGAGAGAGAGAGAGGAAGAGGAGGTAGAGAACTAAATACCTACTTGACTACTTGTTAAGCTTCTCATGGCTGGACGTCCAGCAGCGGAGGGAGCCGAGGGTGAAGTCGTAGGTAATCAAGGAGAAGTGCAACGCCGCGGCCGCCGCCTCGCCTGTAAGAAGTTGAGTATTGGAGAACGCCAAGAAGATGGACCAAATGGAGAGAGATGTTCCTTTCGGCAAGAGAGAGAGAGATGGGAGGGTGGGGTTCCTTCTGGCAACTGGCGAGAGAGAGAGAGAGGTGGGGGTTGGGATTTCTTTCGATAAGAGAGAGAGAGGTGGGAGGGTAAAGGAAAAAAATATTACCTGCTCATCTTCCCCGATTGGCCACCCCACACTGCCCGTGGCTACGCCCGAGCTGCCACCCCGCACCACCCGCGGCCTCCGCCTTACCGCGTCGCCGCCGAAGCTTCACCGGTCGACCACCACCTCGAGATCTGCCTCGACTGCCGCTATGCCGCCGTTGCAGCGCCGCACCGAGCCGCCACCGCTGAGCGCAGCTACCTCCGTCGAGCATCGCCGCTTCTGCCGCTCCATCGTCGGATCCAATGCTCCCTCACATTTTCGATAGGATGCTCCACCACCTTATCTAAGCCGCTCGCTACCCTCACTCCTCCGCTCGCCCGTTTGGCCACCACCCACAATGCCGTCCATAATAAGAGAGAGGTAGGGGGTTGGGGTTCTAGCAAGAGAGAGGTGGCGGTCAGGACTCGAGATTTCTTTCGACAAGAGAGGGAGAGGTGGGAGGCTAGGAGGGTTCGACGGAGAGAGAGAGAGACATGGAGGCCTGGAGGGTTCGACAGAGAGAGAGAGAGAGATGAGAAGGGTTCCCGTCCCATCTCATTAAATCAGCGTAGGTACTAGGTAGCCTACACTGGAGCAGCTAAGCAACTATCGCTTTTCTTTGGGCCGAGGCTTGGGTCGGTCCTGTCTGATCCAACCCGACCCATATATTAAATGGGTTAAACGGGTTAAATAGGTCAGACATCTAAAATATGTATCCAATCCAATTAATAAATAGGTTAAGCAGGTCAATCTTTTTACAACCCGAACCTGTTTAGGCCAAACCCAAATCTGTTTATGGCGGGTCGAACACAGGTCGGGTTGGTAGGCGGGTCATATTTTGCCACCCCTAATCAGTAAGGACGAAAGTTAGTCTAGGCTTGGAGTTCGCACTAGGAAGCTTGGCAATTTTGTAGAACAATTTTGGTATTTTAAATTAACTATGAATTTGTTGTCAATGATTTTTTGAATATTAAAGATTATGGGTTTGGTATTTATATTTGGATTCAGATGTTTTGAACCAATATTAGTTTTTATTTAATGAATATAAAATTAGATTTTGATATATTGTATTATATTTGAGATGGATCCGAAAGTCAAATGAAACGTTTGGCTTCATGTTTTCATGAGTCGTACCCCTCGATAGCATGGCCGTGTCCCGCTCCAGATCTAGGGCGCGGCAAATAAGCTCCAGACATAAAAATACAGAATCACCCTGCATGCCTGAAAGGCTCAAACCTCTCGTTCTTTCGTTCGTTCCTCTTTCCATTTTGTCATCTTCAAACAACTAAAATTTCTAAGGTCCCATCCATTTTCTAGTTTTCATCCGAGGATGGCAACTAGTTATAGTCATAGATGCTTTGAAAGTGCTATACATCCCATCTACTTTGGTGACGAACAATCTTGAGCAGTATTTTTTTATAAAATTGTTAGTTTTTATTATTGATAAATATTTGTTAAAATTATATTTTTTAATTAAATCTTTCCTTTATGATCAAATCTAAATTTTGTTCAAATTTTATTAATATCCAAAAAAGTATTTGATTTATATTCATATTCGGATAAGAAAATATGGATATGTTTAATATATTATTCATATTCTTATTCGTTTATAACAAATATGGATATGCTTAATATCTGATTCATATCCGTACCTAAATACTAATTTTAATATTTGTTTAACATCTATATTTATATTTATATTTTAAATAAGAATATAAATATAAATATATCCCAGCCATACCATGTAATCCTAGTGCTAAATCCGCAGGAGATTGTACAGTGAACCATTTCGCCAACCTCTCGTCCGATCCTCGTGGGCCCTGCAAAACATTCAGACGACTGCCACGTCATCCACCTGCTTTTATGGGCAACGACATCCACTGGATCTTGACCGTCGGCCATTTCCATGTCTGGAACGCTCACCGCCCACTGGAGGTTTAAAGGGTCGCCCCGTCATCGAAGCGGTGAAGCACCGAAGCAGCCAAACCCGAACTCCGTCACCGCGCAATGGCCGTCACCGCGAGCTCCGTCCACGGAAATTCTACCGTACCCCGCTCGTCCTTCCATGGACTCCGGATGCCGCAGAGATTGGAGAAATCCCGGCTGAGTCCCTCCGCGATGCGGTCACCGCCCTGCCGTGCCGTCTCTTGTACTCTCGCCCGCGAGCCGGCCGCCGTCAAGATGGAGGAGAGCCGGGCCGGCGCGGCCCCGCGGCCGGATTCGTTCGGCAGATTCGGGCAGTTTGGGGGGAAGTACGTGCCGGAAACCCTAATGCACGCCCTGGCCGAGCTCGAGGTCGCCTTCCGGTCTCTCTCCCAGGACGAGGATTTCCAGGTTCGATTCCTTTCCCCTTCTATTCGGTTTTTGTCTTTTAAAATTAATAATGATGGATTTGATGTGTTTTAATCTCTTTAATTATCCTTGTCAGCTAGAATCTATTGTTTTTATGTCAATTTCTATTTTTATTTCAATTTCTGCTAAGATCTATTTTGTTCCCTTTTGCTCTGAACAAATTTTAAGATTTTTTTTGGCCTTGAATATGTGTGTCTTTTATAAGAATTATATTTATGAATATAAACTAAAAGAAATATAGATTCGATGTATCTACTATTTTTCATAGAAAAGTTCTGGCCCTTTTAGTTGGCCCGATTTTTGGTGATTTTTGTGAAGACGTCAATCTACTTGTTCAATTGATATGTTCGCCTGCGAGTGAGGTCTAATTACAATATATGCATGGTTGATTATGTGAACATCTATGTGTTCTAACGTATGATGTATTACGCGTGCAAGTATGCTTGTATCTATGGATGTTTGTTTGTACTTGATGCGGGGTTTGCACCCCGTCACCAGCAGAGCCCACACACACGGCCGAGCAGCAGAAGGAAAGCGTCCCACGGCAGGTATTGTCCACTGTGGGTGGCGTTTTAGGCTCGCCTCACGGTTTTGTCCTTATTTAAAAGGCGCCTACCGAAGGAAGGGTGATTGAGCCCCCCACTATATGGCACAGACCTTCCCGCTACACGGCCGATGTGGGACTAACTTCGGGGAACCTCCCGCAACACAGCCCCCCAGCGAGGAGGTCCTGTGCCCGGGTCGGCTCCTTGCTGGATAGACGAAGGGCCGAGGCCCTTCCTCTAGCGCCATCTGATGCAGGGTTTGCACCCCGTCACCAGCAGAGCCCACACACACGGCCGAGCAGCAGAAGGAAAGCGTCCCACGGCAGGTATTGTCCGCTGTGGGTGGCGTTTTAGGCCCGCCTCACGGTTTTGTCCTTATTTAAAAGGCGCCTACCGAAGGAAGGGTGATTGAGCCCCCCACTACATGGCACAGACCTTCTCGCTACACGGCCGATGTGGGACTAACTTCGGGGAACCTCCCGCAACAGTACTTTTGCATGTTTTGGGGAAGGAAAACCCTAACCCAAGCCTTTTCTAAATAGAAGGGCATAGATCATGTATAAATTGAATAAATCATCAAAAACGACTATTGTTGCTTACATTTTGAAAACTGCATTGGAAAAACTTTTTGTTCGAAGATTTCAATCAGGACGAGCATAATCCAAGGATGATTTGTAAATTAACTGTGAAGCTTTCTACGGAGGATATCATATAAAAGTGTTATCTTTCTGCATCGAGGTTACTCTGATGCTCCCTTACCCATGAACTGGTGTAAGCTAGGAATGCTGGGAGTAGATGGTGGGAGTGATTTTAATTCAATCAATTGATAAAATTACTTGGTCCATTCTCTGAGTTTTCCTAACTTCTAATTGTTCTCCAACCCTATTTTTTGGGCAATGAGTTGCCAACCTCCTACGCTAAATGGATGAATGAATGAATGATTGATTTTGATGAATATGTCTAGGTTCCTAGTTCTAGTATTGAACCTCAGTGTAACCTGAAGTTTTGATGTATAATGGCAAATTTACTGGAAATAATAAGTCTGGCCTATGAAATGGGATGTTGCATCTGAAAGAAGAAATTTACCCATGTTTATCACCCTGTTTATTTTTCAAAAATTTGTGTGATGACATTCAAAAGTGTTTTGATTCCTTGTATATTTTGTATTCCTGCAACTTAAAGCGACTATCTGTTATACTGCAACTTCTTCTTATCTTTTCATCAGCTTGTTAAGTCTTGGCATCTATTTTCTTCTATTGTAGAAAGAATTGGCCGGGATCCTTAAAGACTATGTTGGTCGGGAGAGCCCACTCTACTTTGCAGAACGACTAACAGAACATTACAAACGGTCTAATGGTGAGGGTCCACACATATACCTAAAACGGGAAGATCTCAACCACACTGGGGCCCACAAGATAAACAATGCAGTTGCACAAGCTTTACTTGCAAAGCGTTTAGGAAAGAAACGCATTATAGCTGAAACAGGAGCTGGTCAGCATGGAGTTGCGACTGCTACAGTATGTGCAAGATTTGGAATGCAGTGTATTGTTTACATGGGTGCTCAGGATATGGAGAGGCAGGCCCTAAACGTTTTCAGAATGAGGCTTCTTGGAGCAGAGGTTTGTAATTACTAGCATATCTGATCTCGCAGGTGTTAATTAACATTCATGTGATATAGAACAAGCATGGTTGAGGTATTATATTTTCTTGTATATTTCAATAATTCTTAAGGAATCTCATCTTCTTGCATCGTAGATATGCTAGAAAATCACTAGACTAGATGCTTCCTGGTTGAAGCAGCTTGATTGTATTCATTTGCTCCACCTTTTTCTAGTAAGATCATCATTTCTCTTCAAACCATTCATTTTATTATTATGTTATTCTAACATTGGTTCATTTTGTGACGAAGTATAATGAAGTTGTTGTACTTTGGATTTCTTAAATAGCTAAGATATGATGATAAATTGGAAAAAAACATTGAGGAATTTTCTGTAGTACGTTTTAGAATCTGATTCATTAGCTATTGAAGAACATTGTTTTCTATTTTGCTGATCTTCAGTTGATAGAGTTTTAAATTTTAATATTGTTTCATTTGCTACATCTCTTGTCAATTATGTGGTAATGTACTATATCTCGAGGTCTTGCATGACTCTTTGTGAGGCCGACACTTTGGTGCACTGCTTTCTCCAAACTAATATAGACAGTATCATTGGTTGATTTTTGAACTGTTGTAGTGGTCACTTTATGTAGGTCAGAGGAGTTCATTCTGGGACTGCAACTCTGAAGGATGCTACTTCTGAGGCCATACGAGATTGGGTGACTAATGTTGAGTCAACCCATTATATTTTGGGGTCAGTTGCTGGTCCTCATCCATATCCAATGATGGTGAGGGATTTCCATGCAGTGATTGGTAAGGAAACGAGAAGACAGGCAATGGAAAAATGGGGTGGAAAGCCAGATGTTCTAGTTGCCTGTGTTGGCGGGGGTTCAAATGCAATGGGACTCTTCCACGAGTTTGTTGACGACTCAGATGTAAGATTGATTGGTGTGGAGGCTGCAGGACATGGATTGAACAGTGGTAAGCATGCTGCAACCTTAACAAAAGGAGAAGTCGGCGTACTGCATGGAGCAATGAGCTATTTGTTGCAAGATGATGATGGACAAATAATTGAGCCACATTCTATTAGTGCTGGGTAGTATGCTATAACATATTCCTGAAACTTTTTATCCACATCATGACGTTTCTATTTATTTTGTTCTGATCTATACTTACGAGGTCAGTTCTGATAGTTCTATATTAAATGTGTTAGGTTGGACTACCCTGGTGTTGGACCAGAGCACAGCTTTCTGAAAGATACCGGACGTGCTGAATACTATAGCATCACTGATCAAGAGGCCTTGGAAGGTATAGAAGCAATAGTTCTCATAGTTCATATGATTGTTGATACTAATTTTTATTAAGCAAAACCATATGAATTTATATTTCATAAGGAGTGAAGTAAATTTTGAGCCCCTTGATTTGTTAATCTCTATCTGTATTTTAGTATAATGCTGTAAAATGCACATAGAAAAATCATTTGTCTCTCGAAATATGGAAGGTAATCTTGATTGTTGAACTGTTTCATCAAATATTTTGTAGGATACCGCAAAAGACACGGTGCAGGGAGAATAGCGTAGGTATGAACTAAGAAGATTAAATATGGTAGTTTGTGAATCTAGGTGTTTTGAGTCTGCACCAACAGTAAAAAATTAGAGAGAAGAAAATAGACTTTAGATCTGAAACACAATGCAGATCTGCAGAAATTCTTCTATATATCTACTTCATGATCTGTATGGAGCAATGTTCACTTAGATTGCCTCTGATGCTTTAAGCATTGAGCGAAGTATAAGTTATATATGTTCTTTTTAAAGGTGGAAACAGCATCAGCAGATATATTTTCTAATTCTTAATTTCCTCTTATATATTACTTTTCTGAATTGTGTAAGAGAGAAAAGTCCAAAACAAGGGTGGCTGAAACCTATAAAATATGTCTTTCCACTTCCTAGAGGAGGAAGCAGGAAGAGACCACATCCTCTTATCTTGTCTTTATCCATATGCCCCCTCTTTAATCTTTATTTAAAGATGGATAACAATGTTGAAGCCAATCAAGATGATTTGAGGACAAGAATTCAGCTTCCCATGGCCTCTATGTGTAGGGATACATCCATCCGATACATTTTCGGGGAAGAAAGATAAAACTTCAGTTGTCTTCTACCCTGCTTCTCGGTGAATTTTCTGTTTAGGCTGTATCCCCAGGATTGAGGTTTCACTTGTTCATTAATTGTGCACTTAATTGAACTCTCTCTCTCTCTCTCTCTCTCTCTCTCATGCAATATGCTTCCAGATGCAACCTTTACAGTGGTCAATTTATCTGACCGAAAGATAAAGTGCGGTCAAAATGGTGGAATTCTTAAAGCATTTAGACCATGTTCTGCCTAATGGAACTTCAGTTTTACTTTCACAGCAATTCTTTTTGTCCTAACTTGATAGCTCAAGGTTGAAGTGTATTATTATTCATTAGTCATTCGAGATTCCTTCATACCTGCATTCTATTGTATCTAGGTTGTTAACCATATGTTTGTAGTCTTGCTACTATGTTAGGCTACCAGCTCTATTGTTGTTCACACGCATGGGATATTTTATACTTGATTTCAGTTATCAACATTCTCAGGATTCTATTAAATGAGTTTTATGTGCACTCAGCTTTCAAGCGCGTGTCACAATTGGAGGGTATCATTCCAGCTCTAGAGACTTCGCATGCTTTGGCCTCCCTGGAAATGCTCTGCCCGACCCTTCCTGATGGAGCTAAGGTTGTTCTCAGTTTCAGTGGAAGAGGGGACAAGGACGTCCATACTGCTGCAAAACACCTTCAGCTCTAATCATCCAATCTCAGAGCTTGCATTGAACAGAAATAAAAACCTTGTTGGAAGTTTTGTTCTGGTCTACAATATGCCTTGTTATTCACCAAATATTTTATGATGTTTCACTTTATTTGAGCAGTTATCAATGATCGAATAAAGTGTGACCTTAAGGAAAAAGCGCATCTAAGCATGTTGTATTATTCTTTAATGTTACCTAATTATATTCAAGTTATAGTGTTATCATAATGTTTTCTGGACTATGGAGTAAGGGCAGGGCCGATTAGTTGGCATTGGTGTATAAGAATATGATCCATTTGGCGATGAAATTTGTTGTGTTTCTTGCGGACCTTTCGCTAGATTTTATTTACCAAATTCTTCGGAGCCGAGTTCCTCCGAACTAAGATGCAGGAGGAGGTCAATTGCAAAGATTTATAAAACTACAATTAAAATCCAGCCTTTTCCCCTGTGGATTCTGGATTCAATTTGGCCAATGTTCCACCATTGAATTCAAAATAAAACGTTGAGGGCTATGCTTCACGCTAGTCTGACTTTAAGTGAGTTATTACATGAAACAAATGTACTACTCTGGCGCCTGCTAGGCATCGTTGTTTGTTAACTTTCTTTCTGTTTTTGATTCTCGACAAGTTAGTGAGATATCACATAGATATTGATTTTCAAAAGCTTTCTGCTATCAGTTGCTTTTATTTTCACTCTTTCTTGAGATCACAAAATGAATAATTATTGAAAGAAACAGCGTCTAATTCATATTTCTTCTTAGATTTTTTATGACAATAATAAAAAACAAGAGCAGTACCAGATGGCTCCTTTTTCTAAGTTTTGGTAATTTGGCACATAAGTTTGTTGAACTGTATGAAGAGGGATGGCGTCTCCTCGTATCGTCCGCAACCAAGCATCCCAAGCCACCCCTATTGGCCCCTTCAATTCCGAGATATCAACCAGGGCTGTCAATAGAGCGGGGCCCGTGTGGCCTGAAGAACAAGCGAAGCATCAGGTTGCAGGACGGGCCCGGGCTTGGAATTCACGTCAAATTGAACCGATCCAGAAAATAGTGTCAGTCGGGTGAGTCTTGGGCCTGATCTCGGCCGCTGGGTGTTGGGCTTGCTTTGTTGCCATGGCAACATTAAGGGCTTGTTTGGTTCGCAGGAAGCATTTTTCTTCTCAGAAAACAGATTTCTAGGAAAAGGATGCCTAGAAAAGTACTTTTGGTATGTTTGGTTGACCATGGAAAAATGATAGATTTTCAAAGTGCTTATGTTTGGTTGACCATCTACTTTCCCGGAAAAGTTATGTATAATTTCTATTATACCCTTAATAAAAATTAGATGTTTAATGCCTCTTTAATGCTTGTTTAATGCTGAAGGGTCTTTTTGGGAAAAGATAAAAATGAAGTGATTTCCGCCTCATGGGAAAGTAACTTTCTCATGTTTCTCATGGGAAAGTGTGGGAATCATATTCCCATGGGAATATAACTTTTCCGTCTCTCTCCTTTGAAAACTCCAACCAAACAAGAGGCATCTCATTACTTTTCCGTTGACTATATTTTCCCCCCTTCTTTTCTCACAAACCAAACGAGCCATAAGAAATCTGGTTCTTGGCCGCAGAATCCTAATCTCCGATCAGCTGGATCCAAAGGGGCCATACGATGGTGAAGGAGGACACCTCTGCTTTGAAACATTTGGGCGATGGCGAGAAATAGAGTGGCCTTTCAGGCTAAGCATGTATTCAGAGAGGCCAACGAGAACGCAAACTAGGTGGTTGCTTATGTGATTTGCCACTCCAGGGGCACTCTGTGGGGCGGAGAGAGGGAGTTGCTTAAAATACTCTGTGACTTGTTTCCTAATTTTATTGGGTATATTCGTATTCATAATATATGAAAATATTCGTAAAAAAAAGAAGGAAAAGAACTGTCATCTCCGCCTACTAGCTCAATTGTCAATTTATTATTATATAGAGGCATACAACATGCCATGATTTCTCTATTTCTCTACCTAATAAGAGATTGGCAAATTATCAATAGCGACCCTGGTTTGACATATCTGATGTGGAACATAGCATATTAATGAAATACACACTATGCTAGATGGTGAAAAGATCTACTTAAGATCTCAAGGTTCATCATGAGTCTTTATTATTATTATTATTATTATTATTATTATTATTATTATTATGTATAGTGCAATTTGCCCTGCAGGTTAGGTGGAGAAAAGAATGTGAGGTGAGGAGGATGGGATGTAAGAGAGGAAGAGTGGGAGGTATGGAAAAAAAGAACTTGAGAGATCTTTTTTCTCATCCCATGCCTGTGTCCCTCCCATGATCTTCCTCCCGCTTTTGCATTCTTTGGCTTTTTTTGCTACAGCGGATGGCTCATACACCTTTAGTATGGATACATCCAAAAAAGTCAAAAGACAATACATCATGGAGTACGTTAGGCAATTCTTTTTTTCCAACCCATAAAGCACCCCCAGAGTGATTAGTCATATACGAGACCATCCAGTTCGCAACTCCGTTAGCTTCTCTGTAAACATGCCTAGCCTGGAACTCAACATCACTCTATTAGCACTTTTTTTCTTCGTTCTCTCCTACTGGATACCACTAGATCTAGCCGAATATTCCCAAGTTGGTCCTAAATAGGTTCCTCTGTAAACATGCCTAGCTTGGAACTCAACATCACTCTATTAGCACTTTTTTTCTTTGTTCTCTCCTACTGGATACCACTGGATCTAGCCGAATATTCCCAAGTTGGTCCTAAATAGGTTCCTTGTTATCAAAGAAGCATCGAAGGTTAACGTTGGTAATGGCAATGATTCTACTTTCATGCATTATCCCTTGGTTGTTGAAACTCCTTTGTCTCAATTTCCTTGTTATTTTCATCACTATTGATGATACTTGTGTCGTTCATTACCTTAAGATCATTACCTTATGTTTTTGCGTGTACGTGGGCTGTCTACGCTTGGTGTGGTCGGTGGATCATATTAGGCTAGGAGAGAGCGAAGGACTTGAGCCATGGCCCAGAATTACTCAGTAATTAGGGGCAGCTTTACCAACCTGATGCTACCCAAACATGGGTTCATTAGTATCCACCTACTTATTCCCATATCAAAATGAATACTGATCGTTCTTTTATTTCATTTGATAGAAGGCTGGGGTTGGGCTGGTCTTAAGAAACCAAATTAGTGGGCTGTTAGGCATGGGTGCCTAGAGAAGCAACATGCATAGCTAAGGTGCAAATGTAGTTGTTCAAAATCATTGAAAATTTCTGTTTGGCCTTGGTTTGCCTCTTTAACCGAAATCCATGGGACCAGGGTCTGTATCAGCTTTGCTAGAAGATTATTTTCATTTCTTGGGGGTGCTTTCAAGATTTTAAGATAGTTCATACGCTCGGAGAAGGAAATATGATAGCTGATTGAGTAGCAATTATTGGAAGAACTTAAGGGGGAGGGATTTTGTAGGGAGGTCAATCCTCGATGCATTATTAGGTCTATGTTATTTGTCCATATATCAAGTATTTACAGAAGAGTAGTTTGCCCGAGTAAGCTGTATGTTGTACTAATTATCAAAAATTAAAAATGGGCAGTCTAAATAAAACTGTTTAAGCTAGAGACGAATGGGATCATGCTCGAGTCCGTTAGGTCAGCCTAGCTCATGCACACCTCTGGCCACAATAACACCATCCATGATGAACTATTATTTTCTAAAGATTGAAATGATGCCAATCTTAGTCAATGCTCTTGTGAGTCCATGAAAAAACCTACATGAAAAAACCTAAATCAACCATCATTAGAATAATTTTTTTTTTACATGTATAATTACAAATAGCAAAACAAATTTCATGTTACTCAGAACCGTTGTTGAGGCCCAATTTCGTTCGACAACAAGATCTGGCCCACTTACTAATCCTTAAACCCTAGCACGTCAAGTCTTACCATGCCATAAGGGCAAAATTGGAATTTAAATTTATACATTTCAAAGCCCTAACCCTAGCCCTCCACCCGCAGGAGCAAACATAAAAGGATCGAACTCTCCCTCAGATCGGCTTCTTCGTTCCGCCGGCTCGCACAGGGGGAGGATTATTCGGAGTATTTGGAACCTTAACCCTAGCTGTAACCATGGTAAATACCAAGCTGGATCTCCTCTTATTTTCCAGTATGATTTCTTCCATTGATCAAATTGGAAATCGATTTATATAGTTTTGGAAAAGCTATGTAGAAGTATGATTTAGAAAGGGATGGATGCTTGCATTTTCTGCGATTCGAGGGTTAGAAAGTTCTTTTTTTTTTATTTGCTATTGGCAGAGTCGTTGGTTAAGTTTATTGGGCATTAGCGGTTTATCGTTCCAGCGTTCTTCTATGGTTTCAAAATTGACACTGCCCTGGTTACAAGATTTCAGGCTTAGAGGCATGGAAAGTGGTGATCTTTACGAGATTGAGTGCCTTAGGTTTTAGATTTGAGAAATCAGTGGTGGATTTTGATGGTGAGGCGAGAGATCTTGATGATTCATGGAGGCTTTTTTCAAAATCTTGTGGGAACTGCTTACCCAATGATCGCTTTTATGACGCAGGTTCTTGGCTAGGACTTGTTATGTCGGTTTATTTGTTTTTTTATCTTTCCTTTGGTCACAAGACCAAAGTTCGAGTATATTGCTTGATGGTGAGGCGTCCGTTTAATCCATTAAGATAGAACCTTAGGTTATTTTGATGGACTAAGAGTAGCTCGGAGAAGTCTCTGACAAATTGTTGAGATGTAATTTTAAGGGGAGTCACTGTGTTTCCTATGATTTTTAAGTTGCCATCATTTTATAATTACTTTCTATACATTGGATGGGCTAGGTAGTATAGAATCATTTGATACTTGAATTTGACATGTTATGATGATGCTTGAGGCAACCACTTTTATGGAGATTGCTTGGACCCTGTGATGTTCACAGCACATGTTTTTATTAAACGAATGTGAACTTAATGTTAGGCTTAATTTATGACAAAACACTTGAAATTGTAAGGATAGACTCATAAGTTGGAATTTCCTGTTATAGTGTAACACTATGGTTGTCTTGGTATATGAGTGCTAGAGTGCCCTAGTGGTTTTGCAGTTTCAAAACCTGGATTAGCTATAAGCTAATAAGCTGGAGGTAATTTGATGGTTATTATAATGTTGTGGTTTTAAATGATTAAAATTATATATTTAATGGCATATGGTTTTGTTGGATGCTCTTCTTGATGGAACAGAGATTGGTACTATGCAGAATGAAATCATAAATGGTATTTCGTTCGAGTTTCAAGCTTTACCTCCTAAATATATATTTTTGTTAGTATAGGCCAGAATATAAGAAACCACTAGGATTTCTTCATGTAATATTTTTGTTATTATATTCCAGTACTCACATCTATATTCATATGAATCGTCATATCTTAGTAAAATGATCCTATCTATGGTTACCTTAAATAGTTTTCTTTATTTATAGCTTGTATTTTTGAGCTTCAGGTAATCAAATCATTACCCATAAGAGAAATTGACTTCACGAGAACTGCTGGTTATCGTAGATATTATAGATCACGGTCTCCCGTACCGATCGGTATGGGTCGGTATGGGCCGGTACGTAACGGTACCGGTACGGTATAGCTATATTTTTTTGGTTCCGACTATTCGCAACCCGTACCAGCCGTACCGATTTGATACCGCCCGTACGGGCCCATACTGAATCGGTATCGGCCCGTACCGACTGGCGTATCGACCTCAAATTTTTTGGCTTTTGGCCCGGACCAGCCAGACTGGTACCGTATCGGCTCGGTTCGATATGGTACTGGTACTGTACCGATACTGGTGCCCATCGGTACGTCGATATGGTCGGTACAGCAGATCTTGTTATAGATTAAAACATTCTTACCAGAAAGATTGCCGTAAATATCTGCAGAGGTGGAAATTTGGTTCAAGCATAATTTTAGAAGGTGCAGTATTGTCCTAAGTAGTTCACAAGGTTAAAACATTATCTGAGATCAGTCATTAATGGCTTTTTTGTTGTTATGATAAAGATGTTGGGGGATAGTCTTCCAATTTCAATTCTTCTTGCAATTCAAAATGTAGCTTAAAGATGGTGATGCAACCCGACATACATAAATGGGACAAGGATTCTTTAGGTTCATCCTTATAATTAAATTGCTGTCCTTTTTTTCCTGATTTTATCATTAGTTGTGACTGGCTTTATTATGAGGTCTTGGGTAACCTCTTGTCTTGCTTTAACTGAGAAAGTGGTATTAAAGAGCTTGCTAAAACAATTTAGGGTGGATGTATTTTTAAACACCCTTCCGTTATCAACAAGATGGCGCATTTCATATCGTTAGGTGGTGATGTTGCCAACTATCTAGCAATACTTTGTTCTTCAAGATGCAACCAACAATGTAGCTTCTAGCTGCTGTTTGGAATATTTTCTTCTCTCTTTTTTACCTTATTTGAGGGCAGGCCCTTATCAAAAACTGTCTTACAGGTGAATGTTCCAAAAACAAAGAAGACTTACTGCAAGAGCAAAGAGTGCAGGAAGCACACCCTTCACAAAGTAACACAGTATAAGAAGGGTAAAGATAGTCTTTCTGCCCAAGGGAAGCGTCGTTATGACAGAAAGCAGTCAGGTTATGGTGGACAGACAAAGCCTGTGTTCCACAAGAAGGTACTCTTCCCTGATCTTGAGAGCTTAAAAACTTGCCTAGGATATGTTGATTGGTAGAATATATCTGCTCTTCACTACCATGGCATTTAGTGCACCTGCCAGTATTTCTGCGCATGTTGTTATCCTATATAATGAACGACTCTGATCTTCTGGTATCCCAGCTACAGCAGTGAGTAATGATTCTTAACGTTACTGAAGCATTTTGATTTCCATGGGCAGATCATAGTTGGAATGAATGTAGTGACATAGTAGCTTCTTGAACATATGAGCGTGGTATATTTATTATTACTCATTTTTCATGCCAGGCAAAAACAACAAAGAAAATTGTGTTGAAGCTGCAGTGTCAGAGTTGCAAGCATTATTCGCAGCACCCAATAAAGGTTCTTGACACGATATTATTTGGCCTTCTAATGTGTTTTTTTCCTTTTTGTTAAGATTTTTTTTCCTTATGTTAATATGTTTCCCACCTCTTTGCCAGAGATGCAAGCATTTTGAGATAGGTGGAGACAAGAAGGGGAAGGGGACATCGCTCTTCTGATTTGCTTTATTTGCCTTTTGAATGCCTTGTTCTGTTTTTTAGTTGTCATATCTATCTTCCTGTAGTTCTGTTGGAAAATGGAATTTACTTGTACTGGCTGTCGGATGCTTTTTTGCTGCAACTTGTAGCTTGAATTTTTTGGAAATTCATCATCTCATGTTAGATACTGCAATATTGTGTTTTAGATGAGTTCATGATCTGGATCTATTGATGGTTAATTGTTCCTTTGAACAAGACTGCAATAGCTGCATCTCTTCAGTGGTTTTATTAGAATTCTTTTCCTAGTTGACAGTGTAGATGCTGGTACTGGATGATGCCTAGGGTTCTGTAATTTGACTGATTATGGGATTTCCTTTCTAACTTGCTATTTTGTTTTAAAGTTGATTACGGGAGTCATCATGAATTTAGCGTTGGCTGGTCATTCAGGTCACAGTGCTTCTATTCTACCATGACAGGTTTCTTGTCAAAATTATTATGTGAAGCGACAAAGAGTGGAGATGGAATATTTAGTTGCCTTTCAGTTTGTTGTGTAATTATTTCATCATGAACGTTTGCTTGGCAACAGATTAGTAATTTCGATGCAGTTGTTGCTAATAACATCATCCATGGGCTCCAATTTAGCATAGTTTTCGTCACCTTTCAACAAGAGAAATGATTCTCAGCCTCCAAATGTACCAAAGTGCTTAACCTAGTCTGTCAAGCTGGGAGAAGCATTCCAATCCTCTCTTAAATTGCTAACATTTTGTTGTGTACTGCCACGTGTACCCAGTGCATAGCTGGGGTTGACACAAATCCTCTTTCCATTGGGTTGATGAGATCTTCATTTCGATTCTTTATATTTCTCTCTATGGGATAAACTGTATTGCTTCCATGCAATGCGGTGTGTTCCCCGAGTTCAATAAGTAAGACATAGTTGTTTGTTTCTGATAGTGATTTCTAAAAGTTGGCTAATCTTCCTTTACTATGAAATTAAGGTTTTGGGAATTTATTTTGATCAACCAGGTGCCCAGCCAAAATATCTTGCTTTATTAACAGCAGCACCAAACCCGTTCTGTCCCTAAAAGTTCCATCAAAATCAATAAGCGGTGCTGGAAGGTAGCACTCGATGTATATGATTCGTTTGTTGTTTGTTTTGATCATGAAAGGCGTGAGCTAAGACCCAAGATCAAGAACCCTTAGGTTGGGTCTCCGACATCAACGAGCTCTTCTAAAGTCATTGTCCCTTTCATATAATTATAGCATACACGATCCAGTTCGCATGTCTTCCAGCGACCAAGAGCCTGTTGAATGCCAACATAAATTATCATCGAACTTTAGCTCAGATGACATCTATTTGATTGAACCTATCACCAAACTTTAATTGGGAAGATACTTCCTCTTACCAACGGATGGCAAGATGCCAACATTAAAGAAAATTCTGGTATTCATTGTTCATGGGCGAAAGCAGACATGCTGGTAACAGCAAAAAAATTGATGCTGGCCACATGTCTTGTCCCAGTTGTAAGCCATGAGCAGCTCAGATGCAGCAACAGCAACAAGAATCCAAATTGAGATCTAGCACCCATCACATCATACCCTCTAAAACGTACAGAGCCCAACCCAGAGATAAAGCACTTTGTCCCAATCCAGGAACAGTATACTGCAATCAGGCATCTACATGCCAACGGCCAACATTCCAACTTGCCCTTTCATTACAGAGAAAAGGAATCATACACAGTGGATTGGAAAGAGATGGTGCAAAAAGAACAGTACAGTACCAATATATCTCAAGCTACTATGCTACATAACTCCTAATGCAAACATCTTTGCATGACGATTGGCTACTCTCATGGTACCGGAACATCAAACTTATTCTACTAATTATAGTTACTCTCCATAGATCGTGTATCTACAATGAGCTGCTGCTGCCTGTTCAAAATTGATCTCCACACAAGGTATTCAGGAACAATAAATGGAAAACCAATTTAGTGACAGGATCCTCTAAATAGTTGAAGCTTTCACTGCTTAGCCTGCACAACCGTTTTAAGAAAAATCAGTGAGCCATCAAAATTGCACAGCACACATCTAAGATGGTTGCAGATAAAATTATACAGCACATAACCAAGACGTACTGGTTTGTGACAAATTTCCAATTCAATCTGTCTCTGATTGTTACTACTGTTCATATCAACCGGTCATCTCTTATGTTTTTTGCTGCTCAATAAAGTTTGTGTGGCACCATGCTCGAAAACAAAATAAAGGTTTGTGTGGCATATTCAGATTAGAATTGAGCGTATAACAAAATATTTGGAGTTATCACCTCCTAGAGGATATTAAGCAACATTTCAATATGCATTTGGCTGACTTATACTCACTAAAACCCCGTATCTCAATCAAGCTAAAAGTCGTACGGTTAGGTATGTCATTATAAACTATATATAACATTTGCCTGGTACGAAGCAACCCTAAGATACGGCAAAAAGAGGATCCTACTTTTTCTTTACCATGCTACTTTTGTAAATGTGGGCATCTCAAACTCTTCGAAAAATATGAAGAAGTGAAAGCACAAAGTCTCTTGTCATCCAATCACAGCCTTATGTCCTGTGCAATATAAACGCAGCAAACATATATGACTTCCTGTACATATCAAAAAAAAAGTTACCTGAGAATAAAAGAAAGTTCCAAAAATGGCGATCGCAGCTCCAAGGGCATTGATGGGTCGGATAGGAGTATGGAAAATTAAGATGGAAGAGACAATCACAGATATCCGCTTCATTGTGTTACCAATGCTAAATGTCAAGGGAGAAATTTCATCTAGTGACATGTAGGAGACCTGGTTATACAGGTGGTAGAAGATGCTCTGAGCTGCTACCCACCTACACAAATATGGTACAACAGCCAAATAGACAAACTCGATCAGCTAAAACAATAGTCAAATAAAATATTCAACAATCATATCACTTCTGGAATTCTGAAGTCAAGTGTAGAAATAGTATACTCTAATCCACACATAATCAGCGAATACAAACAATATCAAATGTCTACATTTTAAGATAAGAAATAACAAAGGTTCGGCTGATAAGAATTCATAATTCAGAGTAACTTGCAAATTTGACTTGCCTTATGATGTCCTTATACGACCCTATTTTACTATAAATGTTACAATGCTTTTGATCCAGAAATCGCCAGCACCTTTGCTTCCTTAGCATATGAATTTCAAAAAAAAAAAAGAAAAAAGAAAGTAGCAGATCACCCAAGAAAAGACAACAGCACTCGTTTCAGTCTTCCAAGTTCCAGAATGAACTATGAGTCCTATAAAAAAAGGATTAATAAAACTATCTAGAAAATCATCTTTTCTCTTTCAGAAAAACAAATGCCAGGCATATTAAAAAGTCGCGGTGAAGTGGCGAGGTAAATGGATACTGCGTCTATAAAACAAGCAATGGGCCTCCTTTTTTCCGAAAAACAAATATATCTTGAGAATATGGGGTTAATTAGTCCCAAGCATCTTAAAAGTCCATTGAGAAGTAGCTTCATAGAGGGATACTGCATCTAGATGATAACTATGAGTGCTTAAATTACTAACATAATAGCAGTAGAATATATTTACGTAGAAGGGATTTAAAGGCACTATTTTTACCAGACAAAATGGGGACCAATCTGTGAGATAGCCATCTGCCAACCAGCAGCCCACATCTGCGGACCCTCCACGGCAATTGCAAATGGTGTGAGTATCAACAGAGACAGAATGGAGAGACAGGCATAATAGTTCATTCCACTAACTGACTTCCCCTTCATCCCTCTTTTTGAGAATATGTTTCGGAAAACAAATGCAAGGTTTGATATCATTGCACCCATAAAACCTGCAACCACGGCAAACATCTCAACCACCAAATTCAAGGTATACAATAGATGAAAGTGATATAAGCAATGTGAAAATGCTCATAGTAGTGCTTTAAGAGTTTGAGATGCTGAGGATGTTATTAAGCTGACATAATTTAGCACAATGAAGTAAACTACTAGAAAGGCAAGATAACAAGAAGGACTCTAAAAAATCGCAGGTATGAAATAATAGGTGAAAAATTCAATGTTCCATATGCAAACCTGATGCACCAAATCATAAATACTCTCACAATCCCAAGTTTCAAATCCAATTCAGAATTTCAGTTCAAACAGATGTTTATAAAATATCACCAGGAAAACGATCAAGAACAACAAAACAAATCATATTTTCTAAGACAACAATTCCACAAAACCCATCTTGGACACCATGACATTAATCCGATAAATTTTTCTATTAAATCCTTGAAACAGCACCTTCATTTGGAGGTGCTTTAAAAACTAAATATCAGTAATAATGCACAAGCGAAACATAATGACCGAGAGACAACAACTTCAGCAAAATACTACTTTAAATTTTATGTATTATCAAAAAAAAAAAAAAAAACGCGCTCGCGCACACACACAAAGATGATATCACAAGAACATTTATATAAACCATTAATCAGCAACAAAGCTCGTACAGTCCATAACATAAGAACAGAGCAACTACAAGATCAACAAAAACCAATCTTGACACTTAAACTTCATATCAGACAGAAACATATCTTAAAACACTTACCGGTCATGTTAAAGTTGAGCTCCGTCACGGCGGCCAGAGCACAACCGCCGATGATCGGCACCAGCGACATATACACCGGAACCGGAAACCTCTCCCCTAACAAAAACCTCGACACCAACACACTGAATGCCGGCTCCCCGCTCTTGATTATGTGAGTGAACGACACCGCCACCTTCGACATGCTCACCGTCGCCGCCACATGTCCAATGGTATGCGCCACCGCCACCTAATCGAGCCAAGAAAAAAAGAGAACTTTTCATCACAGAACCAAACAAAAGAGCCCCAAAACCCAGAAAGTGCAACAAAGATGCTAAGTTTCTCACCGGAGCGAGGGCTTTCAAGAATTCGGGATCGATCTTGGGGGCTTCGGCGACCCGTGAGGCCCAGGAGATGAGCATAATGAGGGACCCGGCGGCGAGGGAGAGGGTGGAGGTGAGCCAGGGGTAAGGGAAGACGTTGAGGACCTTCTTGTTGTAGATGTTGAACACCACGTTGAGTGCCCACCAGGTGGCGAAGTAGATCCCGATCTTGAGCTTCTGGGACGCCGCCGGGCGCGCGTCCTCGCTCGGGAGAGCAATGCCCTCCACACTGTTGGGCTCGTAGGCCGTGCGCGCGTCCTCGCTCGGGAGAGCAATTCCCTCCGCACTGTTGGCCTCGTAGGCCGTGCGCTTGAAGGAGAGGCCCCGAGGCTCGGCGGCAGGGACGAGTCCATCGCGGGTTCCGAAGCCGAAGCTTCCGAGAGGGCTGAGGCAAAGACGTTTTCGGGAAGAACGGGCGGAATCGAGGTTTTCGGAGGAGGAGGAGATTGGAGGAAGAGCAGAGCAGGATCGCGCCCGGAGAGATGGGGATTTGTAGAGCATGAGGGCGAAGCCCGCCGGAGAATGCTTCGCTGAGCAAATCATTTTGCCGATCGAGACAGATATCACAAGTGATCTAGAAGCAGGATTTTAAGATTCGAGTGGCCGAAGGACTTACAAAAGAGCCTCGGCGAGGTTCGAACTGCGAGGGAAATAGAAACAGGGGAAAAACAGAAACAGGGGAGGTTACAAGAATGTCCCCTGCGAGGGAAAGCAAAAAGTTTTTGTTCTTCGACCTATCTGAAACGAAGGGAATGGGTATATATAGAACTCTTCGAAAGTAGGAATCGGCGATCCCTACGCTCGGAGGAGGAAAAATCTACGTTGAGTTGATCTTGTCATTCGAACTCGAAAAGCAACAGGTTCAGTTTACACAGAATTTTAACCACGGGTAATATTCTCTGGAAGTTTGCCAGTTTGGTGGGGTTAATATGATGCAAATTTTGCATTAAAAATTAACATTTTAGTTTTTTAATATATTAAATATGTTCTTAAAAATGACAAGGATAAATAGAATCAATTTTTTTCTGGCAGTGCATGTTTAGTTAATAATATGCGAAGGTTGCTTCATTAGTATATAATATATGATATATTTAGAGTGTGACATATGTTTTATCAAAAAGATGCGACCTATAAAATATGTACACATGAACCTCTATGTTGCTGCCTAAGCATATTCCATCTATTTATGTATGGCGTCGCTATATTGAACGCTAAGTTTCTTTGATAAGTTGGTATGTACAAGTAGCTATAATGGCGATGATGAGTGAAATCCACAACAAAAATTTAAATAACACCAAAATGAAACTTCAGCATGTTTACACAAGAGGCTATGTATGGTATCATTTCTACATGTCCAATGCAAAAGATAAGAATACTAGCTTTCTCCCTAGTGAGACCATTGCGAGTAAAAATATTAAGTTATATGACCATGTGTTTTGAATATGCTTTACATTTTTAGAGATGTATGATCCAAGAACTAGATGCAAAATCTTTGATTGCTAAGTAGATAGTTGTTTCTATTGGATCTAGCTCAATTCGTAAGTTCACGTACATGAAAGACCTTTCAAATAATTATTTTGCTTCTAACCGCCTCACATTTCGATATTGTGGATGACATTTAGCCATTATGATAGCTTCAAGAATCTAATAATCAACTTCAATTGTGACACATTAGAGTTATGTATGCTTCGCTTGGGTTTTGCTATCGATAGCAAATATAACAGGTGCGGGCCTTCTTATCTACTAGGCCATATATATTTTACACAAATATACAATCTATATAAATTAATTCATATTAATTATTTTCTGTTACTAATTCTATGATAACTAATTTCATATAATCAATCTTTACTCATTAAATTAATTTCTATAATTAATTAATATAAATTCAAGTAAATGACACCTTAGCTTAGACTATGGTCAAGCTCATCTCCCTGCCTCTTCATAAAGGAGCAACACATTCTACCAACATAATTCTTTTTTGATGATAATTCTACCAACAATATATTAGCCTTAAATCTAACATTTAGCACCTTCTCTTTCTAGTTTCAGTAGTGTAATCAAAGATGGAAGAAATCTTTTGATGCGGAAGCTTGCACCAGACTTTGCATGCAAAATCCTTATTCTCCTGGTCTTTCATTGGCTCATGGAGATTGCATCATGGGAAAAAATTTTGACATAGAGATGGTCCTGCACATTAATTTGTCCTATAGCCCCCAGCGACTTAGTCTAGGAGGGAAGCAGTGACAACCAAAGAACAGCTAACCATGGTGAAAGAATAAAAACAGGGGAGGCCTTCTTCCAAGGCTGAATGATGGGGAAAAAAACGTCAGGAGATTCCGAGAACAGTCCTGGGCGTGGCCGACGGCAACATCAACGGTAGCCCTTAAGCCAAGTTTGGAGGCATGCAGTCTCCAACGTCGAAGGCGAGGGAAGGAAACGACGAGCAGAGCACGTGACCACCTTTCACCGCCGGGGTAGGTGACGAGATCCCACTGGTCTCCCGTTTTGTCGGCATCCTACTCAGGTCAGTTCACCACCAGACACCATGAACGGCTCTGCTCTCCCGGAGACACGGCGAACAAACGTCACGTGTCGTCGCGGGACCGCCGCATGGTCCACGAGGTAGAGGCGTTCTCAATTATTGCACGAGTTCCTTATGATGGGTTTACTTGATATGAAGCGAGAGACAGCGAACAGCTTGGTTGCAATCCGGCCTGATTAAATACTGGATGCAAGCTGGATCAAAAATTTATCAGTCAAATCTAAAATAAATAGATCAAAATTTTAAATTTAAATTCAATCAATTTATTAAATAGGTAATCCGACTCAATCCATATAATTCATTTATTAAACAGATCAAGTAAGGCTAAACAGAGTAAATAAATTTTTAACGGATTAAATGAATTTAAATAGGTTAAACGGATTGAGTTAGAAAAATAAGGAACAGATTAAGCAGATTTTTTGAACAAGTTAAATGAGTCAAGCTAACACGATCCAATTATTAAATGGGTGAAGATAGATTAAATAGATAAAAAAATTAAATATGAACTCAATCCATTTAATAAACAGATCTAGATGGATTGGTTTATTTACGATCCAAATCGGTTTATATCAAACCCAAACTTGTTTAAAGCGGATCGTTCATGGATTGAATTGATGCGTATATTATAAATTGGAGCTCGTATTTTACGCTTGATATTTTATCAGTGTGGAACGATTCCTTGTAGGCTCTAATCAAGGACTGACTTCCGATAGAGTGGCCTCGCCAGTTTGGACTTATTCGCTGCTGGGGTTATGGGGCATGGCATTCGGCCATGACTTTAGACGG
>JAOXJJ010000725.1:17029191-17048439 GCA_025769935.1 Phoenix roebelenii | reverse complement strand
CACTAACAAGTGGTATCAGAGCCGAGGTTGTGTGGGTGTGAAGATATTGTGGGAGTAGATGGAGAATTCTTCGGGTACCATGATGAAACTTAGTGCTTCTAATTATTCTATTTGGAAGCCTATGATGGAGGATATCCTTTACTGTAGAGATTTACATAGCCCATTGAAGGTGCTAATGCTAAGCCAAAGGACATTAGTGACAGTGACTGGAAGAAGATGCACGGGAAAGCTATTGGGTATATCAGACATGAAAGTTAATTCTAGGTTCTTCGGTGTTTAACATGTTGATTTTTTTTTTTGAAAACCATAGCTGAACCTGATCGGGTTGCCTACGTACCCCTTCACAAGTAGGATCAAGCCACACGTAGTTCTTCTTCCGCAACAGTGCTAGCAGCTGCAGAACATTTGAAAGCTGAAATCTGCTCGCCAGAATTCAATCAACTCTTGATCAATCGTCTTGAAGTAGATGGAGATGAGGTTTGTAAGGAAAATAGAGGACTCAGATCTGATCTTGTTCTTTTCTTGTCCTTTTTATTGGGTGTTTTTTTTTCACAAAGTGATTTAATAATTTAGGTTTCTATCTAAGAGTTATATTAGATGCTATAGGGAGTTATAGTATTCATTGTTAGGAATCTCATTACATTCTTGGGTTTATCATATTGTAGTCGTTTGGATGAGATCATTGTTACTCTTAGAAAGGTGATATTGGAGTTTTTTCAATTTATTGTGAACTCAAGTTTTGGGCATAAACTTGAGTATGTAAACTATATATTTATTATAGTAGATTGATCGGATTTGCTCCGTGATTTTTTTTTTTACACTGGAGGGTTTTTCACGTAAATTTGGTATTCTCTTTTTTTGTTCTTCAAGTGTTTGATGAATATTACTTCTAGTTGATTTTGGTTTTAGCTTAGTTTATTCCACAATATCCATGTTTTGGCACCAACAATTGCGACATGGACATCATGGCCACATGCATGCATCTTGCTAGGGACTTTGCTTTTGTGCTCCCACTCCATGCTCTCCTGCATAACCTCGTAGCTGCCGCTCGTCACAGCCGCCATGGATAGAGTGATCAGGGCTCAGTGGAAGGTTGTGGGTTCAGTCTTCCGCTTCCACACCCACCACCGAAAAGGCCCGGCCCGCTTCCAAAGCGTCGTTTCCAGAGCCTCGACTATGGGGAGTGCAATGGCTATCTTAAGGGCGTTGTGACGGACATCATCCACGACCCCGAGCGTGGTGCCCTGCTGGGTCGCGTCACCTTCTGCCTCCCCTTCCGCTACAAGCATCAGAAGGAGCTATTCATCCTGCTGGGTGCTCATACACCCTCTCTCCATTGCCATCCCCTCTCCGCCGGATCGAAACCCTAAAACGAAGTAGAAATATAAATAGAGGGAGGGAAGTGAGAGAGAGAGAGAGGAGGAGGAGAGAAGAAATGGACCGCCACTTTCCTTTGGGGTTGGAGCATCTCCTCCACCTATTTGAAGCTGGACCATGGCCATGGCTCCAGATTAGGGGTTAGGGATAAGGAGGGCGGTAGGCGGTAGGCGACTGGAAGGGTTAGGGATCGGGAGGGGTTTGTATATATGTGGATGGGGGTGGGCGAAATGAGAAGCGTCGTGGGACTTCGACGACGCTTTTAAGCGTCGTCGAATCCCCGCTTCTCAGCTCTAGCGTTGTGACCGCCGACGCTTCTTAAAAGCGTTGGCAAATTTTGGCGCTCGGCGAAAATTACCGACACTTTTAGGAAGCGTCGGCGTATATGCGTTGGCGTTTCTCCTTTTTTTTGTAGTGGCGTCAAACCATACCGTCAGAAGCTTGGCAGATAGACTTGACGGGTGCGATCTCGTTCCAAACCCCAGCAGCAGCACGTCAAACCGTACCGTCAGAAACTTGGCAGGTAAATTTGGTAGGTGCGATCTCGTTCCAAACTCCAGCAGCGGCGTATCAAACCGTACCTTCAAAAATTTGACGGATAAATTGGCAAGTGCGACCTCGCTTCAAATCCAAGCAATGGCGCGTCAAACTGTACCATCAGAAATTTGATGGATAAATTTGGCAGGCGCAATCTCGCTCCAAACCCCAGCAGCGACGCGTCAAACCGTACTGTATGAAGTTTGGCAAGTAAACTTGGCAGGCATGGTCCCGCTTTCGATCATGGAGGCATACATCTGCATGGCACCACCCCAGTCCTCAATCTCCGGCTTTATTTGCAGCCTCTGGCTCTTTCTTCATCCAGTTCGAGATCCCTTACTTCTCTTCTTTTGTACTTTCTTCTACAAGCATCGTTGGGCTTCAGTTGCCTTCTCTCTGAGATCTTTCTTTGTTGCGGATGTCTTCATTAAAGCTCATCCTCTTGGCATCTTGCGATCTCTTGTTTTCAAACTCAAGTTGGTGGTGTCTACTTTATCACCTTGAGTTTGAGGGAGGATGTTAAAATCATTTGATTGGTTAGGATCATGGTTGATTTGTGATTAATTGTGCCAAACTTAGTTGGCCTTCACCTTGATTGATTTGTGATTAATTGTGCCAAACTTAGTTGGTCTTACCAAACTTTGTTAGCCTCCTAGTCTATATAAAAACTGCTCCTGTACATTGTAACAGATAGGCAGAAATACAATGCTCTTCTCTAATTCTTCAATGTCAACAAATAACATTATCTAATTTCTTACCAAAGATTAGGATAACAAGTTAACTTTTTTTTTCTACTTATTATCGAACGAAAAAGAAATATAGCTAGCAATTTTGCAGAATCATATTTCAGAAATCTTTTTCTCCTTTCTTACATCCAAAAGAGACAATGCTGAATATATGAATTAATCCATGTCATTAAAAGAATAAAAAACAAGTACTACATAATCCTCAACATCCAAAAAAAGCTCTTGAGAAATTAAAAAAACAATTAGTGTTACCTTCGAATAGTCTAACTCATGTTTGCCCGAGAAGGCCAAATAGACGAAGCCCATGTTCCATTAGTTCAAGCTATGGTCTGAAGGAACCCAGCCCAAGTCCTAACATAAGGACCAAAGCATGTCTGGCTCGAGTTCATGTCATACCTCGACGTTTGCATTCGGCCAAAAGTCAAATAGTTCAATTACGTTTCGGCTTCCTGGGGAAGATCGATTAGTTTGATAGGATTAGGTCCGCTCAGGGACGCCATCGGTTCAAGCCCTGGTCGGGCCACATATTCTGCCATATTATGAGCTAAATGGCATATGCCATGGTTATGCTGGTCTACTAGACTAGATCTGACACGTTTACTTTTTTAGAATTTTGAGGATGGCTGGATCCTGTAAAGATAGTTTTGAGCAAGTCTCCATTTTAGAGTTAAATGATTAACAAATAATGCAAAAAATAATATGAAACAATGCGGGAGTTACACCATGTATTGCTTGACCTAAAATAGATGGTGGATTTGTTTTTATAGTGAAAAATGACGATATTGAAGGAATATGCTTAGAACTTGAAGTAAAGGATATTGATGGAGGCACAAAACGAGAATGCAAGTTGATGAGAAAGTGAAGTGCAAGAACAAGAGGGATAAAGGTCGAAGAAACTACTGCACAATGATTTTATTAATCAAATTCAAGTTTGCCCATACAAAACCCTAGGTTATGTTATATATATGGATGAGACTTCCACAATTGATTAGGAATAGAATTTCTGACATAAAAATAAGATAAAAAAAATGCGAAAATTACGGGAGAGGAAGATCGATGCCCAAAGGAGGCACCTTCGCCTAACTTAGGTTTAGGCCCCCAACGATGGATATGGGCTAAGAAAAATTTAAAAGCATGTCTGGTCATGGCAACCATTAGCTAGGGGAGGATCATAGGTTAGTGATGATGAGCTAAGGAGGAGGAAGAGGAGGAGGAGAAGAAAAGAGAGAAGAAGGAACAGTGCAAAGAGAAGCGGCAATGACAATGTGAGACATAACATGATCTTAGAGTTAGATCTTCTCACTAGTGGCAACAGAGGAAACCAAGACCATCTCTGCAAAGCAAGGATTCCTGGGGGCAGAGACGACAACTATATATGGAGGTTCCAGTAGTGGCAAAGACCAAAATGATGGCCATGCGGGATGCCAATGGTGAGCAATGATGATGAGGAGATAAATAGATCCGTAGATGCGGTGAGTGTTATCAATGGGGGTGAAGGGGATGGACATATTTAAAAAAAAAAAAAATTAGACATGGAGAAAAGTATATTATATATTTAAACAAATTCTAAGACTCACATGACCATCGTGTTAGTTTTTTATTGAACTCGAGTTAATAGGGATGGATGGAAGTTATCATCTTGGGTCAATTTTATGACTTGTATGATCCAATTACAAAATTTTGAACTCCAAGGGTGAAGCCAAAGGTTAAGGGGGGCAAATTATAATTTTTCAATTATATTAAGTTTATTTTCCCTTCTTCAGGTGGTCCTAGCTCGGCGTATCGAAACAGGACTAGCTCAAATATGGCAAAGGCTAGCTATAACCTCTGTAAGGTGTTAATATCACCTCCAAATCTAGAAATATGGAATTTAAAGCAAGCTCGTGGTATTTGAACTAGTCCCAACATGTGCGCAGTTGAGAATGGTCATAAAATTAGAAGTCGGCGAGAAGTCGGCATTCTTGCCGAGTCCAACTAGCTCTAAAACAAGTCGAAGGCAATTCTTGTGTTCAAGTTCATGTCTTAAAGAAGGATGCTAGATGAATTTAAAAGCTTTTGTACTGCATGGTTCTTGTAACATGCCAAAGTTTTTGTCTTATCATAGTGTGGTTAAAGAGTCACGGTAGAAATCAAAGTTCTGTTATTTGAGATTGTCTATTTTCTTTGTTTCTACCTTAGATAAGTCATAGTAGAAGCAATAAATAGTTATATATGTAAACCAACAAGATTTAGAGTGTGTCGATAATATTTATAATGTTTCTTCTTCCACTTCGTGAATCCTCTCCTTTGTCCATTAACATGGATCTCTCTCATGTCTATTTATTATTATTATATATTTATTTGATAGTCTTGTACACACTAATAGGTTTACTTGATATGTTTTTATGCTGATTTGATCCTAGGCTTGTCGTTGTAACAAAATAATATCTGTATCAAACTAATTTGGAGAGAGTCTGAGATCAGTGAGGTGTGTGCCAATTTTTGAAGATGGACATGAGTATGGATTTGCTCGTCCTAGCCTTGCCAAGATTTGCTGGAAAAATTTGCATTTTTCAGAGAATCAAGAAGCGAAATGTCTTTACTTTTAAAAGTTTGGAGGAAGCCACTGATGAGGATGGCCACAAGAAATTAAGTCACTGATAAGAGTTTGAGAAGCTCCCTCATGCACCAAAGAATGCACTAGAAGGAGACCACAAGAATAATACACAGCTTTGGCCTATATCTATCTATCAAGCAGTAGATGAAATGATTTTGGAAGATCAGTTAAAGAAGCTCGGGATCTTTTGGAGGAAATATATGATGCCAAAGAAGGACCAAAAGAAACCAAATCAAGTCTTGGTCATAGTTGCAACCAAAGGACCCCAAAAAGTGATGATAAAAACACATGATGATGAAAATATCTAATATGTCTTCTATCTTTTTTGATTCAATGATGAAATTTGATTCCATATATGATGCACATATTGAGCATGTTGTTTACATGGAAAATCTAACAATGAAATTAGAATAGAAAATTTTATTCATATAGATCATGCAGAATCTATAATATTGAAGATCAAAGTGCCTACACCAATAGTCTGCACAAAGAAAAATGAATGAAGATTTAATTGAAAGAAAAAATGTCACAGTTAGTAATCTGGAGGTTCCATTACTAGTACCTGAAGATTTAGAGAAAATTATTGAATTATATGATATTGATGATGAATGGGCATCAAATAATAAAAAAATACAAAAACTCATAAAAAAATTGGTTATTTTAGTATTATTGATGCAAAAAGATATTGGATTTGCGATCAGTCAGTTGACGAGCAATGTAAAAGAGCAAGTTCATGTGCAAGAGATGCATGGTTTAGCTTCACAGGTAAATCATGATATTCCAGTTAATGTTATGTATTGCAATAAAGGTTTGCTGATGATCAAGAAGATTTACTATTTTGGGAGTATGTATGGTCCAGATTAATTCCATCGATTAATGGCCTCACTAACAAAGATATAGAAAGATGTGAACCTTTTGATCATGGTTGGATGGTGAAAGATATAGATGACTATCTTACATTATTTGATTTTCATGATTTCTATTGTACTAGTTGTTCACAGGTAAGCAAGAAGAATTTAAAGCTTTGGATTTTCTAATGGTTGGGATTGGCTATATACAAGGTATGATTATTGATTCGACAGAATATCCAATGATAGAGATGGTGGCAACTGATTCAATGTTTCATGGAGTTGACAAGTTTTGAAAATTTTTGAAGTTAAGGACTTTATAATTCCATGGGAGTTAATAGTAAAGTTATAAGTCGACGAGAACTTTGTGATCATATACGTATCCAAGATCTATTTAGTGCATAGTTGTTGTAAGGCTAAAACACAAGCCCGTTTAAGCCCTCGTATCTTTGCCAAACTAAAAGTTTAAATCCATTCAAATTCAATAAAAAGTACTAAAGATTCAATTACAAATACTATGATCAATCCATAGTCAATTTAAATGAGCCCATGCTGCAGCATCCTCTAATCCATATAGGCTATGGGTCAGGTCCACTCCGATACCATTTGCAACAATATTCTAAGATTTTATACAAAAAGATTAGCTAGAAGATGTTAATTTGATTCCTTAGCCCTGCATGAATATTTAAGATTTATCTAAGATGTAGCTGGTGTGGGACTGAATACAAGGTCGCACGCATCCTCACATATAAAAACTTACCCCAACATCCAGAGGGTCATTTAACCCTGGTTTTCTTTATTCCGACCCTGTATAAGTCAAGCCATATATAGTCGCATATGCAACCCACTAAGATTCGAAGGGTGTCAATGATATTCTATGATGTTTCTCCTCCACTATGAATCCTCTCCTTCATCAACTAATGTGGACCTCTCTCCCACGTTTTTTTTTTTGTTATATTTATGTGATAGTTGTACACATTAAAAGGTGAACTTAGCATGATTTGTGCCTATTTGTTTCTAGGCATATCACTGTAATAAAGTGGTATTCATAGCATTCTCTAATGGGACTAGTTCAAACATAAAGAATCTTAGAATTACTCATAAAAAATCCTCCCTCACACACTGGCATTTTTCATCACAATTCCAAAGCTACAATTAAGATAAGTAGACATTCCATCCACAACATAACAACTTGAACAAAACCATGCAGGCTAATTAACCAGAATATAATCTGTTTGACTTTATTAAAACGGAGCACCCTCGATGTTTTTAGTAAAAGGGAGAAAAGTCAAGCGATGGATTAGATATCTCTATCCACCACAGTTATTACAAGAACCACAAAAGGATGCAGATAAGGTGCAGAAAGAAGGAAAACAGAAAAATATCACATATGAAGGTAGACTTCCATGGGATACCAGAAACTCTATTAGGTACTTTATTTAAGAAGTCAATGCCCGAACCAGCACACTAGCAGCATGGCTTGGAGAGTCCAAGGTGCGTTCTTGACTTCCATTTAAAACTCTCCTGCCCTCCTGTCCACCAGAAATATATCAGGAAAGGTAGAAGTCAGACATTTGTTAAACTAGTTATCTTGTGATGCATGTTAAAAAAGATGTAAACGAATAGTGGCGAAACAGCTTAAACAATTTAGACAGGAGAGTGGACATATAGCGGTATGATGTACGAAATCACTAACGAATTTGTTTAGGAACAGAAAGGAGAAATAGATGTATAGGTAGAATGAGAAATAAAGAAAAGCTAGAAGAAAAATAAGAGGAAAAACTTTATATCAGAAATTTCACTGCGATCTCAAAATCCCAAAACCCGAGCAAGTAGACCTTCTTGTTGAAATGATTCATGACAAAAGGTACGTTAAAATTCCTTAAGCATAAAAAACCAATTGTTTTTACAGAAAAGGGAAACCATAAATGATTTTTTTAACACCCAAAGCAGACTTTTGAGTTTCTGAAAAGATCAACGAACTTATGTGAGAGTACCTCCTTCAGCTTCACGGGACATTATTACCGAACAGAGAACTTATAACTTGATCACGGGTATTGATCACAAGTGCAGTCAGCGTCGCTATGGTGTCGGCAGAGATATTTGAATGTGGGTTGGAGTCGGCCAGGATCTGAAAAGAAACAGTCAAGAGGGATCCTCCAGAGCCACCCTCACCATCTATGCCATCTTGCATGCCATGAGGCAAGTCTGGGAATATGGTGAACCCACAAGGAAGAAGCGCGACATAGTCCGCCTCCTGACCAGTTAGGATAGCATTCAGAGCGACGATATCGATTGGAGCATAGATCACATACGAGCCAGTTGCATGGGAGCAGTTCTCTTGGAGTATCATCACATGGCTTGGGTTCTCCGGTCCCTACAGTCCCCATGATCCAAGAAATGAGTAAGTTGAGTCTTTTACATTTGAGAGAGAGAGAGAGAGAGAGAGAGAGAGAGAGAGAGAGAGAGAGAGAGAGAGAGAGAGAGATGTATATTGAATAAGAGGAGAAAACAGTAATGATAGAAAGAGACATATGGAGATGTAGTTAAGCTTACGCGAACATTGAGTATGGAGATACAATTTCCTTCTTCCCGGCCATTAGCTATTTGGCATCCTTCTTCAATTGCCCCACCATTGGTGAGTACATCCCACTGTCATCCCAAGAGCAAGCAAGGGAAATATCATATTCTAAGTTAGCGCTTCAATTTCACTTTTGAGTATCGAAGGAAATTCTTAAAGAAGAGATGGTCTAAGAAAATTGCCTTATAATGGATTTATTAGCATTAAATGTCATTTATATAACTAATAAATGGACTATAAATAGAGGTAGAATTTGGAGAACAAAACACCAGTCCATATATAGAGACTTATTATGAGTGCCTAAATATGTGGCTGAATTTTATTACATGCTTCTTATGGAAAAAATGAAAATAGACACTGGCTATTGCATTAAAGCTTGAATTTAGAAACTAATTTAGAGCAGTAAAATGCAATAAACTAATGAAAATGCCAAATTCTAACAATCACTGCGAGAATCTAAGAAGTGTTTGCTCAAAAAAAAGAATCTTAGAATTGTTATTATGCAATTAAAGGAAGTAAAATGATGAATATCATTGGACAATAAGTTAATCCCGTATAATTGCTGATGAGATGAAACAATATTGCTTGAATAATTCATCTGGCATTCTCACAAATAACTGGGGAGTTATTATTTTTACACGTACGTTTATAACTCTTGATGGGACCGTTGCAATGTCGTTGCAATACAATCAATGGAGTAAGTAATCAATGAATGAGATAAACATAGGAAATACAGGTTAAGGGTCTGGCAAAAGAATAATATTTTAAGCTGCTATGACTAAAATGATTCAATGAATATGATGAATCATTAAAGGTTCTTTCCATAAAAGCAAAAGGAGTTCATAGCTGAAAGCGTTTAAGGGAGAGAGTAGGGGAATAGAGGACGCACTATTGAAGGAGCCCTGAATACCTCATGGCGTGAGGTGCGCAGGAAATGGAAAACTCTCCCCGGCGGCAAGGGGAGCCATAGGGACATGCAGGCATTTACAAGGATCCCTGGCGGCTCGCAAGCAGCAAGGGGTTTCCTTTTAGCTGTAATCTTCACATCCTCCGCACCGACTCCAGATATGTGGCTCCAGTCCTGAGCCCTTGATCCGCTTACCCCACCGCAGAAGCCTACCACCATCCTCTCTACCAGCCTCAGAATACTATGCCTTCCCTCAGTGTTAGCTATCACAGAATACGAAATGAACAGGTTAGGAGAGAGATGGATTCATGGCGCCATTGGATTTTACCCGGACAAAGGGAGGAGGATTGTTACCATTAATACCAAAACGCGGATTGTTGATGGCCAAGATACTTTCTAGGCGCTCACACTGTCGTTCCAGAGTTGACAGCCACCGTTTTGCTCCAAAGGCTAGACCTGAATTGACTACTGCCTTGTACATGTCGTGAACACCCGAATCATCCACTTCGACATGTTCGACCCAGGTAATCTGAGGCAATAACAATTCGTACAGCATAAGAAAATAACTAAGGGAACGTAGCTATATATATATATATATATATATATATATATATAATAGAGAGGAATCAATGTTTTTGCTTTTCTTTCCTGCGTTACCTTTGAGGAGCCATTTGGCATTTCTTGGATTAAGCAGCCGGATGGCCTTCTCCGGTATCTGATTTCAGAGTTATCACGGTTGTTCATTGAGACATCGACGATCACCCAAACTCCCTCTGCATGCTTTTTGCAGTACCTCAGAAACACACACTCTCTGGGTGGTACGAGAGGTGATGGAACTTGAAGCTCCGCAGTGATCTGAGAATGCATAAAATTAGGTTTCGGTCTCATGAAAGAATAAAGTATAGACTAGAATAATATTTCCATTTTGGGAAAAGAAAATTTCATTGATTATATAGCACTAATCAAAACCATAATAATTAATCTGGCGACATTTTAATAAATTATGGGTACGTAGAAGCTAAAAGCCAAAAAAAGAAGAAGAAGAAAATGAAGAGAGACAGAGAGAGAATGGAACAGGCCATACTAATTGCAGCATTCCCTTGGTGCAGATGCTAGTGTCAGGTATCTCCAAACAATCAGCACTCGAAACAATGCCAGAGAAGAAAGTTGACCACTTGCTCTGCCAAGAATAGAGAAGAATAAAAATCATAACCATTTCATGCAGTAGCATGTAATAAAAAAAAAATTACTGGCTTCGAAACCGTAATAAAGTTATATTTCATCCACCACATTCACGATAACGTCCACAAGGTACAGCGGCGTCGTAGGTATCAGTGCAGTTCCTCTGGTCACCTCCGTCTTAAGCGCGGGCAGCTTCGGCCCGAGCCCCCTCGGGAAAGCCCCGGCGTACTCATCCTCGTTAAGAATCTCAGAGTAGCCATCGAAGCCACGGATCCACAGAGGCTCACAAGTGCGGGCCATCATAAAGAGCTCCTCCATGGCCAGCCCTGCAAGGCTTTCAAAGAAGGGCCTCTGCACCTGAGCCCGAGGTTGCACGGTAGGAGACGAACTGCGCAATTCCGCGGCTCTCGAACTCTCTGCTCCCATCGTATCCACAGGAACCTCGGCAATGCCAGTAACGACCCCAGAGACCACCAGTTGATCCGAGGGTTCCGGCGACAACGACTCAGTTTGATCCCCATGATTGTAAATCAACTCCACCACCGTATCAATCTATAAAAATCCAAAAAGCATAGCAGAACATCATATATATACATATATATATATATATATATATATAACAGGCCTTTTTTACCTGTTAACATAAACTACAAAAACAAACACCGAAACTCTCGAGAGTACCTCTGCCTGAAGGCAAGCATTCTCCAACGTCAGGCGGTGTTCGTCGATGGTGGACATCTCGCCAATAGCACATGGACCGCCACAGTTCTTGCAGCATGGTTTATTCAGCGCCTCTTTCATCCTAAAGTTCTCGCGGCGCAGCTCATCATTCTCCTTCCGAAGCTTGTTGTTCTCGTCGCGCTCTCGGTGGTTCTGCAAGTTGGATTAAGAGGTGAAAGCGTTAGATGTTTTGAAGAGAAGGGACTCATAAGCACTGGTCGTAAGCAGTAACGGCAGCGTGGTGGAGAAAAAATAGTAAACAAAGTGGGGTGGACGCATGCGAAATGTGATGTCAAAACCAGGAATCGTGGTCAGAAGCTGACACGCAGAGAAGAGACGGAAGGGGATGGTTTTAGGAAAAGCTGTTGACCTTGGACTGGGTGCGTCTATTCTGAAACCAGAACTTCACTTGTTGTGGTCGGAGACCCAGTTTCTGGCTAAGCTCTTTCCGTTGCTTGTCGTCAGGGTGGGGGCATACCCTGAAAACACTGTACAAAAAAAAAAAGAAAAAAAGAAAAAATAATGCCTTTCTGAAAATGATAAAAGGTGAGAGACTGAGATCCGAGAAAAGCAAAAATATGATGGAAAAAAAAAGGAAATAGATTTGATCCAGAAGGTCTTTCGGGGATCTCACGCTTCCAACTCTTTGATTTGGTCAGGTGTGTGCCTTTGGTACTTCCTTTTGGGAGCCCTCGGTCGTTGATCTTCGCCGGATGAGGCGTCTACAGGAACTTCACTTCGCGGGTTGGCAGAAAGATCTTCCTCGTCAACCAGCCTCTGAACCTCGATCTCCATAGCGGGCTGGAAAGACTCTGGATCGGTATTTTGCTGAGGCGCCGGAGCTTGACCCTCAAACGTGTTCATCTGTAACGCAAAAGGAAAAAGCATGATTAGGAGACTGAGGAAATAATAGTAACTTTGAAGATCTATGAGAGAAAAAATAAACACATACAAGTTTCATCTCTGATAATAAAGATCTACTAAAAAAGACACAGAATATGCATATTTGTAATATAAAAAATGATCAGTTAAAGTGAAAGAGAAAACTTAAAAAAAACAAAAAAACAAAAAACGCCGAAACAAGGAATCATCCCTGCACAAAAAAAAAAATCATTAGAGAGTTATAAGAATAAAGACTATGTCATCTCTCCCTCCCTATCATCAGAAGTGACCGAGGGAGAACAGATGAAAATGGACAGAACAAAGATCCGCCCTATATGGATTGAAGAAGAAACCATCCTTATACTAAAGTAAAAAATCTACCATAAGAGAGCTGTAAGAAGAAAGAATATAGCATCTCTCCCTCTATCATCAGAAGTGGCCAAGGGAGAATATATGAAGATAGATCAAAATCCACTCTATATAGAGTGAAGAAGAAAATCATCATCATACTAAAAGTAAAAATCTACATTAAGAGTGCTGAAGAAGAAACAATATGGCATATCTCCCTCTATCATCAGAAGTGACCAAGGGAGAACAGATGAAGATAGATCAAAATTCAAACACAACAAAATCCACTCTATATAGACAGAGGAAGAAAATCATCATTATACTAAAAAAAAAAAATTGCCATGAGAGAGCTGGAAGAAGAAAGAATATGGCATCTCTCTCTCTATCATCAGAAGTGACCAAGGGAGAACAAATGAAGATAGATCAAAATTCAAACACAACAAATATCCACTCTATATAGACTGAAGAAGAAAATCATCATTATATAAAGTAAAAATCTACCATAAGAGAACTATAAGAAGAAAGAATATGGCATCTCTCCCTCTATCATCAGAAGTGACCAAGGAAGAACAGATGAAGATAGATCAAAATTCAAACACAACAAAAATACACTCTACATAGACTGAAGAAAAAAATCATCATTATACTGAAAGCAAAAATCTACCATGAGAGAGTTGTTAAGAAGAGAGACTATGGCATCTCTCCCTCTGTCATCAGAAGTGACCAACAGGGTGAACAGATGAAGATAGATGAAAATTCACACACAATAAAGATCAACTCTATGTGGGCTGAAGAAGAAAATCATTTGTACACTAAAACTTAAAAATCTACCATGAGAGAGCTGGAAGAAGAAAGACTATGGCCTCTCTCCCTCTTCGGCATCAGAAGTGACCAGGGGAGAACAGATGAAGACAGACCAAAATTCACAAACAACAAAGATCCACTCTTTGTGGATTGAGGAAGAAAATCGTCCGTATGCTAAAAGTACAAATATATTCTGAGATTGCTGGAAGAAGAAAGACTATGACATCTGACCAAAGAAGAACAGATGAAGATAGACCAAAATTCACACACAACAAAGACCCACTCTATGTGAACCGAAGAAGAAAATCATCCCTACGCTAAAAGTATAAAACTGCTCTGAGAGAGCTGTAAGAAGAAAGACTATAGCATCTCTCTCTCTCTCTCATCAGAAGTGGCCAAGGGAGAACAAATGAAGACAGACCAAAATTCACACACAACAAAGACCCACTCTATGTGGACTGAAGAAGAAAATCATCCTTACGCTAAAAGTAAAAAACTACAATGAGAGAGTTGTAAGAAGAAAGACTGTGGCATCTCTCGCTCTCGATCATTAGAAATGGCTAAGAAGAAAATCATCCTCATACTAAAAGTAAAAGTTTACAATGAGAAAGCTGTAAGAAGAAAGACTATAGCATCACTCCCTCTCTGTCATCAGAAGTGACCAAGGGAACAGATGCAGACAAACAAAAATCAACACACTGTGTGAACCGAAGAAGAAAGACTCTTTTTAAGAAAAAGCAAAAAAAAAAAAAAAAGCGAGAGAGAGAGAGACAGACAGAGAGAGAGAGAGAGAGAGAGAGAGAGAAAGAAGAGAGAGAGAGAGGAAGAACAGAACTCTCTCTCTCTCTCTCTCTCTATGTGCCTATGCAACAAGGAGAAGAAAGCAGCAGAAGAACTTGCTCTCTCTCTCTCTCTCTCTCTGTGTGTGTGTGTGGGTGTGCTCGTGCATGTCTCTTTGTGTGCCTCTGCATGCAACAAGAAAGAGAAGAAAACGATGGAAGAACTAACCCTCCTTCCCTGAAACTCCATGGCAACAAAGTTAATTGCGAACCTCTCAAACCTTCCTCAGAACCCTACCAAGAACTCAACCTCAGATCACTTGGCACACCCCAAACGCCCCTCACCCCGTTGGCTTATATAGACTCTAATCCCCACCTAAAATAGAAAATGCCTTGCCAAGCGGAGGCCCGAGGACCGCCGCACGAGGCCAAGTTCATGCATTATCACCTTGCACACTTCACACACTGCCACCTCTTCTTTAGATATACAATCTCATGCATTATTACATAAAAATCAAAACAACTAATTTTGGAAAGATAAAAATGAGAGAAAAAAACAAAGCAACAAATTTTATTTTCTCTTAATTTTGGTTAAATATTTTATTGTGGTCTGAGAAAGGCTCCTGGGTGCAATGGTGGGTTAGCTTTACGTTCCAAATCTTTATCTCTAGGCTTAGAGAGAGAAAGGGGACTATGACACTGAGTAATAAAACAAAAACAGAGAGAACTAATATTTTATGGAGCATATCTCGTGGAAATCTCGGGCAATATCTCTTTCTATCTGCCATCTCTCCCTCTATTTTTGGAAAAGAAAAATAAATTCAAGGGCCTTAAAGTTTTGCATAGACCAACTAAGGGACTTAATTTAAAATCTACTGCTTGTACCAAAACATATAATAAATTAAAATCAAACAAACAAAAATGAAGGTTATTGCATGAAAGAAAAAGAATAAAATGGCTTTGGAAAGAAAGAGAGATTCTATTTGTGTTAACCAAAAGGATCTATTGTGAAATGAACAACGGATACCGAACTCCAATGATTACAAAATTGTCTGGAAAAAGCTCTCATTTTATTTATTATTAAGTTTTTATGGTAATTTTTTGTTCTTTTAGCACTATAGTGAGTTCAGTGTTGTTGTTGCTGCTATTGCTATTAGTTCTAATGAGTTCTTGCAAGATAAAATTATTTAATATATCAAACTAAATAAATATATTAACAAAATTAATTGACAAAAAATTTATTAAAAATTAAAATAAATCATTTCATAAACTGATTTTTAGAAAATTATTTTTGGTTAGTTTCTAACATAGCATAACAAAAATTAGTTAATGAGGGACAATGCATATGGGACAAATTATGTTAAGTCGTAAACATATATTACGACAAGACTGAATAGCGTGTGATGCATCTGTCACATTTACGAGCCAACATGATAGACTTTAGGGTTTAGGGTTTAGGATTGACATCAGGTTGTTGCAAGGATTAAAAGAGTTTATAACGTACAATCTAAGGTTGAAATGCAGCGTATCTTTGGATATAAATGATTCGATCATCGGTAGGGAAAAGGAGGGAAAGTTTCAATGCAAGATTATGACTTTTGTCGTTTTTCTGAAAAGAGATCATTTCAAATTGGTGAGTTTGGCTGATGTGTTTTAGGTTTGGTGGTTGGTGCCCCTCCTCAAATATTGTGCTTGGAATAGATCCGCATTCGAAGTAGAACAGGTTCAGACATGTGGTAGTACCGGTATTATTTCCGAGTGGTTAAAAAAAAGAATAAAATGACAATCTTAAAGTCACATTGCTTATGATTTCTATCATTTTTTAAAAAATTGAGATTGTTTCAGATTGGTGATTTTGATTAATAAATTTTGACTCTTATGGTTGGCACCCTCCTCAAATGTTGTGTTCGGAAAAAAAAATCCACGATTGAATCAAAATAGGCTCCAAATGACATGGATTATATTTTTTTGTCATTTTTCATAAAAAAATTGTTTTACATTGTCAATTTTGGCTAATAGGTTCTCCGCCCAATAGTTAGATCCCCTCAAGTATTGCGCTCAAAAAAGATTTTGAGTTGAAATAAGAACGGGTTTAAATAGATGGCAATACCACCATTATTCTCAGAGGCTTGAAAAGAATAAAAAGGGAAAGCTTCCAATGTCCATGACACTACTTATGATTTCTGTCACTTTTGAAATCAAGATTGTTTCAGATTCATAACTTCTGTTTTTGTTAATAGGTTTTCAATCTAATAATTGGCACTGCTCCACAAATATTTCTCTAGAAATGATTTTGAGTTCGAATCAGAGTAGGTTTAGATCGGTGGCGGTGCCACTATTAATTAATCTTGAAGGGCTTAAGAAAATGTCGAAGGGTTAAAAAGAAAAGAAAATCCAAACTTCAAGTGATATTGATTATGGTTTCTGTCATTTTACAATGCTATCAAAAGCGTCGCCGAAGCGTCGACAATACCTGATGGAAAAAGCTTTTTCCGATGCTTTGGAAAAGCGTTGTAACAGGTCGGTTTTTAGCGACGCTTAAAAGCATCATTAAAAGCCTCAATTTTTTTAAAAAAAATATTTTCTTCAGTAGACGAGCCACCGGCGAGGACGAAGATGAGCCGCCGGCGAGGATGAAGATGAGCCGGAGCTCGATCCTCAGTGGCTACCCTAACCTCGGCTTCGAAGCCAAGAAAGTGGAGATCCAAGACTCGTCCAAGAAAACATGCAATTGTTATCAAGAAAGCACAAGAACCTCAACTCACTATGGATTACTTGGGAGGCTGCAACACCAGAGTCCATCAGACAATAAAACAGGGAGGGGACAATATTAGCATATCACAGCTCTATTCTCTCTGAACCTTAAAGACCACTTCAGATTGCAGCAAAAGCCTTCTTGCCCCCTCTCTTCTGCTACAGCCACCACCGCTGCTCGCGTCTCCTTCTTGGGCTCGAAGGCCCTCCTCCGCTAAGTTGCCGAGGCCGACGACGCCGTCGATAAAGCTCCAGGGGGAGCGGGCGGCCGGAGGGTTGGCATGGTCGCCGCCGACAAAGAGGGAGAGCTTGAGGAGGGAGGAGTCGGGCATGGCAGCTGGGACTGAGAAGGAGTCAGTCTGGAGCTTCATAGAGGGAAGAGATCTGACGATGAGAGGAGGAGAGGAGAGGAGAGATTTTAAGAGATTAATGTCGGCGCAGGGGCAGCTAGGGCATCGATCGAGAGAGGGGTGAGCGGTTGTGAAGGAATTTAGCCTCCGACGATGCTTATAAGCGTCATCTTAGGTCCAGACTTTCTGCGACGCTTTTAAACGTCGTCAATTCTGAAGATTTACCGACGCTTTTTAGAAATGTTGGCATAGTTTGGCGCTGAACCAAAATTTTTTGATGCTTCTTCCTAACGTCGAAAAAAAACATCGTAAAATCTCGCTTTTCCTGTAGTGATAGGTTCTGCTAGTTGGCACCCCTCCTTAAATATTGCACGCAAAAAGATTCTGAGTTTGAAACATTATGGGTATAGATATGTGGTTGTACCACCATTATTCAAAAAGAAAAGGGAAGCTTCAAGTGACACTTGACTACATGTTCTAATTATTTACTTATTTTATTAAGAAAAACTATGTAAGTTGGTGTATGGAGTTGCTTGGCTCCTTTATATACCACATTTTGTAGTTGAACGTGATTGATCATTAATTATTTTTTATTTATTTATTTCGTTTGTTTATTTAGCAACTTAGTAGATGTTTGTATTAGTCATGACTTGAAGATCAATGTGCATGAGCTGCACAACAATCAAGATAAACCTCAATGCAGTTCACAAATTTGATATGCACAAACTTTTAAATATCTACTATTAGCACTAATAATTAACAGTATTTCTTTCCAAAAGAGCTAGGAAGAACATGAAAAATGGAGAACTAGTTCTGATAATAATGGTTCACCGATACAACATTAGTTCTAAATGATTAGACCAAACTGAACTAACTTTGAATATTAACTCCAATGTAATTGAGTCATATAAGAACCTGCCTGCAAGTATGTATAGAACATGAGACAATGACATCAATACTACTACTACAGTTGGATTCAATCCTAAAAGGAACATAAGAGGAACATTCAATAGTCAAGAATTTGCTCTCAACCAAGGGAGTCAAATTTGGAAACATTAATTTAAAGAAGGGTTAAAGGAAAAAAGAGACTCAATCATTACAATTAGGGTAACCTTCAGTTCTGATGGGAGAAATGTCTTGTCAAATAATATTTGAAACTGAGGACTTACTAAATACTTAATATATAAGCTAATGTCTAATTGTTGCCGGTCGACGTAGCACTAACTCTATTTTGGTTTGGTAGAGCCCTTTATAGCTAATCTTTCATAGTACAGGTTAGGTCTATTCTTAATGAGACGTCTCATATTGCACGACATACTGGAACAATATGTTGTATGACTAAAATTAAGAGAACTTGAACTTAAACAATGTCTAAATTAGCCCTCGAGTCCAAAGTTCCTAAGAAATGAAAGGCATATCTAGTAATTTTCACTTGCCAAATAAACAATCTGTTTTTTGGTTCAGTTAATGCATTGAACTACATAGTACTAAATTAGGTCCTATTTGGGGGAACTGTTAATAGTAGAGCTTTTGGAAGTAAAGCTGTTGGAAGTAGAGCTGTCTAAAGCAGAGCGTTTATAAAAAGCTGTTTGCTGTTTGGCAACTATATTTCTAAAGTGCTGTAGCACTTTAACATATGTTTGGTAAACAAATTGAGAAAGTACTTTTGTGTGACAAAATGACCATAAAGGACATTACCGGTATTATATAACATAGCATAATTAAATATAATATATATTAATACATAAATATATGATATGGTATAATATTAATGTAATGTAATATAATATTATTATAATATAGTACTATAACATTATGTATTATAGAATAATAATTT
>JAOXJJ010000725.1:17017797-17027911 GCA_025769935.1 Phoenix roebelenii | reverse complement strand
ATAATGTAATATAATATTATATTTATAGTATAATACAATAATAGGAAACAAGAATACCTTTTCTTGCATGGAAGGGAATCTGATCTACGGTTAGGGTTCTTTGTTAGGGTTCCACCAGATTTTTAAATTTATAAAGGAGCAAAGTATGTAATTATTATATTTTATTATGGATATTTTGGTAAAAAAATAGCTTTTCGACAAAGCTCAAAACAGCTTTTTCAAAAAGCTCCAAAATGGAGCTTCTCCTAGAAAACTGTTTTTAGCTTTCTAGAAAAGCTAAAACAACTTTTCAAAATTTTTACCAAACATCCTTTTTCATCCAAAAGTACTTTTGGAGGGCCCTCCAAAAGCTCCCCCAAATGGGGCCTAAGAATAGGAAAAATCTGATATGTTCCTAAGATATCTTATAGGCTCATGGGCATTGCTCTCGCAAAACAAATTATTTCAGATATTCGTGCAATCATGTATCTAAGTATGAACTCTTGGTCAAAGTCACCTAAATGAGCAATAGAAAAGCAGTAACAGCTAGGGTTTTTGAATATGTAATGAACTCAATTTTGAGGACACCTGACTCAGCATTATTATATTTCAAAAAACTATGTCCTGGCTTAAGCCTTTGATCAATTTATTTTGAGCTAAGCTTAATTGCTCATAGATTACTTCTTCAAGGGATTTAAGAGAGTTTGAAGTGTTTAATTAAGACTTTCTCTATACATTGAGTTCATCTTAGCCATTAGACCCCAGCCTTGTGCTTTAAATGTTTTAATGAGTTGTTTAGCCATTAGATTAATACTAGAATGTTATATGCATGTGCAAAGTACGTGACAGATGAGATACGAGAAAATGTGGAGTCGTGTGGAGAATAGAGAAGGATAGGAGAAAATGTAGTGTGTTGACTCGCGTTGAACGCTAAAAAGAATAAAAAGAGAAGAGATAGAAAAAAGGAAAGTTGCGGCTAAGGAAGAATTCTCAAAGGCATTGAAAGATTTGGCATTATATATTAGAGTAGATTTTGATAGTTAAATAATAAAAAATAAAATATCAAAAATATATAAGTAACTAGAGCTAGCATGAACAAGCCAGTTGAGTCTCTATTTCAGTCTAAAATTTGTTTCGAGCTTAGAATATATGCCAAATTGAAACTATTTACTAATTGGGCGAATCTTTATTAGATCAAATTTTTGACTAAAAACAAGTTGCTTGTAAAAAAATCATTCAGATCATAGACCTACATCGATACAGACTAATCTTTTCTAAACTTCTCTATTAGAAGATACACGGAGGATAGAGTGTTAGAGCATTACAATTGACATCTTATATATACATCCAACTCCTACTATTTATTATAATAAACATAGCTGGACAAGATGCTCCTCATTTAACCTTTGGAAGTAAAGCTAACAATTCATTTTCATTAGGTTAAGTGTGCATCAAGGTCGGCATCTAATTAATGTTTAACGTAGTGCATATCATATATATGCTTTCTCGATCTCCATATTACGAGCATCAATCTCAATTTACATCAATATCCATAAAAGTCAGTAACTCTGATCCAAAATCTATTTGTTAATGCACAACTCAAATCAAGAAAACAAACTTAGTAGTTTATTTTTTTGTTTGGTACCATGTTGCTCAGAAAAAGAAAAGTAACATAAAAGTCCAGGATTTGAAATTTATCAAAATATGGGGTGTGGGATGTTAGAGGAGTATTATCTTTTTATCAATTTATCTGGAGAGAAGTAATGGAGCGCGAGAATTTACATCATCATCTCACAACGCGATACTTTAAATTTCTCGCTGTCAGATAACCGTGGATGGAGCGGGCTGAGGGGGACAAAAAACGGCGTGGGGGCTTTTTGTGGGGCCCATCGTTCATGAAACCGTTGGGATGTCTCCTGAACAGAAAATATCAAACCCCTTGTTTTCGAGATCCAGGGACCTATCTGCAACAAAAATCGAGGTCGCGAGGACTGCATCCTAAAATATCAACCCCGCGATTCCTCGGGGTTCTCGCCCTCGTACAAAAGTTGTTGGGTTACCCTCCAAGTTCGAGCTCCAATTGGCCTCGGAGAGCCCTGGTCAGTTGGAAAAGCTCTTTGGACCTTTGTTTTTTCCCTATCACACCTCGATATCTCTGTTATCCTGCTCATTCCAGATAATATATTATTTTGTCCCGAATAATGCTAAGTGGAATAATTAACGTGTGGTATCTTTTTTTATCACCATGATGTCAGCTAAGCTCGTAGAATTCTCTTTCCTCTGCCAAGCTGATGACATACCGCTATAATTAAACGCAAGCATTTTCTATGGAACTTATCGCAGAAGTGGTCCGCCAAACGTTTTTTAGCTGTTCCTTTGCAGTGAAGGTCAGCACTATGGCCTTTAGCAAAAACAAAAAAAGGTCAGCACCATGGCCTTTCTTTATCATCATTGCATCAGCACAAAAGTATAATAAACAAATATAATAGTATGTTTTTATAATAATAATTAGTTATTATTATTAAAAAAATTAGTTTTGCAAGATTTCTTTTTCAATCAAACCGTGTAAATAATCACAGAAAAAACCTCCATCTCGCTAAAAAATTGAGGTACCGTATGGTCATCATATTTGCTAAAAGAGCTACGTAGATTTGAAATTCAAAATGAGTGAATACTTTGACGTATTGCTAAAGCTCGACTCGTGTCGTCATGCAATTATGCATAGTGATAAGATTGTTATGAAGGTTGTAGGGCTTGGAGAATTTCGATCTTTCTCTCTCTTACCTCTTTTCTTTCCATTGCATGTGCCCTGGGGACAGACTATTCAAAACATGCTAAGGCCTGCACAATGAAATTACGAGTTCAAAATTTACTGAATAAAGGGTATTTTGAAAATTTAAAAGTTTGATGTTTCTCAAAATTGAAAATTAGCGATGCATGAAATGAAGCCTCACAAATAGAGGCATTGGAAAAGATTTCTTTTAGTAGTAGAATATATTTCTTTTATCGGAGTTCCACAGTTGCTTACATTTGAAATTTTAAAGATAAATAATTGCCAAGTGCTGTATACCTGATTACATGTTTATTATTCCTGAAGGACTTGATGTGTTTAGATGCATAGTAAGTTATTATGCAAACTTTCAGAGAAGTAATATTTTGCTCAGAGAGGAGAGGAAAAGCTGCCTAAGTACATCTGGCACTAGCAACAGTCAGTGGGCTGAAAGAGAATCGTGGTCCGATAGACCGGGCTCGCTTTTGAGTCATGACTCCGTATAGCAGCCTGTGGTTTGGGCCTGGGCTAAGAGTTTGATGGTTCGAAACATCGCTCAAGTTTGGGCGTACTTGGTTTCTAAGCCTACTGAGCCATCACGGCACCCGTAGACTGCATTTATAAAAAATGTAAGAGAAAATTATAGAAACATATTTCTAAGTTTGAAAAATTTATAACTAGACTTAAGAGTTTTAAAAAGTATCAATTAGTCACCAAAACTTTAAATTTATTGGAAGAAAAAGAACAACCAAAAAAACTATTTCTTAAGAAGAAAAACACTATCATATGTTTCGCGAACTACCATGTCATTCTTCCAGTCCTCTACAATTATATGTCCGAACAATTGGAGCCCTTTCATCCAAACAAATTGAAGTCGCAGTTAGCAGCCAAATCAGGCTATCGATAATCAGCTACTTAGCCAACTGCAACCACTTATTTCAACCTACAGAAAGCATCCCTACCATCTCTTTTGCAAGCTTGTCAATCCCCATCAGCTTGCAAGTCCATTGCTCCATCAGATTTGTTGAGAAAATATGCCTCAAAACTCGAAATGACTGCAATTAAATTTAGCTCAAGTTTGTTTGAAAAAGTTTGTGCCAATTGAATGAAGTCGACCCCTAGCATCCAGAAGTTGACTCATGTGAAGCTTGAGTTGACCCCGAGGATGAGAGTCGACTCGCTATGTACCACAGTGAAGAAACATAGAGCTGTTTTTAGGTTGCTTGCAGGAGTCGACTCGAGGTCTGCTCGAGTCGACTCCAAGATTGAAGGAGTCGATTCTCTCAGGAAAACAGAGCGTGTTAGTTTTCGGTACTGATACTTGGAGTCGATCCGAGGATGTCTGAGTCGACTCGAACTTATCAGAAGTCGACCCCTGAAAGTGAAGAATCGACTCCTGATCACGGGATTGATTCAAACGATGGCAAGATGGGCTTTTGACTTAGGGTTTCATTAGGAAAGTCTCCTTATGTTTTAAAAACCTATAAATAGGGATCTTTTGTGAACCTTAAGTGTGGTAGAGAGTTCCTTTTTGAGTCATATCTCTCTTGTAAACCCTAGAAGATTTGGATTTCTCTTGTAAGCCCTAGTTGTACAATCTCCAACGGGGAAGAGAGATCATTGAACCCTTGCTGAATATATTGAATCTATGGGTGTGGCCTCCGTGGACGTAATCCGTATTGGGGTAAACCACAAAAAATTATTGTATTTGTGATTGTTTGATTTTATTCTCTACTACTTCTTCTCGATTCGTCTTTTCGCAGTTTGAATCCAGGAAAAAAATAGTATGATCAAAGTGTGAGTGCTTTCATCCGCAACAACTAGTATCAAAGCTACGTTCCCTATGTTCCAATGGCTGATGAAGGAAGATTGGGGATAGAGAAATTCAACGGATAGAACTTTGGTGTGTGGAAGATGCAGATGGAGGATTACTTGCTCTCAAAGGATCTTGATCTACCACTGGACGGAGAAGAAGCGAAGCCGACAAACATGCCATCGGAGAAGTGGGAGCATCTTGATAAGAAAGCACTCGCTGCTATCTATTTGTTCTTGGCATCGGAGATCCTCGCCAATATATATCCAAAGTGAAAACTGCAAAAAATTTGATGGATACACTGGCTTCCATGTATGATGAGCAAATAGGAGCAAAAAAGATATTTCTGATTCGATGATTGTTGACCTTGAAGATGAGAGACAGTGAGAGTGTTTATTCACATCTAATTGAATTCAATATGCCCAATTAAAATTTGTGAAGATCATGTTCACTGATGAGGTGAAGGCGTGGGCTCTTTTAGGTTAGATGCCTGAAAGTTGGGAAGGCTCCATCACGGTTGTTAGTAATTCTTCGAAAAAGACTACAGTGAGGTTTGTTGAAGTGGTGGCTCTTATTCTGAGTGAAGAGGCTTGAAGAAAAATCTTGGATCCATCAGCGAGTTCATCTGGAAACGCGCTGGCTTTTGAAGAACGTAGGACTTCAAAGAAGGAAGACAGAAATAGGAGTGGACAATCCAAGTCTAGAAACAAGTCTAGACCTCTTGGAAAGTACTGTAATTGCGGGTAGAAAGGTCACTTGAGAAAAGACTGCAAAGTGCCGAAGAACAACGATGGTTCTGACACTAAGGCAAGTGCTAATCTAGTCGAAACTGCAAGTGAAGACGATGTCCTGATACTTTTCTGTAATGTTCATCCGGAGTTGTGGATAGTCGACTCAGGTGCCTCGTTCCACGCTACTAAGAACAAGGCAATCATTTCAAACTATGTTGCAGGTGATCACGACAAGATGTATCTTGGTGATGAAAACAGTTGCAACATCGTAGGAAAGGGAGATGCTCAGATAAAGACATCAAGTGTGATGACTTTAACTCTGAGAGATGTACGATATATACCCAAACTAGCTCGAAATCTGATTTCGATAAATCAGTTGTCGAATTTGGGATTTGTGACCACCTTCAATGATGATGCTTGAAAGATCACTAAGGGAGCATTGGTGATCGCTCGAGGTGCAAGGTTGGAAACACTATACATGACAACTGATATTGATTCCACCGTCAGTGCTGCAAATCTGACTGTTGATGCAAGGATATGGCAAATGAGACTCGGTCATATGAGTCAGAAAGGGATGAAGTTGATGATGTCCAAAGAAAATCTGGAAAACTTGAAATCTGTGGATTTGGAATTCTGTGAAGATTGTGTACTATCAAAATAGAAGAAGATCAGTTTTTCAAAAGGAGGTAGTACCAAGAAAAATTTTAAGTTGGAACTCGTACATATTGACGTGTGGGGACCAACTCAAGTGACTTCTCATGGAGGAGCAAGGTACTATGTTACGTTCATCGAGGACGCTACCCGAAAACTATGGGTCTACTTCTTGAAACACAAATCCGATGTATTTGAGAAGTTTAAGAGGTGGAAGGCGCTAGTGGAGAATGAGACAGGTCAGAGATTGAAGTGTCTTAAGTCTGACAATGGGAGCGAATACTGCAGTGATGAGTTTGAGGCTTATTGTGCCTCAGCTGGAATTCAAAAACTGAAGACGGTTCCAGGAATGCCATAGCAAAATGGCGTTGCAAAACGTATGAACCGCACCATCAACGAGCGGCCACGGTGCATGATGTTTCATGCGGGGTTGTCGAAGTTTTTTTGGATGGAAGCGGTCAGTACAACAGTGTTTCTGATCAACAAAGGGCCTTCAGTTACATTGGAGCTTGGACTGCCGGAGGAAGCATAGACTAAGAAAGAGGTGAAACTATCTCACTTGCGTACTTTTGGTTGCATCTCTTACGTGCTTGATACTGCAGATAATTGAACCAAGCTAGATGCAAAGTCAAAGAAGTGCACATTCATTGGGTACGGTGGTGATGACTTTGGATACCAGTTCTGAGATGCAATAGATCGAAAAATCATCAGGAGCAGAAATATTGTATTCAATGAAGAGAATCTGTACAAGAGCCTGCAGCAACAGACAAGCCAAGATGTCAAAGCTGTAAAATTGGAATATGCAGAGCTGGATGATGAAACAATGTCTCGAGACGATGAAGAAGTTGCTGAGCCGGTGAGAGAAGCACAGCAAGAAGAAGAACCGCTAGCTGATATCTTGATTGCTTTGCGCAAGGGTAAAAAAATAAGAAAAACTATGTCTAGGTATGTTGAATCCCTACAGTACTTGTTGCTTATGGATGGTAGTGAGCCAGAAAGCTACAAGGAGGCTTTGCAGGTCGAAGCTAGTGACAAGTGGAAGCTTGCCATGGATGATGAAATGGATTTTCTATCATCCAAGAGGACGTGAAATTTGGTTCCACTTCCGAATGGGAAGAGAGCTTTGCACAACAAGTGGGTATACAGACTAAAGCTTGAACCAAATGGTTCTAAGAGGTTCAAAGCAAGACTTTTTGTCAAGGGCTTTCAGTAGAAAGAGAGCATTGATTTTGGCAAAATCTTTTCTCCAGTTGTGAAGATGTCTACTATCCGGATGGTGTTGATTATAGTGGCAGCCAGAGAATTACATCTTGAGCAGCTTGACATCAAGACTGCATTTTTGCATGGCGACCTTGAAGAGGAAATCTACATAAAGCAGCCAGAAGGATATGTAGTGAAGGGGAAGAAAGATTGGGTGTGCCGACTTCAGAAAAGTCTGTACGGTTTGAAACAAGTACCTCGTCAGTGGTATTTGAAGGTTAATCAGTTTATGCTGAAGAATGATTTTGAAAGGTGTAATGGTGATAATTGCTGCTACTTCAAGGGATTGAAGAACTCATATATCATTCTACTTCTGTATGTAGATGATATGTTGGTGGCAAGTGCCAACATGAAAGAGATTGTGAAACTGAAGGAACAATTATCTCGGAAGTTTTCAATGAAGGACTTGGGTGAAGCCAAGAAAGTCCCTGGGATGCGTATCAACAGGGACAAGAAGCTTAAAACGTTGAAGTTGTCTAAAACAAAGTATATTGATAAGGTGCTGAAGTGGTTCAATATGGACGGAGCTAAAGCTATGAGTACTTCGCTGGGCGCACACTTCAAGTTATCTAAGCAGGAGTGTCCTACTACGCAGGATGATCGAGATGAGAAGAAGTATGTGCCCTACTCATCAGCGGTCGAAAGCCTTATGTATGCCATGGTTTGCATTAGACCTGATATTGCCTATGCAGTGGAAGTGGTAAGCAGATACATGAGCGATCCAAGCTAGGAGCATTGGAGAGCTGTGAAGTGGATATTACGATATGTGAAAGGAACCAGAGACTTAGGACTATACTATGATGGTTTCGATGTTTGCCTACATGGTTTTGTGGATTCTGACATAGTCGGAGACATTGATGGTAGAAAGAGTACTACGAGTATTGATAGTCAACTTTAAAGACCAAGCAATAGCACGTATCTGGTAGGATAGTAATTACGGATATCGATCCACAGGGATTGGGGTACAATTGTTTTCTTAAAAATATTTGAAATTTTTTTTTTAAAAGACTATGAAACTAAGCAATTTAATAAGAAATGCAATTAAAATGATATCGGTTTGAAAAAAAACCTAAGACAAGGAATTCACCACTAACATTGGAACAAGGGTTAATTATATTTTAATTTATTTTTGGATTAACATGTAAATTGACTACAAGCCTAATAAGCATTCAAATAAAAATTCCACAAAAGTAATTTAGGAACATCCATCTTCGGTCGGCATGAAATGTCTATCCTAAACTAATGTGGCAGGACACTGCATCTTCCCTAAGCATGGGTGATCTTTTATTAACTTAGTGATCATGAAGAACAACTGTATAAACATCATACTTAAAATCACAGAAATTAAATATAAGATGAAATAAAATATTCATTAGGAGCAAAATAAAGTTTATACAACTTCAAAAATAGAAATCAAAAATACAAAATTCTTGACCCTTTGTTAGGGCTGCATTCAACCCTAGTGAAGAAATTAGTCTTCCATACAGACGCGAATAGCTGCATTGCAGGGGGACTTCATGATGATTGGTTCTCCCTCCTTCCTCCTGTCGGCTCCCTCTCAGCACATCATCATCTCTTCCTTCAGGAAATCATTCCCAAAATACTCAAGAAACTCTTTTCCCTCCTCTGTTTCCGGTGAGACTTTCCGAATAAAAAAAACTAAAGGATGGGATCGGCCTTGGGGAAAAGAATGAATGAGAAGAGAATGGCTCCTTTCCTTCACGTCTTGACTCCTTTTATAGGCTGCCCCCCCTTCTCTCCTCCTCCCTATTCCTTATCGAGATAAGGATGGATCGAAGCGGGATGAAGCTGCGAGATCATTGTTTGATCTTCGGACGCATTGGGCACGCTATTCATGGCTGAGATGAAGAAGTTCGGAGGCTTGCAGTTGAGCAGCTGGACATCGAAGAGATGCTTGATTTTCGGAAAGATGACTCTGAGATGCAGGGGATTTGGAAGAAGCTGGGAGCTGATTGCGAATGAGAGCTTAGATCCAAAATGAAGTGGAAGATCTTGGTTCTGTTCCAAAACAGGGGATTCGGATGACAAGTGGGTGGCTGGGACACACGGGAGAAGCGAAAGAAGGTATGCATCATGGGATGAAGATGAATCGCTGAATAACCGAAGATGGAAGTAAAATCTCGGACTTGGTTCCAAATGGGAGGAAGAAGAGGATCCGCGGACGATGGAATGCTGGGATTTGGGTTCATCCCATGGATCATAGGACTCTGTTTTGGGATGCAGGGAATCCGGAAGAAGATTGCTGGCTGGGAGCGTGAACAGAGGAGTTTGTCCGTGGACGTGGGGATCTCGACTGAGTTGCTTGATAAGGATGATCATACTGAGATGTACAGAGGAAGCGGATGGGATCATGGAAAAATGGCTGCGATCCGGATGGTTCGGATGCTGCTGAATCGCGGAATGGCTTGCGGATGAGGTTGATCCGAAACAGGGGAGCTGGGATAAATCTTGGATGTTATTCGGAGAAGAGGATGAGGCTTGGATGATGATAGGAAAGCTGGGAGCTAGCGGAATCTAGTTGGGATCATTCGGGTGGGAAGTTTGGAGATAATCGCTGTTGGCTGGATGTGGCTGAGAAGAAATCTAGGAGATTTGGGAGCAGGGAAGATGAAGATGGAGAAGATACGTGGGGTGCTGGGACGCGTTCACGGATTAGGGAGATGAGGGATTGGATACGGTTGGGACAAAGTGATGGGGACGCTGGGATGTTTGGTAGAGAGACGTGGAGTTGGATGACGTGGATGCAAGATGAATGGCTGAGATGGGATGAGGCTTTGGGATCCGTGCATCTAAGATGGTATGCTTTGAGATCTGAGAGACAAATAATTGAAGGAATTTTATTGTTTTTGAGATTAAAATAGGGGAATTGGATCATGTGGAAAAAGAGTT
>JAOXJJ010000725.1:17004687-17017089 GCA_025769935.1 Phoenix roebelenii | reverse complement strand
CCTTCTCAGTCCAAATCAACGCCCCATATGCAATGGATCTCGGCCAACCGGCGGCCGGCGGCGGCGAAAATTCGGAAAAGGGAGGCCGAAACAGGGGTTCCCTATTTCGAACTCTTCCCCGATATCCGCCGGCCAAAATCCAACCCACAAGATCCAAAAACCAAGCAAATGAAACGAAAAAAAGGGCGAGCCATGCTTTCTTCCGTCCGATGGGGGTTTTCCGGCGACCCTTCCGGCGAGGATTCGGTGGAGAAGATCTATGAGCAATCCGGATTAAAAATCACCGAAGAAAAGAGGAGGGGTTCCCCGCGGCCAGCCGGATCTCGGGTCTCCGGCACTCGGTCTCCTCCGGCGAGTCACCTCTCCAATGCCACCGCCGCCGTCGTCCCCCCTTGCACCCCCCCTTCGACCACCACAATTGGGGATGGGCCCGGTCTTTTCAGGCCGGCCCGTCCCCCTTTCCCTTTTTTTATTTTTTTTATTTTATTTTATTTTTATTTTATTGGGGGGTTTTACATTGGATCCTTTTCCCAGACAATGCTTTAAATTGGATTGTCACCGACCTAAACGCATCATTAAGAAGTAGAACAGTATACCATCTGCACCACTCTCACGAGGAATGAGGACAATGTTAATCATAATAAAGTTAGAGCAATGAGAAACATAGACTAGGATATATGTTTGCTTTCTATAATTTTCTATGGTTGGATAGAGACACATAAACTAGGATATATGTTTGCTTTGTATTGTGCAAAGAGAATAGATCTACAGATAGCAAAGCAAACAAAAGGAGAGGGAGAAGTAGAACACATGGATGATACAACAAAGCTTCGCTAATAATAGAGAAGGTATAAACAAGAGAGATGAAAACCCCCAACCAAAACTTCTAGGCACCTGAAAAGCCCTAAAATACAGGTGTAATCCAAGGATAGGCGAATCTTATTTGGGTATAGGCATCTCGAATATTCGGCCTGCTCCCACTCCCCCAAAACCCCTCCACAAGCCCTTAAGGGAAATAAATTAGCCGCTGCAAATACCAATCAAGTCGAAGCAATGCTTACACTTAGCTATAAAGACAAGCTTAATCATCATATCTACCATATTCTCTACTTTAAAAATTTTCTTAACTATTACATATCCATCTTATCTAGCATCAATATGCTTGGTTCTCTTATGATACATCTGATTTTTCTAACTACATATTGTAATGACACCTTCTAACTGATAACAGAATCTAAGAGAGTGAAAAGATAGCCTGTTAAAGACATGCTATCAAGATCACAGAAAAATTTAAGACTAAAAACCCATAACTGCATGACTACTATCATTGTTCCTAACATGTATCAAACATACATCTACAGGCCTATCGAATAGCAAAGACTATTCTTCAATGCATGCTAATGTGCCTTTTAGAGATGCTTCTTGCATCTACTAACTGCAATGACCGCATGTAAATTGTTTGCACGTTGTAGCATATATAATGCTTCCAATTGCACTAGCAACCTATGGGTACGGAAATCTCTCTCTTCAACTGTTTAAAATTAAGGCCCGAATCGAGATCTCTGTAGATGATGAGGCTGTTGATGTGAAAAAGTTAGATAACTCGCTAAACTAGTTAGAGACATACTTTATTATCTGTGGATACTCAAGTGTCCAGAATGTAACTTTTAACGGTCTCAAACTTTCTAGTAATGCTCTTACCTGGTGGAATTTGTACATGAGGAACAACGATATTTCAAATTTGACATGGAACAAATTCAAAAGCTTAATTAAGAAGCAGTTCTACTCAATTGGCCACGAGAAGGATCGGCGGATCAAGTAGCAATACTTATAGCGGAAGTATAATCAATCTGTCCAGGACTATATCACCAAGTTCCACAAGCAAGCAATCTCACTCAGAATCTTCATCGATAATCATGCAATTTTCATAAAGTATGTTGGACTTCTCCATGAGAGGACCCGAAAGAAGCTGAAACTCTTCAAAGTTTAAAGCATTAACAAAGCAAACGTGAAGGGCATGGGGATTGAGAGAAGAATCAGCCTAAGGAAGATAAAAAGGACGACAAGTTTAAGAAAGGCAGTAGAAAATCAAGTCAGAAAAAGAAACAGGGCAAGAAGCAAGCCAACACGACTTAGAGAAATTATTGCAATCATTGTAACTTTTGTGGACACACTCAGGAGAAGTGTTGGAAACTTCACCTTGAGTTGTGACCGAAGAGGAAGACGTAGAAGGATGAGGATTTCAAAAAAAAGAAAAAAGTGATTCTCAATACTGTAAAAGTTGACAAGCTGGCTGAGCTTGGGAGTCCATTCCTTTGGGTTCGAGATGCAGGTAACATTGACCTTGCAACTGCTTTCTAAGCAAAGCGACTTGTTAATGCATGCAACAAGTTTGTGATGATGGTATGAGAACCCGATACCACTTATGAGAGGCAAAGCTCTCATCTCTTGGTTCCACTGACCGATCTTCCAAGATTAAGACGAGGATCATTGTAGTCATCATCAACGAGGAAGGATACCAAGAAACGTTTCTACTACGAAGTCCAGATGCAGAAGCAGAGTAAGTGGTTCGCTAAAACTCGAGAGCAAAAAAGAGCCAGCCTAGAAACTATCTCCAAAAAGCTAGGTGGTTCAGCCACGAGACGGGAAAGCAGGCATTTTCACCTTTAGTTCTAATTCAGTAGGAGCTAAATCTCCTAAATAGGAGAAGCCCTAATCTAGAAAGATCCTCAAACTCAATGTAGAACACTTTTAGCACTTCAAGTATTCAGGAGGATCACTAGACTCAATATAAAATATTTTGGCCACTACGAGTATTTAGGAGGGTCACTAGACTTGATGTGAAATACTTTGGGCACTACGAGTAGCGCTGGACAAGGTTCAGGAGCAAGATCCACTACATTGGAAAGCCAAGTCGTATGCCAAACTTTTGGAGACTATAACTTGGTCATATGATGCCTAATTGAGACGATATTGTTTTTGAGATCTACAACTAGAAGGTTAAATTGGGACAAAATTTCACCATAAAATTTTGGTCAAACCGAAATTTTTTTTTGGTAAAACTTTAATCGGGTGTACCTTTCTATCCGAGGAAATTAGGTGGAGTGACAGAAAGCAGAGTTGATGTAAAAGTTAAGATCTACCTCTTAAAAATTTTTAGTTTTTCCTAGAATATTTCTAAATTTTAGCTTTTTTAAAGATATTTTTATTAGTTATAATTGTTTTAGGATACCTAGTCCTATTCAAACTAAGAGAGGAGCCAATCCAAATTGTGAAAGTGAGGGCTTTGTTAGTATTATAAATAGGGGCTATGCACCTCCATTTAAGAGATGTGGGGAATCATCAATGAAGGAAAAGAGGACTTAATCCCTACTTTCGCAATTCTTCTATTTTTCTTTTGAGAAATTCGAGTTGAAGAAAATTTTTCTTCTCTTCGATTGAATCAAATTCCGCATTATTGAACATGATCAATGGTTCCATTATCCTGCAACATTATGATATTTTGTGTTGGAAAATACATAAAAAGCCCTAAAATCAAGTTTTGCCGACCTTCAACCAATGTTGTGCGTTTGAACCACCAGGCTAAGGCCTAAGGGCTCGAGTGAAGAGATTTTTTAAGTTGTCCAATTGTCCCAAAACAAGATACCATAACACTTTACATAGAAAAAGGATTATCAAACACTTCACACTGTTTGCAATCCGACAGGCTTTTGGTTCCTTCGCTCTCAACTTGCAATCTTTTTGTTGAAACAAGATTCAGGAGCACTCGTGCTCTTAAAACACAACATAAACGTCAGGAATTAAAAAAAAAAAATGCTTGAGGTACATGATAAAACTTGAAATCATCAAGCCATGTAAATGTCTGGTATCGGTAATAAAGGTAACAGTAGTCATATTATCACAACCTAGGACCTTATCCAAAAAACTAGTTGAAAGTTATTATTTGGGTTCCTTGCCCCTATATAAGTACCCAAGATGTACTTAGTGCATAACCAATGTAAGACTAAATACATGCTCGCACATATCCTCATATACTCCCTCCGTTTAAGCCTTGTCGTCTTCACTAAGCTAAATGTTCAAATTTATTCAAATTTAATCACAAGTACCACAGTCGACCTGTAGTCCACCCCAATGGGTCTGTGCTGCAGTATCCCTTAGTCCACACAGGCCATATACCGAGTTTGCTCTGATACCATTTGCCACATCTAGGATCTCGCCTAAAAAGGCTAACCGAAAGGTATTATTTGGGATCCTTAATCTGTATAAGTACCTAAGATCTATCTATTGTATAGCTAATATGGACTAAACATACGCCCGTAAGGATCCTCACACATATGGATCCTTACCCGTTATCCGACATGGTCTGTCAAACTACCGTGTTGGATTCTTTAATTAGGAACCTATGAGGACATGAACATGTTTTACAAGGTGCCCTGATATATCAATTGACACCAACCCCCATGAAGTGTGCAAGAAGAGTGCAATTTATTCAAATAAATTTGAAAAAAAAATGAAAAGAAATTCCACTTTATAAAATGTTTACCTTATTCCAATTAATCCACTTAACCAGAGTGAAGAATTTTTGCTTATAATCTGGAGTACTTCAACAGAAAAAAACACATGGAAAATAATCAAAAGAATTATGCAACCTGCACCCAGAAAAAACTAAAAAAAAAATTAGGGACATGCGATATTGCATATAATAACAATTACATATCCAACCAAAAAGAAAAGAAAACAATTTCATATATTATGTTTTCCATCATGCCATTTTCCAAAAAAATAAAAACGATTCATGGTCCCATGTCCCTTATGTTTCACACATCGATTACTGCCATACTAATTAAGCAGGATCACAAACACCAGGAACTTAATTGGATGGAGAAGCTGATGCTCAAACCCAAGAGCAAGAATGACATGGTTTGAGTCCAGAGTAGCTTCCTCCATCTAATCGTTTTATTTATTTTGCTTATTGGGCGTGGAGGGTTAAGACTTATGTTTTATTTTAGCTTTTTGCAAAGCGAATTGAGTAGTAGATTGGCTTCATGAAGGTTTCCAACTAAGGCCATCATGTGTTGGTGCAAAATGCAACAATTGAAGCAAAAATACAATAGAAAATAAGAATTTTTCTTTCAGGTGGCAATACTAATCAAGTTGAGGTGCAGAAATCTCGTTTTTTTACACAAAATTCAAGTCCTCAACGGTTGGTAAAACCTGCGAACCGTTGTGGTAGACCTCTTTGGCTTGTCCCCTCCAAGATATAACAGCCCAACTGCATTGTTGTATGTCTCAAGACGGACTCTGTAAAAAAGATTGAGCCCAAAGCTTCGCCAAAAGAATATCCATGAGTAAATGGAATAAGAACGAGTTGTGTGGTGTGTTATATGTGTTAGAAGCTAATAGTAAGGGGTCTTTTTTTTATAGGCTCATGGAGTCTTTCCAAGTTAATATGATCAATTATTAGTTAAAATAATGGACTAGCGGAGTGAGAGGGTGATAAAGTTTTATGTTAGAAAAAATGAGAATAATTAGGCCTTTAACATATGAGAAGAGAGTAGTGAGAGAGTGTGAATTAAATGTTCTGTTACAAAAACAATAGGAATAATCCAACCCGTCAGCATATGAACACTAGAATCAATACATGAAATTCCCATGCACATAAGGAATGATCGATGTTCTCCTATGCATTCACATTTCCCCCACCATCTCAAAATTTATTTAAAAGAAATGTTTTTGTTTTAATATTAAGATGTACCAACAGAATGTGTCTCAAAGATTGGTTTGCTTGGCAAAGCACAGCCCTAAGAGGATGATGAGCCAAATAAAACATTTTTCTTGCCTTCAGTTAGGCTACTAAAACTGTGCATGGCTATCACCATAACTAAACTCATCTTCCTCAAATATAGCCAAATGAGCTTGTTGTGGACTCCAAGCTTCTTATGTCATCTCCTACGTAAGATAGTTAAGGTAGTGCGTAACAACAAAGAATTCATGCACACAAATCCAGTTCCTCCCACTTTAAGGGAAAGGGTTTGGCATCATATAGGGATTGACATCACCTGCCAACCTCCTCATCCGAAACCCAAAGAAGATAAACCTTAGAAACACCACCCGCAGTACAAAATAAGGATGGAGCTAGCAAAAAGGAACTTAAAGCAAAATATGTGAGGCCCAATAGCCCCACATCGGAAAGACTCGTTCTAGAGCATGGGCATATGAGGCGGATGTCTTCTAATCCTGCAGACGCGTTTTGGGAGGAAAACAAAACCGGGGAGGTGTGAAGGACGCTTGCGTAAAGCCCCGAAATCGGACAATATCTGGCAGGGGAGCCCCGCGGTCCCTCCTCATGTGGTCCCCACATGGGTATTGGGTGCCTCACGTGCTCCGCGCAGGCGGGGGCGTGACAGTTGGTATCAGAGCCGAGGACGGCTCTTGTCCGATGGTGGGAAGGGTGTGAGACCCAATAGTCCCACATCGGAAAGACTCGTTCTAGAACCTGGGCATATGAGGCGAGTGTCTCCTAATCCTGCAGACGCGTTTTGGGAGAAAAACAAAATTGGGGAGGGATAAAGGATGCTTGCGTGAAGCTCCAAAACCGGACAATATCTGGCAGGGGAGCCCCGCGGTCCATCCTCATGTGGCCTCCACGTGGGCACTAGGTGCCTCACGTGCTCCGTGCAGGCGGGGGCGTGACAAAATGCCTTAAACAAACCCTGACCAAAGCAACCCAAACAGGTGGTCAAGGAAAAGAAGATCAAAAAAGGGCAAGTAAATCAAGTTTTTTATTGATTTATCTGACAATCACTGGATAACCTTTCTAATTATAGAAATTTCCTAAATAATACTTTATTCTTGTTGGTTTGTTGATTTGAGAAAGTGTCAAGATAAGCATCTATCTTTTCGAGGTTCTAATTAATAAACTTATCATGAGAGGAGATGTAATGAGAAAGGAGCAATTTCGAGGGTTAAGATATCACATGATCCCCACCAGCCCGACACAAAAATCTTAAAGATATATTTTCCCACACACTATTGTGTACCAAAGAAATTAGGAGGACGGGAAGCAGCACAGTGAATGATGAAGCTCTAATAGGGAGCCAAAAGTAGCAGCTGAGCAAGGGGGCAGAAGGCATCATCACCAACACCTACGGAGGAAACAATGGAAAGCAATAAGCAAGGTTTTTAACTCAATTAGGTTACTAGATTAAAAATTGAGCCACCATGACAAATGATATGTCACAACTCACAACCTCACCCAAAATGGGCATACGGGTTCCTCCTATACTCTCTCCATTTAACTCGTCAAACTAAAAATTTAAATTCATTCGAATCTAATCACAAACACCACGATCGATTCGTGGTCAACCCCAATGAATCAATGCTGCAGTGTTTCATACCCATGTAGGTTATGGATCGAATCCGCTCTGTTACCATTTGTAACAATTTATGATGTCAGTCGGAAGATATTATTTGGATTTCTCGATCCAAAAAAATTATCCAAAATCTATCCATCAAATAATTGATATAGAGCTAAACGCAAGATTAGAAAGCCAAAACCACACAAAAGCATTTGCACGGCAGCATAGGCAAATAATTCAGGAAGGAACCACACAAGCTGCTGCTGCCGCGTCACAACAATCCCAATATCAAAAGCTTCAGCGCATGATTCCAGAAATGTCTAGAATAAAGCAAAACCTGCATGAACTCACATGAGCTGCTCTGCCCTTTCAACATCATTTCAGGGATCCAAGGCAAAAAAATACCCTGCCAAACTCTCCCCACAATCCAAACCCGAGACGCAAGACCCCAACCACATGCCTTCAGCATTATCAAAAAGTGAAAAAAAGGAAGAGAGAGAAAATCTAAGAAGGAATAAATAGCCCATAGAGTTCGCATTTTCTTTACTTTTTGCCTTCAGAACGTCTAAAACCACAAAGCCAAAATTCCGGTTCTGTAGCTTATTAGGTTCCATTCTAAGAAGTTTAAGCAAAATACCTATCAACAATAGCAATTATGCTGAATTAATTGATTGAGATGACAAAAAAAGGAGAAAAAAAAGGGGCCGAAATTTATAAAACCCAGTACCCCAAGAACTTAAAGCACCACAAAACTGGTGTCATTACAATAATTACGTACAATACCAAACGGCAAACAGATAACTTGATCATACTTAATTACTCGATCGATCGTTAAATATTCCAGGGACGACAAGCACTCCAAATTATGACTACATGTTTAAACTCGAAAGCCCCTCCGTGTCTACATATGTATATATCTCTATAAAGCTTTATTGGCAACGCAGCGTTGGTGTGTGCATGTGTGGTGGCATTAGGGTGTAAGCGAACTGCTCAAACTACAGTGCATCTATAGTAGCGTTAGACTCGGCAAAGACTCATTAAAAGACCTTCGAAACTTTCGTGTCTAATCTCCGGATGCTACGTCGCAATGGAACCATACTTTGGATTATGATCATAATCCAACCATATGCCAAAAACCAAGAATATTTTTTTAAGTCTCCTCCTAGGAAGTTCCCTTCCAGTTTCCATTGTTAAAAAAGCAGCGGCTTAAATCTAGTGGGTGCATTCATCTCCATCAGGATCAGGAGTTTAGGACCGAAAACACCAGATTAACCATCAACACCAACTGAGACAGCTAACAACAACAAAATAATTCTCCTCGACTCTCTCAAGGGGAAGGAGGAGGAGAACCATTCACCACTTGGTCGTTGCCAGCGCCGCCGCTGCCAGCGCTGCCATTGCCGGCCGCCTCAATCCCAGCACTAACTCCACCACCGCCACCGCCATCGCCGCCGCCGCCGCCGCCGCTTCCATTCCTAATTTCCGCCTGTCCTCTCCTTGCTGAACCCAAGAAGGTGTGCTTGTTGTTGTGCATCCACACCTTGAACACACCCTTTCCGACACCAATCTCCTTGCACCGTTCCTCCACCAAGCCTTCGTCCCTCTTCTGCATCCTCCACCCCAATCTCTCCGAGAGCTCGTGCATCCGCTGCTTCTGCTCCGGGCTGAACTTTGTCCGGAACCTCTTCCTTGGCAACACCGCCGCCGCCTGCGGCGCCGCCGCTGGCCTCCCCGGAGAGGGCGCCCCAGGGAGCCCGGAGCTGAGGGCGAGCAGCATGTGGGGGGCGGGGGAGAAGTAAGGCGGGGGAGAGGCGGAGCTCCGGCGGCGCCGACGGTAATCCGCGTTGCCGTTCTCCTCATCATCCCGGCCGTCGTTGTCCTCATCGCGGCTGCCGGCCATGTCGTCCTCGCCCTCCTGGCGGCCGGCGCCGTCGTCGGAGTGGTGGTGGAGGAGGAGAGGCTCCGGCAGGCGGCGGTGGAAGTTGCGGTGGCAGCCACAGGCGGCGCACTTGAGGGAGGTGGGGTCGGCCGGGTTAGCGGCCTGCGAGGGCATGAACTCGCCGCAACCGTCGAGGGCGTGGCCGCCGAGGCTGGCGGCGTGGTTCTTGAGGCATTCCCGGTAGAGGAAGTCCGCCGCGTCGGCGGCCTCCGCCGGCGACGACAGCCCGCGGTGGTGGCGCTTCAGAGAGCCGTTGGGGAAGGAGAAGGGCTTGGGCTTGGCGTCCGGTTCTAAGATTTTTGTGGCGGGGTCCATTCTTTAGAGGGCCAAGGGAAGCACTCTTAGGTTAAGGGTTTTGAGTTAGATTGAACCATAGAGAGAAGAGCAGTGGAGGGAGAGAGGGCTAGAAAAAAAAAAAAGAAGAGGTGGGCAGGTGAACAGGAGCGATGTTGGAGATAATAAGAGGTGGATAAAAATTAGAGAGAGAGAGAGAGAGAGAGGGTGGGGATTGGAATGACGGAATGATAAAAGCGAAAGGGCGAAGAGCGTAAGGGAGTACAAGCGTCAAGGGCCCCAAACCACCCGTTTTGAACCAGGGGTTGGGTAATATAGCTAGGGTTAGGGTTTGGGAGGAAAGATTAGAATGAAAAGTGCAATAAATATTATCCGGTGCTCGTTACGGTGGCGAGCATGTGGTTGTTGGAGGGTAATTATTGGAGAGGGGAGGGTGGGAGGAAGCACACCAAAGCCAAAACAAAGTGGCTTCACTTGTAGCTTGGAAGAGAATTTCTATAGTAGTGACATTCCGAACTAGTCAATAATGCATGAAGGAGAATGGCATATTCGGCGGTCATCGTCAATGGATAGATGGGTATCAAATATACTCTGCGATGCAAATAGCGCATTGTAGAGAATTATAGATGTAGAACCACCATTATCTTTGTTCTACTTTCTTTGCATGCGGACGTGGAAACTAATAATCTAACATTGCCATGTCATGGACGCTGCTGAAGTCGTCGTACCATGTCTGTTCGTGCTCGTTTGGAAAACACCTGTTTACCATCGCTGCCATCCATATTTTTATGATCGAGCTGATCCACTATAGCACATGAATGGCAAAGATAACACCAAACAAAGATGATCGTGATTGACTGACTAGCTTTCTTTGTTCCCAATTTCAAAGACGGCCTTCACATGGTAACACTAAGCTACGTAGCAAGATAACCATAAGGTTTGAAATAAAATTGTCATAAAACAACACTTTGATCTCACTCTCTCGATATTTTTAAGCTATGCTTAGAAATAGAACTGACTGTAAATAAAGGAAATAAACTACTTCAACGGCAGCTGTTTAGAGCTTTGGTAATAAAGCAATATTATAGCATCAATCCTATCCGGCTAGTGCAAGTATTCAAATTTAAGAAGAGATTCATTTCCAAGAAAGGCATAATAAATCAGATATATGGGAGCACTAGCAAGCATAAGCAAACATTTACGTATAGTTATAGTCAGCTAGTACATATAAATTGGATACATAGAAACAAATGAGAATAACATACCTCTGATTGGTTGTTCAGGCAAAACATATGTTACAACTTAAGATGTAGAGGATGCATGCTATGAAAAAAAAAAAAAAAGGATGTCATATGCAACCACACATTGCATAACTTATTTTATTGTTTAACAAAGTTTCAAAAAAAAAGGAAAAAAAAATCGGTTTCTTCCTTGTGAAACATTCATAAAGTGACTTCATTGACACATTATAACAATCATGCTTTATTTTCTACAATTCTTCTCCTCCTCTTTTTAAAAATATTTGCACCTAGATTCTCTCTTTTCAGCTTACATCAACTAAAGAATCTCTTTCCCCTTTCTCCTATTTCATATAGTTAACTGCAATTGTTCCCAAAACTTGAAACTTAGCTATTGCTAAGCTACAAGAATTGAGTTGGAGTGAATGAGTATTTCTTGAAGCCAAGTATAATTAAGAAGTTTTAATTCTGTAGCTAACTTAAAGCCAAGTACACCATATAATCTTTTCTCCATCATCTTGTTAGTCTTCATGATCTTTTTGCCTTTACTAAACCTTTTCCTTTACAAGTTCTACTAAAGAAATATATCAAAATATTAAAATTTACAATACTAAATGAAAAATTTGGACTACAATGTCTAGCTCTTGATATTTTATTATGTGCTAATAGAATCGATTCAAGAAATATAAGGAACTATAAAATTATGGTTAAGCCATCCACTTATTCTTGTTCCGCAAACAAATATTTTATAGAGTACTTTTAGAAATATCATTAGCACAATTATACTTCAAGGACCTATCTATATTATTTATATAAAGATAATTAATTATAGAGAATATATAGTCGAAATATCTAGAAGATACTAACAGCTACCTTCTTGTATTAACATCCAATGGAACATAAAATTATTACCTATGGACTTAGAGAAAAATGACGAGATTAAATATAGTTCTTGGATATATTGCGAGTAAAGGATGCATATAAACAATTTACAAAAAATAGGAAAATTGCTAATAAATGGCACGCATATATTACAAATAATGTTAAAAAAATACTCCATGGTTGTTCTTGAAAAAAAAATTATAATTATGGGACACTTTACGTATGCTAGGATACATCTCGATTACATACCAAGTCCACACTTATTATTTTATCATGACACAAAAGTTCTATGCACTTAACTTCTCAATCTTTTGGGTGATAGCCTACAATTTCCACTCTCATGACAGATGCCCTAACCTACTGCTTCCAAGCATACATAAGAAGGCAGAGGCAAGAGACAGTAGGGTGTTCTCCTAATGTTATTATAATTAGGAGCTGTTAGTAGTAGAGCTTTTGAAAGTAGAGCTGTTGGAAGTAGAGCTGTCTGAAGTAGAGCATCTATAAAAAGCTGTTTGTTGTTTGGTAACTATATTTTTAAAGTGTTGTGGCACTTTAACATGTGTTTGGTAAACAAACTGAGAAAATACTTTTGTGTGACAAAATAACTATAAAGGACATTACCAGTATTATATAACAGAGCATAATAAAATATAATATATATTAATACATAAATATATGATATAGTATAATA
>JAOXJJ010000725.1:16992625-17004587 GCA_025769935.1 Phoenix roebelenii | reverse complement strand
TGCTTTTCACTCAAGGACCAAACACATTGATATCAGATATCACTTTATTCGGTCACTTCTCGAAGAAGATCTTTTTCCGCTAGAGAAGATACATACAATGGACAACCCAGCAGATATGTTGACAAAGGTGGTTACTTTTGAGAAGTTGCACATCTGTGCATCTTCTGTTGGTCTTCACAGCTAAAAGTGACGACAGAGGTTCACACACATAGAGGATGATTGGAGATCATGTTGCTGATGGGGTTACGGTTGCTTCAGGCTTGTTTCTTGGTAAGTGGAAGATTGTTGAGAAAATGTGCCTCGAAACTCGAAACGACTGTAATTAAATTTGGTTCAAGTTTGCTTGAAAAAGTCTGTGCCAACTGAATGGAGTCGACCCCTAGCATCTAGGAGTCGACTCATGTGAAGCTTGAGTCGACCCTAGGGATGAGAGGGTCGACTCGCTATGTGTCACAGTGAAGAAACAAAGAGCTATTTTTTGGGTTGCTTGCAGGAGTCGACTCCAGATCTGCTGAAGTCGACTCCTGCAGGGTTGGAGTCGACTCCTACAGGGCTGGAGTCGACTCCAAGATTGAAGGAGTCGACTCTCTCAGAAAAACAGAGCGTGCCAGTTTTCGGTGTTGATACTTGAAGTCGATCCGAGGATGTCCGAGTCAACTCGACCTTATCAGGAGTCGACCTCTGAAAGTGAACAGTCGACTCCTGATCACGGGATTGATTCAAACGGTGAAAAGATGGACTTTTAACTTAGGGTTTTGTTAGGAAAGTCTCCTTATGTTTTGAAAACCTATAAATAGTGGTCTTTTGTGAATCCAAGGTGTGGTAGAAAGTTCCTTTTTGAGTCCTATCTCTCTTGTAAACCCTAGAAGGTTTAGATTTCTCTTGTAAGCCCTAGTTGTGCAATCTCCAACGGGAAAAAGAAATCGTTGTAATCCTTGCTGAATATATTGAATCTGTGTGTGTGGCCTCTGTGGACGTAACCCATTTTGGGATGAACCACGTAAAATTGTTGTCTTTGTGATTTGTTTGATTTTATTCTTTACTACTTTTTCTTCTCGATTCGTCTTTCTGCAGTTTGGATCCAGAAAAGGAAATAGTACAATCGAAAGGTGAGTGCTTTCATCCGCAACAAGATTTTCCTTCAAGACCTTCAAAACATTAAACATTGCTTAAAACATTACGTAAAAGAAGTGACATCAAGAGTCAAGACCATGATAAAGGATCTCACTCGAAGATTGAGAGAATCCAGCTAGCTTGGAGCAGGACAAGAGCAAAGCCAACATGAAGGCAGACATTAATATTGCGGAGGATCATCTGGGCATGGAGGCTTTAAGAGTGGCATTCCTAGAACTGCACATGAAACCAAATAGCACATAAAATCATTGATTAAAGTAAATGAACTTTATTATGATGGAATAATGGGTCAGATGAATCAAAAATAGATATCGAGATTTAATATCATATGCTGAACTTATGAAAGCAATGTGGACAAAATTTGTTTCCATTTTCCACCACAATTTAGTACATAATAATCGACAAAGAATGTTAAACTCGCCGCAGAAGAGTTTGCATAAGCAAGGATTAACTCAAGTGAGTGGTGTAATTATTTTTAGGGGGCATTAATTTATAAGATTAGGAAAAGGACACAAAGAAAGAAGAAACAACAAAATTCAACCAAAAATAAGTTAATGCAAGAGATAAGCGATTTTGAGGTATTTAAAAAATAAAAGAATAGTAAATGCCTAACCTCTGCCTCCATGCCACTGCAACTAAAATTTTAGCATAAAAAGAAAAATTTGACAAAGAGACAGATTAGAAGGGGACAATGCGGATGAAGAAGAGACAAACGTGGAGGAGAGATCGCTACGGTCCATTGGCCTAGTGATTCATGAAAAACTCCGAATGCCGGAGGCAAAAGGAAGGGAGTAGTCGGAGTTGGAGAGACTAAAAAATTATCTCGACAAGCTGAAACAAGATTATAGATTATAGATCACTCAAATTTAATAACCAGGTATCATCCACGAGAAGAGTATACAAGGGTCTAAATGACTGTTACAAAAGCCTAAGAACACACTGGTGAGGTAGGTAATCACAAATAATACATCTATTTCCTTCTCCTGCTATGTTATACTAATTTCATTTCTAATGAAATCTATGATAAGCTTTATCATCATTTTGCTTTAGAAAAAATATAGTAAATTTTATTTCAACGGTCCCGTAGTAGACCAAAATCTTAATTTCAAGCAGGACAAGGACAACATCCAATACGCCCCGTGCCAAGCAGACCCAAAGCTAGATGCCAAGTAGCAGTGCAAGCACCAGACATCACATCACAGCGTTATCAGCAGGCAACTGCATCAAACCATGTGCTCTCATGTGCGCGGTAATCACGGACTTGAAACCTCTTGTACGAACCCAACCCCCCCACGCTCGGACCCAATTCAATTGAGAATCCTGGAGAATAATTGGAAGACAGGGTGGAGCCCACACCTTAACTACGATCCACCGACGTCCTCTGTTGCTTTCTTAGCAGAAGAGTCCTTGTCATCTCCACCAGGAATTATTCAACAATCCCATACTTCAGTAGACAAAATGTTCTTGTTTTCACCACCAAGAATTATTTAACAATTTCTCATGTACGATGCCAAAGACAATGCAGTCTCTGACTCCCAGTTTACGTAATTTCCACTGACACAATGATGATTAGAAGTTATCTAATGAAAGAAAAGAAAAAAAAAAGAATGCCTCTTGGTAGAGCATGACTTAAAAAGAGTTGAGAACAATCGGAATAAAGAATTGGATGTTGGGCTAAGGTAGGGTGAGGATTTGGTGACAACTGGAGACATGAGGGACTAAATCATTGCGTTGTTCAGATGGGATGTTTGAGGAGGAGCAAGACGAGAGGGTGAAGAGGGTGAGAGATGGTTACTGGGCATACTACCCTATTTCTTTGTCTGATGCGTAGGAGGCTATTAGTCTATTCCTTAGGGACAAGAAAGAGGTTCCACGGGTGTGACATGTGCAATGAGTACGAAAACTTTTGGAGGAATGTTTCAGAAATATCTCTATAATCTCAGGCTTTTTATGAGAATTTTTTCTTAATTTCATCGTGTTATGTGATATTTTGCAGTAATCTGACATTTTTAGGCCCACTATCATACAAATGGCTCTTGAACTAATGCATCGTAGGTGGCTAAACTATTGGCATCATAAGGGTATGGTTAACTCATTTAAAGGCTTTTTTTCCGGCCGAAAGAGTTGGCAGCGAAACCTTGGGCCTGGCATTAATAATTTTTGAAAAGGACAACACGTAACAACCCACAATAATTTTTGAAAACAACAAGATATAACAACTCAGGACTTCATCCTAAAAATGCTAATTGGAACAATCTAGGACTTCACCCCAAAAATGCTAATCGAAAAGCATTGTTTTTAAATTTCTTAGTCCTATATAAGCACCAAACATCTCCTTGGTAAATAACCGATGTGAGATTAAACACACGCCCCACATGGGTTTCCATATACTTCTTTCATTCAAGCCCTAATGTCCTAGTCGGGTTAAGAGTTCAAATCCATTCAATTCTACCCGTTCAAGCCTTAGCATCCTCATCGGGCCAAGAGTTCAAATCTAATCACAAGTATGACGATTGGCATGTGGTAAACTTTCATAAATCCGTATTGCAGTATCCTCTAGTCCACATAGGCTATGGGCTAAGTTCGCTCTGATATCATTTATAACAACCTAGGACTTCATCCCAAGAATACGAGCTAAAAGTTATTTTTTGGATTACTTAGTCCTATATAAGTATCCAAAATCTTCTTAGTGAATAACCGATGTGGTACTAAACACATGCCCGCATAGATTCTTACATAAAATATACATTAAAACCAATAAAATCATTGCAATTAATCAAAGTTATTCGGAAAGCCATGGTGCCAGAGCCAGCTAAAAGTATGCATGTGGCAGGCCATTGCACATAGGGAGATCTTTGCTAGAAAAGGTTGGATGGTGGGTCAGGATTGCTCCTTATGCCGGTCCAAAGCCGATTCTGTTGCTCATTTGTTCATTAAAAATGACCTTTTACCAAAAGTATTTGATCTGCTATTACGACAATTCTTTGAGGGGATGGCCACCCAACCTACACACTTTGGACTTCTTGGAGAAGGAAATAATTACGACTGTCCATTAGAAGAGCATGGGACCAGTTATTGATTGGTATAAGTTGAAATTTGGTGAACACAAGAATCTTCCTAAGAAGAAAAGGTCCCTTCTTCACAGTTCTTCCAAACCTTTCATCATTGGGAGAATCTTTGTAATGACAAGGTGATTGATGGTCATGGGAGGATTTGGATCCCTACTGCATCTTTGATGCTTTCTGACGCTCACTAGCTCAACTCAAACTCGTAATCGTCCCTCTTTTATATAATTTGTACATTATCAATTCCTCCTTAATAATAAGTTAGGGGAAAGTGTCTCTCTTCCACTACCACATATAAAAAAAACAGTATAATCATTATAGGTAATCAAATCATCGTCCATGCTTCACAACAATAAGAAAAGTTCACCATATGTTTGATTATATACTATCCTTGTCCTTCTAAAAATTAGAAATTTGAGATTTAGGGATTCAACCATGCATGCTAATTCCCAGCATCCTTGTATATTGGTCATATCTCGGCTCGTTGGTTGAATGCTAGGGCAAGTTTCATCATCAGGGATTACCATGGTCAAATTTTAATGGCAAGGCTTATCTATTGATGTTATTGTGCTTGGTGCTTCCAAATTATGTACCGAAGGTGACTCAAGTATTGTGACTGCATGACTGAATGACTAACCCACTTCCCAACGTCCTTGCCTACTTGATATAAGGGCTGCTATCTCTCGGTAACAATCCTTTTAGATCACTTATATTCTAAGGTAGTAAACCAATATATACTTACCAACCTTGCAACCTCCCAAGTGCAATCGATATTATAACGAATAAGAACCTTATGCAAAAAGGTTAGCTGAAAGGTATTATTTGACATTTTTGGTCCTATATAAGTATCAAGATCTATCCAATACATAGCCAACATAAGATTACATATACAACTGCATTGATTCTCACATGACACTGGGCTAAAAGTCCAAATTCATTTAAATCCAGTCACAAATACTATGATCAGCTCATGGATAACCCAAATAGGCTCCTGATGCAATGCCCTCTAGTTCTCATAAATTATAGGTTGCATTCGCTTTAATAATATCATTTGTAACAATCCAGACCTAAAAAAGGTAACTAGAAGATGCTATTCAGATTTTTCGGCCCTATATAAGTATCCAAGATTTACGTAACGCACAGTCGATATAAGATTAAACACATGCATGCCCGCACGGATCCTCATAGATATTCTTCTTGTATTTGATTAATTGATGCTGCCAATCACTATAATTTGGCTCACCCTTCTTTTATCAAGAACAAAAAACGGAAAAAACCCTTGCTGATTCACATTTGGTTAACCGAACATCAAGTTCAACATAGATTGTCACTTGCACTCTAACATGTCCTTAGGAATGATTTATTGACACATCCTCTAAAATGAGCTAGCTTTTTCATAGTCTTGTGGGCATGCAGCATCATGATCTGCCCCACATTGGCAGCCTCCCAAGGAAGTCAAGCACCCTTCTTTATCATCCTCAACTGAAGTCAATCCAAGGTGGGGTCTGCTATTGTTTTCAAAGGATTAGAAATGGAACCACCCAAGCGACGTGGTTGCCAGGAGTTCGGCCTATTCCTTTTGGTATGGATTCGAGGAAGACGCCATCAGCTCGGCTGGAGGTTTTTTGGCCTTAGAGCAATGGACGACCCACGAAGGGGTCAACTCGGAGAACAACCTCTAGCCCAATGATTGGTTCACGGAATTTTTGGATTATATGACTCTAAAATTGCTAAGTATTTATAGCTCAGCGATGATAGAGTTTGGACCACCTCTCCATTGCAACAACCAAGAGATCATAACCTAAATATTAGCTGGCACCCGTGAACGACATCACACTCAGTTTGAATAATGGCTGTTTAACCTTTTGTGGAAGGTTTGCCCTTCTTTATGTCATGCACGTGTAGATGGAGAATTTAAGTAGCCAATGTTGTCATCTAATTATCTCATTTGTAACATTTATCATTCAATACTTTGGCTATTGTAACTTAAAATTTTAATCTCTATCAATATAAAAATATATTCATTCGCCTCAATTTGGTTGAAACTAGGTTTTCTCGATGCACCGTCCAAGAACCAAATTCAAATTTATTAATTGTTAAGCAAATCGATATAGCTCATTATCTTTGTTATCGCGAAACAAAAGTATTAAAAAAATGTAATTAATTAATAGACGACAAATACCTTGTTAAAATTTTTGATCACGGAATAAAGTGTTCTTTGTTTCCGGGACTCCTAAAATTAACTCCGTGGCTGCAACATGAGAGACCATAATTGGATAGATTTCTAGGGTTTTGAAACTGCTGTTCAAAACTTTGAAATATGGGTATTGAAGGGACATTTTGGGGATAAATTGGCAGGCAAGGGCCACTAAATAGGACGCATTCATAACTCCGGGTCTGAAGTCGCTCAGTGCCCGAATGATGTCAACAGATGTTCACGTGGATTTGTCAACACATCAAAAGATCTAACAGCACCCATGTGGGTACAGTCACCACCAGGGCCTTTATCACCTTTCAAACTGAAAGCTAATGCTCATTTAAGCACAACTCATGCTATCCATGCATACACACACAATATACATGCACCCATATATATATATATATTATATATGTGTATGTATGTATCTATATATATCTCTATATATATACACACACTATATAGATATATGTATTTGTGTGTGTGTGTATATATATATAGGAGTTATCAGCTGCAATAGATATAACAATTAATGAGCAACTTGTATGTATTGTAATTTTTCTATTTTGAATGGAGGAAGGAGTATCATCAATTGTAATAGTGCAAGTTAGATGGTTGAAAATCAACTTATCAAAATTTGAGCTCAAATTCTCCTCCCTTGTGGAAAAGAGTTGCAGCAAATCGACTACATCTCTTTTTTTTTATTAATCTCAGCTATTAATCTTGTATGAAGACGGTCTAGTGGCTATATTATGCATGAGTTCTAGATAATATTGCCAATAGATATAACCTAAAGGAAATGGGTGGTAAATTAAGACTTAACCTAACTAATTCTAAGTAGTATGATAATAATATAATGCATTTCTAGCTTGTAGGTTGATTGGTTGACTCCTGCAACCTTCACTATCCATGGTTGGTATTGGGAAACACATTTTGTATAACCATATTGATATTCACATGCTAATCATTGTTTGATAAAACACAATCAAACAACATGTTGGACACTTCTGAATTTTAGCTCTACGGAATGTGTAGCACTAGATATGATGATTAGTAGGAGTGCTCCAAATATTATAGCATTAATTTTTCAAAATAGATTATAAACATGAAACAAAATTGCTACAACTAGACCAGACTCAAGTTAGTCTCCAATATAGAAATTGAACCCAAGTCCAACCAATCTGCTCAATGGGTCCAGCCAACTGGAGTTTTGTTGTGCATCATGCCAATCTACTCCATCTTGCCGGATAAGTTTGCTTGGTGCACCTTGTTTTCGGGTAATTTTAATTTTAGTAGGTAAAAAAAAGTGCTTAGGTTGTGATCAGGACGTAGCTTTGAATTTCTTGAAGGGAAGCTTGAAAAGAGAAGGCATGTCATGCATCATCTTCGTAGCAATTATGATCACAACACTTGCTCGACATTGCATTAATGCGCAACCAAAAACCCCATTCCCACTTGGTCGTGGAGCCAGCTTATATATACTTGGTCTTTTAGCTGTAACAACGGCCTTAGACCGACCAAAGTCATGGATGACCGGAAATCTTTATTAACAAGCATCAAGAAGAGATAAAAATATAGTAAAAAAAGAAGGAACTTTGGAGGGAAACTTCAATTAAACTTTATCGGAAGCTGTTGAGGTCAAAGGCTCCCTTGCTTTTCTTCTTGCAGGTTCCCTTGCAATTCTTTTGTTTGCCACTTCTGATATCAACTCCCCAATTTCCCCTACCCCACACCAATATAATACTCATCTCTTTCTATCTCTATCTCTACATTTGTTCTCTTTCCTTTGTTGTATATATATAAGTAACTACTTCGGGGAACCATCTCTTCTCCCTTATGATGGAGGAGTCAATCCATTCCTCTTTGAACGGGGCTCTCTACTCCAAGGAAGGGACACCCTCTTCTGAGGAGAGTGGTTGGACCATGTACTTTGAGGACTTCTTGGCATCAGAGAAGAAGGAAGAAGATGGTTGCTCTTTTAGCAGTGGGGGAGGGTCTTCCGTCATCTCTGATGCTGCTTCATGTGTTGCATGGAAGCCTTCTGCCAGTGCTGAGACCACAAAGAGCTGCAAGAAGCTCAGCTTTAAGAAGAGGAAGGGAAAGGGTATCTTGGATGATGACTCTTTGGAAGATACTGCTAGCTCTCCTGTTAACAGTCCCAAGGTTAGAGGAACCCATGTTCTAATAATTTCTCAATCCTTTCTGAATCTAAAAATAATATCATTCTTCTATTTTTCTGTTTTAGATTGTTATTTCTAGTTCATGTTGGTGTAGGTTAGTTATTTGAATCGTTCAGATGTGCGGCCAAATAAAAAAGACGACGATTATAAGGGGATTCCTCAGGTAACATAATTTGCTTGTGTTGAAACATATTTCCCCTTTGTGTATTTGTGTGTGTGAGAGAGAGAGAGAATGAGAGAGGTGGTTGATGTTGTTATGCTTCTTTTTAGGGTCTAAATTAACACAAAGTTTTTCTCTCTCTGGATCTTGTAGGAGGAAGGTGTTGGTTATGGGAATGACTTGGAGCGGAAAAGAGATGTAAATGAATTGGGTTTTATTGAGGGAACCAATGAATGTACAGAGCTGAAGAAAAGAGGGCTTTGCCTCCTTCCTTGGTCCATGTTAGTAAACTATCTTGGATAAACCTTCCTATCAAATATATGGAATATCTTTCTCTCTTTCTCTCTACGTGTGTATTGTGAGGATTGGATCAATATGGTTTGTTCGAATATCTCTATCTTTGCAGTGTAATCTATATTATCACATAGCAGTAGCTGCGGTCGTCAGTTGCATAATATACTGAACCCTCAACTTGAGACTCCCTTATTTAATGAACAAAAGGTGGATAATGGAAATTAGAAAGGAGCCACATGGTAGGAGGTAGTTCAAAAATACTAGTTAAGAAACGCTATGACTTAAATGAAAAGGCACGAAAGCTTAATTTCTACGTATATAACAGTGAGCATCATGTTCATGGGTCTCCCTTGCTATTCTTACATTGATTTTCTTTATTAATCTGTACAATTCCAGCGAAGTGTGGCATAATGTTTCTTTTGATGCAAATGTAGCACTAAATGCCATCCGGTACTTTGAGAACCTGATAGCTAATTCAAGTCTACATGGATTACAATAGTTTATCTCTTTCACTTTCCTCTTGCCATTGGCATACTGGACCAATGGAGATGAAGACCACATCTCTTTTGGTAATAATGAAGACTTCACCACCTAAAACAAGAGAATTATGTTACTGCACTAGTCATGACAACAGGCCTCATCTCATCAACTTCTTGTCAGCTTAATTTATGAGTTTTAACTTTTCGCAATTCATTCATGTAGGGGGCCATATCATTCACTCAAGCATAGTAAAGTCATCACTAAGTGACCTTCAGCTTACAGTATTCATGCTTCTACAAACATTCTACCTCTTTTTCTTTTTATTTTTTTCCAGAAAATATAGCAGGAACGCGACCACCTAGATTTGGATTCGGGACCTCGATCCCCAGTGCAAGTGCTCAGGAGAGGAGTACTGAGCAACAGCCCCAAGTCCTGTTGCGCTTCTGCAAACTAATTGACAAACTTTATTGTCAATGGTATTCCTCATCTTTTTTGTCTTAAATCCGACATAGATTAAAAGTGGAAAAGAAAACAGGGCGAAGCTAAAGAAGATTTCTAGTATGACGTTAATTTCCTCTCTTCCCCCTAGAGTACACCTCAACATTTCCCGTGATCATAACAAGAAGTATCTTCTTGTGACTCCACAAAAGTTTTAAGCGAGAATTTACACCTCGGTAAATCTCTAGATGAAAGTGATATTATCTTACAAAATCTAAGGATGATTTGTTTAGATTCCCTTGATGTCGATTATCCAATTAACTGCTCTATTGTTGGCATGCATGCCCTGCTGCAGTTGAGAATTAATCAAGCTGACTTATTAGAATATCTTAGAATCCAAAACCTTCTCTGCCCATAACCAAATCAATATAATATTAAATTTATGACAATATAGCATCAATAAGTCAGCCTCTTGCAGGTCTCGCAATATACAATTGCAGGTAGGAGATATCCAGAAGAGAAGACCCCCTCCCTCCATGTGCGGGGCATTAAGGTAGGTGAGTGCAAATATTAAAACTTTGCAGTCTTAACCTTCAAAGACATCAGGAAGGAACTCCTTGAATTTACCAACGTAAACGATGGCTTTTTCACTCTTAGAATTACTCTTCCAGGCGCACCACATGGCGTGCTCATTGACGTGTTCCAGTGCGACTGTGCGCATCCATCTGGATGCATTCCCCCACAACATATCCACAAGATAGATTGGTTAAAATTATATAACTATATCTGAGGATCTAAATATCATGATTAGTTCTAATTGTTACTGAAAACATGGTTTTACGTACTGCCTTGAAGCTAAATGCTTTAGTTTGCTCTAGTGGATTCTTGTGGCTGATCTCCATCTATATATATATCTTTTGTCTTTCTTTCAATGATCTTTTGTCAGATCCTCATGAGTGGTCACCAGCGTGGGGCAGACCTGGCTGGCAAAGCATGGAGGAAGGACTTTGGCGGGGACAAGCACGTGTGCTTATCTTTGTAGATTTTGATGGCAAGACATTGCATTTGTGCTCTCAGAGCATTCGCACGTGGCGTGCCCTTGCCCGTACTGGCTTTGGTTCATTCTTCTCTGCCTTCGTGGGGACTACTACCTCTGGAGTGTATCCCTCAAAGTAGGGTCCTTCGTTCATCTCTTTGAGTTAGATGGGACTGCACCAACGCCCCGGTTTGCATAAAGAAGTGTAAACATAACAGGATCCACAAAATCTTTTATGCCATCGTTCTAATTTTGTGCATCGGATAGACCTGCTCGCAACCACAGCATTTAGCTAAGGCAAAAAGAAGAGTGGGCCTCAAAATGATTGATGAAGCGTGAGGTGATGGAACAAGGGAACTGGAGAAATTAGAAAAAGAAGGGTAGGTAAGCTTGCACTTAATGATGTAGGAGGAGAACTGGTGAATTTAAAAAATTAGAAAAAAAAGATGGGAAAGCAGAACAAGGAAATAAATAAGCAGATGAAAGGTAGGAAGGAGACACAGGTAGTGACTTCATCTCAATCATTGCCTCATCCAAATAATTGATACATATGTAGGCTCCGTGAAGACCATGTTTGTGGCTTAAAAGTAAAGGATTCTGCGTACTCCACACACACACAAAAAAAAAGCATGTGTGATATATATATATATATATGAATATTTTCTTAGGTCCTGTTTGGGGGAGCTGTTGACAGTAGAGCTGTTGGAAGTAGAACTGTTTGAAGTAGAGCTGTTATAAAAAGTTGTTTGCTGTTTGGTAACTATATTTTTAAAGTGCTGTGGCACTTTAACATATATTTGGTAAACAAACTGAAAAAGTACTTTTATATGACAAAATTACCATAAAGGACATTGCATAATATTATACAATAGAGCATAATAAAACATAACATATATTAATGCATAATATACGATATAGTATAATATTACTGTAATATAAAATATTATTATTATAATATAGTAATATGACATTGCATAG
>JAOXJJ010000725.1:16977587-16992525 GCA_025769935.1 Phoenix roebelenii | reverse complement strand
TTTATCTCTCTAACAAATTTTCTAGCTAGATGATAAAATTGGTTAAATAATTACTAATATTTTTATTTATTTATTTAGATCAAATTATTTGCCACTTATTCATTATTTTTTTTTTATTTATTTTATTTATTTATTTATTATTTTATTTTATTGAAATATAGAGGGGTCGCCGGCCATAGGTGGTGGCCGGCATGGTGGCTGCCACCGTGGGCAGCACGAACTTCCATAACAAAAAAAGGAGGAAGAAGGAACAGAGGCGGCGGCGTTGAGAGGAAGAAGAAGATAGAGAGGAAGAGATAGAGGATGGGTGAGAGAGGAAGAGGCTGGATGAGGGTTTTGGGGGGAAAAAGTGTGATTTAAATGGAGGTATTTTGGTCCAAAAAACAGCTTTCCGACAAAGCTGAAAACAACATTTTCGGAAAGCTCCAAATTGGAGCTTCTTCCCAAAAGCTGTTTTCAGCTTTCCGCAAAAGCTGAAACAGCTTTCCGAAAATTTTTCTAAACACCATTTTTTATCTACAAGTACTTTTGGAGGGCCAAAAAGTGCTTTTTGGCCCTCCAAAAGCTCCCTTAGTGTCATTGATTATCAATATTAAAGACTCCTTATTCGAGTTCAAATGTTAGAGAATCATTTCCTCCTAAAAACGTGTGAGAACAAAATCTCGAATCACAAGAGTGAATTGCCTACATAGATTTCGAAGGTGTTAATTATTACAGTAACATGCATGGTCGCCTTACGGTAACATATTGTTTTGCACTAAGTTTCTACATGCAGTCATGAGTTACCACAGAGTTAATTTTCTTAGGCGAAAAAAAATCACTACGCTTTTAGCCATCCATGCGCCATCTAAACCAATGCAATCCAGGCTACAGCCATTAGATGTGGGTTTTATTTGCTCATAAACCTGAGGGCATTACTTACTAATGATGGAGGAGGAGGACTAATAAAATAGAATCTAAATAATAAATCATTGTGTTGCAAAACATTGAAGTGTTTTGTCTATTTCCCAGTAGTTGGTACGTCACTAGTCTTTTCCACTGCATGGAGATTCACTTAATGATTTAGTGCCAGCCATATTGCAATATTCAACTAATGGGTAAATGGTAAGCCATTAACAAATATCGGCATTGCAGTTCAAGTCTACGCAAATCGGACCGCCATCAATCTCGAATTTTAGTTTCGGGCATCAATGAATCCTAATCCAACACCTATATTTGTGTCATATATGCTGAATTTCCTGCTCGAAGGATGGCAACTTCTTCTCTTCAAACTTCGATCATCAACACTTTGTTTCTGTTCCGCCATTGAAGTAGATAAGAAGATACTCAGGATTTCAACTACTAAAACTTTGAAATGGTAATCGCAACATGAGTTCAAGAAGAAAAGCATGAGAAAAGGACAGCTTTTGGTTCTGTCATCCAAGCTGTGTCAAGGAACATTGACAGAAAACTAAATGGTTTAGTTTAATCATCACGTATGATCGATCCAATCCACAATAAAGGTATCAGCAACACTTGGGGGAAAAATGGTTGCTACGGTAGCTGTGGCAACACGTACAGCAAGGAAAACCACCAGTTAGTTGGGATGTCATGCTGCTTTTAATGGGCATAACCAACCCTTTACGACCCTGTGTTCTTGGGCACAGTAGTCCTACGGTGCTGCTAGGTATCCAAGCATGTCCTTCCATGCATGACGAACAGAACTACCAACCTTCGGTGCGCTACGAAATGTTGCTCTCTGTGGCTCCAGTCTTGGCATTGCATCCCTATTAATCAATCTTCACGTAGGTCAACAGGTCAGCCAGATATATATATATATATATATATATATATATGTGGCTGCAGGTAACATAATTCTTATGATATATACTTGAGTTCGAGTAGATTTGGCTGCATACGATTCTTGTCCCTGCTCTCTGTGGATCTCAGACAGCTGTTTCTTCACATGACTTTAATCCTCGAAAATCGATCCTTTGCTCTGCAACGCTTATATCTGGATAGGACTTTATCTTGGTGGCTGTTTTTTCTTTTTTCTGGCCATCCTCTGTAATCTTCTTTAGATTTTCTTTTCTTCAATTAATTATGGGTGGCTTATCGCCTTCCTTACAAGCAAAAGGAGTTAAGAGTAGATTTGGTATGACAGGGATCTAGTTGACAAACGATGAATGGAGTGCATCATGTGGTCAACCTTTTAGGTAGTCCCCAAAGGGGCTAGTTTGTCTATATATATCTTTGTTGAAGATAGATTCTCCAATTCCGCTGCCCTGGCGATAACAAGTTGGCAGCGCATACCGTTACCAATCAAGTTGGCTAGTTATCCTAACGTAACACCTATCTAAGCTTCACCAGGATTCAATTAATTAGGCTATACATGCTTTTTTATAGACTATAATATTGTAAAACTTTTTTCATAGATGTTGGTAAATTTTTTTATGTTACAACAGCAACTTGTAAGAATAATTTTTTCTCGTTAAATAGAATTTAATCGGCAATATATGTAGTTAGAATACTGACTATTTATCCATGAAATAATTTTACTACCTATATATTAATTGCTGCATAACTAATAGTTTTTATTGCTAATTATTTATGATTTATTTTTGTGGTAAATTACTATCATGGCAAACTGATTTGAATTTTTTGTGATTATACTAAGTATGTTTTTGAATTTTTCAAAAATAGATATTACATATATCTGATAAATTTTAGAAGTAATGAAGTTTTAAATGCATATACCGACTATTATATGCTCTATTTGTACTTAACAAATTTTAATAGGTAAATATGTTATTTTCAACTTCATTTTGGTTAGGCCTATTTACGTACTAAACGAGTTACACGATCGGTCAGATAAATAGTTAGAGAAATATAGTTTAGATTCGGCTTGGGATTTTTAATCTATTCATAATAGTTTATATATATTAGTGATTCTTAATTAATTAAAGGTGTACTATAAATAATTTATTAATATAGAAGGTGTATAATATCTTTTATCTACTCTCATGAAAAGAAAAAATTATTGGTCATTAGAGAGATAGTAAATTTAATAAATTGAATATATATTATATTTTTATCTATAATTTTTTGATGGGTTAAATTTATTATTTTCAATTTGATCTGATCTGATCCATTTAATGAACAAGTTATATGAGTCAAGTTAGTTTAATAATTAGACAAAAATATATTTTCGGTATGAAATTCATTGTCAATATTGCAAGTTATGCACCATAAGCAGATAATGGTCTAAGACGTAATTATTAAAAACTTGCATGGAGTGATTTAACCAAGGATTTGGATCGCTGATCCAATCTAATTTATATTACAAATATATAAAAATTAAAAATATTTAAACAAAATATATAATATAAGGAATTAAAAGTATTTTATATTAAATAACATTACTTTTTAATTACAAATTAAATAAAAAGAATCATTAGATATCAACTTTTAAAGAATTTTAGGAAAAATATATCATAATAAAAATATGTTGAAATTATTGATATTTTTAAATATTTTAAGTAAAAATATTTTCAAATTATTATACAGAATAAAATAAAGTTATTTATTTTTAATTTCTTTGAAAAAGAAGATGATTGATTTTTTTATGAAATAATTATTTATTAAAATATGAAATACCATAATACATTTCAAATAAGTATATTTTATAATATGAATAAATTTTCAATAAGTATAACCAACCATAACTACATACTAGAAGCTAATGATGCTTGAGTAGTGGGTAACAATCTAAGAAGTTTTATGTTTGGTTCCTTGTATAGATGTACATATGAGAGTTTTTCTTATACGGTTTACCGATTGTTGGTACAAGTTATGCCAATAGTTTGCTATGTTTATTACCATGGTTTTGACTGCTTCTTATGATTTACTTATTTCTTAATTTAGTTGTATTAAATTTGTATGGGCGCAATTGTTAGGACAAGAAGTCATCTAGCATGGGTTTTGTACTTGAGCCCTTGGATTAGGTAATGAATTTGAATTAGTGAATGTTAGGGAAGAGAAAATTTTAGGGTCAGTTTTCTTGGATGGTTGGGTAACTTAATTATAATGAATATTTATATCTAATTCACTAAAAAATATTAGGGATATACTTACTTCGGTAGATGCATTATTGAATTTATATCGGCTTAGGTAAGAATCCCTATATATAATCACCTATATGTTTATTTGTGTTTATGTATTTATGTTTCATGTACCAATGGTTTCTAGTTTGACATGGATGATTGTTGTTTAACATGTGATTTTCATGGTAATATTTTCTTTATTGTATACATGTATCAAATATCGATGATTTTTGGTTGCTTGGAATACTATACTGGTTGAAAATTGAAAAAAAATATAGTATTAAATTATTTTTACTCAGCAAGAATAAGATTTTACAACTTTATAGTTGAGAAAGAGGTATTTGGACTAGCCACGTTAATTGTGAATAGCATCCTCACAATTAGAAATATAACATTGTAGCCTCATGCTGGAAAGTGGTATTGTGGACAACCTCATCATGGAAAGAAATGTGAGAATTTGGATAGCTTACTATGGATAGGAACATGGCACTATAGATAGCCATGCCACAAGCAAGAACGTGGGTCCTTATTACATGATAATCCAATACCAACATGATAATTGGAAGTCCTTATTACAAAATACGAAATTCCAGGATTGTCATTGGGTCCAGCTTAGTTAATTTGATAATAAAATACTCATCTAAAAATATTACTAGAACAAATTGATTTGTTGGCATATGGTTGATGCATATTGAGCTTTTTTATTGGTCAGTATTCAAATTTTGATTATTTGGCATATACATGTTATGATCATTTATTCTAGTAGTTATTTTCATATATTAGTGTATGTGTGAGCGGATTTCTTACTGAGCTAGTAAGCTCATATCATTTTTTTATTTTTTTTTCAGAGCCTCAAGACTCTTAGCTCTTGGCTAAAGTTGGCTCTCCTACTAAAATATGGATAAAGGAATAAATGCATATGATATCACTAAATTATCATTTATATATAGTTGGAATTTTTATTATTATTGAGTTAAATTATTTTATTCTAGAAATGAGATATGTTGTGAAGTTGTTATTCATCTAGTAGGCCTTGCATGTTCACTGGAAGTTATACTTTATGGAATATGCAGTCATGTCATGTATCCACCTAAGTGATGATGGGTCTAGGGGATGATAGTATCACACCAATCTTTGATTGGCCCACATATGACTAGTGGTATGAGCAATGAATGCATGTGCCATATGTAGATATACTCATGAATTTATCTAAACCTTCCTCTTTTTATAACCATCCTCAAAAGTTGGGTATGATTCTAAATGAATGCATATAAGGAAAGAATGCAAAAATAATAAATGCATATATCCTAAATATCAATATGGAAGGTTCAGGAATATATGGTAGATTTAAATGCTAATATAAAAAGAAAATATCAAAGATCCAATTTGGAAAATGTTGGAAGTAATGACTAGTTTCTAGAAATATTATCTCGTAGATACGCTCATTATAGCTGAGATATACACTTATTAATCTAGCTAAACTTTTATATTTTTTCATCCATTCAAGAAGGTTGTGTATGATTCTAAACGAATGTATATAAGGAAGGAATGTGACAATAATAAATTAGCATATATCCTAAGTGTCAATGTGGAAATATCAGGAATAGATGGCTACATTTAAATGCTAATATGAAAAAAAAAATATTAAAGATCCAACTTTAAAAAAAATGAAAGTAATTACTAGTTTCTAGAAATATTATGTTATAGATATACTCATTATATCAAAGATATACTCATTAATGTTGCTAAACCTTTCTCTTTTTCCAACCATCATCACAAGTTATGTATGATTCTAAATGAATGCATATAGGGAAGAAAATAATGTGACAATTATAAATTGGCATATATCCTAAGTGTCAATGTGGAATGAACAAGAATAGATGGCTATATTTAAATGTTAATATGAAAAGAAAATATCAAAGATCCAACTTGAAAAATAATGAAAGTAATTACTAGTTTCTAGAAACATTATGTCGTAAATATACTCATTATATCAAAAATATACTTATTAATGTTGCTAAACTTTTCTCTTTTTGCAGCCATCCTCAAAAGTTACGTATGATTCTAAATGAATGCATATAAGGAAGAACTTAATATGACAATTATAAATTGGCATATATCCTAAGTATCAATATGGAAAGATCAGGAATAGATAGCTACATTTAAATGCTAATATGAAAAGAAAATATTAAAGATCCAACTTGGAAAATAATAGAAGTAATTACTAGTTTCCAAAAACATTATATTGTAGATATACTCATTATATCAAAGATATACTCATTAATGTTGCTAAACCTTCCTCTCTCTTTTTTTTGCTTAGATAACCTTCCTCTTTTTGCAGCCATCCTCAAAAGTTATGTATGATTCTAAATGAATGCAATAGGAAAGAAATTAATGTGACAATTATAAATTGGCATATATCCTAAGTGTCAATGTGGAAAGATAGGGAATAGATGGCTACATTTAAATGTTAATAGGAAAAGAAAATATTAAAGATCCAACTTGAAAAATAATGAAAGTAATTACTAGTTTCTAGAAACATTATGTCGTAGATATACTCATTATATCAAAGATATACTCATTAATGTTGCTAAACCTTCCTCTTTTTGCAGCCATCCTCAAAAGTTATGTATGATTCTAAATGAATGCATATAGGGAAGAAATTAATGTGACAATTATAAATTGGCATATATCCTAAGTATCAATGTGGAAAGATCAGGAATAGATAGCTATATTTAAATGTTAATATGAAAAGAAAATATTAAAGATCCAACTTGGAAAATAATGGAAGTAATTACTAGTTTCTAGAAACATTATATCGTAGATATACTCATTATATCAAAGATATACTCATTAATGTTACTAAATTTTCCTTTTTTTTTTGCTTAGCTAACCTTCCTCTTTTTGCAGCCATCCTCAAAAGTTATGTATAATTCTAAATGAATGCATATAGGAAAGAAATTAATGTGACAATTATAATTTGGCATATATCCTTAGTGTCAATGTGGAAAGATCGGAAATAGATGGCTATATTTAAATGCTAATATGAAAAGAAAATATCAAAGATCCAACTTGAAAAATAATGGAAGTAATTACTAGTTTCTAGAAACATTATCTCGTAGATATACTCATTATATCAAAGATATACTCATTACTGTTGCTAAACCTTCCTCTTTTTGCAGCCATCCTCAAAATTAAAGTTATGTATAATTCTAAATGAATTCATATAGGGGAGAAATTAATGTGATAATAATAAATGGTCATCTATCCTATGTGTAAATATGGAAAGTTTAGGATTAAATGGATAGATTTAAATGCTCATATGAAAAGAAAATATAGAAGATCCAACTTAAAATGACTGAAGTAATGACTAGTCTCTAGATACAAAGGTATAATGGTAGTGATTAATATGGAGAGTGCAATATATGGGAAATATATACTATATGTAAGTTAAAATATGGTAATAATAAAATTAAACTACAAATATTTAAGATGAAAATGATTCTAAACGGGCCTATATCCTAATGTCAATATGGAAAGGTCTTGAATAAATAGATAGATTTAATGCTAATATGAAAAGAAATTATAGAAGATCTTACTTAGAAAATGATGGAAATAATGACTAGTTTCTAAAAACAAAGACATAATGGTAGTGATTAATATAGAGAGTGCAATATATGAGAAATATATACTATAAATAAGTTCAAAAATATGGTAAGAAAATAAAAACTACAAAATTGGAAGATACATATATAGAAATTATGCATTATAGAAGATACAAATATGGATACCAAACAAATTTAGTAACTTTGGACGATGGTAGTGTAAATTTAGAATTTCTTAAAAGGAACTTGTGCCTAATTAGGAAGTTTTGCTCACATGAGAGTTATACTAAAAGATAATAGTGCAATAAAAGGAAAATTATAATGTAAGGAACACTATAATGAAGGAAACAAAGAAAAAGGCAAAGAAAAGGTGGGAATTATTTTCTATAAGATTAATGATCTAATCAGGAAGTTAAAAAAATTTCTCAACCCACTAAACTTAATTTTTTTTTTAAAAAGAAAAAAGTAGGGTATAGGTTTTTTTACTGATATTCAAAAATTGAGGTACATACTCTCTATTTATAATAATGAGATTCGCATTTGCACAATTCGGATCAGATTCTTTTTTTTTTAATTCGAAAGAATATAGTTTTTCAAAAATAAACATGTCTCGTAAAAATAAACATAAAAAAATAAAAATTCTACAGCAGATAAATCTCAACTCCTACATTAATTTTGTTTTCTGTTACTTTATCTAATTCTTCATTAATTGACAGATACGTTCGGTCAAAGTTCTTTCCAGAAGAAAAAAATTTTGGTTTGATGAGCCCATTTGGAGATCCAAATGTTGAAATTTGAGCCTAATCACTAGTTGTGCGGCTCTCTATAAAAGGTGATGCCAGCCGGTAGGTTTTGAAAAGTTGCCTTTTTTTTAAAAAAATAATTATAATTCGGTGTTATATGTTTAAGTTATAGGCCTCCAAAAATTTGATATGTAATTTGGTTTTCCGATGTGGCGGATCTTATTCATATACCCTATCTAGCTCTACTTTTAGTGGCTAAAATAGTTTATACCGAATTCGATGATCTTTTTATATTAATTAGAAAGTAAGCAAGGAAGATAGAGATTTGGATAAGATAGTCACGGTTTTGACCACAATCTCAAAATAGTCCATTTTAAGAAAATTATGGAACAACTGATTTTTAAGATTTGTCTGGTTGCACAAAAGTGTAGAAATCGAAGTACGCACCTCACATCAAACTACTTTGGACCCTTGTTGAAATTAGGAAAATGAGTATATTGTCATGATTTATTAAATTGGACAAAAATACTAAAATGTGCTTGGTCATTTGGGGCAATCAAACTGTCCACAGCGACCACTTTCAAGAAAAGTATACTTCCGTAGCTCCACTCACCGTCAACCCAAGATGACTGAGATAATTCTTTTTATGAGTAATAAACATAGAGATGGCAATGTGTCATATATGGGTCAAGTAGACCATTACTCCTATTTGCCCCATATTTACCTCGGAGCAAAATAAGGCACGTAGGGTTAGACGGGACGAATTTGGGGCAGAGATTTTTGCATACTTGTTATTTTTTTCGGGCCTCAAAAAGAAAATTTTTGAAGAGTTATATATATATATAGATCGTACTCAAAGGCAAGTTTTACCATTATCTGTACCCACCTTAGATCCATTATGGTAAAAACAAACCTACCCTATTAGGGTTCGATTGGTCACGTACTCGATAGGATCGATAGAGTTTATTATTACTCCTAAATACACAAGGCTTTATGATTTACCAAGTAGAAGCCTTCGCGGCAGGCATGACATGTGCCAAGAGGGGATTGGTGCAATGCATGAGATAGGCACCATCAATTGGGAGGTCTTGGTATAAGGTATCAATTCTCCATATATATATATGGCATTGAAATTTTTTCTTGATACCAGGTTGGGTCCTCAAGCAGTAAAAAAATTGGAAACTGGAGCAAAATGTTTGGAAGACCACAAGACATTACATTGAAATGATAAAGTATATAGGGAACAAAAGGAAACAAGCAAGAAGAAGAGCAAAAGTGCCCAGCATCACACAACACGCCTATGAATTCTCCTGGTAAAAAAGCCCCCAAAATGGTAGATAGATACCATAGTGAGTCCTAGACTTACTATCGACATTGACGATGGGCACTGACAAGCTTGTGAATGAACGAAGCTTGAATCGAGAGCTTGAGTTGATGCATTGAATATTAGATCCAGTCAAATTTTAACCAAGTCAAATATTGAGTTGGTTTAGCTAATTAATTTAGATTTTTTCAGCATTTTCTTTGGTTTTTTTTTTTTGTTACTTTTTATACTTTAGCCATGTCTATTGTTTTTTAAGTGGCTAATTATAACGTGAAATTATCTGCAAAGTTATGTTGGTCATGGAAAAAGGTACGTTGAAGGTGATTCTCTCACTGTCATCAAATTGATTGAAAAGTATCATCAAAGGCTGCCTCTGCTTCCATCAGGTGCTTCAACTTATAATCCTCTTCTTTTGGATATTGTTCAATGGGCTGCCTCCTTGCTTTCGTTCAGAACTTCCTTTGTTTTCTGCAAAGCAAATCAACCAGCGGATGGTTTAGCCAGTCTGCATGATTCAAATATTTTTCATTCGGTTTCTTCTCTTCCCCTTCATCATATTCGGTCTCTGGTCTTGGCTGATGCTTCTGGAGTAGCTTTTCCTCATCTGTAAATTTCCCTTGCTTGTTTTGTACCAAAAAATTAAAAAAAAAAAAAGCATTAGAACCTAATTATTTTGGCCGGCCCGTCCTCTCTTTTATCATGGTATGACAGAAATAAAATTACGTTATTCAACTCTCAATTTCTTCTCTCGGGTTTTCTCGGTTATAAGAATCGAGACGTGGTAGTTGTACATGGCTTAAACAATAAAATATATGAGTACTTATGCGAGCAGTATTTAGTACCATATTGATTATGCATTAGGTAAATTCTGGTACTTATATAAGATTAAGAAATTCAAATAATATCTTCTAACTAGTTCTTTTCGATGAGATCTTAGGTTGTTTTAGTTCTGTTCGGGCTAACCATGAGATAATCATGGTGTTTATGATTAAATTTGATTAAAACTAGATGCTTAGCCCGACGAGAGTTCCATAATTTAAATAGAAAAAATATGTAAAGATCCGTGCAGACTTATATGTTGTGAGAATCTTGGATACTAATACAAGGCTAAGAAACTCTAGAAATACCTTCTGGCTAGTCTTTAGTAAATGGGATTTTAAGTCGTTACAAATATTGTCAATTCTTTTAAGCATTTGGAGTGAACGAACACAAGAAACTTATTAAGAAACCATGAATTACACTCATTAGTGTACTCATGCTTGAACTCTTTCACCCTTAGGAAGTTTTGGTTTCACCTAGAAACCTAGGAATATTTTGATTCGGCCAAAGTGCTTTAGCTTTGTCTCCTTTCTTTTTATTCCCTATTCAATGCATTCCTTCATTATTCTATAATTAGAGCTGATCACGGGCCTTCTGGCCCGCCCAGTTCGGCCCGGAATTTTTCGGGCTTGGGCATTAAAAAAAGCCCATGGGTCGGGCTTGGGTAGGAAAAGCGGCCCAACCAAAAAATCGGGTCGGACCTGAAAATTTTTAAAAATGGCTTGGCCCGGCCCAACCCGTGTTTTATATAAAATACCTCCAGTTTTAGAGAGTTCATTAAGCTGTTAGGTCATTCTGGCCCATTTTCAGATTCCAAACAAAGAAAAAATCGGGCCTGTCGGGTCGAGTCGGATCTGGGATCAGATTTATAAAGTCGGATCGGGCCTGGACAAAAATTTAAGCCCGACGGTTGGGCCAGGCCGCGCCGGGCCTGGGCATAGTCATCGGGCCTAATTTCTATTGTAGAGCCTGACCTGAGCCCGGCCCGGCCCGGCCCGGCCCAGGTTTTGATAAGCTCTACCCATAATAAAGCAAGAGAAGTTCCAAAGTTCTTTCTTTGTTCTCAAAAGGATTTTGATTCCTAAGATTGGTGACTTGGGACCTAAAAAGTTTTATTTTTGCCTCCCTTCAGCTGCATCCCCCAATATTTGACATGTTCATGCCATCGGTAAGCGCAAAAGGCATCTATCTGTAAGCTTTTTCCCAGCACTTCGCTTACATTGGTTTCTCTTGATTTGAGATCCCTCTTATAGTTCTCTTATCGATATCTTCTTGTTTAGCTCTTTCAGGCTTGTGTCAAAACCTAGCATACCTGGAGGATGATTGAGTGGTGAAGACAAATGTAACATCTTCGTATGTGGTATTGTTAAGGCATTGTAACTCCTCAAAAACTTCATTTCCCTTCATATTACGTGTCTTGGTTGAATTATACGTTTCTTTTACTTCCTTTAAACAATTTTCTGAAAATATGCTACTATACATTTGCTTGTCATGTAATACATTAATTGAGGGCTTGAAAACCCTACAATCACCATATTCCATATTCCATTCCATTCTCGGGCTCTTGATTTTAGAATTGTTCCTCCAAAATAAAAAATAAAAATAAATCAACAAATTTACATAAAATGTTTGACTGTATGCATCTCCTTCCAATTATAAGAAGTAGATAAAGAGAATATTTGAATAAAACTACATAAAAACTGCATAATGCAATAAAGCTTTTGCACATATGGTCCACTAAAATTCTTGACAAGGTGTCATACATGTATTTCGGAAGGCGAATAGTAAGTGTAGCAGATTGGGTCGTTTCCTTCGCAGCAGCAGATTGGGCCGCTTCTTTCGCAGCACATCACTCTGGAGCCGTCACATGGGAGGCATTAGAGTAAGTGCAATTGGCACTAGATCGTATTTTGTACTGTGACTATTCCGGATGTACTGACGGTCGTATATAGTAAGACACCAGTACAAAAAAAAAAAAAAATCCTTGACAAGAAACCATTGTATAAGGACTGGACATGTGCAAGTGCAATTTGCATCTAATTTCCTCAATTGCAAGGTGTTGTGGTTCAAATTTGGCCCGAGGGTGACCATGCCGGAGGAGTTGAGGGAACCGTCGATGGTTGGAAGAAGAAGACAGGGGCCACCTCCTGCGCGATGGCGGCAGCGGACCTGCACAAAGCTTAACCGGTGTTTTCGGTGAGGGCCCTCCGACGATCAAGTTAGAGGGGTAAATTTGGTCCAGCCAAAAGTTTCTTAGAAGTTACCTGATCGGGTTATTTATAGTCCCGGTGGAGAGGCGCGGGTGGCAGAGGCACTGTCCGCCCTCATCATGAAAGGGGGCGTGACTCTGAACCGAACGGCGCGCAGCTAAGGCTGGTTGGTGGCGTGTGGTGTTGTCCGTTCTCGAGGATGGTAGGGTGTTGACAACCACACCATGGTATGGCCGAAGTAGTCATGGTGCCGTTCTTTGACTGTCAAGGGCCAGCTATCGAAGCGTGGCGTGGTGGTGTTGTAATGTTTGGCCACGTAGTAGGGCGTGGGTGCACATATGGGTGCAATTGTTGGCGAAGCCGAACCCGTTGAAAGATCACATCATATGTTTGGCGAGGTAGGCTAGACGGATGCTGAAGGTAGCTCGGCTCCTCGTGTTCCGAAGTGTGCCCACTGGAGCGCCCCGAGCTCAAGTGTCGGGGTGTACTACTGAAGTGGGCGCCTCGAGCTTGGTTGGGGCGGGTCGGAAAATATTGGAGATGCCCCAAACTTGGTCAGGCGAGTTGGCGAATATCCGAGGCCGATAGAGCTTTTGCCGAAGTCCGAGGCTGAGCTGATTCTAGGTCGGACCGAGAATTCAACCAGTTGGTGTTGGCGTTTATTGGGCCAAAACTGGGTGGCCTTTTAGCTGTGGGCTAGATGATCCATTTTGCTCCCCATCATTTTGCCCCCCACTTCCGAGATCGAGTCACCCTTCAGCTCGGGTGAAGGAAGTAGCCAGTCTTTTGATCGTCCGGCCCTCCAGTCAAGCACTTATGTAGATATGCGCACCGAACTAGGTATGCATATCTTATCAAGGGCCGATTACTTCTGGACGCACTTCGCGAAGTGATCTTGGGTGAGTTTGGTTGCCATATCAGCTGAAGAGGAAGCGGTTACAAGAGCTCTTTTAATGCATTGTGTGTGCACTTTCTTTCGAAGCATCGCTGGGTGGAACGCGAGGGGCCTCATCAATGCCTCGCTTTCGAAAGTGCCCGCTATAATGATCGGTCTTTAGTGTGGCAATCTGGGAGAGATTTGCTATGACGACTCTGGGGCTTGCCGTGTGGTGAGATCTGGCTGCCATGCCATTTCGGAAAGTCGATCGGGGTCGCTGAAGTAAGCTATATAAAGCCCTGAGAGGAACCTCGAGGATTTCTATTTCCCTTCTTTTCTTTGCCTGTCGTTGCTCCTCTTTTGAACCTTTTGGGAGGTTTGTGGAGTATTCCGAAGCTTTCCGATGAATCTTTCGGCGGCTTTTCTTTGTTTCCTTTCTTCGGTTAGTCCCTTAGGTAGGTATCCTCACCTCTTTTCGGTTGCTCGGAGGGGATTTTTTTCTGTTTTCTCTTTCGTTACTGTGAGCAAGGTGATGGGGTCACCCTTGAGAGCTCTTGTGATTGGTGCGGGCCCATCTCAAGCTCGGATTTCTTCATCGTCGGAGGAAGCCGAGCTCGATGGGAGCCACGACCTGCATGGGCTTAGCTCATTCGTGGGTAAGGAAGAGCTGGCCTAGATTTGGGCTCAGTTCTTTATTCCCTCGGGGTTCACCTTGGAGCTCCCGGGGCTCGAGTTGATGTTCCTCCTGAGAGTCAGATCGGGGTGTATATGGATACACTCCAAGCAGGGCAGAGGTTCCCCATGCATGGGTTCGTGAACGAGCTCCTGGCGACTTACTACTTAGTCCCAGTGCAGCTCACTTTGAACTCGTAGAGGATAATAGTGGGCTTCCTCGTCTTGTGCCTCGCGCGCAGTCTACCTTCCTCGGTCAATGTCTTTCGGAGGTGCTTTATGTTGAAGGCCAACTTCGTAGACAAAGTGTGGTGGTATTTTTCTCCTCGGAGAGGCCGCTCACTCTTCTGAGGTGCGCCTTCCTCCATTTACGGATGGAAACGCAAATTCTTTTTTATTTTCTCCGAGCAGCCATGGGGGTTTGAGTCAACCTGGGACACGCCGCGGGTTGCCGTCAATAACAGGCTGCCTAAGTTGTCGTAGCTCAAGCAGGCGACCCTAGATACGCTGCTTGGTTTGGAAGAAACTCCAGGACTCCCTGACTTGCTTACTGAGGAGGTCCTGGTAAATGTCGGCTTGAGCTCGGCTCATCCCGAGGATAAGGGT
>JAOXJJ010000725.1:16954725-16973066 GCA_025769935.1 Phoenix roebelenii | reverse complement strand
CTTCTTCTCGGACCAGCACCGAGCTTACTATGGCTAGGGAGACCGCAAAGTACAGGAAAAGAATCTCCCCACACTGGAGCTTTGTAAGCAAAGGAGTGGTGAGGTAGCGTCGGAATTCTTCGAAGGCTCGTTGACACTCCTCAGACCATACGAAGTCCTTGAGCTTCTTAAGGATTTTGAAGAAGTGAAGGAACCCCTTGGTTGATCAAGAGACGAATCTTCCAAGAGCTATCATCCGACCAGTGAGCTGCCGCACTTCGTGGATTATCCTCGGCGGTGTCATTTCTAGTAATGCCCGAATATTCTCGGGGTTAGCTTCGATCCCCCGCTGTGTCATCATGAAGCCGAGGAATTTTTCTAAAGTGACCCCGAAGGCGCACTTCGCGGGGTTCAGCTTCATTTGGTACCTCTAGAGAGTGGAGAACGCTTCTCCCAAGTCAACTATATGGTGACTGGTCGTTTGGCTTTTCATTAGCATGTCTTCAACATAGACCTCCATATTCCACCCTATTTGATCTTTAAAGATCTTGCTGACAAGCCGTTGATAGGTCGCACTAGCGTTCTTCAGCCCAAAAGGCATGACCCTGTAACAATAGAGGCCATTGTCAGTAATAAAAGCAGTTTTCTCTTCATCCTCGGATTGCATTCGGATATGATTATATCTGGAGAAGGCATCCATGAAGGTTAAGAGCTGATGTCCGGAGGTAGCGTCAACGAGTTGGTCGATCATCGAAAGTGGAAAGCTATCCTTCGGACAAGCTTTGTTCAGGTCGGTGTAGTCCACACATATGTGTCACTTCCCGTTGGCTTTCTTTACAAGGACATCATTGGCGAGCCAATCGGGGTAGGTGATTTCCCTGATAAAGGTGGCTTTAAGGAGGTTGTCGACTTCTTCAGCTACCACCTGTTGTCGGTCAGTTGCCAGGCTCTGCTTCGTTATAGACCCTGGACAGTTGCGATCAGTGTTTGAACCTGCTAAAAAAGCAGGTCAAATCGCCTTGGGAGGACTTGTGGGACATGGTCTGCTGGTGCAGGTACTGCGGGGAGTGGATTTTGACAAGAGTGCCCGGGTGGCGAGACCCGGCTGTTCGATGCACTCGGAGCACCGTGACTCCTTTGCCTCATGATCATGACTCAGGTCCTTCCTCTAGCGCTATAAATGTTGTGGTTCAAATTTGGCTCGAGGGTGACCATGCCGGAGGAGTCGAAGGAGCCGCCGGTGGTTGGAAGAAGAAGATAGAGGCCACCTCCTCCGCAACGGTGGCAACGGACCTGCACAAAGCATCACCGATGTTTCCGGTGAGGGCCCTCCGACGATCAAGTTAAAGTGGGATAAATTTGGTCCAGCCAAAAAGTTTCTTAGAAGTTACCTGAATGGGCTATTTATAGTTTCGATGGAGAGGCCCAGGTGGTAGAGGCACTGTCTGCCCTCATCATGAGAGAGGGCGTGGCTCTGAGCGGAATGGCGCGCAGCTAAGGCTGGTTGATGGCATGTGGTGCTGTCCGATCTCGAAGACGGTAGGGTGTTGACAGCCACAGCAGAATATTGCCGGAGTAGTCATGGTGTTATCCTTTGACTGTCGATGGCCAGCTATCGAAGCGTCGGGCAGTGGTGTTGTAATATACGGCCACGTAGAATGGCGTGGGTGCACACATGGATGCAATTGTTGGCGAAGCCGAACCCGTTGAAAGATCGCATCATGCATTTGGCGAGGTCGGCTAGACGGGTGCTGAGGGTAGCTCGGTTCCCCGTATTCTGAAGTGTGCCAGTGGAGCGCCTCGAGCTCGAGGGTCGAGGTGTACTACTGAAGTGGACGCCCCGAGCTTGGTTGGTGCGGGTCGACGAATATCCGAGGCCGATGGAGTTTTTTCCGTAGTCCGAGGCCGAGCTGTTTCTGGGCCGGACCGAGGATTCAACCGGTTGGTATTAGCGTTTATTGGGCCAAAACTGGAGGGCCTTTTAGCTGTGGGCTGGACGATCCATTTTGGGCCCCATCACAAGGTCTTATTATTTTGTTGCCCTGCAAACAGAACTAATCCAACATGTGCAAGTGCAATTTGTACCTGATTTCTTCAATTGCGGGATTGTATAACTTGGTTCTTTGCAAGTGTAACTAATCCTTTGGCATTAGTCTTATGTGAAAGTCGATAAGTGACTTTATTGTATGTGAAACTTTGACTAACATATACGTACCTCTTTGCATCGCACCAATCCCCTATCGCCATGTAAGATTGGTGCACAAGTAGGGAACGGAGTGACACCATGACTCCATATGTCGCCCTTTTTACTTGTAAGACAATTTCACATCCAAGCTATATCAAAGCATTTTTTTTTGGCATCTATCCACTTTCTAAATAAGGTCTATAGATAAATGGATATGAGTGACATGTACCAAGTAACGTATGAAATTTTAATTTTTTTTTTCCCAGCTGAAAAACTGTTTTTTGGAAGCATTCATGAGACAACATGTATAAGTTTGAAGACTTGTTGGATTGGAAAACTTATATAATTGGAACAAGAGAAAAAATAGAAATACAAAAGGAATAAAGAAAATAGACGAATACGCTGCTGATTGAGTCCTATGACAAAAAAAAAAGACTTAAAAAAAGAACCATAATCAAATTGGACATAGCGACAATGCTTCTCAGCCATGTTTTTACACGGTCCCACCCACTCGTCAACTCAATGAGATCTCTTAAGTATACTTCCAGTGTTCTCCTAGGACTCCAGACCATGCAAGTCTCCAGCATTATTTCTTAGAAAAACAAGGAGAGTATATTTTGAACCCCTCAAATTTGCCCATATTTCATGTTCAATCCTTGGGCTTTAAAAAGTCTCAAGTAAATCCTTGAAGTTACACCCTTTCCTCAGGCCCCCACCATGCATGCCCCTCCATGCCTGACTCTGTTTCGCCTTCTCCTCGTTCTTTGTTCGCGTCATCCTCGCCCTTGTCAATGTTGGTAACACTTTCCCAGAAAGACACTATTGGGGAAAGGCCTCGGAAGTACACCAGTTGCCTCCCAAGTCTCGGAAGCACGCCAATCTGCTGGCTGTTACCCACGGTGTCATCAAGCAGGCCAACAAGATTGTTGAGGAGCTCGTGAAGTAGATCGATGCATGGTGTGTCCAAGTCTAGGGACCAAGCCAAGGAGCAGATGGAGCAGAGGAATTATGAGATTGCCATCAAGGTGTCACAGCTCGAGGGCTCGGGAAGGAGGTCCGGAAGAAGGATATATATGGAGATCGAGAGCCCTTGTCGGACTCTGTTTTGATGAAAAGAGATGGATATGCATGAGAACTCATGGACTTCGTTGGAAGGGAAATTTATGAGCTGGTCAAGGCTTCAGTGGAAAAAGTGAAGGATACGGTAGAGAGGAATAAGGTTTAGCCTATCATAGGCTGAACCATGTTCTTTTCAGAAGAGCGGTGAGTCTTTTGAAAGAAAAGAACGAAGGATGATAGTTTTCATGGAGATAAAGTCGGTATATTTATTTTTTATTTTTATTTTTTTTTAAAGTTATAACTCCAACATTATTGGCCATAGGGAAAGAGGATGAAGTCTGCTCACTTGGTGATATAATTTCTTAATTCGATGTTAAATGCTTCAGTTGTTTTGAACTAGAGGTGAAACTGAATCGCATTGAACCTTTTGATGCAAATATCGTAAGAATTATAGTCCAAGAATTGCTGCATCTCTTCTTTATAGGCTGGTGCATTGGAAAATACTATGAAGGAGTCTCAACTCAAGATGATTGAACTGTAGCATTTGGTTGAAATGCTCAGGTATGTACCTTACTTCTTGAAAAGTTGTCTACCTGCACACTTAATGATGACATCTATGAATTGAAAGGAGGGTTAGCTCCATGATTTTGTTCCTTACTCTTTCTCAAACACCATATACATTAGCTAGTTGTCTGGTTGGCGATTACTTCATTTATATTGGTTTTAGTAGGTGATAACTCTTTGAGTCCAGCATCTATGGTTTGAATCTTGTGCAAGGAGTTGGGATGCCAAAACCTGAAAAAAGAAGCTTAGCTTACTTAGGAACATTTTATGGATATCTATGTCCATGCATTTAGTTCTGACAAAATATGAAGCACTCCAAATATGATTCCAAGCCAAGTAATTATATCCTATTATCATGGTTCGAATTTGGCCCGAGGATGACCACGCCGGTGGATTCGAGGGAGTCGTTGGTGGTTGAAAGGGGAAGACGGGGGCCACCTTCTGCGCGACGGCCGCGATCCTGCACAAAGTCTCACTGGTGCTTCCGGTGAGAGCCCTTCGACGATCAAGTTAGAGTGGGGTAAATTTAGTTCAGCCAAAGGTCCCTTAGAAATTACCTGACCGAGCTATTTATGGCCTCGGTGGAGTGGCTTAGGTGGCGGATGTACTGTCAGCCCTCATCATGAGGGGGCATGGCTCTGAGCGCAGTTCAGGCTGGCTGGTAACGTGTGGTACATTCCGTTCTTGAGAACGCTAGGGTGTTGACAGTCATGGAAGGATATGGCCGGAGTAGTCAAGGTGTCATCTAATGGTTGTTGGCCAGTTATGGAGATATGACACGGTAGTGTGGTAAAGTACGGCCACGTAGGTGGGCGTAGGCCCGCACATGGGTGTGGTCGTTGACGAGGCCGAGCTCGTTAAGTAGTCGCGTCATGCGTTTGACAAGGTCGGTTTGGCGGGTGATGGGAGCAGCTCAGCTTTCCGGATTCCGAAATGTGATCGGTGGAGCTCCCCGAGCTCGAGAGTCGGAGCGTATCGCTGGGGTTGGTGCCCCAAGCTTGGTCGAGGCGGGTCGGCGATTGTCTGGAGGTACCCTGAGCTTGATCGGGGGAGTCGGTGAATGTCTGGAGTTGGTGGAGCTTTCGGCGGAGTTCCGAGAACGAGCTGACCCTGGGCCGAAGTAAAGATTCAGCCGACCGTTGTTGATGTTTACTGGGCTGAAAGTAGCCGGCCTTTTAGTTGTGGGCTGGACAATCCATTTTTCCCTCTATCACCTATCTAATAATTTGACAGATTAGTAAAATGGTTGATGGTGTCTGGATTTTTTTTGGGTGCTTGAACAAAATCTATGATTCTGCAAAATCTTTTCCTGTTTGTTTCTCCTCAAGTAGTACCTTCTATTGCCACCACGTTTAAAGTGCGTACCATAATGGAAGTCCTAGATTTGTTAGGAACAGATTTTTATCTGGTCCGGCAACCCAGCCCAATCCACATATGGCAATGGTGCTCATGTTACAAAATTGATAGTTCGATGAACAAGCATCGAGGGTGGTCTATTGAGGATGAGAGGGGCTAAGATTGGGAGGAGATTTGAGAAAAAGAGTATCGAACCCTGAACCCATCATTTGAGTCGACCACGTGACACGGCCACATAACCCTAGAGCGATACCCTAGAGATCATGCAAGGTGTAAGATGAATAATTTTCAATAATTATATAAATTTAAATCAACGGTTAGTAAACAAAATAATCTAACTAAATAAATCCACAATGATCAAATAACTAACTTGTTCGATTACAAAATTTTCAACTATTCATTGGTACTAGAAAATAAACTAACTAATAACTCTAGTGCTCGAATTTCATGCCCAACCCATCCGAAACTACGCATCTTGCGACTCTGGAAAAAAAAATGTAATAGATAGACACGAGCTTTTCAGCCTAGTAAAAATCCTCCATGTACGCACACTAGCATAAATATGGAGAATATCTTTTAGCAAATATAAAGCTAATAAAAAATAGTAAGATTTGCACATCAATAATCTAATGATTGAATAATGCTTAACAGATCCAATGGTTATATTTATAGAGCACACATATAAGCCATGACAACAAAGAATTCAAGTTTAAGCAAATAGCGATTCAATTACATGCATATCACCATAAATGAAAAATCTCGAGATATATGTCATATATCACCATAGTTCTATGTAACACATCATGTATCACCCAATCAACAATTCTATTCAACAGTAATTTAGTGAGGTTACTTATCGTTAACCGATTAATATGTTCCAGATCCTAAAAATATTATCGTGCCTATTAACATCTTAGCCCACAGTGATATTATACATACCATGTTTCTCACATGTCAGCTAGTCCAAATGCCTCTCTTTTTCTTAATCATATAGTTATGCAAAAATTAAATTTTATTATAATTAAACATAATTTATCATCTTAATTTGATTTTAGCATTAGATTAGTCACAACAATGCTCCAGCCCATGATAGACTAAATACATGTCATGCTCCGCCTATGGCTGACAAAAATGTCACATTCCACTGCTGACACACCACGTTTCAGACATGGTCGACTAGTCCAAATGCCTTCCTTTTTCCATCCTTATAATTATGTAAAATTTAATTTAATTATGTCACAACTATGATTAAACATAGTTCATTATCTAAAATTGACTTTTTGGTATTGGACTAGTTACAGCCATGCTATAGCCCATGGTAGGTCAAAAAAATGCTATATTTTAGGCTAAGACTGATCCGACACATACACCACGTTTCTTGCATCGCCAACCAATTTAGATGCCGTCCATACCCCATCATATATCAAAGTTTTGATTTTTCTTGATTTATAGTCTACATGATCAATCACCAATTAATAAGTTTTATAAAAAGTTAGACTAATTAACACCATAATCCTTGCAACATCACATCAACACATAATACACATAGTAACATATAAAAAAATACTCGTAATTATGCAGACGATAACATAAATTATTTATTTTAATAAAGGATATATAATGCAACTATTTATAATTTTTTATGTGTAGATGATTGTGTTGAGAATTCTTACCTCTATCGATGATATACTCGAACATTGAGTAATCATTCCACTCCTCGATTTATGAACTCGAGGATACGGTGTCATGTTCAACACCTTTTGCCTAAATGATTGTTCCTCTACAAGATTAGGTCGCATCCTCGGATTAATTATAAATAACTATGGTTAATATTGAAATGTTGTAGAAGGATGAATGGATGGTCATATAATGTCGGCCTAGAACCCCCAGTTTACAATACCGGCTTGGAACCCTTGGTCATGCAATATTGGCCCGGAACCCTTCCAAGGATCAGCTTGATTCCAAAAGACAGCTCTAGACCCATCATTGGTCTACTAAAACATGTAGAGAGAGTAAAACATGCAGAGAGAAAGAGTAGAGAGAGTAGAAGAGTGATAAAGAGAAAGAAAGAGAGGAAAGAGAAAGCAATAGAGGGAACCCAGGTTCTCTTCTCAAAAGAGAAAAAGGAAGAGGCTTTAGGAACGGCAACGACCCAAACGACGAGCCACGACGGGTGACGATTGGCCAGATAGGAAGAAGAAGAGAAAGGAAAAGCAGAAAAGAGGTCGAAACACGCGAAGGCTTTATTCGACTAAATCCGGCGGTCAAAAACATGCCTGCCCATCACGGTTGCAACATCCATTTCAGTCGGTGGCTGACGGCGACGTGGAAGAAAAGGAAAAAAACAAGAAAAATAGGGGAGACCCTATTTTCAAGGAGTTCTAACCATCAGTCGATTCAAAAATGGCCGATAATGGTGGCCTTAGAACTGTGAAGAAGGGGGAAATGGGTTTAGTGGCCATACCTCATCTCCGACGAAGCACCAGACTCCTCGTGCCCGACGAAGTTTGGGAAGAAGACAAACTCCTGAAAAAAGTCTACTTCTTCCAAGATACATGAGGCATAAATAATGTTTTTCTTTCTTTGCTCTAAGATTCGTGCGAGGAGGACATTGGGCCAGTCAATGGATCGAGCCCTTGGACAGAGATTGGGGGGCTGAAGATGGATATAGGGGGGGATGGGGCCAGTCACGATGGGTTTGTTCTAGTTCCATTGATCTCTTCCCATCTCATCACATCTAGATATTGAACTTGATTCAGAGTAGTGATGGAGAGGAGACAAAGGAGAAGAATGGATTTAGTGGAGTTCCATGAACGACTCTAAACCCTAAAATATAGGGGTATTTTAGTTCTAAATTAATTTGAAGTCATCGTGTGTTGATCATATGCTGTAATATCTTAATATCAGGAATAGCTGACAGGATCTATTGCAACAGAAGTAATTTTAAGCAACCAATTGAGACTTGTTAAAATATAAGGGTGCATGTGAGACGTTGAGGAAGTTGAGAGGTCAAAATATAACTTTATTTATTTATTTATTTTATATAAAGGTAATGGTGCGTGCTCTAACACTGCATACGAGGCCTGAAGGGAGAGAGCCTCATGTTGACGGTCGTGCCGGTGGCGCGCCCTGCGCTAGGTCTGCGCCCCGCGATGGGGCCGCGCCCCCGCGATTGGGGCGCGAGTCCCTTGGACGCGTAGGGCCCGTAGGCCCATCTTGCGACAGGGTTGCAGACCCTGGTGGTGCTGGGCCCTGGGGCTGGCCCGCGAGCCCAAGCCCCTTAGGCCTAGCCTGTAGGGGGCCCATAGGGCCAGGACATGGGGGCCCACGGGCCCTGGTTGTGGTGGGCCCACTGGCCCAGTCAGCCTTGGGGTCGGGGGTTCTGACTGAGCTGGACCTGCTGGCCCAGGACAAGCAGACCTTGGTTAGGCCCCATGAGGTACCAGCAGGGCCTTTCCAGTACAACCCACCCTATCAGGAGTTGGAGTCAGGGTTGGGGACCCCCTTGCCTGTTGGCCAGGACCTCCCCATGTTTGGCACGTCGAGCGAGCCACGGCCGTGGGACGCTCATGAGGACCTTGGGAGTGGCCCAGATGGGGTCTTCGGTTTGGCCCTCCACCCCCGACCTCGGGTGTGCTGGAGGACGCTACCTCAGGTAGATGCAAGGGGTGGGGGGGCCGTTCCGCACTTGGAGGGGAGCACGGCTGAGCCACTGTTGCCAGGAGGGGTACAGACTATTCTACTATCGCGCAGCGTGTCAGGGCGGCAGTTATGCATGTCGTATCCACTACATGCGACGAGGAGGAGCAGGGTAGCCTGGGCGTCAAGCCTGAGGCTGTCCTCGCAATCCTAGGGGAGGATGAGTTTGAGGCCGACTATGTGGACTGTGATCCATGATGATTCTCGCTTGGAATTGTAGGAGGGCGGCCAAGCCGTCCTTCATATCTTCCTTTAAGCAGTTAGTGCAGGTCCATTGTTCGGAGATCTGTTTTCTCTGTAAGACTCGATTATCTAGCAAGGGGTCTAGACGACTGAGGCGACGCTTGGAGAGGGACTAGGAGACCTATGCAGTTGATTTCCAAGGGTGTCGGGAGGCATTTTGGTCCTGTGGAGGTGAGGAGAGGCGACAGTTGATGTTTTCTACAACTACCCCCAACAGGTAATCTTAGTTGTGTCGGAACCTGACACTGCTCCGTGGGTGCTATGTGGCGTGTACACGAGCACAGATCATAAGAAGAGTCCTCTAGCAGGAGATCACCAACCTGGCCGCCCAGGGTATCCCGACGGTGGTGGTTGGTGACTTCAATTGTATCCAGAGTGAGTGAGAAGCGGGAAGGTGCAACCTTCATGGATAGAGTGGATAGGAGGGAGTTCCGTGATTTTGTGTTGCGGAACGGCCTAGTAGACTTATGTTTTTTCGGACCAAAGTTTACCAGGTGGAGTAATCAGTCTGGCAATGCTAGGGTTTGGGAGCGATTAGATATGGCCTTTGCGTCCTCAGATTGGATCCTTCGATTTCCTACCTGTCGGGTCAGTCACATACCTAGGATTGCCTTAGACCACTATCCTCTGCTACTTTCTACCTTATCGGGACCTACTCATCACAGCTCCTTTCGCTTTGAGAAGGTCTGGTTGTTGTACCCCTAGTCTTGGGATATTGTTCGCAACGCATGGCATGTCCCGGTGCGTGGGGATGCAATGCAACAGATCTCGTGCAAACTAGAGTTGACCAAGAGGCGTCTTTGCCGTTGGAGCCGTGATATTGTGGGCAATATTTTTTGGCGATTGGAGGGGGCAGAGACCTCGATCGCTGAGTTGCAAAGGAAGGAAGACCTAGGAGGCGTGCTTCCAGAGGACGATATGGCTGATCTTCGGGGGCCACTAGCGACTCTCCATTCGCTGCTACGGCAACATGAGATTTTCTAGAGATAGAAATCTCGTGTGCAGTGGGTAAGTGAGGGTGATCATAATTCTAGCTTCTTTCATCGGACGATAGTTATTCGGAGACAGCGGAGCATGATCCACTCTCTGCGAGATGGGTCTGGCCATCGGATGGAGAGTGAGCCTGCCATCCGACAGGTCTTACTTGACTTTTTCCGCACCAGATGGACGGAGGATGAGGAGGCTAGTGATGGAGACCACCTTCTGAGGGTGGACGTGGGTATTGGTGATGTTGAGAGTGCATTCCTAATCCGACCAGTGTCGGCACAGGAGATGCAGGAGGCAGTATGGGCCTTAGTGGAGGTATTATTCGATGAGCAGCAGTGGAGACTATTTAATGCTTCTTTACCCAGGCAGCAATGCTTGAGGATTAGAAGGCCACCTTCATCAAGCTTATACCTAAGCGTTAGGATGCGGCTGAGCCTTGTCACTTTAGGCCCATTAGTTTGTGCACAACCTTATACAAGGTTGTGGCGAGAATAATGGTGGGCAGGATGAAGCCCTTTTTGCCTGGTATCATCAGCCAAGAGCAGGGAGCTTTTGTAGCCGGTAAAAATATTTTCCACAATGTCATGTTGGCCCAAGAAGTGATGTGAGATCTTCAACGAGCACCGAAGCGGCAAAGCTTGGTGGCAGTCAAGCTGGATATGGAGAGGGCTTACGATAGAATCAGGTAGAGTTTTCTCCAGTGGGCACTGGAGGCGTACGGTTTCCACAAGCGGTGGATTGGATGGGTCATGGGGTGTGTCCGGGGGGCAAAGTTTTCTATCTTAATCAACGCACACTGTCATCGTTCTTCGAGTCCACCATGGGGTTGCGGCAGGGATGTCCCTTATCCCCATACTTGTTTATTATCTGTGCTGACATTTTGTCCCGTGCTTTGCAGAGAGTGTGCGTCAGTCGGGAGCTAGAGACCTATGTTCTAGCATTGGGAGCCCAACCTATTTCCACTTACTTTTTGCTGATGATTGTCTTCTCCTGATTTGGGCACAGATTTCTGAGGCACGAGTTCTTCGCAGGGTGGTGGCGGACTACTGCGTAGCGTCCGGCTAGAGAGTGAACTTAATGAAGTCAGCCATTTCTTTCAGCCCCAGCACGGAGATCAGAGTCAGATAGGAGATCTGGGGAATATTGCAGATACCAGAACAGGAGGGGATGCTGACCTACCTGGGAGTCCCCATCACCGGGCGGAGGCTACGGGTGGCAAAGTATTCGGGCCTGGTGCAGCAGGTCCAGAGTAGGTTGGAGGGATGGAAGGAGTCCTCCCTATCTATGATGGGGAGATTGACATTGGTCAGGTCGGTATTGGGGTCCATACCGATGTATCTCATGGCCAACATTGTGGTACTGAAGATGATTCTATTAAGGATCGAGCGTCTTCTTCGGAGCTTTTTGTGGGGGTCACACAATGGAGACCACGGAGTGCATCTGGTGGCTTGGGAGTAGGTTTGCCTTCCTACTAGTGAGGGTGGTCTAGGGGTGCAGTCCCTCCTGGAGAGGTGTGAGGCTTTCATTGCTCGACACGTGGTTCGGTTTATGCTAGAGCCACATGGCCTCTAGAGTCAGGTGATGGTAGCCAGATATGGTCGAGGGGTTTCAGAGGTGGCGCAGAGGTGTTATCGAGTCTCCTTCATGTGGCGCGAGATCGGGAGGTACCTGCTGACTGTGTTGGCAAACACCAGGTGGTTGATAGGCGATGATCGGAGTATTGATGTGACTAGCAATCCGTGGGTGGACACCCTTCCCCTGAGGTGTTGGCCGACCATGGTTGATACAGAGATAGTGGAGGGGCTACGGGTGTGCGACCTCCTAGGACCAGGGGGGCAGAGTGGGATGAGGCCAGACTTCGACAGCTATTCAGGGTACACCTAGCTGCGAGGATCCGATCCCTTCCATTATTAGGATGTGGAGTGCTAGATGTCAGGGTTTGGGGTACCTCGAGCCAGGCCAGTGTTAGACTGGGAGATCTCTCCCGTGTTATCCAGTCGGAGCATGAGCCGGGGCCGGACTATACTTGGATCTGGAGGTCCGGACTCCACCTGAGGGCAGCTCTCTTCTTATGGAAGGTGTTCTAGGACCACCTTCTGACGAGAGCAGTGCTGAGCAGGCGTGGCTGGGGGATCCCCGCAGAATGTGGGACATGTGGAGTTGAGGAGTCGGTGGACCATGTGCTTTTTCAGTATATATGGGCGAGGTCGACATGGTAGTGGACAGGGATCCCACAGGGGGCTTGGAGTGCGAGGCTACAGTTCCTTTAGGTGATACGGCAGTGGCTGGCCAGTTTGCGGACCTGCCAGTAGGGTATCAGAGCGACTTGCACCGCACATCAGATTTAGCTGGCAAGGAACGCTCGTACTCTCGGCGAGCATAGGGTGTCATCAAGGTTTGTTGCAGAGTTTGCTCGAGCACATACCACAGAGATCAGGCCCACCCCTTCTTCAGATAGACCTTTGACAACTCGGGACACCTGGAGTTTCCTCTCTGCTCCGGCAGCTCCTCAGATGGTGTTTTTCACCTGGGAGCCCCCATCCCCGAGCTTCCTCAAATCAACTTCGACAGGTTGGTGCTAGATGGCGGTATGCGAGGAGGTGCAGGCTTTGTCATATGAGGCCCGCACTCCAGGGTAGTGGCAGCAGGTGGCTGCCAGTTGTTTGATACGTCGGTTCCGGGGGCAGAGCTGCGTGCTGCCTGGGCGGGTTTTCGACATGCGCGGGTGGTACTGCAGGCCAGTTCGATCATTCTGAAGGGCGACTCGGCCACGATTATCGGATGGATTCAGAGGAGGTCGAGAGGTGAGAGCATAGACCATCCCTTGATCCACGACATAGAGATGATAATGAGAGATGGGAGGCCATCCAGGCCAAGCATGTATTTAGAGAAGCCATTAGGGTGGCTGACTGGGTGGCTACCTATGCGGCCTACCATTTAGGGTACATCTTTTAGTTAGGAAAGGGAGAGCTGCCACACTTCGTGAGTTGTATTTTGACTTTAAGAAGCATCCGCTTTAAGCGGGAAAAAAAAGAAAGGGAGAGAGCCGAAATAACCTTCATCGGCTAAGGGCGGAGCCGCGGATCGTCTCTCTCAACCTCTCTCCGGAAACCATGATCTCCTCCAGCAAACTCAAATCGGTTGATTTCTACAGGTCAGATCTCTGATCCCTCTCCGAATCTCAGTCAAGATTCCCCGCCTCCTTGGTTCCCGACGAATCGGTGGAAATTGGCGTTCTTGTCGGATTTTCTTGATCTTCTGATTTTTATTTTTAATTTTTACTTTTTCTTCCGTTAGAATTTGTCTTCAATGCTGTTTTCTTGATCGTTCTCCATGAATCTTGTTTTCTTGGTGATTGGCAACTGTTCCTTTTGGGTTTGGAGTCTCTGGATTTGAATAGCATGGAGAGTGAAACGAGTGTTTTGATTTGGACGAAGAATGTGATGGAGATTTGGAGGGTTGTACGGTGCTAATGCTGCGGGCTTTATTGATTTGTCTGTTTGCCATGGACAACACCGCTTAGTAGGGTTGGTGGAAGTGAGGAAAGATTTTAGAGTAACGAGTGGTGAAGTAGGATTCATAGTGTATTCATCAAGCTATTCGACTGCCCCTCGTGCCATCAGCAGATACAGACGTAGCCTATAGCGGACACCAACGCCTTGCCTAGCTCATAGCAGCAGTAATGCTTATATTTATTCCTCTTCTGCTTTAGAAAGAGAGTTAGCCCTGGCTAAAGCTTTTCAGAATTGACTTCTCACTGCCAAAACAGGATAACCATCAACTTCTAGCTTTGGAAAATGTCCGATGCTCTGAGGAATCAACCTCCGACATAGGATTTCAAACTTTGCCGATGGAGGGTGGTTTTTAGTAGGCATAGGCTGGATCACAAAGGATAGAATTCCTGCCACCGGTTAGAGTCGCTAGACCGAGACCAGGGGATATAGCTCCAAGCCCAGCTTTTGAAGCAAACTTGGTAGGGTTTGTGGAAGTGGGGAAAAGGGTTTAGAGTAATGAGTGGTGAAGTAGGATTCATCATGTTGGACGAAGGAGATGGAATAAGGCGTACTCTTTGTTTATTTTTTTTATTTATTTTTTTCCTGCATGAGCATTTTGTGTTGTGAAAGGTAATTAACAGCTCTGCAGAGCAAGTTCTTATTCCAGTTTTATATGGGCTTTTTGTAGTAGGTTTATCTTTTCTGATTCTACCTTTTTCCTTGGGAATGTTTTAATCCCACACTATTAGTTCCATGAATAATTTTGCATGAGATGAAAATAGGAAAACCAAATTCCCACCAGGTATAGCTAGGCTTTCATCAGCTTAAGTCCAATATCGAACTTTGATGGGCCAGGTGAAAAAATGTTGGATGAGGAATTGCCTTGGACCTTGCCTTATCATACTTTAATGACCTTGCATGCATGTGCGTGCGTGTGCGAGAGAGAGAGAGAGAGAGAGAGAGAGAGAGAGGTTGGAATGTGGGTAAGAGCTGGAGGTAGGCATGATTATGCAGCATGAGGGAAAGCTAGCTTGGCAAGTGGGTCATAAGAGTTCGAGCAAATTGGAAGGCATAGCCAAGCTGTTGGTTCTTGAGGCCTGGCAAGCAAGGTGTGTAGGCAGGCTGAGGAAAGCGATATAAGGTGGGGCTATAAGTGACATGAAGTTGTGGGCCATGCTATGCTGATAGTGTGGAGACAACAATCGATTTCATAAAGTAACTTGTTGGGCCTTACTTGCTCTTTCCATATAGGAAAAAGAAGAAAACAATCCCTATGAACAAACATGTATTCATGGCAATGTTTGGCAACAATACCAAGGTTATGAGATTGTTAGAGAAACAACTGTTGCTGAACAATAATGTTGCATATTTTTTTGGGAAGACAAGTTAGGCTATGCCCAATTAGTGTTCATATGTAAAATGCTGATTGATTTGGCACAATTTTGACTCTGATGTCTAAATACACCTCAAATTGGAAATTTGGAAGGCAAAGGGGGTGTAAAGGAGGCAAGCAACAGGTTGAATTGGGTTCAAGCTTCAATGGAAAATCTGGTAGCTTACCTTTGTATTGGAACTATAATCTACTGAGGACTTTATTGGCGAATAAGTTTATTTGAAAGCTGCAAGAGGGCTACACAAGTTTTCTTTATGTGATTCAGCCTTTATAGTGATCATGGATAAAGGCAAAAAAACACGCTTTACTAATTGTAGTTTATTGAGCAAAGCCTGCGACAAGTAGTGACAACAAGAATTTAGCTACGGCAGCCTCGTGGTGGTAATTTAACTCAGTGTCGGAGATTTCTCATGTACAACAACATTCTTTATTATATTTTTTTAAAGCTTTAATGCTTTGGATCCTTTTGTTTGGAGCTCAAATGCCATAACCTGGGAAAGCACATGTTGGAATGAATGCACTTCTGACTAGGGCACGAGGCTAATATATATCTGCATATAGAATATGCATCCTTTATGCATGACTCTGTACTAATTGTGCATGTATATACAAGATCTATACACATGACTCATGTATTGACTCATGCAAAGTATAAAAGAACAGATTGAGTGACATCATACAAAATATAGTGTTATTATATGTCTTTACCATATGTACTATATATTGGCCTACTTTGCTAATCAGCTCTAACATCTTTCTTCCTTTATATCCAACATGAGTCTGTTACTTACAATAAATGTAAAAGTAGAAGAAATTAACTTATTGTCAAGGGGGCGACCTACACAAAAAAGTTTGTATCGGAAGTTTACTATTTAAAGCTTGAAATTATTTGGTTTTTTATAGCTAAAAAATCAGAAGATGCATGTTACATAATAGAAATATTTTAACATATACCAATACATTCCATATTAAATTTAAAGGCTGAACTACTTGGACTCTTAATTTTTAAAGTTTAAGTGCTGACAATTCTGGATAATTGGACATGCTATGAGACGACATGACTATTCCAGCAGTTCAAAAAATGGAGGATCTTACTGACTTTGGAGTATCTTTTCAAAAAACTTTATGGAAATTATTGGCACTTGAATTTTTGACCATGTTACTACTTTAAAAAAATAAACAATATCAGTCTAAAGTGTCCAGACACCTATAGTGAAATGCCACGCCTCCATCTTTTTTTCCTTTACCGTCACCATGTTATGAATTTATAATCAAAAGTGCTAATAACCTTCCTATTTATGCTAGTAGTAAATGTCTCTTGACATATTTATATGTCATAGTTTGATAAATTATGTTGTAGGGAACTGTCTCCATGTCAAGTTTTTTGGAAGTTAAAAGTGTTGTTCATTTGGTATACTTAGACATGTGGCACTTGTGCCAAGTGTCTATGTGACACCAATTTAAAGTCATCTTCAATTTAAATTTATTGGACTTCCATTTGAATAGTGATCTAATACCATTCTCTGGCAGTTGATATGAATAACTTGACTTGAAGTTGACTGGAAGTTTGAAACTCGGTTTTCAGTTTGGTCTTGCCTGGACTAAATGAGCTTCAAATTTGGTGGTCTCAACTCCACTTTCAGCGGTCTTGATAAAAAATGAATAAAAACACAAGAAAACGAATTAAAATTATGGAAAAAATAAAAAGAAAGAAAAAGTTAGGTCAATGGAATATATCCTAGCAGTAGTGTGCAACTGTACAAATCATATAGCACGGTACCATATGGACCAATACTTAAAATTCTTTTCTTTGATGTTTGTAATAATTTTACATACATTCTTCGGAATGAAGACATTATGTTTATAATGTAAATTTTAATTGACGTTTATTATGTTTATTAGTATACTGCAAAGAAATAATTGATGTTTGATGCTGAGATTATTATAATGTGAATTTTTTTAATTGTAAATTTTGTGTTTTCCTGGTCAATTGTTTCGTCTGTTCAAGTAAGTTTCTCCCCTTAAAGAGCAACTGCTAGTGCTCCTACTGAATGTATAGCACCTAACACCCTTTATTGAGCACAGGAAAATACCTAGAGACTTGACGGAGGCATCCCTTTCAGGTGCTGGATTATCTATCATTGCAGCATTTTCCATGATGTTTTTATTTGGAATGGTGGGTTCTTTTCTTCCCTTCTTACTTTGTCTTATTAGATAATAATATGATCAATATAGTGTATTAATTTGTGAATACTAGGGAATTCATGAATAAAATAATTAGGCGATTCGTGGAAACATTTTTCACTTTTTAGTGCTTCCATTTTTTTGAGTACTGTTACATATAAAATTTCAATATTGCAATTAAATATTGCGCTTTTTGATAATTAAATACTGACCTGAACCTCCTATCAATTGGACTATTTGTTAAAAAAAGAAAAGCATTTTGTTAGTTTTTGTTTATCGAATTGGACCGCTAAGGTGAAAATGGCTCTGATGCCTCTTCCTCATCATTAAATAGGGGCTCTTGATGGTTGAGTAGATGCAAAGTCTGAGAAGGAAAACATAAAAGGAAGGGAGAGACAGTAATTTAAAAATTTAAATGGAGATATTGCTGGAAGATTATCTATTAAATAATTCATATTTTTGACGTGATATAAATGGTAGGGTTTGTTGTGCAAATTGCCGGACTTTCTGAGGTCTGGTTTGAATTGCACTCTGTTAGGTGGTTACGTGCAAAAGTCCCTTCATTTCTTCTTCATCACACTTTTCATGTGTTAATCCACTCCAGCATCTTCACAAAAATGTTGTAAGGGTCAATTATTTCCCACAGAAAATTTTAATTTTAGTTGGTAGTTATGGAGTTAATAATTTCCAGAATGGTTGACTGGGTTCTTGTTTTTCAGGAGTTGAATTCTTACCTGACAGTGAGCACATCTACATCCATAATTGTTGATAAAAGTACAGATACAGAGTTCTTACGCATTGATTTTAACATAAGGTAAAACCATCTTTTGTTTTGTGTTGTGTAAAGATAGTCATCCAGGTCTTTAAAGTTGTCAGCATTTTGTGCGCATATCTTACTCAGTAAAATCTATTTTGTAGTTTTCCTGCACTCTCATGCGAATTTGCATCAGTTGACGTGAGTGATGTATTGGGAACAGTAAGTGGCTATTCTTTGTCATATATTGCTGCTGCTTCCTTTTTGTCTTGCTTATATCATAGCATTATACCTTACTAGAAATGTCTTCTATTTAGCCACAATTATATCTTATGTTAAGATGCTCTTTTTTTGTGTGCGAGCATACATGCTTGCGTGTGTATGTGTTTACATACATGCATGCATATGTGTATGTAAATAAATATAAAAAATTAATTGTACATG
>JAOXJJ010000725.1:16918193-16954714 GCA_025769935.1 Phoenix roebelenii | reverse complement strand
CGGGTTTTAATTAGGATTTTAGGCAAAGCAATATATCAAGAATTCGTTTTTGCTGGTGATACCAAAAAAAGAAACAAGTATGTCAATATACATTTGCAAGCCAAGCATATGCAAGTATATGCACACGTAACTGTGTATTTAGGTATGATTACATTGCACATTGAGGTGCATATTTAGTCTGATTAAATGACATTTCTTCCATTCTTTGTGATAAAAGCAGATGGTGTATTGGTCATTCAAGTGGCATGTATATGGTAGATTTGAGTTGGATTTGTTGGTCAGCAGAGAAGAGCAGTGTCTCCATTGTCTTTTGCTGCCTTACAAAATGGCCCTTAGGTTGGTATATTACTGTCAAAAAGGTTACAAAATGTCCCAAGGAAGTCAGTTTGCATCTCAGTTTAACTTTTCAAGGCATCCATAACCAGTGAAAGCTATTGTAATCTGCTTTAATAGGTCAAGGGAATGGATTGTGATAACATGAAATGATTCACCATTTCATGAGTTCTGAATATATTTTATTGTCTTTAAAGCTTCAAATTTATCGGGACAGAAATGTGCATTTATGCTCTGCCTATGCACCTGCTGAGTATTGTTGGAGTAGGATACTCCATGTTGAGCTTTTTGATCATATAATGTCGGACCAACCGATGCAGTGGCAGCTCCAGCATGTCAAACACCAATGCTGTTGATTGCCTCAGTCATGTAATGTGTACTCAAACTCATGTTAATCCAATAATCCGGATTATCCTTGCATGTAACTACATATTGTTGAATTGCTGATGGCATTTAATGTTGAAACATCAGCACTTATGGGAACCTTCTATTATGCCAGTGAGAACTGAATACAAGCATATTAACATAAAAAAAAGGCGGGTAGGGTATGAGGCTCCTGCCATCACAGGATCTCGGAAGGGTCAGATGTGTACAACTTTACCTCCGCTTGCAAATAAGTTGTTTCCATGTTTCAAACCGAGTCAAAATGGAGCAACCTTACTAAATACAACCAGATTAACATAGCAGTCGTAAACAAATTTATTGAGTCTTGCATCCATTTGGTGCATTGTTGCATGCCTATATGTGGGTGCATGCTTGTTTTATTCATGGAATAACTTTTATCAAGGTAAGCTAAGGAACTTGCTACTGCTAGCATATATTGGATGATGGCTATGAAATAGAGCAATAGTACGAGACTTGATCAATCATGCACATGGGGTGCGTGCATGTCTGTCTCTTGCAATTTTTTGTTGTTTTGTTCTGATATGATAAGTCGATTATGGTGCTGATGTATAAATGATCTATATCAATTATATGTTTGGCTTGATTTATATGCTGCTTTACTAAAACTGCACTTTGTTGGAAGGACACAAAAGATTTCTTGGAAGGCAAGACATTGCTATCACAATTAGCTGAACGTGTTTGTGACTGTGAAGAATCTAATTTTTTCTGATTATATTGGAAATACTGCAAAAAGAGTGGGAAATTCTTTATGTCTTGAGATCCACCATCAATTTAGCATTCATTAGTCCTGCTTCTAAAATCTATGCTGATATTTTTTCCAAGTAAAATAAGTAAATATCTGCCTACCCTAAGAACGTAAATAGAAAATTCTGCACTTCTATTCTTTCATGAGTTTCATCTGTAAAATGGTTTTTCCCAAACAGTTATTTATTTTTGTTACCAAATGTGGATGCTAATCATTTTTATGTGGGATATCCCTTCTTCTAGTTTAACTTGAGTTCATATTCAATGATTTGCAGAGCAGGTTGAATATTACAAAAACTGTCCGCAAATTTTCGATAGATCCCAATTTAATACCAACAGGATCTGAATTCCACCCAGGAACTGTCCCGAAAATTAATAGACATGGAGATGAAATTGAAGACGAAGATGCTGATGGTTCAGTTTCTTTAACTGCTGACAATTTTGAAAAATTTGCACGTCAGTAAGTAGGCGACTTTAGCTCTCCATATTAATGCACGGTTCCTGTGATACCATAGTTTATTAGTGGCATCATAATTCTTTTTGGTGTGGCCATGTGACATTCATATATTTTTTGATTTCAATGTCAAATCCATCAGTAGGATTTTGCATTTGCTAGATAGCATCTGAATCTTTGTCTTAGATGCAGCTAATTGTCTAATGTTACAGATAATTGAAGTGCTTGGCCATCTATATGATGCAAGCTAATATGGTGTCTTTGCAATAACCCTGTCAACCAATTTTGGTTAGACTAGGAAAAAATCTCCCTTTATGCATTTAGTCAGAATTGTATTAACTGAATTTCTGTATAAAGGTCAGAGTTGCTGACTGAAGAAGCTGGTTATTGTTTTTCAAAAGTGTATGTGGACATGTGCTGTGTGCTCTAGTTGTAACTAAGGCTTGAGCTCAGCTGGTACGGATACGATCAAGGTTTTCAGTTTCGTTACTGGACTTCTTCCTGTAAGCAGATCTGTACAGTACACTCCTATATTGTCATTTGGTACATTGCTGGAGACAAGACAGCAGCTGTGCCATGTATCAATGGAGCACTGTATTGAGCTGTTGTACCATACATGTGAAAAGAGGTTGGTATGGTATGCCTTATATGGAGAAGCATAGGTTGGTATGAAGAAGCTCGGATAGGATTGTAGCTCAGCTCTCACCAACTCATATAGTGCCCCTTAATATTTTTTATAGCATAAACATTGCCTGGAGGCTTTTAAGATTGACACGTAGTATCCTAGAAGGTTGGGTGAATTTCTCTCACAAGCATGATGTTCACTTAAGAAAGAAAAGCATCGATGATTACCAAGTGTTTCTAGTCATGAGCTAGTGTTCTCCTAGACATAATGATTGTAAAATGCATTAAATCAGCATGCAACCACAACCAAGTCTCATTGATCTGAATATCAGTTCAAAAGTCATGCGATATATTACCTTCAAATCATGGTTTAAAATTCTGGCCATGCCAGCCCCTTGCTAGCTGGATGCTGATACACAGGGGCTTGGTATGCTTTGGTTTTGGCAAAACAGGTCCAAACAGCCTGGATTGTGTCATATGAAGCTTGGAGTGCTTAGTGCCATTTAATATCAAGCAAGATTTCCTTTAAAGATTTTCCACCCTGTTTTCCACAATTTGAAGGTGGGAATTGCACTGAGAGGCAGTGGGGAGGTTCTTGTTATGAAGATTTGTTCGTTTGGAGCTAGGATTGCTGGAAAATTGTCCATTAGAATCTAGAAGATGGTAACAAAACATGGTCACTGTTTGTCCAATAATATGTTCAATATGTTCTTTGTTCACTTGTCAAACTAATGCTAGTTCTGTAATCTTCTGTCTTCACAATCTTCAGTGTTATACATTAGTTCACTGATTTAATGCGAATTAATTATTCTTCACTTTTTAATCCACAAAGATAGTTGTTCAATGTATTCTATATAATGAGTTATCTAAAATTATAATTACCTAAGAAAAGAAAGTTAAATAGCGATAGAAAAGCTTCAGCTCACACTGAGTAGGATCATTAGGGAATTTAAATAACTACAATTACCATATTTGTGCACAAACTGGGCATTTAGGCAATAAAATAAAAAAAACAAATGAAAATTTTGGAGGCCAGAATAGGCTTGTACTGTGTCGGCTCGTACAGTGTGCTGGTATGGTAGGCAGTATGACACTTATCCTACTGACCTCTTGATGGTATGCCTCCATGCCTTGGATGTTTGACACCTTGCTTCAAAATAAACATAAGCATACCCTCAAAACAAGGATGAGCATATGCCAACACTTTCTATTTATATCTATAGACACACAGAAATCACTAAAATTTGATTAAATCATTGATGAGCCATTCAATTTGAAAATTGATATCGTTAAACATAATCACATATTTCTTATGCCTTAATGTGAAAACTAAATATTTTGGATATTTCTAACTCATGCATCCGGTGGTTATTTGGAGATAAGATGCAATCATTTGATTTGATTTATGGCTTATAAGCATCCAAGCCTACTAAATTTTGGTTTTTATGTTTTTTTCAAGATGTCTATGCAATGTGGGTTGTTAATTTGTATGGCGCAATATATGTTTGGACACACGAATGTTGTTGCCTTGTCTATGTTTTGTCCACTAAATTCATAGGCAAGGAACCTTAAACAAATTTGACCTTTTGTTTTGAGGCATTTTAGATATTCCCAATTATGATTTGTGAGATGTTCAGTTAATTAGCAAAATGTTGTTTTGGCACTACTAGGATTTGAGCTTGAATTGCAATAGCATGGTTCTAGTTAAACTTCTTTTTCCTTGTACATACATTTATGAATACACGACTTGCGTAGATACTAGTCAAGCTTATTTTTCCTTTTGCATCTATCTATCCATCTATCTATCTATCTCTCTAAGACACACAGACACACACACAAGGATGATGCCCTTGCGCGGGCCCACTCACACACAATCTATCTATGAGACACACACATACACGAGGGTGATGCCCTTGCTATTAGCTTGATGCATTTCATGCATCTTGAGACTTATGCTCTCTGAGCAATATACTGTTGAAGTTGTAAAATTGAAGTAATGCACTAGCCAAATACTTGTTTGTCTGGGTTCTATTTTGATACTTTATGGGCCTATGACATCAAACTTCTTGTGCAGTTCAACATTTCATCTAATAAATATTGTAGGAGCATAGACATTTTATAATTAATTACTGCATTTCATGAGCAATCTTCTTATATTTGACATTAAGCGTTTGTTTTTCAGGTATCCCATTTTGGTGGTCAATTTTTATGCACCTTGGTGCTATTGGAGCAATCGCTTGGTAATGTTTGCATTTTTATTGTTGCAGTACATATACTAAGTTTAAATGTCAGGATATACCTTTATCCTATGGTACCATGGGGAGAGTAAATGACAGCGCTGTGAGGGTTGCTTCATCTTTTAACATGGATCAAATTCTTCAGAGACCCAACAATTCTTTAGCATTTGGCTGAAATAGAGCTTGTCTAGGACCATCACAAGATGTACAACCCAAATTGTGCATAAGATGGTAGATGTGGCTAAGCCTGACCTATAGGATATATAGAATTCCCAAGCCTATCTACTGAAACCATGTTCACTTCTGATTCAGCTGACTTGAGCATCAATATTATTTCCATAATGGCAAGCTACCCATGCTATCATTTCTGGTGTTTAATTGTTCAAAACAATTGATTCTGCCAAACTTGTGAGATCATGAGTGATGGTGAAAGCAAGTTTTTGAAGAGATTTAGATGCATGAATGACTGGGTCCTTATGCAGTACTGGTTATATATTATTTTGTGAGTGTTCTATGCCTCATTCTTCACTAAAATTTGCAAAAGATCATCATTTTCCTAAAATTAATGTAATGTATGGTTTAATATATCTTGGTCACTCTAAGTCATGCTTCACTGGTTTTTGAATCACTTGTATGATCTACCGGTTGGAGGGTAGAAGGACAGTCATTTAAACCTCCATGTCTGGTCCAACTTTATCCCAGATTTTCTTTCACTGGCCTGATGGCCCAACCTGGAATGTCAAAATTGGCTCGTTTGTGTTCTACTTTTGTCAATAATAGACTATATTCACTGTAACTTTTTCTACCACTCAAATCACTAACTCGAAAACAAAAATACGCTTAACACCAATCATGCATGTTCTGTCTCTCGTTTTTGTTCCCTTCAGTACCTCATGGGCAGTGGAACTTCCCCACCTACTACCTTTTAACGCTTTTCCTTTGCTGCTCTTCCTGTATTTTTTGTCATTTCCTCTTCCCACCCCATGATCTAAAGTATATCTCGTGATGATTCATGCATAGAGGCTGAGGGTCTCTTATATGGAAACAACAATACGCAACTAATCTCTCTGATCCTTATTCACATGGTTCATAAACTGCCATTTTTTTGAATAATACTACAACTTGGTTTGTCTCTATATGAACAGTTCTTTATTGTCTCTATATTTTTTTTTCCAATTACAAGTTTGTCAGTAGTGAAATCCCACTATTTATCATAAATTAGTGGAAGGTAGATAAATTGATGCTAGCATCTTCTCAATGTCATGTATGAGCCACTGTACCGATGCTCCAGTCCTTCATCAAGCAACAATGGTAATGGTAGCAACACGTTGCTCAGTGTGGTGTATGACATTTGGTATTAGAGTTATGTTATCAGCTTCAAAATTCTTGCAACTCGCCAGATTTGCAAGTCATTTGAGGAGATAGAACACCAAGTGCATCTCTTCAAAATAAAATATCTATTCTGATCCTGTAGCTAGGCTGTCCGTGCAATTGCATGGAAAGAGGCCTGCATGCTTATCATTTGCATCTGGTTCCTAGTTATGCTGCCTGCCTGTTATTGATTGGGAGCACTTTATGGCCTACATATGCTACAAAAATTAGGTGTCACACTGTTAGACAAGGCACTGCATTTACTTCATCTCTCTTACGGCTTAGTTACCTGAATTGGGAGGGGATCTCGAACAGGGAACAGGCTTTCAAAGCTGGCGTCTTGCCATAGGTAGAAGATTCTTGCTCAATATTTCTATTATAATCATGGAACACTTTCATCTGTCCCATTATCTTGTGTGGAGATGGGAAGATTTTGGTTGTAGAAAGGCTGAAGCAAATTTACAGTTACAAGTTGAGGCCTAGTCTGTTTAATGCACTTCGTTTCATGTCCATCCCCCTTGGTTCTAATTAGGGAACAAGCACTGTCCAGTTGAGTTAAAGCTCTTCAGTAGTGGTTAATGAAATAGTGGCAGTTATTCATCCCCATAAAAATCCAGAAGCTGACACTATTCATAATTTGCATTTTTGAAGTTGCTCAACTATCTCTTATCTTTCCGTATGCGTGGGTGTTGATGCAGCTTGTTCATTCTATTTCCTAGAGCACAAATGAATAGGAGTGAACGTCTTTGCCTTCAATGTACGCTAAGACAAAATTCTTATCCATTTGTAGATGGAACTCGACAACAACTAGGTCTAGAGGAAAGTTGTGAACATTACATTCATGCATTACCTCACCTCCATACCAAAGCTACCACGATTGATGATATTAGTCCAAGTGTTGATAACATGACCCTGATTGTCAACTTCAGATTGATTGGTATTGAAATCATTTAGGTTGAAAGTCATAGTACTGATACTTAAAGTAGTTAATCAGATACGTACTGTAGCCCAAGCAGCCAAGAAGAAATGTATGGAACAAGAATTGTTGAAACTAGCATATTGTAATATCAATCTGCCAAAATAACCATGGGCACCTATGATATTATAAGTTTCTTCATTTTGACTGAATCTGTAACGTTCATTAGTAGACTCATTTTTAGTGGTTTTTTTGATCAAACTAGAGATTGCCAAGGGACCATGGATAGCACTGAATAGGGAGCCGCTATATACGCCGGCTACACCCAACATGTGAAATAGATGCATAAGGATGTTGCACTCCATCTAAAATACAATCATTAAAGGCATACCATCAGAGAAACTTCCTGGACCAATAGGGTAGGTCAAAAAAACAATAGCAGCAGCTGCAACAAAAGCTGAATATGCAACATTATTAAAGATAATTATTAAAGAAAAAACATTATTATGAAATAAATCTTTTGAGTTGTATTCGCCTTCAATTTTGGGTTTTTAAATTTGACAATTTGCTCCAGAAACCATCATGGGAGAGGACTGCTAAAATAATGAGACAAAGGTATCATGCAATATCTTCTTTTATTACTCTTTTGTTTAAATTGAATGTTGTTCACCTATTCTTGGGGAAGATTTTTTTTTTTTTACTTTTATTTATGAATATCTACAGATATGATCCTGAAATGGATGGACGTATTCTCTTGGGAAAGGTTGATTGTACTGAAGAAGGTGGACTATGCAGGAGGTATTTTCCATCGCAGCATTTACTCATTGTGGCATTAATTCCATGTAAATTGGATGCTAAGTTGATATCTTGCACTGCTTTCTTATACAAGTTTGAGATGACATGAAATTCTCCTCCATTCCTTATGTATATCTTATATTATTTATCTTATTAGAAATTGAGATGTCAACTTCTTTCCCATTGTCTTGCATGAGAAGATCTGTTGGTTAGGGTATTTTATGTATGGCAGGGGTTTGAGTGCTCAGAAACTCAGTGATTGGGAGAAGCTATTTCTGCTATTACCCGCACCAAATCTACCAAGTACAACATTCATAAAACTTGTCAGCAATGCATTCTTTCTGTTTAAATTTGAAAATTATGAATCCATAAAAGAAGAACGAGGTCACCTCGAATGCTTGATTGTACTCATCGTAATTAACAAGTGAAATTAAACTTGAAACTTGAAGCCTGCTTTATGTTTAACTTTTTTTAGATGGATGTCGAAGATCAAAATGTGATTCTGCCCCCAAAGAAAGGTTTTAATTGGAGATTCTGAATGTATTTCATGCTCTTTTGGATTAACTATGAAATTAAACCATGTATTCTTGTCTGAACTCAAGTCTAGATAACCCTGCTGCTTGTAATGGACATAATCCTTGTACCTTGCCTGAGCATGTTGCGGTGCATCAAACTTTTGTATAAAGTGTTAATAAGATAGTTATAGACTTTTACCTTCTAGAGAAGAGCAAAATCACAACTTTGGTTACGTAGGAAGACATGATTGAGGAGCATGATGATCCCTTTCTATATTCTAAGGGTGCATATGTTCGGATAAAAGGTCAAGAAATATTCTTGGAAACTTCAACATGCTTGATGTAACTGTGTTCATGCAGTTCGATGTCTAGATACTGATACTAAGATTGTATGTGCTTGTTAGATGTCTTTTCTTATGAGATCTACATATTTGAGAAGACGAAGTTCCACATATTTGAGAAGATGAACATATTTCAGCATTTCCATATCGCCTCTATATATATAATTTACATTAAAACAAGAATTGCTATGTCACAACTGGGACCTGGACTGGTTGGCCGACGGCACGGGTCAGTATGCCCCTACGCCATTTTGTGCTAGGCTCGTATCGACACAGTAGAGGAGGCGGAGGAGAGGGACGGATAGAGGAGGGTGGCGAAGGCCGGTGGAGGGCTGGAGAGCCATGCGGGGGGTGGAGGGGCTTCGCTTCTAGTGAGGGAGCCCTTTTTTATTTTCAAAAATTTTATCACTTAAAAATTTCAAAAATAATAAGGGCCCCCTCCGGGACTTCTTTTTAGAACGAAACAGGGGAACCAAAGGCGGAGCCCTCCTCCGCCCCTTCACGCAGCTCCCTAACCCTCCGTCGGCCGGCCGCCATGCTCCCCCTCTCTCTCTCCTCCCTCCCTCCCTCCCCGCTCTTTCTTTTTCTCTTTCCTTCTCCTTCCCTTCTCCGTCCCAATTTCTTGTTTGGGTTGTTAGAATCATCCTGGTCTGCCGCCGATACGACTTGGTACACTCCGAACCGGGCGGTTCGGGACAGTTCCACCGACCATGCATTAAAGCATACAACTCTGTATTTTCATATCATTTGATAGGGTTTTAACGTGCTGAAATGGTTATTTTGCTGTATCCTGTCCAACATTTTGGAGGATGCATGATATGTTAAAATGAGAATACATGCCGCTGTCCTTGACTGAGTATCATCTGTCTAGCTGAGAAGACAGAGGTGCTAATTGACATTTAAAGTCCACAATGTGAGATGAGTACCATTTAATTTTTTCACATTCATTCTTACATTTGGAACTTTGCTTGCGCAGTCCTCATCTTTTCCACATTGTGCTTATTGTTGAAACATTGGAAAAGTTTGGCTTATTCATATTGTCATTTTTTGTCTCAGTGATTATTTAAATTTTTACTTGTGTAATGTATGATCTGCAGCCATTTAATTGCTGATGATTTTCATGTTTCATTGTGAAATTTTTGATGACTGATTTTAGAAACACTTCATCCATTACAAATTTTGATAATTCTGTTCTGGCAGTGGCATTGTATTCTCCCAGGCACTTGGTCATTGTTCTTGCCTCTTGGTCACTTGTTTTTTCATTTTTGTCGTTTTTTTAAGAAATAAATTGGTAATACTACCTTTTAAGTTTGAATATGAAACTTCTCCCACGTGTATGTGCTGGTGGCTATTCTTTCCCTAATTTTTAGTTATTGAACTTCTTCCCAAGTTCTTGGAAAATTCTTTATCTTCCAAATCTTTTCTCCTATCCTGATTGTTCCTGAACCCTTATCTTGTGGCTATTCTCATGTCTGCATGAATAATCTGACATTCTACTTCAGTTGATATGAAACTTTCACCTTCTGACAAATAGCTTGGTATTTTAGTCTGGATTTTAATTTGGAATTTCTTGATGCAGGATCAGGAAAATTAGGGGTAATCCTATGGTTCTAGTCTGAAAATTGATGTGGCAGGCGGTATGGAGCATAGACTGCTGAAAACCTGAGACATGGAAGATGTCTCAAGAAATTTTGAACTGTTAGCGATCACCATGTCATGAACATGCTTTAGAAGAGAGATAAAGGAGATAAAATTAGGAGGAATGAGATAACCAAAAAAGGATTGGATATGGTACTTTGCCCTGTGAATTGAAATGCTGGTCTGCATGGTTGACATGCGACAATGCATACCATGCCAGATTGCCAATGCTTTACAGGCATCCAGTACTGGCACAAAAGCTGATGCATGCCAGTGCTTGGCATGCTGTGGTGCCTTTCCATGCCAAGCACTGGCATAACACTGCATAATATGGTACATTTGATGCAACTATGAGACTGGTGTCCTGCCAGCATGCAATACCCCAATCCTTGCCTCTGCCAAAGGGCAATCATTAAGCTGCTCCTATAGTCATGCAGGCAGGTGACTGGTTCCACTCATAATGCTTATTAACTAGTTTTTCTGCATGTTCTAGAACTGCTTCCAGGTCTGGCTAAAAGGTTTTGTCGGTGCACTTTTTTTATTAGCAAAAAATGCAATGGAATTCAGATTGAGCAAACTGAGCACAGAAGATAATTAAATGTTATATGAGCAGGAATCCTTTTAACAAGTTTGCTTTGTTGGAAACATTGACCCTGCTTGAGAAACCAGATCTGCTTGATGCCTAAGTAGAGGTCTTCTCCCCCAAGGTTACTATGGTTAATATGAAAAAAAATGTTACTGTTGCTATTACAATTTCCATAAATTGGAGAGTACTGATGAAAAGGTATAATATTGTTGAGGCAAATTACTGGCCTCATACCACAACAAAGAGAGGTTTGTCAGTGTGAAGAGAAAATAAATGTTGTACAGTTGGATGTGGCAATCTTTCTAGAATTTAAGTGAAGATCCAAAAGAATCACAAGGCAATGTAGCTAGTGAATGGTGATCAAGCTTTGATTGAAGCCCTTGATATGCCACATCCATGTCACTTCTATACTTGATAAAGTGGGATAATCTTGTTTAGATCTTTAGGTTTTTGTGTTGCTGACGATTTTCAGTGTTATATATTTGAGTCTAGCTAAGGTGTCTGGCAAGGTTCAGAAATGAAATCCCTCATGTGCAAGTTCCAACATAGATGCTTCATTCACCATCACTGATCATTGTGCTTGTCTGCCTGTACGCTGTCATGCCCCCCTGTAGTAAATGAGAAATGATGAAATATGCGATCAGTTTGGGATGCATTTAAAGGATATCGCATGCAAATATTTTGATGCAGGCTTCCTATTCTGTTGCTTGGCATTACCTCATGCAAGAAGGGTTTTGTTCATAACCAAAGGCTTAGAAACTCTTTTCCATTTAAATATAGAGCTGATATGTTGCTAGATGCACCACCTAAGCACTTCCAGAGGTTAGAATATCACCTATCACCTCTAAGGAGCTGGCAATTTACATTTTTTACTTTTCCAAATTATAGCATGATGATACAATACTGATAATTCACATGCACAGCACGGAATTATTTATGACATAGCAAAATATACACCATAAAATGCTATAAAAATTATACTTTGGCATTTAGATTATTGGATTACTTCTTATAGCTTTTCTAGTAGATAGTATACATTTTGAAACATGCTACTGCTGATGACTGCAATCTAATCCACAAACTATCATGTTATAGGGTAGCCAAATTCTTAACAATGACAGGTAACTAATTTTTGCATGACTTACCAGTTTTGTCATTCTTATTATTTCATAATTAATAATTTTTAAAAATATTTTATGTTTGATATGCATTGTGTTTAGTGAATTGATAAATTTTATCAATGTTTGTTGTCTAATAGGGTACTACACCATGCCGACTTGTCGTGCATTATGGTGATATGCAGAAATATAGGCTAACACAACCCGGCTGTCAATGATAGGGGCCGATACATGTACAGACCCATGTCACTAACCTTGTGAAGGGGTATTCACCGTATGACATAAAATCATGCTGACCGTTGTATTTAGTAACACCTTTTATCAATGTTAGACAAGAAACCTAGCGCTTTATGTCAATAAAAGACTGACAATAGTCCTAAAGTGTGCTAGAAGAAATAATATGCTTACAAATTTAATCATTTGTTGAAGTAAGAATTACCATGCCATTCAGTCTACAGGGAAATGTCAATTTTCAGATAGTCTGATTTTATTGTGCAATATGCTGCATACTGTTGACTGTCTAGAAATGCCCTATTTTAAAATCAAGTCGTCTTAGAGATATGTTTTTCTTATGCCCCTCATCCGCACCTCCCCAACAGAAAAAAAAGCAAAGAAAGAAAACCTACCCACCCCATTTTGAATAAGTTATTATGATCTGATTGAATACCTACGCAAATATTCAATATAAATTTAATCTATTTATTGTAGGTTAATTAGCCTTTTCTTTTCTAAAAAAAGAATTTATTTTGGAATGCCTAAAGGAAAAGGAAAGGAAATTTTTTAGAAGAAAGAAGACAAGAGAAGAGCAGAGAATAAAAGAATAAACAAAAACAACAAGAATGAATGTAAGATGATAGTTCAAAAAGAAACTATGAAATTGTTAGATAAGAATTACATAGAAAGTTTCTTTTCAAAAGTCTGGTACTTTTCATCCCATTGTAGAACTTTAGAACATTTATTTAATCTCCTGAATCAAGAGATTGTTTTTTATTTATGACAATGCTCCATATCTTCTATGAATAAAAGTTGGATTTTGCAATCCACAAACATTAAAATGATTATGCAATAGCATGTTATTGTAGAAGTTTCTTTCCAAGTTGCTTTATAAGTTCGGTCGTTGTATCGTTCTTCTTGTTGAAGATTGAGCTGATTTGGTTATTTGAAATTTGTGCAGGCATCATATCCAGGGCTACCCATCTATTCGCATTTTCCGCAGGGGGAATGATATTAAGTAAGCTGGAAACTAAGCAAAACTTGCCATTTCTTTTGATGAGTTTTGATCTAATAACATGTAGTTTTATTACTTATGTCTTCTCCTTTAAATAGAAATTGCAGTTCATATCTATGTGAGACTCATCATGCCTCTCCAAGCAACTCTTCTGAGAAGTCTTTAGTGTCTTATATTATTAGTCCAGTAATAATCAAGATGCCAGTTTTATCCTATTACTGTTCTGTTATTTAAAATTTTGAGCTACATTGCTACTCTTTTGAGCCCTCTTCATATTGCTTAGTAATTTATATCACTGTTTCTTGAAAGGTAATTTGCATAATAGGTCTCCCAAAAATAAGGGTTCAATGTAACAGGTATCAGGGAGAGAATATTATTTAGTTTTAGTCATACATTGAATTATCTTAAGCATGCTCAAATTCTATATGTTTCTTTTCTACCCTCCTTTAGCACGACCATCTATTTTGATCCCTTAAATGGAGGAATATTTAGGCTGAGATATTTTTCTTTTTTAATATGCCTCACCTCTGCTTCTAGAACTCCTATTGTTTGAAAAGAAATTGTGCTAAAATTCCTCTATGTGAGCCTTATGCAACATAGATATTTAAAAATCCTATTAATGAAGGAAGAAACAAGTGAGCATTGAGTAAATACTTGACGTTATGGGCAACCTAGTCCTCTGAGCTTCGCGCATAAGTAAAATTTGCCTGCAAATTTGTTTTATGTACTTTTGATATGTTTAAAATTGTCTTAGTTGCTTTTAATTGTTGTCATTTATGCTTATAAAATTTCAAGTACTACATTCTCTACGAGGCTGAATTAGCTTTTGTTGATGTTGTCAATTAACTTCTGCTGTCTTCCATTTTCCTGGGCTAGCAAGTAGACTTTTAGAATGTTAATGGTGATGTTGTTATATCTTATTTGCTGTTTAGTTAAATAACTGTGATTACTATATCATCTGCCACAGGGAAAATCATGGCCACCATGAACATGAATCTTATTATGGAGAACGGGACACAGAAAGTTTAGTTGTGGTATGCTTATTGTTTCGATTTAAATTTGATGTGCAGTAATTAATCATCGGCACTGTCATTGCACATCATTGCCTTATAGTGTACTCGTCTATCATAAGAGTTAGGCATATGCATTGTCACTTTTTTTGTTAGCCCTGTTAACTGGTTTAACTGCTTGTTTGGAGTTCTTAATTTTAGGCAATGGAAACTCTGGTTGCACCTGTTCCAAGAGAGTTCCATAAACTAGCATTGGATGACAAATCTGGTCAAACCATCGATACAGCAAAACGGCCTGCACCATTGACTAGTGGGTGTAGAATAGAAGGTTTTGTGCTTGTCAAAAAGGTAAAATAAGCTTCTGCACTGAATTCATTCACCATTTTGAGTTTGCAGAATCTTCTATATATGTCTTAATAAAACAATACTATGGGCTGTTCAGGAGATAATTTCAGAAATAAAAATTGTATAATATGTGCCAGAATGATCTGTAGATGATTTAATGTCTTCTTAATTTAGATATTCTGGTATATTTGACTAGAACCATTAAACCTTTTCTCATCTAGGTACGATGCTGTTCTCTGTGATGAAACTAACAGTTCCACTCACAAAGATGCGATGCATCGACATCAAGTGTCATGCAACTGTTGATTTTTGTGATAAAAATGTTCAGTATGGTAAGCATGGCATTTAATTTGTTATCTGGAAGACTAATGTGATGATTTAGCAAATATATAAATTCTTCCTTGTTAAATTAATTATTCCCTCGTTCCATATACATTTTACTTAGGTGTACTAAACTGGCAGATTGTTATATATTTGCTTTCTCAAGCTCAAAAGAGGTTGCGAAAGATATGAGCAGACCAACAAAAATGAGGGAGAATTAGAGGCATTCAGATTATCTTAAATGCGTAAAGAATGAGATTGCTGGAGTACCTAATATGAACAATTCTTATTAATTATGTTATTAGAATTAAAGAGGCCACACCTAGGATAGAAAGAGGTAAGGTCTGGTGGATGGAACAAAATGGTGACTTGTTGCCGTGTTCTATTTAATGAGATCAAAAACTAGTATGATGTTAGCTGTCTGCCTCTTCATGATATTTTTTGCATTAGATTGACACGAGTGGTAGCATTGGTTTTCTAGTGTTGTGCTTCTTCCTTCTCATAAGCTCCTCAAACCCTATTATCAATTAGTACTTGTATTATATATGTCCTCCCTCCTTTTTTACATATCTATTTATTAAATGAAGGAGCATCCATTGACCTGTTTCTAGAGATAATGTATCAACAACGCCATTGCAGAGATGGTGCTTCAGCATTATGCAAAACAATCTTCACACCACCAATTGGCAAGTTAATATATGCGTGCATGCATGTCGGCCTAACCAATTGGTATTTAGAATTTTTGAATTTCAGTACTTTCATTACCTATGCACACCATCCTATTGTTCCATACCAGTGTATGGCTTCCCCAACCCGGAATCTTGATATCAGTCTTCTCAGCTTTACGAAGTGATAATAGGATGTTCTTTGAAGCTCAAATAATTTGTCAGTTCTTTGGCATTTCCAAACCTAGAGCACATTGCCTTCGAACATCTCCTGTCTGAAGAGGGAATTGGACTATGCTTACCTTATATTGAAAGAGGACAAATACCGAAATAGGATCTGAAGGACCAGATGTTAGTAATGTATGATGAAACGTGATTACTAAATCCAGCTTAGATTACTTGGGTGAAGCTTGTTGGCTATATGTTTATTTGGGTATCACCATCTGTTTCATTACAAATCTAGAGTGTTTGTTGTTGGCTTGAATATGTCAGTGATCAACTTGAATAAACCTTAGAATTTACTTGTTTGTTTGCAAGAAGTGTATAAATTTTTTTTCCTGTTTCCTGATTATGCAGGTTCCAGGCAGCCTTGTCATCTCAGCCCGCTCAGGAGCGCACTCCTTTGATCCATCTCAAATAAATGTCTCGCATGTCATTTCACAATTTTCATTCGGTAAGAAGCTCACCCCACGGATGCTGTCTGAAGCGAAGAGGCTATCACCCTATGTTGGTGGAAGCCATGATCGATTAACAGGTCTATCATACATCACTAATCATGCTGATGATGTTAATGCAAATGTTACTGTAAGTCTCGGAACCATTTCTATGTACTTAAATTTTTTTGATTGATCAGATACCTTGTTACTGTTTGATGCTCCATCATGATATCAGAAGTTGATTCTTAGTTTAGCATTAGCAGCACGAACACCAAGCCATAAATTATTTTCGAGGAATTGGACAGGAAGTGAAATATTGACTTCCTATATTTACACTGTTTTGATGTTTCTAATGATAATCACCTGTCAGATAGCAATGAACAGGAGTTACCTATTTGTGCCATGCCGATTATGAAATAGAGGCTGGGCAGAGAGATCTAAATGTACCCTCTTTGGATTTGCAGATTGAGCATTACCTTCAAATGGTAAAGACTGAGATAGCATCAAGAAAATCTTCTCGGGAGTTTAAATTGCTAGAGGAGTATGAGTATACAGCCCACAGTAGTTTGGTGCACAGTCTGCATATTCCTGCTGCCAAATTCCATTTTGAGCCCTCTCCTATGCAGGCTGGTTTCTGACACTTGGATACACATTTAGCAAATTCAAAATCTGTGAGCTCATCTTTATTTTGAATTTCAGGTCTTGGTAACTGAAGTTCCAAAATCCTTCTCGCACTTCATTACAAATGTTTGTGCTATCATTGGAGGCATTTTTACGGTTTGCACTCGATCTCTTTAGATGATATCTTCGGTTTTGTACTGCCATATGCGTATGAAAAATTTGACCTTATTGGTTTTCAGGTTGCTGGAATATTGGATTCTATCCTGCACAATACGATCCGGCTTATGAGAAAGGTTGAATTAGGAAAACAATTTTGATGGGCAAAGGTGAACTATTGGTTGTACAACGGGCCCAAAGTTTTGCTCGTTCCCCTAGTTAGCAATTCCATTTTTATGCTTTCACTCATAGCAGATGATTCTTTGTGTCACAAGACGCATGCATTGGCCAGTGTAATTAAAACCTGGCAAATGCATATATAGAAAATATTGCTTCCCAAAACCATTCCTTCGAATTGAAGAATTCCAGACCGTTCCTTGTATCAGGGGCAATACTCCTGTGTTCTTTCAGCTGCCATCGGTGGACCTTGCGACTCGGGAATTATTCATCAGTTAGTTAACGCCCCTAGAGAAAACATTCAAAATGGAAAATAGGAAAAAATAAAACCAAGCGAGGCAAGGTTTGAGCATAGGTGCTTGTCACAATTTACCTGTACGTCAGTGGACTGTTTGATACTGTTGTTCCTTTTTTTTTTGTTCGACTTTCTCGGCTAGTTAGTGAAATACTGCAGGTTGAACTACCATTCCTTACTTTTATTTTTATTGTTTCAAAGTAATAAATCTTTGCTCTTAATGTTTTAACTTTAAAGGTTTCACAACATATATTAGTTTAGTCTAGTTCAATCTTCTTTTTGGACTTCGAGAATGAAAACAGAAAACAAGCTACCAAATGATGCCTGCAGCTTGTGTTACAACTGTGAAGGCTAGTATTGAAGCCAAGCTACCGAAATTTAAAAATAAATAAAATAATCTGTCATTAACCAAGCTGAGCTTATTGATGAGTTATACAATTTCTCACCCAAGCCAAGTAAATAAATTTCACATATCTTCACTCTCAGCAAAACAATCTCACTCCAGCCAAATGAGTAAATCTCAGAAACATTAATTCTCAACAAAAGACACTTAAAGAAGATTGTACAATATCAGGAGGAGAGCACCAAGTGTGCCCATGAAGTCCACAACCTTTACGGAAGCCCCATTTGAAGGGGGAGTAGGTGTGGACTCCCCGCCAGCGGGAGCTGATAATGGTACAATCTCTACCACACCCCAAGGAGGTGCAGGAGGTGACGAAGAAGAAACCGGTGAAGGAGAAGGTGCCAGGCTTGTTCCATTGCCACGGCTTGCCATGACCACAACCGCCAACTTCTCGTTCTTTTGGCAGTTCTCTTTGTTTCCACTGATGAAGTAGAAGGGACCTGATTGGGTGAACGTAAACACCGTGTTTCCATCATCGAACCGATCAATGAATGATGATGTGTCACAACTATTGTACGCATTCGCATCCACTAGAAGTACCGAGTCCTGGTCGGGTAGGTAAGCAAAAACTGCAGCATTAACAAATATCCAGTGTCAACTTGAGCTACAGATTTTAACCGTCTTCTAATTGAATAAAAGCTGAGACGGATTGGTTTATTGACTTACGTAGAGAGTCACCAATTTGAAAGCGGGTATTTTCGGCCCATTGGTTGAGTGACGTTGCATTGGGGGATGGCACAGCCCACCCTTTGGAGCCTCCCACCTTGAACTGTGCTGCGGCAGCCATTGATGCAAGGAGAACGAAACACAGAAGCACCGAACCATGGAAGTTTGCCATGAGGGAAGACCCGAGTGGACTGTCGTGGGAAAATGGGATTAAGATAAACTAAGGCTCGGGTTGAAGTATGCAAGGAAGGTTGTAGTGGTCTGAGGTATTTGTAGGCCTCCTTGCAACCCGAAGTCTGATGTTAAAGTTCTTATCCCTTCTTTTTTGTCCCCGATATCTTAGCACCTGGAGTAAAGCATTGTCTTTCAAGGACTTTTGCATCTATTCTGCCGCATTGCTCTCTGGAAGTAATCCTTTGCTTCCAGCCTTGAGAATATTCATGTCTTGTAAATCAGGATAGCGGTGTCATAAAACCAGCTGTACATACTGAGTTGGGATGGGCCAGCTCACGACCTGATCACCCGTCACATATCACAAATCACTAGGCTAGACTTAGGTAGTTGGGTTCGAATGTTTATCATTTTTTATATTGAAGATTAAGATGGCCTTGTATTGGTGTCTGGATCAGATTTCCTATTTTCAGCCCCGGGGGTACCGAAAGCACTCCGAAACTTGCTGTTTTCTAATTTTATTAGGTGTATTCGTACTCAAATTGTATGAAGCACCCGTTTTCAGCCCAAAAAAAAAAGAAAAAAAAAAAGCACGACATGGATTTCACAGTTACACCTTGAATGCAGCACCGAATGTTGTGCTAAGACCCGGATGGCATGAAATAGACTCCTCTCCAAATTTTTGGATGGTTTTACGATTTTCTCTGAAAAAATGTAAATGAAAATAGCGAGATTGAGGCTTGGCATGCAAAACTCAAAACATGGGCCACCTTGTGCCCCCGGATAACCCGAGTTAGCTGTTATCGTTCATGGGTTTATATAAAAATCTCGCTTCCATTGAGTCCTAGAGGTACAACGTGGGCTGTGAAAGACATTTTCGGCAGAGTCCTGGCAATTTTGAAACATGACCAAAATATATGCTGCCTTTCATTTGCTTAAAATATTAGATTCCCTCTCTCCCTCGCTCGCGGATAGAACTCATGAACTTTCCAATCTCTCTCTTTTTTTTTCTTTTTTTGTTTTTTGATGATTAGGGAGGCTGGAAGAGCAGCCACCCGGCTTTTATTACAGATCAAACGCCAAGAGAATTTACAAAAGTTTTCGCAGAGCGATACAAGAGAGAGGGGAAGTAGAGATACAAAGTTACAACATTATAACGGCAAGAAAGAAGCAATACTGAGAGGAAAAACAACAAAACGAACTCCTTAAGAAAACATGGTGCTAAGCCTGAAAAAAACGATAACTCCTCTTTTCAAGTGAAGCGGATTGAACCCCTCAACAAGGTATGAGTAGATTAGTGATCTCCGCTGGATCTTTAAACGCAAGGCCTGGACTAATTTCCACCCACCATTAATGCACAATTAAGCACAACATAAACAAACGCATCCATTCGAAGTTCAAATTTACAATTAAGATGTTGGATATTTCTTAACGGTTTTAAATGAGCTACCCCACCGGCAAATATACGTAAATGGAGTTCATCCTCTGGAGCTAGCATACTGATGGCTTCTGCCGATGCTATGGTTTCAAAAAAAGCGGCACAACATAAAACAGAGACTCTTCCCACCTGTAGGAAGCCCCACATGTGAGTACATTACACCAGCACCATCTAAGTAACAACAGATCAGATAGCGACTCCACCAAACAAACCAAGCGGGAGCATCCGATCCCTACATTTCATCGACGCCCGCGCGTTTCAAACCTGGATCACTCCGGTGGAATTAAAGCTCCGTTCCCACCGTACTCCCACCTCAGTGGTTCTAGTTGTAGCCTTCGAAGACAAGAAATTTCAATAAGAATTTTCCTCAAAAAGAAGTTCCATGAGCATTTGTGCTTTTTTTTTTTTTGCTAATCCAAAAAAGGGAAGAGGGGGGGAAGGGACAAGCCCACCCCCGTGTAGCAGCCCCCACTGAGCATTTATGCTTTGACGAGGAAAACCTCGCACTAGTATTTCTCTTAGCCCTCACCACCAAGAGCGGCCCAATGTATTTGGGGGCCTAAGATAATTTTATCTTTGAGACTTTTCCTGCAGTGGGCCAGTCTAAGGCGAACTTACAGGGGGGCTTTTTTCTTTCCTTTTTGTCTTTGAGGCTTTTCCTGCGGTGGGCCTTCTTTGGGTCGGGCCTTAAGCGACTGCCTAAGTCACCTAAGGATTAGGTCAACCCTGCTCGCCACTGATAAAAATATTTGGGTTATACGAGGCACATAGCATGGCTGACCGCACCATGCCGAGCTCGCACGTGTGTGTTTACAAGCCTGCTTCCCCCAAAGTCTAACTTGGGCTTTATAGGTTGGGATTTCTAGTTAAGTGGAAAGAACTTACTTTCACATATCTGGCGAGACTAAAAAAATATTGGGGGTGAGGTTGGTTTTATTTTTTTAAAAAAATTAAATCTTTTCTAAATTAAAAATTCCAACACCTATAACGACGCAAGCTGGAAAGCAGCAGAGCTTGAGTCCTCTTCTAGATTTGGCGTTCATCAGGGTCATAGGCCTGTTAGAGCATTTCAAATGCAAATCATGAAGAGCTTCAGTCTCAAACTTTTGATGCTTAAGTGGCTCATAAGGGTTCGCCTTTGAAACAAAATTCCATGGTTTTCTAAGAAGATCAAGAATTTAAAGCTTACATAATCCCAAAAATTAAATGTGGTTTAGGAACATACCTATTTTGATTCTCTTTATATTAGGCCAGTATCTAATTTTTATACCGTCCTGACCTCATATAGAAACGACAACTGATTTAAATTCACATTAAATCACTTGCACAACAGAATTTAATTGCTCATTAAATCACTTCGTTCCGTGGGGTGGTTCAGGTTCCTTCGTTGTTTTCCCTTTCTCCTTTCTCTTTTTTTTTTCTTCTTTTTTCCCTTATTTTTCAATAACTTTCTTTATTTTTTTTTCTTTTCTTCTTCTTTTCTAGAGGATAAAATGGATCAGATAATATCCGTTCGAATTCGTTTTCTTATCCGAATCCATCTGAATATGAATAAAACTTTGAGTATCCAACTAATATCCATATCTGTATCTATATTTTATAAAAAAAATAGATATAGATATAGATAGACAATATCTAATCCGTATCCGAATATCCAATGTTAGTTGCAATTCTATTTAATTTTATATGACGCTCATAATTTTTTTAAAAAAATAAATAACCACATTAATATACTATTAATTTGATTTATCATCCATTTAGTAATATCTTTGATTCTATAGTCATAAAGTTTAATTATCTAATTTATATCCATATTTACGTCTATATTATTGATATCCGATTTGTATCCATATTTATTTTATCTATATCTGTATTTATCAAACAAAACAAATATAGATATAGATATACCAACATCTGATCCGATTTCAACCTAATTCTTTGGTTTATTTATTTCTTTTGGATTTTTTTTTTTTTTACCTTTCATTACGATTCTAACTAAACACTGACACAAAGCCAACGCTAAAATGACATGGAAACAAAATCCAGGTGCGTTTGATTCGATCAAAAAGTAACAACTACTGCCAACAAGAATGTAATTTCAATAAAATAAAGAGAACAAAATAATCAAATTTTAATTTCCGAATGGCATGTAGAGCTGATGCTACTCGTCATAAGAAAAACGCTTATATCGCATGAGACCCGAGTCGATGCGTGTAACTTGAAGATGTCGAGAAGGATCACGTCCCCCTCCAGGTTCGACAAGGATGTAAAATTTAAGGATCCTGAAACAACATCCGGCAAGAAAGAGGGGTTCAAGATGATCTTCCCGGCCTGAAGATCCACCACTGTGGGTATAACATCTGTTGCTCGGGCATCGATGGTGCCTGCCTCGATTGGTGCCAGCCCAACCAACACCCCTCGGTAGTAGATGGAAGTCGTCGTGTTATCATACTTGAAGCCTGCATGGTTCTGGTTCTTGACGAAGACATCTAAACCTAGCGATACGTTTAGTGTCGGAACGGGGAGGAGTCCGAATTCCATGTTTCGGAGATACACCGGCTTCGCCACAACTTCTGGTTGCTTTGGTTTGAACATGGTGAAGTATAAGATCACAAAAGTCACAACGAGGAGAATAATGATGACAGCCGCCACGAGGCAACAGATCATGAGGCACCTTCGAGTGCTCCTCATGATCTCTCAGGCTTTTTGAATCACTGCAAAGCAAGCTGGCGGTTGCCTCGATCGAGTCTCAAAGCTGGGCAAGCCTTTGAGACTTTCCCAGGACTGATGAAGAAGAAACCAGGTTGATGGATGGGAAGGGCATTCGGACTCGCAGGATGCTTGCAAGGTGGGTGAAAAAGGATGTTTAAATGCTTTGTTTTGGAGAAGGAATATTTGATGCTGGGAGTAAGTTTGTGGAGATGAAAACAAAATAGAGAGGGGTAGGAAATGGGAGGATGGAGTTTCCCAGGTGGCCATTCTTTGAGGGATCCGTCTGTTTTGGTGCTGCAGCGCGTTTCGCTCATTTCGTTTGGACGTTACGACTCTTATGGTTGGGCCCTCGGTGACTTCGGAACGTTTGGTTCCGTTGGGTTTGAAGGCTTTGAAAGAGCAATGCCCCCGCCCTAAGTTTTCTAAGTCAACTTCCATTGATATGTTTTGGACGGTGGCAGGAGGGTGGGGTTGGTTTTATGACCAGAGATCCGGATTCTACATCTGAAGTTTAGAGACCCGGTGGATTTCCATTTTTTGGCGTTTTTGTCACTGGGACGGAGCTGAGGGCAGCTTGGGCTGGTCAGGTGACTCAACTGGATTCGAGATGCACTAATGATATAGGTGGCCATTATTCTTTGCTCTGAAATATTTGGGGCATGGCAAGCAGAGACATTGCCTTTTGGGCTAAATATGTCTGTAAAGAAGATAATAGAGCTGCGGACTGGATGGCTTCTTTTGTAGCCAATTATTCTGAGGGAGTTCTTGGACTGGTGAGAGAGAGCTTCTCAAAGTGTTCTGTGACTTGTTACTTTTTAACTTTTTAGATGTATTCATACTAGAATTGTAGCAAAAAAAAAACCTATCCTATTCCCTGTATGTATCTAATCCAATCTCCGTATCCGATCCAACCATCAGTTTTTGTGTACTAAAGTGGCAACTGCTGATTGGTTCGACGGTATAGGGATCCAGGATGTTAATTAGGGCTCAGGTTGAGCTCCAAAAGATTGGTTGCAGCGGTCTGTGGTATTTGTAGGCCTCTTTGCAACCCGAAGTCTGACATTAAAGTTCCGATCCCTTTGTTTTTTCCCCGATATCTTACTACTGGGATTAAAGCATAAGGGCTCTATATGTTCAGAATTATCTTTCAAGTAAAAAGAAGCAATTAAGGGTTGCCAAAACGTGCTTAGTGAGGAACTATCCGATGTTTAAGTAGGCAAAGTTTTAAAAGAAATGGCAGAGATTTGAGATGAACAACGAGGTGAGAGCCAGGTAAAAAAGTCTTACATCTAAGGTTTCCCGCCTGGTTTATATAGAGAGGAGGATGAGACTCCGTCATCATCTAGTCATATGATCTTCGAACAAGCTGTTATGCTCTTTCCTCATCTATTGCTCTAATAAATATATAAATTTTTTTGCATGTAAACCCTTTGATATATGTGAAATTGCATTATACCCTCGCAAAGCGTTATTTACATGTATACCCTTATAAATGTTTCTTTTTGCATATCTATCCATTAAGAATATTTCAATTATTTTCAATTTTTAAACCGCTAATTTTTTGACGGCGTTAGATGGTGTGGGCATATATGGAAGAAAAAAAAGGAAAAGAAGGGTATGCATACAAAACAAGTATTTTATAAGGGTATACATGCAGATATCAATTTTCGAATGATATTTATGTAAATTTTAATATTTAGAAGGATAAGTACGTGAACAATTTTAATTTTTTATGCACTCATTTCTCAATATATATATATATATATAAAGAAACCACAGCTGAATTTAAATTTTCATTAAATGCTCTTTCAATCGCTCAGTTCCGCGGAGTGCTTCACGTCTCTTAACCTTTCCCCTTGAACTTTTCTTTCTTTCATTTCTTCTTTTCTTTATTTTCCTTTTTCCTTTCTTTCCTTCTTTCTTTTTCTTCTTCTTTTCTTCATTTATTTTTTTCTATTTTTCCCTTCAGTGAATTATAATATAATAATTACAATTCCAATTGAACAAGGACACGAAGCCATCGCTAAAATGATGCAGAAACAAAATCTAAGCATATTTTTTTCTATCAAAAATTAACTAACTACCGCCCAAGTCCAACAAGAATATAATTTCAACAAAAATAAACAAAACAAAATAATCAAAGTCTAATTTTTGAATTGCAGATAGAGCTGCGGCAGTTTCTCGTCATAACAAAAAACATTTACACTGCATGAGACATGAATTGATGCGTGCAACTTAAAGATCTTGAGAAGGATCGTCCCCCTTCAGATTCGACGACGTCAAATTCAAGGACCCTAAAGCAATATCTGGCAAGAAATGGATGCCACAAACACACCTTGAACACGGTACCGAATGTTGTGTTAAGGCCCCATGGCATGAAACAGCCTCTTTTCTAAAACGTATTGGAAGGTCTCACGATTTTCTTTTTTAAAAAAATGAAAATAGTCACATTGAGAATTGGAATTATTTTTCATGGATTCATATATAAAGCCCACTTCCAATGTCGAGCCCTAGAGCTATAATGTGGGCTGAGCAAGACAGTTTCAAAGTTGTCCTCTATTTCACCCATGGTAGGCAGTATCGGTCCAAACCGAATGGTACAGAACGTAAGTATGCCAAAAAATTTCGTATCATACCATGCCGATACTATGCTAATGTGACACTAGTACGAAGTCCGGTACCAAAACGGTGAACTTTGATTTCACCTTATTGTAGTAGTTACGAGCACCGTAAGAAATCACCAACAATTAATCATATTTACGTTCTCTTGGTGAGAATGAATGATCCTTGTGAATCATTAAACCATGTCTCCTGCCTTCAAAAGCAAGTTAAAATTCCAGGGTCGGTAAACCTGATGGTCCAATATTTAATCGAGAGAGAACTAAAATCAGCAAAACTGCTCGCCTAAAGTACCTGAGGATAGATAATAGTACGCTTCATGTATTTTCCAAGTCGTAAGTAGGAAAGACCTACAGAATGTATCAAATTCTTCAGACTCGTCACATCTGCAGAATTTTCATAAGACCTGGTCCGCAATATGATTCGTTTCCAATTGTTCAAGGTCTCTGATATTTGGATTTCTTGGCCTAAGTAATGGATCAGGTATAGATCATATTAGAGTCCAGTTACAAAATCATCTGGATCAGGTGAAATGGGGCCATGCATGTACCTGAACCTGTAATTCAAGTATTTTTGTTCATCACCCTCGCAAGGAGGGAGTTTTTTTTTCCACAGCGACATGCTTGGTGTGTTGCTCCAAAATCCTCAGAAAGAAAAAAAAAGGGAAAAAGAAAAAGAAAAAGAAAAAAAAAACAGGCCACTTGGTAAGAAAAGGGTGCAACAAAAGACAGTGCAATCTGCTTCATTCCAACTGATCAACACTAATATTAAGTTCACATCAAAAGGATCACATAAATTCAAGCAAGTAATTACTGCTGATCATTTTTATCAAAACATGACTTCATTTTTGTTGTCCTTTCAAAAAGAAAAAACAATATCAAATTTTAATTTTTGATCTGCAATTAGATTCGCTAGTGCTGCTCTGAAGAAAAATGCTCATATCACATGATATATGAATTGACCCTTGTTTCTTGAAGATCTTAAGGAAGACCACTTTCCCCTCTATGCTCAATAATGCTGTAAAATTCAAGGAACCTGATAAGATATCTTGAGAGAAACACTTGTTGGAGATCAACTTCAGCGCTTGAAGCTCCGCCACAGTGCTTATGTTCGTTGTTGAACGTGCATCGATTCTTCCTGCCTCGATCGGTGCCTGCCCGACAAACACCTCCCGGTAATATATTGAAGTTGTTGTGTTATGGTACATAAAGTCTTCATAGTTGGAGTTCTTGATGCCAACATCTAAACCTAGTGTTAGGTTTAGTGTAAGAGACGGAAAGACTCCCAAATCTAAGTGCTGGAGATCAGCTGGCTTCACCTCAACTTGGGGATCCTTTGGCATGAAGATGGTGAACCATAAGATCACAAGAGCAACAACGAGGAGCAGGCCTACAACGACGCAAGCTGGAAAGCAGCAGAGCTTGAGGCCTCTTCTAGATTTGGCGTTCATCATGTTCATAGGCTTCTTAGAGCATGTCAAATGCAAATTACGAAGACCTTTAGTCTCAAAATTTTGATGCTTGAGTGGTTCATAAGGGTTCGCCTTTGAAACAAAATTCCATGGTTTTATAAAGGTCAAGAATTTAAAGCTTACATAATCCCAAAAGTTACATGTGGTTCGGCAACATGCCTATTTTGTTTCTCTTGATATCAGGTCAGCATCTAATTATTTTTATACCGTCCTGACCTCCACAACTGAATATATTAAATTCACATTAAATCACTTGCACAACTAAATTTAAATGCTCATTAAATCGCTTGGTTCCGCAGGGTGGTTCAGGTTCTTTCACTGTTTTTCCCTTCCCCTTTTCCCTTTTCTTCTTTCCTTGATTTTCCTTGAGCTTCCATGCATCCTTTCTTTCCTTTTCTTCTTCCTTCCTTCATTTATTCCTTTCCTTTTTTTTCCCTTCGTTTAATTATAATACCCAAAGCCATCGCTAAAATGGCATAGAAACAAAATCCAGTAACTACTGCCAACAAGAATGTAATTTCCACAGAATAATCAAAGTCTAATTTTTGAATTGCAGATAGAGCTGCTGTTTGTCGTCATAACAAAAACGCTTATATCACATGAGACATGAATCGATGCGTGTAACTTAAAGATCTTGAGAAGGATCGCCTTCCCCTCCAGGTTCGACGAGGACGTCAAATTTAAGGACCCTGAAGCAATATCCGGCAAGAAATAGCGGTTGGAGATGATCTTCTCGACCTGAAGATCCGCCACGGTAGTTATATTCTTTGTTGCACGGGCATCGATGCTGCCTGCCTCCAATGGTGGCAGCCCAACTAATACACCTCGGTAGTAGATGGAAGTCGTCGTGTTATCGTACTCGAAGGCTGCATGGTTCGGGTTCTTGATGAAGATATCTATATCTAGCGATATCTTTAGCGTCGGAGTGGGGAAGAGTCCAAATTCTATGCTTCGGATATTCACCGGCGTCTCCACAACTTGCGGTTGCTTTGGTTTGAGCATGGCGAAGTATAAGATCACAATGAGGAGTATAATGGTGATAGATGTCACAAGGCAACAAATCATGAGGCACCTTCGGTTAACTTTCATGATGTCCTAGCTAGGCTTGTTGAATCACTGCAAAGCAAACTGACAGTTGTTTCGAGTCTCAAAGCTTCAATCCTTCAAGAGTCCATGGAGTGGGACAAGCCTTTGAGATTTTCCCAAAAATAATGAAGAAGAAACCTATGAGAGGAATTGTTTCACCTGTAATCTCTCATCATGTTCATGGAAATGCTGTGTTTTTATACAAGCTGTCAAAGAATCAAATCCCAATAATAAAGGAAAATTACAACAACTATGGAGAATCATAAAATGACAATATAGAATCATATAATGATAATACAGGAAAGTAATCACAGCTATGATAGGAAGATAATCGCAGCCATTATATAAGGGTAATCGAATTTGGTTCAACCATAGTTATCTTCTTAGAATGGGATGCCATGTTTGGAAGATGATCAAGTTTCCAGCAATATTATCCTTCTAAGAATGAATAGCAATACTGCCATGATTACTTCCTATGATAACTTAACAATTGCTGGGTTTGTGTTGACCAAGCATTGGATTGCGACAAAAGGTTGATGGACACCGTCTTGCTCCTTTGTTCACTTTTTTCTGATGTAAAAGGGGAGGCAGAAAGGAGCCACCCGGTTTTTATTAAAAATTAATCATATTTACAGCAGAGATGAGTTACATTATCAAGAAAAGAGGAACAGATGCGAGAAAAAGAAGCTAAAGAATTATTAAAATATATAAAATATATAAATAAATGTACCTCATCCTATCAGCTTAAGTTTTTAGGACAAGTGATGATTTCAATATGGTATCAGAATAGAGGTCTTGAGTTCATATCAACTTAAGCTTTTAGGACAAGTGATGATTTCAACAATAGTACCGACTTTACATCAGCATCCATACATGAAGCCGACAAATGCGGTCCAAATAAATCATTTGGATTTTGTTGTGGTGCTTACTAAAATTTTTATAGAAATTTTTATTTAATATTTTGCTACTTTTTTTTGTAAAATGAATGGTCCTGATTTTTTTTTTCCATGGCAACTGGTTATATTCTCGCAAAATTCAGGTACGAATTGCAAGCGTTATAGTTTGGACCTAATCTAAAGACGATGACTCATGTAATTTTTGCAACTTTGAAGGTGATGTGGTGATGTAATTTTTGCGACTTCATGGGGTAAAAATTGAATAATCTAATACTAGTTAATAGCCCCCCCGTCTTGCTCGCCGATCCGCTCCACCTTCCGTCAGCCGATCGGAACAGGGCGGCCGCCTTCTCCGACAATGTCGGCCGGCCATTGCTTCGTCGCCGACAAATCTGTTCATGCCGGATCCATCTCAGAGCAGGCGATCTTGGTGGCCATCGAGATGCGGCTGTCGTCTTAAAGTGGCCGCCGTTCTCCTACGATCTCGCACCTCCCACGAGAGGGAGAGGGGAATGGGATTACGGCGAACACGGGGGCGCGGGGTAGGGAACAGAGAAGGGGAGAGAGAGGTGGGGGTGGGGGGTTGGGATTTGGGAACAGAGAAGGGGAGAGAGGTGGGGGTTCGAAACCATAGCAATCCCCAACTGTTTTAGATGAAGTCATCCTAAGTCGTTCTGGGTTCTCTGTCAGAGACTTGGCCTTGGCAATCGAGACCGAGCAATGGTCGGTGGGGGAAGAAGCAGAAAAATAGAGTCAACAGAAAAATATATATAAAAAAATTACTTGGTTCAAATTTTTTAAAAAAATAGATGAGTAAGTAGCATTTTTATAAAAATAAAATTTTTATATTTTATGAAAGAAATATATGAGGGGCATAAAAAAGCTTTTTTTTAATTTATTAAAAATAATTTTTTTATTAAGAATATAATAGATATTTTATATACCTTTTCAAGAAAAAAAAATCATCGGAACATAAGATACCCTGAAATATACCATTTTCTTATAGTCAACCAAACATTTCAAAACTATTTTTTTAGGTATCATATTCTCAGAAATCAGTTTTTCAAAAAAAAATATTCTATTGAAAAAATATTCTTCCCACGAACCAAATGAGTCATTGATCTTTTGTTTCAGGTGTAGTATAGCCAAGGCTTGGAAAATTAAAGATGAATATAAATTTTATGTTACTTTACTTCATTATGGTGTGCCTTTTTCCTTGCCCCTGAAAATTTTCATCTTTGTATTGATTTAGCTTTCTGTTTAGTTTAAGTGGAGAAGAGCTATGGATCCGTAAAAAATAAAGGATCTTCGAGTAATAATCCACCAAAAATAGAGGAGATGCAGATCTACTAATGAGATCAATGTTGATTCATTAGAAAATAGAGGATCTGTGGAGAAATAGAGGATCTACGGATCCACCAAAAAATAGAGGATTTTCGGGTAATGATCACCCGAAGAATAGAGATCGATAGATCATAATAAAAGAGAAAAAAAAAAAAGAGCTTTATATCTATATATGTTCCATTATATTCGGTGCAACTCAGGGGTTATATATACTCGTGTGCAGACTCGATGTAAGAAAAATAATATAAACTAATATAAGATCACATTAATAATGGAAGATATTACTGGCTGATACAAGTTGTTATGTGATCTCTAAAATCATTCTAATAAAATCATGCTAATAAAGAAAAATAATATATGTTGATACAGAATCACATTAATAAAAAAATATTATGAGTGATGCATGTTGTTATGTGATCCCTAAAATTATGCTAATATTTACTCTTGTAATTGTTGTACTGGTAATCGTGCTTCTTTCTCCTCCAAGCAAGCTTCTTCATTCTCCCTTATTTTCATTTTTCTGTCTTTTTCTTCTCGGCTCTTTCCCCATAGAACACAGTAAAGGCCTCCAACCATGAAAACTCCACTTAGAATGCTGCAACGACAAATTACAATAGTAAAGTTCCCTTTCAGGCATAATAGTATAATATGGAAGGAAGATTTGATGAAGCTGAAGAACACCTTCCCAAATTAATCATTTCTCCAAGAAGAAAAGAGGAGCATATGATTTGGATAATTAGAGTTATTGGTGAGGTCATAGCTAAGAAAACAGGGCCCTTCTTCTCAATAGTCCATGATTGCAAGTAATATGTGGCTGCAGTGGCCACGATACCCTGTCATGCATCACTTGATCAGTCCATTATTATATTGTTTTTTGTCACCAAACAAGTAGTTCAGATTTTTTTTTTTCTTTTTTCTTGCAGTAAGGCATGAGCAGCAAATTGATATGATACATTATAAACAAGCTATGTTGCAGAAAATTTAAGTCTTTTAGCTTAACTCTACATTGAACATCGAATAAAGTGTCAACATATAAAAGCATTATTTCAAATGAAGGGGTGCAATAGCTAGGCTAGAGCCAGTTTGCAAAATTCAATTCTCCATTTAGATATTCTTCGAAAGCTTTAGGTGGGCTCTGTGAGGAAGGATTGGCAATTCTACGCTATGATGGAGCAAAGAGTGCAGACGAAAAAAATTCTTAGAAGAAAAGAAAAGAAAAATACTTACGCCATAAGCCACTGTGAGGAGATTCATGTTGAAGCCTAGCTTCCACCGAGAAAAGTCCCTCTCGAAAGCAAGAGCTATGAAGAATGACTGAATGGTGCTACACAGACACTGATGAGTGGTGAATAGAAGCTTGGGAGGGTACTCCATCAACACATATCCCTAGTGGAAGTTAAATCATTCTCTAATGAGAACTGAGGATAGAACTAAATTTTTTAGGCCTGTTCTTAGTCCTATTTGCAAATTATACTACCTTAATCTAATTTGTATGATAAAATGCAGGAACAGAGGAATTGGATAATTGGGAAATCTGGTGCTTAGAGCTTAGAAGCATACCTGCAGGACCATCCATAGAGACAATGAGGTAGTGGAAATGGTCATAAGGAGGGTCCCCAAGGCCCATCTCTTGGTAGAATGGGAGCGAGCTCCATCAGTGTGACTGGTTCCAAGGCCAAGGAAGTGGTGATGGTTGAAAGATTTTAACTGTGGTCCCTTGTAGAAGGCCATTGTCAGGATGCCACCTAGGCAGAGTAATAGTCCAGCAACTTTGGCAATTCCCTGAAGCCTTTTTATCTTAATTGTTTCTAGTCTATCATGAAACAATGATAACGAATGATTAAAGATCTAATGATAACATTTTTTCTTCCAAGAAAGATAAACAAGCTCTGTTTTTTTTTTTTTTTGTTCAGAAAAAAAGGGCATACTATGGGCTGCTAGGCTCAGCTAAATTTAACTGAATGACTTGGGGGTTGTCTCATTTTGATGTAGTGCCTAGCAACCAAAGATTCTAGGTTCAAATCTTTTAGTGGAACATCTCCAAAATTATTAGGATATAAATAATTATTATATGGATATGCGTCCCTCCCTTTCCCTCAATAAATTAAAGAATAGAGAAAAGGGGAGGGGAGAGTCATAATTTGGAAACGCCTGGATCGAAATGCTTTGGAAAAGAAAGCCTCAAGTTTGGAACCTAGGTCCTCCCCCTTTCGGTGGGATGCTTCAGAGAGTGGACTTCGTCCAATTCATTTTGAAACAGAGAGTAGGGCAAGCAAGGTAGCCCAATTATAGAAGTGGTGAGCTTAACCACACTGAGATTTTTTTTTAAAAAAAAGGATGAGTTATATATTTTTTATAAAAAAAACGATGTGTTTAGAGTACGAAGAAGATTAGTTACGATCATTCACAAATTTATAAGGTTTTCTTTTTATGGTTTACTATGGAGTTTGAATGACAAAGCATAAATGGATAAACACAACAAATTTAATATTCGCAATATGATTACTAAGGACTTGTTTGGTTCGCAGAAAGAGGAGAAAAAGTATGGTCAACAAAAAAATAGAGAATTACCTCATACTTGGTGGGAGTTTTCAAAGAAAGAGATAGAAAAGTAGCTTTTCTATGAAAATAAGATTTCCATACTTAATGGAAAAGAAAAAATCCAATTCTTCCCGATTGGAAATAGGGATATTATTTTTTAAAAAAGTATCCTTAACTTTTCGATATAATGAGGTAAGATTTTTTCTTTTTATCAAGGGTATAATTGATATTTTACATAACTTTTTAAAAAACGTAGATACTTAACCAAATATAAGCTACTCTGTAATGGGTCATCTTTTTCATTGTCAACCAAACGTACAAAAAGTAACCTTTTCAGATATTATATATTTAATTATTAATTTTTTTAAAAAATAAGTTAAAAAAAAATGTGCAAACAAAATGGTACCTAAAGGTTTAAATTAATTCCATTAGCTTGCATCATAAAATCCACCGGGATAGGCTTGGAAAGAAGGTAGGGTGGCAAAAGTACACTAGTGTTTTTTTTGGTAAATAAAGTGCCCGTGCTAAATATGGGCTTGAAGTGCGTCACGTACTTTTTTTTAATTTATCAACAATATGTCATGCTTCATCTTGTCGCCCATTAGAAAAAAGGAAGCAAGCTAAAGACACAAGATTTAACTATCTTTAGGGTTGCAATCCACTCCTGGTTGCCTCCACCTTGTCCGTTTCATGCTGCAATCACAATATGAGCAACGCAACGCACTTGCCACAAATCAGAAGTTGACCTGATCGCGATACTTATACTAATTTTGTTTTATGACATCTGATGTTCCTACCGAGTTGAGAGATTTGTTGCTTGCTGACACCATAGGATGTTTATATTCTTGCATGCATGGCTGGCGTCTTGGTATCGGATCCTGTACCGGTGCCACTCTAGCACAGTATCGATACAGTACGGTACAAATTTTTTTTGACATACCGAATATCGATATGCCATCCATGCTGGGTATCGGTACCGAACCAGTATAGCATAGTACGTCCTATACTACCCGATTCAGGTCGGTACCCCATATTTTGTTTTCATGGTTTTAGACACCAATTCAACCCAAAAAAAAGAAAAGAAAAGAAAAGATAGGACTTTTAAATAATATGATCAAGCCATACCTAAATAGAAAAGCGAAAATAAAGGTAACCACAGGAACGGAATTTATCATTGCAGCTGCTGATGTGGTTGTTGTATAATCAAGACCAATGGAAAATGTATTTAAGAATACAACAAACCTAGATAGAACAAAAAAGAAAAGTAGTTAGAAAAAGATTACAAATCTTATATATTGGGTAAATGTACAACTTCTTAGACATTAGACTTGCTTAATGTAGAGAAATAGTATATTATACCCAAACTAGCTATGGAGGATCAACTCATAGGCATATGAAATTATTGGCTAAGGGAGATAATACTGAATGAAATTTTAATGGAAATTTAAATAGAAAAGGAGATTAACAAAAAATTAATGGTTATATAATCTTGCAATGTACATATCATCAGTATGGTCACAAGGAGGAGCATATAGTGCTGCTCTTCCTTCTTTTTCTAGAATAACAATGAGTGTGCACCATCTGCAAGAGTTTTTTCTTTACTTATCTTTTTCTTTTCTTTTCTTTTCTTTTTATGTTTTTGTTGAGACTATCTGCAAGGATCACCAATGTCAAATACGTGGAGAAATGTCTCTGATTCCCAAGATTCAAAAAAAGGAAATGTAGCTAAGCTTCATAGGAAAATGTCAGATGACGATCAATCCACCACCTTTCTCTACATGTGGAATTTACTCATCATGCAAGCAATGAGATAGCACTATCCTCTAGATAAAACGAGTACTCTCCAAGTTGGCTACTAGCCTAAGTTGTTTTCTTAATAATAGCCTACAACAAAAGTTGAGTGTAGCTTTAGAAATGCCATAGTCATCCATTTGATATCAGCCATATGCTAAACCTACAGGTAACAGGCAAAACAGACCTTCAAGCTTCATGAACCACAAACTTCACCATCCCAATATGTAGTGTTTAAAACTTTCCTCAATAATAGCCAACAACAAGAATTAAATGCATCTTTAGAAATGCCACAGTCATCAAATTGATACGAACCACAGCTAAATTTGCAAGTAATAGTTAAAAGGGACCTTCAAGCCACATAAACAACAAATTTCACACTACAGAAAAACTCATCTTTTCCAACACTTTTTATAATCTTTACCGATGCTTATAAGCATCGGCTAAAATTTCCGCGACGCATATCAAAGCGTCGGCAATACCAGAGTGACAAAAGTTTTTGCTGACGCTTTCATCTAGCGTCGGCAAAAATAGAGATTTGCCGACGCTTATAAAAAAAATAAGTCACTATCCTAATATGCAGTGCTCAAGAAAATCAATCTCTATCCAAATTTAATAATTACTTTTTAGACCATTGCCCGAATACCATTCATCGCGTGCGATCTTGATGGTAGATTTTATTTTTATTTTTTTATGATTACATTATTTATATTTATTTTTATTATTAAATATTATTTAAAAATCTAATTCACATCCAAATAATATTGGACTTATATCTTTATTATTTAAAATAAATATAATTATGCTTTATATCTAATTTATATCTGTATCCATTTAGAACAAATATAAATATCAAATTTAAAATAAGTTTAATATTATATCTATATTTATATTTACTGAAAAAAATATAGCTACACTTATGAATCCAAAGGAAACTATTTGTTTTTAAATTTTGGCTAAAAAATGCAATTTGATTGAAAAAACTTACCCCACTAAAGCAAGCAGGAAAATCTTGCAGCAGACCTTAACTGATAGTTGTGGAGCCCTTTCCCTAAAGAACAGAGTAGCAATCAATAATGAAGGTTCGAAATCCAAGAGAGAGGAGCAACCAATACCTTTCAAGTAGCAAAGCCAGTGGTGCCACAGAGAGAGTGCCGATCAGCTGTCTATAGAACACATAAACGTACGTGCTCATGCCTCCATCGAAGGCAGCCTTGGTGAGAATCTGCATGACCGCATATATGAATCTTATGAGAAAGGCGACCGCATAAACCTTCATATCCTTCATGACTGGAGTTAGGTTAGAGCTTCTCTAGAATCTGGACGGGAAGGATGGATATATAGAGGGATGGTTCGGAGGGCAAATAGAAATTTAGCTCCTAAAGAGAAACGGGGGGTGTAAAAAGCGGGGGCAGCAGGAGTGGACTAAGCTCTGTCTTATAGTTTTTATTTTAGATTTTTCATATATACACCCTCCAAATTTATTATTTACTTATATACCTTTCAAATTATCAATTTTTTTTAATATGGATCCTCTCTTTCTAGCTTTTTGGCTGATAATATTAATAAATAATTATTTTAAGCATCATTATTACTCTTTTATATTAATATTTTTAAAGAATTTAACATTCGGTTTGTATCTAGAAGCGCTATGTTTTTATATAAATTTTTAAGAATATTAATGCAAAATGATAATCAAATCATTTGCACTTAGAATAGTTATTTATTAATACCGTCAACCCAAAGTCTAATGAGAGGACATTCAAGTCAAAAAGGATAATTTGATGTGTGCATCGAAATTGTGATTTTTGATATAAAAATATGTTATAATC
>JAOXJJ010000725.1:16868090-16918167 GCA_025769935.1 Phoenix roebelenii | reverse complement strand
TATAACGATTTTTTTTGAGTACGAATCTTTTATAGCATGCTTTTGCACTGTAGAGTGCTGTTCTGAATGGTTACCACATCATTCATTTCAAAAACAAAACAAATGGCTACCTTTCATTGTGGGAGTGGTGCTCGGTGCCATAGCATTTAAAAAAATGACCCACTTATGCCCTGCAGAGGATATTGATTTTTTTTCATATATTGTAAGAGATATAGAATCTTTATCATACTTTTCTCGGATGGATAGCTAATTTGATGGCCGACCGGAAGTGCAAAAAGGTTGACAAGGAAGTTTAAGTGATTGGATTCCTAGCCACCAGCAGCACTCTAACATGCCAAACCTCCCATTAAAAATAATTTGATTAAATAAAACAGATTAACAAATGTTTGCTCTGTGCGTGTGAGAGAGAGAGAGAGAGAGAGAGGGAAGAAATCTAGCATCGGGCAATTGTTTTTAAGGAAGATTAGAGCGAAAAGTCTCTTTTATGTTAATTCTTTGCTCGGGGGATGCTATTATTCTTTCCTTTGTTCTCATGTTCTTCTCTAATCATTTTTGTATTAATTAATTAAAAAATTTAGACACTCTGTCCCCATTACTCTCTTAGGAGATGTTCGATTGGAGCATATGACCTACGATAGAACCTTATGCTAAGCAAACATTTTTTATAAAGATTTATTTCTGGTGATAAAATGCGCACAGATTTAGAATGGCCATGCTTGGTCCAACTACCGTATGTCCATTTTTCTAGTGTAGGCTATTCCATTTCTGTATTCATCTTGAAACAGGCTTATGCCTAATCCTTTATGCGCTCTTTTAGGTTGTAGCTCTAAAATTAAAGTTATATTATGAGTCCGGAGGATTCCAAGGGAGTACTGTGCGGTGTCTGGATAGCAGGTCAACTTGGCAAAGTCGGTTACTTGCTTCAGCTCGAAGATCCATCCAAGTGTGAAGGCTTCTATCACCGGAATCCTAGGGATTGGGGAGCAGGAGGGAACTTTGAGATATCTCGGGGTCTCAATCACAGGCCAGCGTCTCCGCAGGAAAGAGTGCTCCTCCGTGGAGTAGAGCGTCAAGCACAGGCTAGAAGGATGGCAGGCGAACATTCTGTCTATGATGGGGAGGGCCGGCCCAACCCTTAGGCGACTGAGATGGTCGCCTAAGGCCCCAGCCTAAAGAAAGCCCACTGTAAAAAAGGCCTCAAAGACAAAATGAAAAGGAAAAAGGCTCCATTGTGAGTTTGCCTTAAGCCAGCCCATTGCAGGTAAGGCCTCAAAGACAAAATGGCCTTAGGCCCCTAAATACTGATACAATTAGTTCTCAGCTCGATCCCTATTTACCTATTATCCAATACTGTTGTGCCTCTCGTAGCACTGCGGTGCATGGAACGACTGTTTAAAAGTTTCATTTGGGGGTGGCAAGGGAGAAACAATGGTGTCCACCTACTGGTGTGGGATATGATTTGTCAGTCGACTAGCAGTGGTGGGCTGGGAGTCCACTTCCTGATTGAGCGATGAGAGGTCCTCATGACCAAATTGGTGGCCAGGTTTCTTCTGGAGCCGTAGAGTCTTAGGGGCTCCCTAATGAGGGCCAAGTATGGAGATTCGACCGACCCAATAGTCTTCCGCATAGGCTGGCGCAGCCCCTTCATCTGCAGAGAGATTTGTGCCCGTGCCTCGACTGTTCTTCCGGCGATTAGGTGGGATAATGAAGATGGGTGGGCCATCTACATCTTGGAGGACAGATGGTTGTCTGAGGTGCCGCAGTGTGGTTGGCCCACCTTGTTTGACCCTAGGTGGTTGGATGGGCGTAGAGTCTACGATCTGTTTGTACCAAAAGATTGGAAGTGGAACGAAGATCTCATCCGGCGGGCATTTGGGGAGTAGTTGGTCGAGCGGATCCTATACTGCTGATTCCCACAGGAGAGGTTGTGGACAAGAGGGTCTAGAGGGAGATTAGAAGGTCAGAGGTGAAAGCCCGAGACTTACTCGAGTTGGTTAGGAGGTCTCCGACTCGGCGGTTTGATGGGGGCTAGATCTCAAGGTTACGTATCCGCCCCAATGTGGCCTTGTTCATCTAAAAGTTGGTGTAGGGGTGCCTGCCTACCAGAGGCGTGCTGGCTCGGCGAGGAGTGAGGACTCCTCCAGTTTGTGTGGTTTGGCCGAAGGTGAAGGAGTCCATTCTATGTCCTTATTGGATGTCCGTTGGCTGCTCAGATTTGGGGATGTGCCTTGGCTTCCTCCGAGCCGCGACAGGAGTGGTTGTCAATCTGGGACTTTCCTGGCTTCCTGCAAACTTTCTCACGGAGGCCCGACCTTGAGAAGCATGGGATCAGTGTTGCCTATCTAGCCTAACACTGTTGGCTGGATAGAAACACCCTGATCTTCGAGGACAACACAGTGCATCCAAGGGTCGTGGCGGACAGAGCCCTACTTCATGCTGCGGAGGTCATTGGCACTACTGCGTCGTCATCTCTAGGAACGGCTAGGGACATCTTGGACTCTCATTCTTCCATTGCAACGTCCAGGATCTTACTTGTCTTCTGGGAGCCCCCACCCCATAGCTTTCTCAAAGTGAACTTCGACAGTAGTGTTGGTGAGGGAGGGAGTAGTGGAGGTGTGAGATTTGTCATCAAAACGACGCTAGACTGGTAGCGGACAGGGGTCAACGAATCTTCGATACTTCAGCTATCAGTGCCGAGCATAGGGCCCCATAGGAAGGCACCACCTATGCGAGGCATGTTTTGGGAGCAGACTGCATCCTTCTCGAGGGAGACTCGGCCACGGTAATCGAATGGGTTCGGGGTCGGCGCGACACTACCGACGGGGTGCCACTACTCAACATATTCGGACTTTTGGGAGTGTGACTTCTTTTGGGCCACACATATTTATAAAGAGGCGAATAGTGCAGTTGACTGGGTTGCCTTCTACGTGGCTCATCACTCCGGTAGTTTTATATAGGAGGACCACGTGTATGCTCCTTCCTCCTTGTGCAATCTCCATTTTTCTGATCTTGTTGGCTGCACCCATACCCGTCGTGTGTGAGGCGTTGTTGTACCAAAAAAAATTATATTATGACAACCAATATAATATAAATGGTACTACTACCAAAAATATTATAATTATTTCGGTGCTATAATAAAGTATTACAATATTATAATTATATTATTTTATTTTATGTTATGTAGTATTGTATAATAATTATTAATAATATGATTATACTATAACAATATTACTATAATAATACCAAAATAAATATCTAGTATTTATGGTATTGCTATATAACTAATATTAGAATATTATTAATACAATATAATATTAATTATATTATATTATATTATATTATTTTCTTAACATAATAATATCAATATTACTGAAAACTGTACTTTTCAACTTATTCCAAAATTTTTAATGACTAAACAGATTTTAGCATAAATATCTCGTATAGCTTTTTATATTCCCTTTTTTTATGCTCGCGATCTGCGAAAAAAAAAGCGAAAGAAAATAGCCGAACTGACGTTGATGTCCAGGATTCTCATTGGTGATCAAGCTGGCAATCTGTACCGTGACAGCTAGAAAAAGGCAGGAAAAAAATTACGAAACTTTGTCATGTTGTTCATGTTTTTTTTTTAGCTTTGGTTATTGTTCATGATTTGATCGATAAATCGTAAAGTCACCCCGGCTACGACAAACTGCACCAATCCTCTCGTTCCACGTTGGCGCAAGGAAAAGACAAAGTTCACCCAGCATTGCCTCTGGCTTTTCTCAAGTCACAAGTCAATACTGGCGTCATCCGGCCCAAAGCAGCCCATGGGTGTGGTCGGTAAAGCCAGCATAACATGGGCTATACCCTGAAAACCACTATGCTGAGAATTTCAATTACGGGCACCAAATCCTGCAGCACATTTGGTCCACCATCTCGATATCGAAACAAAAATCAAAATCGAAATAATCATATCCTTTCTTCGATATATTTAGTTTATAATTAAAATCAAGATAAAATTTGAATTTAATTAAATGATTGGAATGAAAATTACTTATTTCCAATTCTATTTTTTTTTTAAAGTTCAACTTCTTCCAACCAAATATACTTTTGGTGTCAAATATATTTTTTGTGCCAGTATCCTCATCCTATTAGCCATAACACTAGGTCCACTCTATTCTTCCATATTCATGAGTTGAAACGGTATCAAACCCAACATAATTGGACTTGACGTAACCCCGACTCAATGTTACAGATCCATACTTCTTTGCTCTTCATTCACAGTCTTAATGAAGTAGGAGAAAATTTGTTCCCCTTTTTCTGAAAAAATTTTAAAAAGGAAATTACGGATCTATACTCCATGGCACAAAGCCTCAAACTAGTAGAGTAGTAGATCTGATCAATGTACCAAGTTAATGGACCAGGCCTTGTGACAAGCATTTTATTTGTATTTTGGAATTCATTTTATATCCAAGTATCTTAGATTCTAGACCATACCTCATCTTCTCTTTTTTTTTGTTCTTTTCTTTTCCGTTTTGGATCCTTGATTCGATATGCAAAGTCCATACTAACATCCCTTCTGGCTAACAAAGCCGAATCCATTTGACGACACTTTAACATTCGATGGTGAAATATTTTTTTTTTGGGTACAACGATGGCTCACACCCTATGAATGTGGATACGGCCAACAAAATCCGAAAATAACAAAGCAGAAAAAGACTTCGCACTATCTCACACTTCTTCCAAATAAAACCTCCAGAATATATTACTTAACGTAAGATGATATTTCTTTTTGGAAAAATCATACAAAACATTTCATACTATTTATAAATTTTTATTTTTTTCTAAATTTTGATTTAGTGTAATTTGATTATCAAATTTCTAAATTCATTCAACTCAAATTCTGGCTATAAATTCTTTTTAGCTGCTGTGACAGAATTGTCATTTAATATCACGTGATCGGTTTATATGGTAGAAGAGGATGATGCCTTATATGATATCACGTGATAGTTTCGTCACAACAGTCGTACAGAATTTATAGTCAGAATATGAATTGAATGAATTTATAGTCGCGCACACACATATATATATATATATAAGAGGGAGAAAGAGAAAGAGTGATGATAATTGATAAAGAAGAAGTTATATATAAAGCACTTTAGCCATGGAGGCTCAAGACCTCAATGAAAGGTGGTATCTCTTCCAGTGGCATCATAATTTTCTTTTTCTTTATTTTTTTTGTTTGATAATTGCATAATTTCCTGCAGTTATTAGGGATCCTAGGTTCAAAAATATACATTTAATTGCACATTTAGTTGCATTAATGAATTTCCTGAAAATCAGAAGAAACAGGCAATTTACTAATTGCAATTTTATTTACAATCATGCTCCTTGAAGAACTTCTAACCCAACCTTTCAAGAGAATGAAGCATGCAAACAAGTTGATCCAGCATTGTCAACTGTAATTTGAACAGCTGCCTCTAGATATATTTTTGTTTCAAAATATTCACCCAAAAATCCTCAGCAGGATTAATTACAAATGGATTGTGTTAACCATGATTTCTATGTAGTTTCTCTATCATCGGGTCCTCCCCCTTTTGCTGTTATTGAGTTCGTCCCTGAGAGCCCTTAGGACATAATGGATAAGTTCCACAACACCATCATTTCTCACAGACCATAAAATGGTGCAAACAACAATAAAGAAAATTTAATTTCCAACAGCCAAGAGCAAACTTGAATTGCCTGAATACAATTTTGCTCTTGCATCATTAGGAAAGTTGCAGCTATGTGGCTGTCCAGAGAAAAGCAATAAAATAGTCTATAAGAGGCAGAGAAAATGATACAAAAACGATATGAGTACTATCAAATTCTTGGCATCTCCGAGTTGCTATCCATCTTAAAAGGGAAAAAAAAGAAAATTTAAAATTTAAAAACAAACATTTCTCCTGGAATATCTCAATGTCAACATGACAGCCTAAGAGCATCTCTGCAAGATTAGCCAATTCACTATAGTGTCAATAGCCTCAAGTCAGTAAGTAGAGCAGTTACCTAACAGAAAACAAAGCACCAGCTACCCATGAAAACTGATTCCAGCAGTCACCTGAAAGAACAGCAATTTGAGCAAATTAAACTAAATGTGAGGGTAGTATGATAGCGCAAGTAAACAGGGTAAAGGCTTCATCGCGAAACCTATCAGGAAATTATATATTTGATAAGTGACAAGATATAGATAAAAAGAATGATCAGAGCATGAAAATCTAAAAATTTAGAGGCCTGGACCCTGAGAGTCCTGACAAACTTGTGCACGCGGTATAGAAATTCCTAGGTAGAGACTAGAGATTGACTATGTCTAAGTACCAAGGGAGTCTGCTGGTTGTTGTCATTCTGGAAGGTATGCTTGGATAGTAGTCCACCCTTTCCGGCAGTGAATTGATGGGGCAAGTTCCTAAGGAGGCCTTCCGCCATTTGCCCAAAAAATCACACTTCTCTGGTCACCATCCAAAAGGGCATATTTGATTTGAAGAATGCACATGCTCATTTTGACAATACAACAGAAGCCCCTGCACTCCTGAAATTATAACATATTACATGAAATCAAGTATTACAAATTGCATAGGAATGATTTTCTAGGAACATCATGACTTCTTAGTTCAACAGAATCATGTCATAGATTGGCCTTTTCATATTGCAGAATTTGAAGCAATTTATGCTCAAAGAATCAAACTATCATAAGAATACATGAATAGCTGACAATATTAGCTCTACCATGTAATAAGGTTTGATAGCAAGTGCCTTGCAACCAGTTCTTACATTCCAAGTAGTTGGCTTCCACATGAGATTCGTCCGGTACAGCACGAAAATCAACTTCCATCCTTTCCCTGCCTCCCAATGTGACTGGAAGCATATGGAAGAACCTTCTAAGCTGGCCAACATACATAAATGCTCTGGAAAAGGAAAGCTGCATATGTACATGAAGCAATGCCATTTACAACCAATTCATGAAACATATTGATGGCTTCCTCATTTTTACCTTTGATCTGAATGCTGGTATTCCAAGTTATAAATTGGTTTCGGAAACATTTTCCCATCACCCATCTTCTTTAGTTTTGTTAAACTGTTCTGCAGTGATAATCGCAGATAGACTAATTTATGACAGCATCAGTATCCATCTTATCTCAGCCGTATGACGGAACCAATTTCTCAGCATCCCGGAGTCTCCCTGCCCTACCATCCGAAAGAATTTGACGAGTCTTGGCATTGACTTGTTGCCCTTTATGGTTCATCTCTTCTAGATAATGCTCAGCTCTATCAAAATTCCCTGCCTTGCACAAACCATATACCAACATATTATAGATAACTGAGTTTGGTTCAAAACCATGCCTTTCCATATCACACAATAGCTCTTCTGCAGCATCAAATTGTTCAGTATCACAAAAACCCTCTACCATGGTCGAATAGGTGATTAGATCAGGTCTAAGGCCCCGCCTTTCCATAGCACCTATTAGCCCTTGTGCAGCCTCAACTTTACCAATCTTGCAGAAACCATCCATCAATGTGGTATACATAACCACATCCGGTTTGAATCCTTTCTCCATGATCTCCTCAAAAAGCTTGCTGGCTTCCTCCATCTTCCCCAATTTGCAAAACCCACTGATCAAACTATTGTAAGAAGCGATATCATTGAATCCACTAGCTTCTATTGCACAAAAGAGGTGCAGTGCAATTTCCACTCTGCCTCCTTTGCACAACCCATCGAGCAACGTGCCATACATTTGCTTGTCAGGCTCTAACCCTTGTTGCCTCATCACATCCAAAAGATTTAGCGTCTCTTCTAGCTTCCCATCTCTATAAAGCCCGCTAATAACTGTTGTGTAAGTGACTATATTCGGCCGAAGACCGCATATCACCATCTGGTCTAACATTCTCATTGCATTGTCCGCCTGCCCATTAACGCAGAGCCCATGAATCATAGTATTATAGGTCACCACATTGGGTGCCACTCCCTTCTCTGGCATCTCGGAAAAAAGCATCCTTGCTTCAATTATCATCCTCTTTCGACACAAGACATCAATAAAACTAGTATAAGAGACAACATCTCCTGCAATTCCTGATTTAGTCATCCTCCCATAGAGAGCCTTTGCTGCATGGATCTTAAACTGCTTAGACAACGCAGTCAGAACACAGTTACAATTAACCATGCTCGGTTCCAATCCAAGTTGCAACATTTCTTGAATCAAACCCAAGCCCAGCTCCGAATTTGAGCAACCTCGCGACACGAGACCGATCAACATAGCATAGGTGTAGCCATTTGGACTCGGCCCATTCTCCCTCATCTCACGTAGAACCTTAAAAGCATCGGAAACTCGGTTTTCATTGCAGAAGCCCTTGATCACAGTGTTGAAGGAGACAATATCGGGGCGGTAACTTCGTTCGCGGATTTCGTCGAACACCTTGAGGGCGAGGTCCAGTTGGCGCGTCTGGCAATAGCAGTGGATGAGGATGTTGAGGGAGACCAAATCGGCGGAGAGACCGGACTCGCGGAGCGAGTGGTAGAGGGAGATGACGGACTCGAACTGGCGGGATTTGGAGAGATGGGCGAAGACGAGGTTGACGGAGGTAGCGGGAGGACGGGCGAGGGGGGAGTGGAAAGAGCGACGGAGGACGGAGACGGCGGCGGGGACGTCGCCGGAGTCGAGGTGGGATCGGAGGAGGTCGTCGAGGCGGTGGGGCGGGGGATCAGCTGGAGAATGGGCAGCGACGGCAAGGGCTCGAACCCTAGAAGAAGAAGAAACACTATTTATGAGAAGAAGCGTTGTCCTTCGTACAGAGATCATTTTTTTTCCTTTTCTTTCTTTTCTTTTCGGCGGCGGCGAGGAAGAAGAATACGATGCTCCACCGCAGGAGAGGTTATATGCAAGAATTGTCTATCCACAGCGCTTCTTGTTTTTTCAGAGCCCCCTCCGCCGTCTAAAGATAAATTTTGATAGAAGGTTGCCCGCCGGTGGTGATTGGGCAGGAGTGCATTTGTGAGCAAAAATCATGATGTCAGGTTGATTGCTCCAAGGAGGAAGGCCTCAGCATTTAGGGCGAAGCTCGGAGCAGCATGGGTGAGACTTTTCTATGTAGAATATGTTCCGAAAACTAGTTGTATCATCCTAGAGAGAGACTCAGCTTTGTTGATTGCATACCTTCGAAAGGAAAAGCGGGAGGAGGTAGAGCATCCGCTTCTGGGCAACATATGGTAGATGCTACAGAAGTGCCGAGCTCTTCAGATCAGACATATCCTTCAGAAGTTGAACCAGGCTACTGACTAGGTCGCCTCATTTGCTGCTCATCATTCGAAAAAGTTCCTCTGGATCGAGAAGTCATTAATTTTTTTGCTTTGTGTAACCTTCTTGCTTATGATGTAGCTGGCTGTGCTCAAGCTAGAGCAGTATAAGCAGCCAATTCACCACAAAAAAAAATGTCTATTAATATTTACAGTTTTTTATAAACTATTACCGAAAAGTACAGCTATCAATCACCGCTAATCATCATGGCTCAATTGATCTGAAATGTGATTAAGCAGTGATCAGCACCGGGTGATGTATAGCTTTTGCTTTACAGGAAAGTTTCATACATTAAATTCAAGATAAGTTGGTAATATAACAAGTGCCGGCTAGTGGGTTGCAGACACTATTTTTAAATTCGTACTACAATACCATGATATTCAGGTAGAAATATACTCAAGGAAGTAATTACTACAATCATTTTTATTGGACAGTCTCTGGAAAAATTTTGGGGCAAGTTGAGGCTGAAGTCTTGAGAAATAACACTGCTTCAAGACTCCTACCCTTGACCTCTCACATGAAAGTGAGAGGATTCGTCATGGAGCTAATTCTTGGATACTTTGTTAGGTTAAAGTTCAAATTTTGAACTAGCATCTACAAATTACTTTTTCAAAATATATGCTTGGGTTGTTATATAAAGAAATTTAAAAAATTACATAAAGATCCTATAAATTATATTTTAACTATTATTCATGCATAGTCTTCCATGGTTATTTAAACCTATAACAATTTTATATAAAAGCTCCAACAGCTTCTTGAAAATTGAATAACTCCAATATGGCATTGTTAAAATGCAAATAACTATATAGAGCAGTTGAAAGCATGATAGAGAAATTATGGTGATGGCCTGGTTTAGAGCAGTTTAATATATATAGGAGAAAGCGTGTTGATGACTTGTAGAAAACCACATATACTTACATGTCAAATAAACTAGTTCAGAGTAAGAAAAAGATGTTAATTTCTTGTGACAATCTTAATGCGTGTGACATAGAGCATGAATCATTGTAGTTGTGATCCCTCATTTTAATTACATGTTCATAATATATATGATCTTGCAAATATATTTTGCGGGTAGGTCTTTCTTATTTCATGAAGAGTTTTTTATGCCTAGAGCTGCAATCCATGCGAGATTAATCAAATTAAGATGTGTTGTGCCATTTTGGCACACGAAACTTTTTGTATGATCAATGGCAAAGTCCCATGATATTTTTCTAATTCCAAAAGTACGATCATTTTAAGCAACTTGTTGAAAGGAATATATTCAGTCTAGAGTTCTGGAAGGTGATTCCTTTACGGCCATCTCTTGGATTAATATTTCTTTTAATATTAGGCTTGTAGCTCTGAGTTGCTCATGGGCTAGGCCTTAGACCTAAACTATATTCATTTTTAGTTGGACTTTAGACCAGATCAATTTAGAATTTTATATTTTCCGTACGATCATTTTAAGCCACTTGTTGAAAAGAATATATTCGGTCTAAAGTTTTGGAAGGTGATTCCTTTACCGTCATCTCTTGAATTAATATTTGTTTTAGTAATAGGTGTGTAGGTATTCCCCCTCTTCAAGAATATCATCCAGCTGAAGTTAGAGTTATGAGCTGGGTCTTAGACCTTTACCATATTCATTTTTAATTGGACTTTAGACCAGGTCTATTTAAAATTTCATATTTGCCGTACAGAAGCCCAGTTTATGATTAGCCTCCAGATCAAGTCAACTAAACGGGAGCTACAAATTGGCTAGTTTTCCAAATCCTATAAAGAATATATCATCCTTGATAGTCTACTACTGATGCCTGATGCTTATAGTTTATGTTATCTTCAAATTTGAGTCCAGAAAAACCTCCTTTGGCTTGCTGGGTAAAAAATAAAAAAATAAAAGAAATCTTAGCACTTCGCACAAATCAATGCGACACCATCCAAAAAATCTTATCTTTTTCCTTGTCTTCATTTAACGGTTGCAAGATTTAGATCATAGATTTTGTTTGTCTAAGAAAAAGCTTAAGTAGAAGAATTTTGAAAATTGAAAAAAATAGAAATAATGTGATAAGTATTTAGAACCTTTCAATTCTAGAGCAGGACAAAAGTTTTTCCGACACATTTGGATTCCCCACGTATCACAAGAATATAGGAAACTTGGCAACTCAAATCCATCGAGAGAGGCTAAAGAAAGGAACTAAACTAACATACCTAACCAGGGTCGTTGAAGCGACCAACCGAGTCGGAGGGGGGCGTTGGAACTTGGAACGGGTCTCCCTGTCCGTCTTGGTCCTACGCGGCTCTTCCCTCGAGCGGCAATTATTTAACTAAATAGACATTGAAGATCTAAATTAATCATTTCTATACGGAGCCATGAACCATTCCAAGCCAAGCTTTTTACGAAACTAGCCCTCTCCCCATCCCCCGCCCTCCGCCTTCCCTTCCTCCAAGTTCCCCCCAAATCGATTTCTCTTCCGCCCGACGCCCGATCTGGATCCCTTCAATCCCATCAGAAAATAAAGGAAGGAACTTTTGGGGTGATTCGGTGATTAAGGGATCCAGCTCGAGCGTCGTTGCCGAGATTTCTACTGGGTTTTTCGCGGAGATTTGGGGATTTTTGGTCGTTTCGAGACAGTGTTTTAGATTTTCTTTTGGCGAGGGATGTGGAGGAACACTGAAGCTCCAGCGGATTCTTTCTACGAGGTCCGCCCGGAGTGCAGCGATATTCCAAAGAGCAAGTTCAAGATCAGGGTCCGGCTCAATCTTCCTTTATATATTTTTTTGGATTATTTCTATCTTTCTCCATTGGAACGTTCATGTTGAACAACGTGATGATTTTTATTGTTTTCTCGTATTACATGAACTGATGATTAGGATTCATAGGCGAAGTGAACTATCTTATGTTTTCTCAAGGACCGACCATGCATGCCAACCATGCCTTTCTTCGAATTATCAAAAAAAATCCAGATTTGATAAATTCACCATTTTCTTTTCCTAAATACGTTCTTGGGTGATAGGTGAAGATAATTGGAATTACGTCTAGGCATTTCTACTTGTGCTTCACGTATGGATTGTGGAGTTGTCTGAGTAATTGACTTGCATGGAGATTTTTTTTCTTTCAATCAAACGTGAATCTTAACATGAAGGGCAGTCTTTTTATTAATGGTTACTTGGTCTTGGATCCCCCTTATCATAAATTCTCCCATTAGGCATGGCACAGGAGCTGAGGATGTCTTGCTCTCATCTGTTTACGCAGGCTGGAAAAACTCTGAGCACACGAAGATGGCAGGCTGCATTTAGTCCAGAAGGTCGCTTGGATATTGCCTCAGTCCTTAGCCGGATACAGCGTGGGGTAAGTCAACAAGCGCAGCTTCTTCTTTTATCTCGTGTGATGAAGTTTCTTTTTCCATCATATTCACTGTCAAAATAAACAGGTGTGAAGAGGCCTTTATATTTAAAAGGAAAAGAAAAAATTGACAAGATTGTCTCTGTCCTTTGAATGATTATTAGAGAATCTTCAACATTTATGATTCTTCTATTTCAATTTTTTGTTTGATTAGGGTGTTCATCCTTCAATAAGGGGAGAGGTTTGGGAGTTTCTGCTTGGCTGTTTTGATCCTAAAAGCACTTTTGAGGAGCGAGAGCAGCTGAGACAGCGTAGGAGGTAGTAATACTTCCAAAGCAAACCTGCTTGTTATATTTAGCTAAATATTGCAATGCTGTAAATACACCTTTTTTTTTCTTTGGTTTTGTTATTAGTTTCAAGAATATCACAAAGAGTGGTGCACATTAATGTAAGAAGATTATTCAATTGAATATGAACATTATTTTAAAGATCCTCCTTTGAGATTGTATGCTTCCATAAATTTCCTCATGTAACCAAAATATCTCTTGACTCCAATGAGTCTACAATGTGAAGTTGGCCATAATATCACATAGATCTCTCTTGATCCTTTATTATTTACCTAAGGAACTTCTTGGAGTAGCTCCACCATTTGCCATATTACCAAAACTGCACTCATCACCATGGTCCCCAGGGCTTAATCTATGCTATAGTTGCTATTTATCTTATTGCAGAATTTTGTATGATATATCTTGATGTGGGTATTAACTATTTTAACAAGGCATCAATTGAAATTTGAAGCTCTTGAATAAGAGCATCTATGGTTTCTTTTATCAGCTATTAACTGTCAAACACGCTATATGTGGGATAGTTGTTGTGTATCATTAGAAGCTACTAACTAGGGAAAAGCCTAGCTCAGCAAATAATAAATACGACAAAACAAAGTAGCAAGAACATTTTGTTAAGCATAGAAAGTGTAGAAAATACTATTGAACAAGCCCAATTGAGTTATAAAATTTATTAGTCAATCATTAAATGGAAGTAGGAACATACTTAGACATTGAAATGAACATAATTGAATAGAATTACATGAAGGCCTTCCTGATTTGGGGAAAAACTCTGTCCTGACTCATAATCCAAGGTCTTGCCCATCAAAATGCCTGCATCTTCTAATCTCTACTCGTGATAATTGTCCAAGTCTTCTTTGCCCTCGAATTCCTCTTTCATGCCCATTCAACTAGTTTCCAAGAAGCCCTTCCCACAAGTGGAATCTTTGGCCTAGGTTGTGGCTGTCTAATATCTCCAAACAATTTTTCATAGATAGACCTATTTATGATCAAGATTCCTAGTGCATCCTACATAAACTACAAGAATTTAAGGAAATGAGGGTGGTATGATAAGAAGATTGGTTTCTATAGTAACCCTTTCATAGAGGTTAGTTGTTTGATAACCACCATTTTAGTGGGAGCAAGTTGGGTATGTTCTGATCTGCCTCTTTTGCTATTCGCTGTTGATTCATGCTCCAGTGTGCACTCTAAACAGTCTCAACGATTTTACCTTGTGTTATCATCATTATCTTCATTTTGTCGTCGTCATCATTATTTCCATCATCATCATCATTATTATTTTTATTGTTGCTCTTTTTATTTCTAGGTTGAATCTCAAAAACCATGATAAAACTCCTACAAATTTCCAAATTTAGAAATTCATGTATGTATGCCATGCAGAGTACAGTATGCTAGATGGAAGGAAGAGTGTCGGGAGAGGGATTCTCACGTTGGTAGTGGCAAGATTATTACAGCTCCAATAATCACTGAAGATGGTGAGCCTATTCAAGACCCACTGGTGCTTATGGAAGCCACTTCAAATGGTGGTGCTGAGAATAATGAACATAGAGATCAAGTTCCTTTGGATAAGGAAGTAATCGAGTGGAAGCTTACACTACATCAAATTGGTATGACTTAAGTTGATGACCTTATTTTCATTCTTCTTGCTACTTAAATATGCAGCAAGTTTTTCAAGAAAAGTGCTATTTATGGTAGGTCTCGATGTGCTTCGCACTGATAGGACCCTGGTATTTTATGAGAAGCAAGAGAATCTAGCAAAGCTCTGGGATATTCTAGCTGTTTATGCTTGGATTGACAAAGATGTTGGCTATTGTCAAGGTGTGTTACATATTTGAAGACATCATTTTTATCCTTCCTCTAAAAGGAATATATTTAATTCTTTTTTATTCCTTCTGTCTTCTTATATAAGTAGATATATAAATCTTATGGTCAAGAGGGAGCACTGTGAATGTTAGGTTCCTTTACTAGGATTTTGTGACAACTTGGATAACATGCATTGGTTGTGATATATATGATCAGGAATGAGTGATCTTTGCTCCCCGATGATAATTCTTCTTGAAGATGAAGCAGATGCTTTTTGGTGCTTTGAGCGCTTGATGCGCAGACTGGTATAATCTTTGTCAAGCAACCTGTTGTTTTAATAATTGATTCTTTTGAGCCATTCCTAGATTTCTTTAAAAATTACTTCTAGATAACTTTATGTTCTGGGTTAGTAATATTTCCTCGTGCAAATTGACTTACCTTGAAGGAGTACATGGCAGCTTTGGACATGTCCTGCCATGCATCTCTTCTTCCTTTAATATGGTCAAACAGCCACTGTGGATGTCTGTTAGAAAAATGGGAGACTGCCGTGCTTATGGTGATAAATCGACATCATGCAGGAGGAGGCTACCCTTTTTTTTTTTTTTTTTCTATTAACACTTAAGAATCAAGAATAGGATAGGAACAGTGCGAGTGTATTTTGTTTTGTCCACTTTATTTCTCCGTTCAAAATTCCATTTCTTTAACTAATGTAGTGGAGCTTTTCCACTTACAATTTTGCCTCATATCTTGCAACTATAGACTGGTTGACATGTTTCTTGCTTTCGGACTAGTTCTCCTGTTTTTCACAGTTTAGTTAAATCAAAGAGCCTTAAACTCATCTGCTAGCTGGTCATTTGTTATCAAACATTTAAGGTAACAGTTAGAATTTAATGAGATTTTTATTTATGTCTGTTTAATCAGTTACATACTAGAGGTGTTCTAGTATTATATTCTCAATGAGATTGCATGTATCTAGTTTGCTACAATTCTTTAAAAAATCATAAACATAACCAAGCAGAGTCCCTCAACTGTTAATTTTAGAGTTGGCTTAGAAATCCTTTCGTCTATTAGTTATTGGTTTCTGAATGCGCTTTCCCTTGACCCAACTGGTCATTCTTTCTTATCAAGGGCATTTATACAGAGCCTAGAAGCCCTTCATCACAATCCATCCTTCTTCTCATTTTGCCTTTCAGAAGCTCCACTTTCCTTTGAGTCCTCCAAACAAATCCAAGCCCCTCTCTCAATAATGCTCTGCTGTTTTCTTGGTACTTTCTCATCCAACATCCTCATCTCTTCACTTTCTTTCTATTGAGCAACTCCTATGTCTTTTAAAGGTTTCAGGTTCTGATCCTCTCTTCTCAGGGTATAGGCATCCACTCAAGTCTCAAACATTCTCATCATTTTTTAGGTTTAAATCTTCTTTTGAAAATTTTCTTTTGCTCATCCCCTCTGTGAGAATTAGAGCTGGGTGAGTGAAGGTAGAGGTGATTTATGTCATTAAGTAATAGAAGAATGCTTTGGTGGCTTATTAGGGGATTCTGTTATCCACCAGTATTTGGAGAGAAAGAAACAACCAGGTCTTCCTCGAGAAGAGAACATCCCCTGACTCAGTTATGCACCACATCCTTTTCCTTATTACTGAATGATCCTCTGTTATTCTAAGACTTCCACTAGTTGTGAGGAAGTGGGGACAAATTAGCAATCACCACTTAGACTATTTCTCTTCTTGTATTCATGACTTCTAGGCTTCATCCCTCCTTTCACTCAAAAAAAAAAAAAGAATTATTAGGAAATTCTTTAGGAGGACAAACAAAGGTGGCCTAAGCAAGCAAAATGAATGTAGCAAAGTTAAGATTGTTTATATGTGGTAAAACTAGGAAGTAAAGGGTGATGACTTATTATAATAAAGTAGGACTAGGAGTTGCACTGGTTGAGGATAAAGTGTGCAGGCTTGTGCTATAAAGTATTGAGTCAGTTTCAGTAATGACTGCTCAAATTTGTGTAGGAAGGTCAAGTAAGAGTGTGCAAGACCTTTATGGTTCACAGGCCAAGTTTGAATACTTGCATTAGAGCTTGGATTAAGCTAGAGCTAAGCTTCAAAACTCCCTTGATAGGATAAAGTAGAGCCTAAACAGCACAAACTTGGTTCGGTTGAGCTTTTCTGCAGCCCAAAATGATGCCTCAACTTCTCAGGAAGCTCCTTCTGAGACTATTGGAGTTTTACACCAAACCCACTTTGAGAGAGCAGAATCTGGAGGAACCAAATAATATGAACACTCTCATGACATTGGGATCTAATTGCAAGGATTTAAATGAGGATCTAATGAAGAGTATGAATGGCCTGAAGACAGTGATAGCCGATAGGTCAGTAAGCAAGACAGGATATGGAAATCAATATGAAATGTTCTGATTGAGGATAATTTTGTTCCACAATCAGTGTTGTTCGAAGGAAATTATCAGTTGACACAACATCAGCCTAAATAAAGAAATGTACTCATGGTCTTTCCGTATTTTTTTTAAGAAAACTGATTGAACTAGAGGTCTAAATTGTTATTAATTGCAAGGATCATCTCAAGAATGTTACAAGCTTTTAAGTCATTCATCATGCCTAGATTTCTTGGAATTATGAATCTATCTAATATATTGCTTGCTTTCAGCATGATGCTCTTTCGAGAAAGGTTATATGCTAATCTGCTCCCTTCAAAGTTCTAGTCCTAACATTTGGTAACTTATGTTGCTTTTAGCATTTAATGACAGCCGTCCATAGTCCAGGTTAATCTAGTAAGTTCTATAGACTTGACCCACTCCAGGCTCGGCTTAACATGGGGATAGTACCCAGTACCCAGTACCCAGTACCCACCACCTGGGCCTTGGCTGATATGGTGGCTTGTTTCATGAATTGGCTGCAGTCAGGCACAACCAGCCATTGAGATTTCCAAATAATGTATTGAGTATAAATAATTATATTTAAGGAACTCCTACATAGACACCCTTCTATACTGATAAGCACACAACTCTTTCTACGGGTAGCTTTCTCTGAGTCAACAGGAGCTCATTTATAAAATCTTTACATCAAACATCTTATGATTATATGTATAATACTGTTTTTAATTGTTTACTTTGTCAAGTTAAATGCTTATTTCCCTTTAGAATTGGTAAATGGAGAACAAAAAAGATGACTTTCTACATATACAAAAAGTTAACAACATAGACCTTAATAGACTTAAATTTTTTGGGATATTAAATGAGTGGAATGGGTCATGCCTGGGCCTGGCTTCTTCAGAATTTTGGGGTTTGGTTCATCCTTGGGCCTCAAGTTTGACACCAAGTTGGCCGAGGCCCACCATGACCAGGCTCATTGACATCCTTATTTAATGAATACTGGATTCTGTATGTCAGATTAGCCATCATTAGTACCTTTTATGCTCTGGATAACAAGATAATCATATGAGAACTTTGAGAATATGATCCCTTCCAATTCTCATTTGAAATGCTTCTGAAATGTTGAGTGATTCATGTTGGTAGAATTAATTGTGTGATTCTCATAATAAATTTTCCTGTAATTTCTTTCTCTGATTATTTTAACTATTCTTTTATAGATCCAAGATTCTGTACGCTTATTCTCATTGTCCGTTTTCATTTATTGGATAATAAAAGTGCCGCATACTGTAATGACCTTTCCTGATATATTGATTTTTTAAATTCTTATGGATAATATTTTTATTTTATTATTCTCATCAACTGGTTTTTAATCCATTCTCATTTGAAATTTGAAAAGCGAGGAAATTTTAGATGCACAGAGAAATCTGTTGGAGTAGAGGACCAACTTCAAATTCTAGCATCCATCACTCAAGTTCTTGACCCAAAGCTTCATCAACACCTAGGTATATTTTCAATTTTTGTGATTATGTATCACCATCTTTATAATTAAAAATTTAACTTTGTTTATCAGATAATAACCATATTTTCTTTAGTTCTTTTTTCTTGTCCTCCAGCTTCTTTTTTTCAGTCAAAGTTTGTTTTGTTATTTTGGTTTGTATAATCGTTTTTTATTTCATTTTTATAAAGTTACTGTATCTATACTTAGTTCATTCTCAAATGGAGATAACTGTTCAGTAGTACCAATCATGGTCCATCGGGCTTCAATTATGCTAGATAGATCTCGGGAAAAACTACTTGCCCTGTATGGATGTCTTAGTCATTCTTCAGCTTTTGAAATTCTTTACCTCTGCTTTTCAAATGCTAGTTATTGTTTTTTTTTTGTACCTTCGTTGTTTAAACATTATAGCTTGTTAATTATGCTTGTAACATAGATAGCATCTCTATTTTTTATAGACAGGTGCTAATATATTGTATTGGCTTTTGAGCACAGAAACACTAGGTGGAGGCGACTATCTCTTTGCTTTCCGTATGTTTATGGTATTGTTCCGCCGGGAGTTGTCATTTGGAGACTCATTGTACCTTTGGGAGGTATGAAATTCATATGGACCTGAATGACCAGTACATTATTGCAAGTTTCAGTCAGTTGTTCTAAATTTTACTCAGTTGCTATCAATATAATGCTTTTATGATATTTCACTAAATATGCCTCAAAACACTCAACCCATTTTACCAGACAGATTCCAGAAGTTCTGCTTTCAAAGAAATGTCATTATCTCTTGATCTATGACTGGATATATGCATGTCGTCAATGTATCTCCGTATTTTGGCATTAATATATGTACTTGATTCTTGTATACTTAAAATGTTCAAAGAACGTTGTTTAATTGTTCAAGGAAGGCAAAAAATGTCTGAAAAAATGACAACAGTGTCATGTGGAGAAAATAAATGGTGTATGAGGGCATACTGGTAGAACATGAACTCCATTGAACTTCAAATATTTAATTGAGATTTTTGCTTTGTGCCGCCATATCTTTCATATGCTTCATGAACGATACATCCATTGACGCAAGCACAAAAAACACTTTCCTGCCTTTTTTCTTATGCTAACCTGATGCTTTATCTTCAAACTTCTATACAGATGATGTGGGCTCTAGAATATGACCCTGATACCTTCTCCATGTATGAAGAACCAGGGTTTGCCACTGAAAAAAATGAGGGATCTAAAGGGAAAGTAAAGTCGATACGCCAGTTTGGGAAGTACGAGCGAGAGAATATGAAAAATGGATGCAAAAGTTCTGAAGCCCCTCTCCCCATTACAGTTTTTCTTGTTGCTAGTGTTCTCAAGGACAAAAGCGCTCTGATGCAGGAAGCACGTGGATTGGATGATGTTGTTAAGGTAAAAACCAAGTTAGGCTTTTTATAATGATTTGTACATTGCTGTGATCTATTGATAGTTATAACTAGACCTAAATAAATAAAAATGATTGCCTGCAAACAATAAAATCAACCCTGCTTCTGCAAGAAGGCATGTCCTTTAAAACTAGCTTGGATAGAATATCTAGGTACTTTTCTGTTACTGAAGGATGCAACCATTTAATTATTAGTGCTTATGAAATGTAAATAATAAATATTTTTTGGACCAATATCTAAGAGCTCTCTGATACCACAAGATATATTTCTAGGACACAAACCACTATTGGATTCATAAAGCAGACCACAAATGGACAGGATGCTGTTTTGTCTATGTATTATTTAATATAACTCATGAAATGTAAACAGTAAATATTTTTGGACTCATATCTAAGAGGTCTCAGATATTATGAGATATATTTCTAGGACACAGACTGCTATTGGATTGATAAAGCAAACCACAAATAGACAGGATGAGGTTTAGTCTATGTATTATTTAATATACTCTTTGTTACATAAAATTTTGAGATGCATTTTTTTTTTTTTTGCTAAAATAAGATGCATTTTTTGGGAAAATATTTCAATGTACAATTTTATTTATAGATATAATCAAATGTTGAGATATTGCTCTCTCTCTCTCTCTCCCTCCCTCCCCTGCCCAGTGACTTAATCTTACATTATCTATTTGTTTCACTTTCAGATTTTAAATGACATAACTGGAAATTTAGATGCAAAAAAAGCTTGCAGTGGGGCAATGAAACTTCACAAGAAATATCTGAAAAAGGTAAGGATTTTGCTTTACATTTTGATGTTACTTGGTTGTCTTTGATGATAGCGATTTGTCTCATTCTGTCTATTTTGGTATGATAAATAAACTTATTATCTTACTGCCCTCTCTCTTATGTACGCAGGCCAAGAAAACATAGCGTCCAATGTAAAATACATCTCCTCAATAAGGCTAATTTTTCTTTCTATCAGTTGAATAATATAAAATAACTCGCTCAATGATCTGGTGATGGAGGTGCTTTCATATACATTAATTTTTTAGGGTCCGGATCTGATTTTCTTCTACAAACAAAGAAACGTCACTCCAGAAATGTTTTGGAGTTGAGCTGGCAACTTGTAAGATTATCGATATGTCAGTGTTGTATTCATCTCAACTCATTGTATACACAAAATGGTGTAAATTACCATTGTTGCAACATGTACCACTTAAGAAGAACAGGAAATGCTTGGAGACTTTTTAGTTTTAATAAAAGTTGAAAAGGAAAATTCTGGGCTTTGGTTGCATTAAGATTTAAGAAAGACTATTTTGAAAACGACTAGCTGTTTTCATGATAACTCGTCAGAAAGAGAGTTTTGTGCTTCAGGAAACCTTTTAAGCAGAAACTCGTAGGCGATGGAAAACAAATCGCATGCACTCTCAAGAGCTGGATAAGAAACAGAATCTAAGAGCCATCACTTCAGAATGACTAGGAATCTAAGAGCCATCTCTCAGGAAGTGGATTCTGGACAACCCTGGCTTTCTTGGAGAGATGGTCGTGGACAGATGGGGGAGTGAACTCCCCTTCCTGTTCAAGGTTTTATCGGTGGCGAAGGCTTTGTCGATACAAGCACACGCCGCACACCCAGATAAGGAATTGGTGAGGGTGCTGCACACGATGCGGCCGAGTATATATTTATAAGGATCCTAAGCAGAAGCCGGAGATGGCGATTGCCCTCACCGACTTCAAGGCCCTTTGTGGTTTGTCAGCATTGAGGAGCTTAAGGATGTGCTTTCAGGTGTGCCAGAGATTATAGAGCTGGTTGGTGATGAGGATGCAAACAAGGTTCTGAACACTAAAGAACAAGATGGATATGTGGAAGTAAAACCCATTCTACAGTCAATCTTCACTAAGCCTATGTCAGCAAATAAAGAGGCAGTTTTTGAAATGAGGCAGTTTATGCGCAAGAAGTTTCTGATCAGGGTACTTTGCACCTTAGCTCATAGACCATAAAGTGGGTTAGCGATTGTTATTTTTAGTCAGTCTTCGGTAGAGGTAAAGATTCCTATACTTAATTACCGCTATAATATATATATATATATATGTTATTGATTTGTACTGTTGTATTTGCATCGTGAGTTTTACATCGATAGATTTGGTTTAGCATGTGATAGTATGTTTTATATGATTTCCAGTACGAATATATTTGCATGGTTCTTATACATTTTTAATTTATTTTTATTTTTTCATTTTATTACTCTCTACCTAGGTAAAGATCTTTGAGTAGGGAATCGGTGCACTTTAAGATTTCTGTATGGAAGCATTCCCTTCTCACGTTTTGGTACAGGTTTGGTACAAGAAAGTGAAGGAATGGTAATATATTCATACGCCCTGGATCCGAAGTTGGTGCAACAGGTGGTAGACCTGTTTCATCTTGTTTTTGGACCAGGGCTGATGGTGGATTGAGTCACTACTCTCTACGCATGGAGGACTGGTCAGGAATAGGGCTAGTTTTGTTTGGGCACCTTGCCATTGGTTTTTATATGATTAATCTCTTGATAATCCCAACTTATACTTGAGACCCATCAAAGGTGACAGGATGACCTGTTCTATATGTGAGTCTGTCAGGACTTGGCGGGATGAGTGGAAACACATTAGCCATGGTCAGACACCGACCTGAGCTATACTTATTAGCAGCTCAGGCTCAAACGGTCAAACCAAGTGGAGGAATTCCAATCAACAATTACTGCAACCAAAACAAACCCACCAATCTACCAGGGGCCAGTTCAGACCCTTGCAATCTTGGTTAGTGAAATAATTAAGACAGAATTCTACCTGACTGGCTTCCTCCATAGTCCAGATTCCACTATATCTAATAAGCTAATAGAAAGGAGATATGGCAGAAGCAGTGGCAGAACATGGTACCTGAAGGAGGAAACAATGGAAACAATGGTGGAGGTGATCAGCTTCCAACATTGTCGGGAACGCCATGGAGGAATTGGGAAACCCCGACCAGATCTGCCATCTCTTCCTCAATGGTGCTGAGATTCTTATGCTGCCTTCCTATAGCTCTTTCCTGGTTTGACGTGATTTTTAGCTGAGTGGAGCTTTAAGGTACCTTAAACCTATAAAAATGTCTGAATAAAGTGATACCATATGTAAATGTTGAGTCGAATAAACCTGGGTTAGAAGCAGTACCTGTCTTAGATCCAAAAGCAATGCTTTGCGGACTGGGGTGGCTGGTCAGTTTAGAAGCTTCCGCACGGGGAAAGCTGACCGACCCGGAATTGGACGGCACCGTCTTTGTTGACCTGCAGCTTACAGAGTCACTGTGTGAATCTGGGCTATTTTTTTTTTTTCTCCCACTTTTGCATCTCTTATGTAGAGCTGATCATGAGCCCGACGGCCCATCCGGCTTGCTTAGCCCAGCCCAAAATTTGGCAGATTTGAACACGAATACTACGACTGTGGGACAAACCTAGGCAAAAAAAGACCCGATTATTATATCTCTTATGCAGAGCTGATCATGAGCCCGACGGCCCACCCGGCTTGCTTAGCCGGGCCCGAAATTTGGCAGATTTGGACACTAGAACTACGAATGTGGGACGGACCTAGGCCAAAAAAAAATGCCCAAACTAAAAATCGGCCCGGGCCCAGAAAAATTAAAAAATGAACCTAGCCCATCCCGGCCTGAGATAATTATATATATCTAATATATATAATAATAATAATAAAGTTTCATATTATATGCTAATGAATATATCAAAATCGGTTATTGACCTTTCAGGAATGTGCGGGCCAGGACAAAAAATAGAGACCCAATGTCCGGATCAGGCCGTGCCTGAGCATAAACACTGGACCTAATTTATGCTGTAGAGACTAGCCTTGGCTGACATTCGATCAGCTCTGGTCTTATATTGTGTCCTAGTCGGTCTTCCTTAATTGGCAGGAATACATTAAAAAGAGGAAAAGAGAACAAAGCATAACTAGGGCCACCTAAGGCAGTCGCTAATCAAGCATGAGTATAGCCAGGATATTTTTCCATTTTTTATTTGAGTAATATAACATAGCTAGATTTAGTTTAGCTGTTTAGGTGATTACTCTTACTGTCAAGCTTCAACAAATCCTGTCTTTAAAAACTTAAACAAATCCAGATATTCAAACGCATTGTAATATCACCAATATATTACCAGGAAGAGCCTCTCAACAAGCCAATTATATGGTGATTAACGCTCAATACAATATTCGACAAGCAGCATTTGTAGATTTCTGTTACTACAATTTACTATTATAATAATGATGGATAGCACCAGTTTCTCCAAATCAAGCACATAATCCATTTAGCTTCTAGAGGTATACCCATCATGCATGATCACCTTATCAGTAGCTAGTATGAAAAAATGGGTGGTGGGAAGATGACATGATTCTGCCTCCCATTACTGACTCGGCTGCGGAGGGTTGGTGGCCTTCCTAAGCCCAAAGAGGATTGCTCATCCTTTCATTAACGCAACAAACTGCTAAGATCTTTCAACTTTAGCAGGCAGGTGGGATTTAAACATGGTATAATTAAAAGAAAGAATGCAAGCAAGGAAACAGTAACTTATCTGAACACCTTTTCATTGCGCATCCTTGCATTCCCCAGTATCCAAAAAGGGGTAGTTTATGAGGGGGAAAACATATTAGAGGATCAGAATAGGTAGGAATTTACCAGATCTCATTTAAATGTATTCATCATTACAGAAATTACAGCATTAAAGTATTTGATATTAAATCTGGGGGAAGGTTTCCTTCCTCTATTTGCATAAAAAGAAAGCATTTGATAAAGAAAAATAGATCAGAAAATCAAAAACAGAAGGTCAAGATATAAAAAAGAATGTTTACCAAAGGATTGAATATCAAAGGATAAAATATTTTGAAAGGAAGTCCAGTAAAAAATAAGGTCTAAAAATAAGGGGCACTGATTTTTCTTGCATGACAACCCAAAGAAAAGCATTTTTACATGCTATTTAGAAAAAGGTAGAATGTAAGGTCACATTAGCGTATCCAATGACATCTAATGTTGACTCAAATGGTGATAACGAAATTTAAGCCATAGTTATCTTGGAGGCAAGCATATCTTTAAGCTTTATAAATGAAAGTTTTACATATATTTCTAGATATGGCCATGCTCTGTCCCTGAAAGGTTCCTCAAATTCATTGTTGACAACTTCTAAATTTTCTTGGATCACCCCTTCATATGTAATTGTGCCTTGTATTCTCTATACATACATTTTACTACTTTCCACCTAAATATCCTCATCTCTGATAAGCTCGGTGTGCTGTCATTATAGGCTAATATGCCAAGTGACATTAGACAGTTGATCTTATTCATTAGGTTAAAGTAGCTGCTGGAAAGCATCATTTACATGTGGCACACATGAAACATCTTGTAGCCACATATCGGCAAAGAATACCTTGTGCTAATATATCCTCACAAATACTGTTTTTTCCCTAGTAGAGCCACATAAACGAAACCAACAATTGCCAGATATCTTTTTGCCATCAAATATGAGCAGAGAACCATTTATTTGTGTTTCCTAAATTATAACCAAGAACTTTCTAAATGAATTACGCATGACAGATTTTTTCGCAAAATTCTGCTGAAATCCATATTTACTACCTACTCATGTTGAGAACTCATTAAAAGCAAAATATAAATCAGAGACAACATAGACAACTAGAAATCTCAAGTATCAGTAGCTGTCTATATCTGAGAATTGTAAAAGTGTAATATGAGAGTGGATTCATCAATAGCTAGTATCTCAGCTGGTTGGTACCCATCTCTCCAAGTGAGAGGACTCAAGTTTGGTGAATAACCACTGCATGTCTGCATGCGTGTATGTGTGTGTGTGTGTGAGAGAGAGAGGATTCTAATGCTTGAAGTAGTTGATGGCATAGATGCAATACAAAATTGTGGTATGATAAAACAAAAAGGAAGTGAAACAGGATCTTAAGAGATGAACATATACTTTTTCAGCAAAAGTATTAACCAGCACGCTTCTGTCTACTTTGTTGTTTCAAAATTTAGTTATTTTCTTCTACCCTTTATTATCTAGAGCACAACACCATTTCATGGTTCGCCATCTCGGTACTAGACCATGTACTGGTATCATGCTCATACAGTGTTCCGGTACAGGAGTCAATTCGGTGTATTAGACTTGGTACACCCCCATACCAAGTCTCACTTCAACACCGGTGGTGCAGGGTGGTACCCATTGGTACAGCAAGTCTTGGTTTAACCACTACCAATGCTACATAAAAGAAGTCCAAAATAAGAGTATGTAATCCAAATTAGTTTGAATTTTATGCGAGTATTATTGTAACTAATTTGCATGCTTATATTAGTTATTTGCCACATTTCCTGCATTTTCTATCATCACCAGTTTATGTCAAGTTTATGAAACAATTCTCCAAAAAGTTCTCCAAGCATCTGATTCATTCTTGGTGCATGCTCTCGAAAGCTTTTGACTTTGGTATGACTGAAATAACTGAGCAATGCACCCAACCATGAGTAAAGCTGAACCAGCAGGTTCCTCATCACATTCTTAAATTCATTTTACTAATTTCCTGTTGTCTTAAACCTACATGGACTCTGGGTCATGGTTCTCGTACCCTGCTATTATTTTCATAAGGTCAATCAAAACAACATTTACAGATGCAATAACCAAGAAGCACTTATCTGTCCGTTCAATTTTTCAATATTAGACACAACCATGTCCTGCTTAAGCCGTTGTAAAAAAAAAATGTATTCAGCTGCAGTTTAAATACTTAACCTATAGTCATATACTACTAAAATTTGATATCAAGACTGCTTATCTCTGTCCATGCAAAAGCTTCACTCTATTCATGTGTGTCACATGCTTTAAATTAAAATGAATAAAGTGATTACAAGAATCACCAACAGGAGAAAACTCACTTCAGGTCCTCATTCCATTACACTCTCAGCGATCTTAGCACATAAAGATTGTCAAAATCCTGAAGCCATTACCCGACAAAAATACCAATTCAAATTTAATATGTCAAAGTTAAATCATGAAAAGTTGTAAACTTCTGTGATATTTGTAACATGAAATTAGAATGGCACAAGATTACTCTTCTGCAGCTTGCACTTAAGTGCTTAGCATTATATTAGTTATCTCTCTGATCACAAGATTTTTACACTAAGTGCCATCAGAGTGGAGGCAATATCTTGAGAGTCACATAAACATCATCACAAGCTAAAATTGGTCAACATAAGCAAACACAAGAGCATAAGGTCACACTGTTATCCACTCTAAAACATAGACCTGTAAAGGGTAAATGTATTACTTAGAACATACTCATTGCCTTTTCATAACTATTAGAGATCAGCTGGTCTCTTTTATTCCAAAATAAAGCTTATAATTATTAATACAAATCCTAAGTGTGTCCACACATTTCCAAATATATGGAACAATGAACCTCTGCATAAACTACATCATGTATGTTAGTCAAACTCCTGTTTATCAGAGGCTTCCATGCTTGTTTGATACACCTCAAAGGCTTGAATTAGGATGCAGATGTTAGATGAAAAAGAAACCACCAGCAGACATCTTTAACTCCCACCAATTTTAGTTCTCCACCTCATTTGCCATTCTAATATCTAGTCACCTTTTTGTTCCCTTGGTTCTGAAAATATTATAAGCTTTCGAAGCAGACAGAAATATCAAATAAATTAAAAGAGTAAGTAGAAAAAAACTGAATAATTTCTATCAAAGCAATAAATTTGAGATTAGAATATCTTCACGTGTATGAAACCTGAAAAAGTGTCGACTCACAGAGACCAATTCAACATGATAAAACTCTTATCACTTTACCTTATCAATATAGTAAAGATCACAGAGAAAGTTAAGAGAACTGATTCCAGTAATTCCATTGTTTGAATGCTCAGCATATAACCAACTCAACTCTGCCAAACAAATCCAAGTCCATAATTAAGTTATATTTGTTGATGCTCTCATCTTTATTATGTCAAAAAACACAACAGACTATACCTGATATAATCTATATATCTATTATGAGCATTATATATCTAAAACCAAATACCTTTTTGGAATATAATGTATCGTACATATCAATTGCTTGACTGAACATTAATAAACAATCGATAGAGATTGAGAAAACTAAGAAAGTTATCATTGAAAAAGTTCACTTAATCAGTTAATTGTGGAGATATTCTTAAATAAAACTTAAATATATACTCCCTCTTACATGATCTTTTCTCTTGGGTTAATTTCCATATATGATGGATTTAATGCCTCATATGTTAAGAGAGGAAAGAAGGCAGTTCACTTTGACCTTTTGTTTCGGGGGTGGGGGGTGGGGGGGTACTATCCTATTGAGGGGAAACATCTAGTAAATATGTTCAAAATAAATGGATACAACTGATTTTTTGCAGTACTGTCCTATGTTGCCATTTCCAATAGACTTGCAAAGAGGAAGCACCAACAATATTTTTCTACCCATTGTGAAGAAATTGGCAAAGCTTCACAAAAGGTATAGATCATTAGAATGTTAAAAAAAATAATGAGAAAAGAAATATATTTGCATCTCTTTTCATGCAAAGATAATCATTTAAGAGGCAATCATCCAAGTTCTTCCAAAAGCCTCATAATAAACACCAACAAAATTAAGTCACCTTTGTTTCCACATAAAGTAATAGTACTAGGCATGTCCAATGAATATGTATTAGGGAAAGAGCTGTGAAACAGGATTTTGAGGCTTAGACGAATCCTGCATCTAATAGACCCCAGTCATGCATCTGAAAGACCAGAACAACCCCACCAGCAATGGCAGCAGGTTGCCTGTTAGGTTGCAGACCATAAAGGGTTGCCCCAGCATTGTTATAAAAGACAAGAAGGGGAGAGAAGATGGAGTTAAATTAATAGTGTTCCATGCCATCCAAAAATAGAAGAAGAAATGATGTGGAGCTGATTCCCTGCCTAAGAGAAATCTTGCCCACTCTCTAATATGCTGCAGTAGTAGCTTGTAGAACAACTGACATTCCAATTTGCAAATAATACAATGTTTACATTTTATTTCCACTTTTCCCCAACTAATCTGCAAATAATATTGCAAAATATTGTGATAGGTATAGATTCTCGATTTCAAAAGGATTAAAAATTTAATATTTTTCTTGAAATGACTAGCAAAATATATGGGTGAGTAACTATTCCCATGAATAAGCCCCTTAGATAAGCAATACTCACATCTAAGAGCACAAAATATTATGGATGGTTGTAATAAGCAGAGTACATATCAAATATAAATACGGCATCCCAGACATATGCGACCTTAGCCTTGCATACGGAGTAGCTGATTCCAAATCAAATCAGAACAAGTTGTATAGAAATTCTTGGAGACGCTCTTGTGCACCACCGGATAGCAATATGGAATATGATCCAGGTGTCTGAAGCATAAAAACTTACAAACAAAACAGACTACAACTACCTCTGCAAGGACAAGAAGAAAGACTAAGAAAAATAAATGCTGATAAAGCAGAAGCATAAATAATTGAATAGTTGTTTTCAATATTAACAAGATTAAGCAATTATAATAATTGCATAGCCTTATTTGATACCAGCTCCAGCAAAATTTATGTGCACGTGACACTCATGCATAAAAGAGGCTTAAAAAGTAAAAAGACGAGTAAAGAAAATTGAGAATATGTGCTGGAAGGGAGTAGATGCAAAATCCTTAAAAAAGTAATAAACCCTAATCCCCAGTGTGCAATCCCTAATGTTGAACAACCATAATAGAAGATGAGAATTTAGGTTCTCAAAACCCTAGCAACTATCAATGCAAGATTCCCACTGCTATCTTTCAATGGTCTCCAAACTGTATGTATTCTTGGAGAGCCAAGGGAAAAATCATCTAAAAAAATTAATTATAGTAAAGAAATTAGAGAAATCTTGAAAAAACCAAATCTTTGTAGGGGTCAAGAAGAAATTTAAAAGCGAAGAAGGGGAGGAAGAGGCTCAGATTCACCACTTAATCCAGCATTGTGTTGTTAGTATTCAAGTCTCTGAAACTACAAGGCCAAGAGGCCGCAGCTAGCTGCCTGCAGAATAGCAGCAGACCTTCCAAGATTGCCTTGCCGTAAAAGTAGCCATTTTCCACTTTGCAATGCAGCAAAACCCTCCTCTAGGAATCATCAAAGCCTCTTCATATACATCGAAAACCGGTGAGACTTGCCCAATTTGGGGAACAAAAAATGAAGAAGAAAAGCAAGAGAGAAGAAAAGAAAAGAAAGAAAGAGAAAAAGAAGCAAAGGAGGAAGAAGAAGAAGAAAGAGAATAATACCCAGGGCTTGTAGGCTTCATGGGATTCTTGAATGGATGAGACTGAAACCAAAAGATACCCCTCCTTTTCTCCTCCAGCGACCTCTCAATCCAACAATGGCCGCATACTGGTTGCCTGCAGAACAGTAGACCTTCCAGCGTTGCCTGGCCCATCGTTCAAGAAGAGAAGACAAGCAGAGGAGAGGAGCCACGGGATGGGGGTTAATTTCAAGAACAACTTTAAGCTGCAGAAAGGCTATGTTTGGTTCAAAAATAAGATTACACAGGATAGGAATAAGACAAGGAGAAGGTGAACAAGAGGAAGAACAAGAAGAGAGGAGTGCTACAGGAATACGAAAAAATCTTCATAGGTGCCAAGAACTGCACTGATATCAGGAGAACCGGAGAACTGAGCGGGCGGGTAATGGGACAGCTGTCGGTAGCACTGTGACTCCTTATATGTCTTGCAGTATAGTCTTGCTTTGCCATTTTCAATAGACTTGCTAAGAGAAAACAAAAAAAATATATGTCTGCCCATTGGGAAGAATTTACCAAAGCTTCACAAAAAAATTCAATAATTAGAATTAAGAAAAATGAAAGAAGAATTATATGTGCATGCATCTCTTTTCATGCAACGATAACCATTGAAGAGGCAACCATCCAAGTTCTTCCAAAATCCTCAAAATAAAAATCAACAAAAGTCTTTGAAGGCACCTTATTTTCCACATATAATAATAGTACTAGGCATGTCCAGTGAATATGGATTAGGGAAAGAGCTGTGAAATAGGATTTTGAGGCTCTGACGAGTCCTGCATCTAACAGACCCCATCCATGCAGCTGAAAGATCCAAACAACCCTAGCAGACCATAAAAGTTCCTCCAACATTGTTAGAAAAGACAAAGGAGTGGAGATTGAGTTAAAGTAGAAGTGTTCTTATGTGGAGCTGAATAAGAGAAAAGGCTCATTTTTCCTGCCTACCAGCAATCTTGTCCGGTCTGCAATATGCTGCAGTAGTAGCCTGCAGAACAACTGACCTTCCGAATTACAAATAATACAATGTTTACATTTTATTTCCACTCTTTCCCAACAAATCTGTAAAATTATATAGCCAAAATACAAGTATAAGTATAAATCCTCAATTTCAAAAGGATATAAAATATATTTTTGCTTGAAATGAATATAAAAATGTATGGTGAGTAACTGCTTTCATGAATAAGTCCCCTAGACAAGCAATACTAACATATTTAAGAGCAAACAATAGTTGTAATGGACAGAGTTCATACCAAATTTGAAGATGTTGCATAGAAATTCTTGTGGAAGCACTTGTCCATCACTTGATAGCAATATGAAATATGATCCAGGTACCTGAAGCATAAAAACATAGAGCAAAACAGATTACCGCCACCTCATTAGAGATAAGTAGGAAGACTAAGAAAAAGAAAAGCAGATAAATCAGCAGAATAAATAGTTGAATGGTTTTATTGGATATTAATGAGATTAACAACATTATCAAGGAAAAGTTAGAGTGGATAACCTTATTTAATACTGTCTCCAGCAAAATTTATATGCTCGTGAAACTCTTGCATAAAAGAGGCTTTAAAAATGAAGCAACTTAAAATTGCCATAAATCCTGGTCAACTCCTCGGCTAGCAACGTTAGAAGAGCAACGCCAGGGAAACCAGCTTACGGAACCAGATTGGTGCAGCAACATAGAATTTGGTCTGGAGGATAGCAATGGAGATTTTTCAAGTTGTCTCGTATGTTATCATTGTTCATATAAACAAGAGAATAGACAGCAAGGGAGGAAAAAGGAATCTATGCAATACCAAAGCCTTCGCTACTGAAGTAAAAAAAAAAAAGCCGAAAAGATGAGTAACGAAAATTGAGAATATGCGGCTGGAAGGGAGTAGATTCAAAACCATTAAATATGTAATAAACCCTAATCCAGAGCGTACAATCCCTAATCTTGAACAACCAAAATAGAAGATTTCGGAATTTGGGTTCTCCAAACCCTAGCGACTATCAATGCAAGATCCCCACCCCAATCTTTCAACGGTCTCCAAATTGTATGAATTCTTGGGGAGCCAAAGAAAAAAATTATCCGAAGAAATTAATTATGGTAAAGAAATTAAAGAACTCTTGGAAAAAACGAAATCTTTGAAGGGAGAAAAAGAAATTGCAAAGCAAAAAGGAGGAAGAGGCTCAGATTTACCACTTAATCTCGTATTGTGTTGTTAGTCACCAAGTCTCCGCATCTAAATTGCCCGTAGAACAGCAGCAGACCATCCAAGATTTGCCTTGCCGTTAGAAATAGTCGTTTTCTACTTCACAATTCAGCAAAACGTTCGTCAAGGAATCATTACAGCCTCTTCACATAAAGCTTAAACCGCTGCCACTTTCCCAATTCGGGGAATAAAAAATGAAGAAGAAGATCAAGAAACAAAGAGAAAGAAAAGCTAAGAAGAAGAAGAAGAAGAGAGAGAAAAAGACGCTCTGTCAGATTCTTGAATGGATGAGACCAGAGCCGAAACACCCCCCTTCCCTTCTCCTCCTGCGACCTCTCCATCCAACAATGGATGCATACTGGTTGCCTACGGTACAGAAGGCCTTCCAAAGTTGCCTCGCCCATCGTTCAAGAAGAGAAGACAAGCAGAGGAGAGGAGAGACGATATGGGGTTTGATTTCAAGAACAAGATGGCGTGAGATAGGAATAAGAAAAGGAGAATGTGAAAAAGAATAAGAAGAGAGGAACGGTGCTAGGGTAACAAAAGAAAACTCCATAGATGCCAAGAACCATCCTGGTACCAGGAGAAGCCGGAGGGAGAACCGAGCGAGTGGGACATTGGGAAGCGCTGCGAATCCTTATATAGCTATGGGTCATGTAGCCGTTACAAATATCCCGTAGCTTACGTCTTATGCGACCTCTTATTCTCGAGCGTCTAGCGAGATCTTTTTCATGTAAGTCGGCATGACTTGCCGATACTTTCTTTTTCAAGGAGCACCGACCTTTATATAAGCACTCCTATTTTTGATATCTACACTAAAAACTTTGCCTTCTAAGATACACCAAAGGAGTGCGACAACCAAAAATAGAATCATGTTTATCATATCACCCGAAAATTATAGGATCATGTATATAGGACTTGAACTAGTCTCGGCATGCCAAGTAAAGGATGCTTGTATAAAAATATATATATGATATAGCAACCTTAAACATAGTACATCAACAAATATTAGTATTAGAATACCAATATCTAGTTTGAACTAGTCTTGACATGCCAAGTGTTGAGATAAGCTAAAATACAATAGAAGTAATCTTATATATAAACCCTTGAATAGATGTTAGTAATAAATATGAGAAAATTTTTGTTCCACACATGTTCAAAATAAACTAGTCTCGACACACCTAGTGCTGGGACCAATTCAAACATGATAGAAGCAAAAATATCACAGATCTTTGAGAATGTAAGTATTAGATGTGGATGTAGGACCTTAGCTGCAGCATTATAATGAAGAATGCAAACATTAAGTCCTAAGTAGCCATTGAAATTGGATTTCCAGGACCTCCAACTATTGATGTATTGACACAAATAGGCCGACATAGCACTTGTTGACAATGGCTTAGATTACTGAATTTCCATGGCCAGCTTGCTGAATTTCATCTTATTCTCAAAATCCTAGGAGTGAAGAAGAAAGTGAATTCAGCAAGAAAAGTAATGCAGCTTTCTGTAAAGATGTCAGGATATGAGACTTTGTGTCTATCGATCTATTTTAGTTCAGCAACATGACTTTAAACACTACATCCAAACCTCACATGGACTTAAACAATGACTCTTGGAGTTTCCCTCTCCAGAACAATAGCTGCAATATTGAGAACTTGACTGCTAGTATGGTGCAGCCATATGCCTAAAGCTTCAGATCTTCTGAGACACACGAGCTCTTACAAAATTGATTCAAGAACTAACGAACTCGACAATACTAATTAATCAGAATCTCCACCTTGCTTGGCGCTTTCGTGACTTGCCTCTCCATTGTCTTCATCTGCTGGTGAGCCTCCATTGTCAGGCTTTGCAGGGTCTGGTCCTGCTGATACCTTCACCATCGATGGATGCAAGAGCCTTTCCCTGAGTTCGAACCCCTTACGAAATTCTTGAATTATAATGCCTTCTTCAAACTCCATTGATTCCTCATGCATTCAAGAAGCTTTTACAAAAAAAATGAAAGTAACGTAAAAGTAACAACATAAGTGAATGAGAAATGTAGAGATTGCGTATATAGATGTGTGTGTCTTTCAAATTTTACACAAAAATAAGAAGGAAAGAGAAAAAATCTTTTGCAGACAATTCTTTTCCTGTCACTGTAAAAAGAAAAGTTACATATATTTGTTAGATCCGGAGCACAAGTACGATTATCTGTTTGCACCATTCTGCTTCAATTAGGTTATTTGGCATGTAACCTGTGCCTCCAAGATAAATGCAGCTCCTTCAATTCAATGGCTGCGTCCATAGCGAGCTTAGGCTGCATAACTGAATGGTTATGCCAAATGTTGCATCAAACATCAATTTGGCAATGACAATCGCAGCGCTGCTGTCTTGTTGAGATTCAGTCAAATGTTCATAAACCTCAAGTTTTCATATTTTTAACAATAAATCTTGCACCTTATGCATGTAATTAGAGGCTTGCTGGTCAAAATTGAGAACAGCTTGAATACCACGCAGGTTTATTCATGGATTAGGCAGGAATGAAACTTCTAAAGCTTCATAGCAGGCAGCACATATAAAGGGAGCATAACTCAACATTATAAACAAAGACTACTTACCAAAGGATCAAATGGATTGCCGACAGTTTCCACCCCTTCAACACCCAATGAGCTCAAAATCTCCAAAAACTGTTTGTAGATGCTCTGAAAACTGTTGTGTACTTTTTTTCTTCTCTCCGTCTCCACCTTCATCTGAGTTTTATTTCTTTCAAAATTGTCTAGAACAGGCAATAAGCTTTCTATAACTTGTCCTTGCGCTTTTGTCATCAAAGAAAGCCCTTCTTTCTCCGTTCTTTTCCTGAAGTTGTCAAAGTCCACAATGATCCTAAGAATGTGGTCTTCTTCGGACAAAGTAGCATCTTTGGTTGCAAGGGAGGAAGCCATTGATCTTGAAGTTCTGAGGCGGGTATAATCATTAAGATCTGGTGGAATCTTATATACTTGCACCTGGAAGACGGCCTTAGACTGGCTGGGATCCATGATGGACGTAAAGAGAATCCACTTACGGCAATCAGGAATGTTTCTGATGGCATTGTCTTTGTCTCTCTCAGGAGGGAAGTCTGTAATTCTTCTCATAGTTCATGACCTGGGAGAAATATAAGCTCTGGTAACAGTTTCCAGCTTCTCCATAGATGCAGTCAGAGGTGTCTTTTTTCAAAGTGCAGGCTCCCCTCACGCTGTAAAAAAATTCTCCACGCTTCCACTCCCATGTGAGGTTGTAATTGTTGAGCCGGCCAATGGTATTGTTGTTTTCAATGGTCGCTTGGGCAGGGTACTTGTTTCCAGAGGCCCGGAAAACATCGTAGGTGATGAGGAGGCCGCCTTTCCTTCGAGGAAGGAACCTGGTGGCATCAGTCTTATGGGCCTTGAATTTTGGGTTTTTGATACAACATACATACATTTGGCTCCCTGCTGATATAAGTTCTTATTATATCTCATGTACACTGGTCATACTAAAGGAATGATCTGTTATAGAACATTTTATTCAAGAAACATAGTGCTTTCAAGCATGCCACAGATGTCTCATTACAAGGGAAATTCCAATAAATAGCATGTGATATAAGAGGAGGAAATATTCTTGCTTATTAGAAGAATCAAGATTCAGTAGTTTCAGCAGAAATCTTCTCCATTTTTTCTTCCTCAGAGAGACTTCTGTTCAGTTGGAACCTTACATTTGTTTTCATGTGGGCATATCTGGCTACGAAGAAGCTGTCTTTATTTGTATATGTTGGTAAAATTTTCAGGTAATTGGCATTCAAATGCATACAAAATAAGTTCTTTGGCTTCAAAATCGAGTAGAAACTACAAACAGCAATTGTCCTTCCAATTACGTTGGTTTTCCTCGAAAGAATTAAAGTGACAAACATGGTTTTTATCTTTAGGAAAAATGAAAGCCTAATTCTTTTTGTTTTGGTTTTTATTGTATGGTAATATGCTTGGAAATTATTACTTCAGATGGATGGAGATATCTGATTATAGGATTGCCACTTTTAAATGCAGACCCCATAAAAGATTGCCACTTCCATATATTCACATTCCAATTAAATAGGATAATAATCGATTTTTTTATCTTATCTCTAATATATTGAAATGGCTTTCGATTTTCTTCTAAAACCTCCTAAAGAATGAAAGTTACCTTACATAAAGCATCTGTCAGCCATGTAAAAAATTTCTTCTACTCCATCATCACCTGTCGTAATGCTAACATATATACCCATCCTTCTACTTGGAGAAAAAGAAAAGGGCCTATCTTAAAACAGTGCAAATTACCAAGTATGATGCTTACCTTGGCGAGTGGGTGCAGAACATTTGACCCCATCAGTTTCCAGCTTAATTGTCTTCGGCATCAATATTCCCGCCCCAGGCGCATGCTGACGCTCGTACTCCAGTAGGGACCAGGAAGGAGTTGAAGAAGACTGCGGAGAGGAGGACTCAGCGGCATTGATGCAGAGATTTGCCCTCTTTTAACCCAGGAGCGATGGGTCGACGTTAATGAAAAATAAGATTTTTAAGCATGATTTTTGTGGGAATTTGGAGTTCAGAGGACGAGGAGGTGATGGTGGTAAAATTAGTTCGTTTTTTTTTGTTAGTTTTTTGTACGGAAAAATTTTCGCTCCTGTTTGAATTAAGAGCAGGGGGAGAAGGAAGGCCTAGTCAGTTGGATGTCCTCCGCTGGGTTTGACGGAATTGGAGGGAGGACGCAACGGTCACTAATTCCCTCGATGTCGTATAGATGACTCGTTGATATTTGCACCCAAGAATCTGCGGTAGATTGGGCAGGTCGGACTTCTCGCTAGCCTCAGAAAATTTTGTGGCCCTGCTAATACTGACATAGCCCATGACAGAGGCTTAACGCGGCCAGCGGATCGAACACTGCCTTCGTCCTGAGTTTCAGACTTCTTAACATTTAGGCGATCGTAAAACTTTGTTAAATTTTTTCAAGCAAGATTTTTTTTTCTTTTTTTTCTTTTTGTCCAATCGGGAGGTCAAAGTGCCCTCTTTATTTATTTTTCTCAGGCGAGATTGGAGAGCCTTTCTTTTCTATTATATGAAATCATTACCATCTTTATATGATTCAAAATAAGAGAAGAAACTTTTGCCTCAATTAAACATATATATATATATATATATATATAAGGATGTTTCACAAATTCCCCGCAGCCAAACCCAGAGGCCTGTAACCAGCACTGTTCTAATGTGATGCAATAGCGTGAAAAATTACGTCAAGTGGTTCTTATTTTACAACAACCATGTTGATGGGTGGACATCTAACTGGGTGCCGAAGCTCGTAAGTCCAACCAAATAAAACTTTCGAGACCTTGTGGGAATACAGTCTATGCGTACGGATTCACCATTAAGAAAGCAACATTCCAAACAACATACAGGGTGTTTTATCCCAACAACCCAAGCCCAAACAACTGGGGGAAAAATATAATAATAATAATAACATACATGGGGAGGGTTAGGTTACTGTATTTAAGGAAAAAGTTGAAAAACCTGCTGTGAGTGCAGTATATACATCATGGTAACGAAAAAGCATAGAGGTGACAGAAGCCAACATAAGATATAGCCACATAGATTTAGACGAGGCCTATGCAACAGCAATCCCATCTGAATTTTGTTCCTCAAACTGCGGCTTTGGCTCCAAATCGATGAACTGGTTGGATTTGCCGGCAAGATGTGAAATGCTGACTCTTCCTTGCCGTTTGATGTAATCTGCAACTGCCTTCATTTCCTCAGGTGAGATGTATATATACTTGCCACGATCATCCATGACACCAGATAATCTCCCTGCACGACATAAAAGTCCAATGATTCTCTGACATCGAAGTAATATTCATCTGGCGAGCAACAGTCAGCAACTAAATCTTCAGTTAGTTATTAAGAGATGATCTGGAAAATCTTTGAAGCATTGTCACTCAATGTGGCATCACCATGCATAACAATGATAAATTAAGGGTGCAACAACAGTTAGAAATACGAAGGCAATGAGCCAAACAGATAAAAGCCAGAATAAATTTAGTAGTTTGCCGGTGCTAAGGTGATTCTCCAAATACAATTTTAATCTTATGAAGCAATAACGGACCAACTAGGAATGATGAGAGCTCATGACACATACCCATATTCTCCAGTGATATTATTCGATTGATGCAGTCCTACAAAACCACCAGGCAATTAAAAGAATAAAACATTAGACATGCATTTTCATGGAAGTCAACACAGATGAACTAGGACTCTAACATGAATTAAAGATCATAACTTTGTAACAATTGATCATGTATTTGGTTGGGTTGCATGTTAACAGTATAAGCATAATCATTTTTGAAATAGGAATAGTAGAGGTGTAATCATTTTTAAGGTCAGGTATGATATGGTCATGCATGCATCACTGGAATGGTGGATAAGATGCAGAGCTGATTAACAAACTAAGCTAATTTTCTATAGTAAAGGCAAATAAAGGAACAGTAAAAGAGCGTGCAATTTGTATATAAAATGTTTAAAGTCAAAATGACTTCAAATCAGAATTATAACACCGAAAACATCCATTCTTGGCAGACCACTGATGACAATACCTGAGTGCGCAGCTTGAATTCTGCTGCAAGGTCTTCCAATGGGACACATTTCTGTTTCTGAATCAATTAAAATTAAAACATTAGTACTAGACTTGTGGTGTTCTCATTTCGTAGGTGTGACTTCATCATAAATCCAGTCGTCCATGCATATGTTTGTATGTTACAAGCAAAGTACTCGAGCACAAGAATACACAGATGCACACACATACAACAAACAACGTGGACATGCAGTTGCATGGACGCCACCAAGATCAATATTGATCCACACCTCATGCACATGCTATGCAACAAAAAATTTCTCCCACATTCATCAAAGAAAAGAGTGCATGCAACCCTGCCTGGTTACCTTTGCTTGCATTAGAGCAGGGCTCAAACAGCAACAAAAGCATGTATTTCCAGCAAGCATTTATTCACAAGCATGCTAACTGATAAGAAGTTTGTTTACTCTCTGTCAAATTTAACATTTCTTAATAGGCCAATATGAAAGCAAACCTAGGGCTTTTAACTGTCCCATGCACTGATTTAGTTGTTCAGCAACACAGTTCATGAATGCCTACTCTGTGCCGGGAGTAATTATTTCAGAATCTGGAACCAAATGCTGATGCATAGTGTTGGTGATTGCAGCCAAAGCATCATATGGCAAGATTCCTATTAAAACACAAGAATAATCATCTAGCCATCAAAACAAACAAAGGAAGTTTTGAACCCAACCTGACACAAACTAACATACCACCTGAAGTATTAGGCAAAGAATCCTTTTAAGTCCAATTAACTTATCCAATTCAATCCAAAAAATAAATTAAGATATACATTCATTAAGAACAGCTTAAGACAAGTGCCTAACTAAATAAAGCTCTTGAACTAGAAATAGAAGAGAAGGCATGCACCTCATACAACAATAAATTCACATTGTCATAACACAGAAAAATACTGGATATGAACCTGCCAGCAGAAACCCACATATTATAATAGAATCATATCAATACAGGGAATTGTATCAGGACTGATAAATTAATTTATCAATATGCCACATAAGGAACTATTTGTTATTTTATGGCAGATTCCCTAAAAAGTATTTCTTAAAAAAAAAAAGAAAGCAAGATAGATTCCCTCAAAAAGCAATCCTCGTTTTTCTGTTTCAGTTTTGTAGTAGTGTTGACATGAAAAGAGAATAAAGATTGTTAAAGGAAAGAAGAAACAGAAAAATTTGTTACAACTTCACAATTGATGAACAAAAACAAGAGAAGAGTGGTTTCAAATACTAAGCTCAGTATGACAGGGTACTGAAGTATTTGAAGAAATGGAGGGGAAGTTATAGGATAGCAGAGCCTATGCCAAAAGATTTACTTGTCTAAAATTCTTTAGAATCCAAACAAGGCCTCGAAATTCACAATTTTCAAGCTATTCTTCAGGAAATACTTCTTGGGACTGGAAAAGGTGAAGAAATGACAGAAGATTAGCATGAACTCACCCATAAGTGAATTTGACCAACTGAGACCCAATTTTGGATGCTCAGACTGAAAGTGAAAAAAAAAAAAAGACTTTGACTTTAGTTTCAAAGGTTCAACCAAAACTTCGAGCCATGATGTGACACTTATGGGGAAAGATTCTGGCAAGAAAGAGCCAACACTAAAGAGCTCACTTTATCCATTTTAACAATTCTAATTGCAGCATAAACATTTTTGCAGATCCTCTTAACACATTATATGCCATCTAAGTGCCTTTATCAGATTTCCTCCAAAACCACAGAGCAGTATAGTACATGGAATCTTCCTTGGAGGAAAAAACTCCCATCCATGGTTTTGAATTTTCTCCAGAAATCCACACTTGACGGAAACAATTCAATATCAAGCTGAAGCTAGTGCAACTGAGGTCTGTTTTCTACCAAACTGACGTATATCAAGTTTGCCATATGTAAGGTTCTGACAATGGCATCGTTATCTTGAATTCTTCAGATGTCAAAAAGCATTAATCTAGATTTTTCAAGTTCGGAGACAATTTGGAAGCACCGAACATTAAATTCAAAAGAGACTTAAAGGAAAAGCAATCTTCTAACATGGGTAAAATATCCAAGAGCTCAAATTTCACAGATATTCATAGATTTTGCTTTTGATGAAAAGGGAGGAAAAAAGTGACCCAATTTTATTAAAGAGAGGCTAAATTACAATGAAGGAAGATCTCATAGACATTCATATTCATATGTTCCATACTGTTTCCATCAAATTCAACTTTAACAAGGTCATGTGAACAGTTAAAAAGCTTGTTTCAGTGCAAGACTGCCAAAATAATACATGCAAAGGTCCCAAACAATATAAATATAATTTTAAATTGCACATAGTACATTAACTCGCCTCATTTTATTTTTCTCCACAATTTACATATCATATTCTTAACTGGATCTTTTTAACAAAACTGCCAAAATTAGAGCCCAAACCATTGAAGTTATCGAAGTGAAGTTCATCTTGCTTGGCTGAAAATGAATCTGAAATAAGTATACAAATCTTACTCATGACAAGTAGAAAGCAAAAATACGAGCTCAAGCCATTCCAACCATGGGTTTTTGCATTTAGGGCCAAAAACTTGTCCTGATCCTTTTACACAAGCTTTGTCTATTTTCTACCCTTTTTTAAATGATATCCACATGTTGGGATCTCACCAAAGACCACAGGCCAATAACTACCTTTTTTCCCATGGTCCAATGGACTCCTAATTTTGAATGCTAAAGAAATATCAACCAACAGAAAGAAAGACAACTGAATATTAAAGCACAACTATTCATCAATTTGATTTCTTTCATCAAACCCTGGTAAAAAGACATGCAAAATCCCTTAACTTGTATCTAACTATATCAATGTACTGTGGAAGCTCATCCTTTTCTATTATACAGCATGTCAAACTTGAGTTCTTCATGTGAAAGTACATATGCCCTTATATAGCACTAGAAAGAAGGTTAAATCACCACTTTCATAATTCCTAAGTGTCTTTTAAAGGAAGATGAATACCAGACATCCTTATTCCCTGTTATAACAGAGGAATTATGTACTGGAGAATCATTGTAAGATAAAAACATAAAACCCAGAATCTTTCATATGAGTAGGATCACACCTCAGCCACTCCGAAAATTTTACCTTATCTACCAACTTAAACTAATCTCCCTTCTGAATGCAACCCTACAATCAAAAGCTCCAACCTTAAACCAGGTCAAGGATTATTGTTTTAACTTTCACCAACCTATTTATAGGTTCTCCAGCAAATGTAAAATAGCAAGGAGGAAAATAAAATTTACATCTCAAAGCTAGTTGTAATGATTGAGAGGATAAGATATTCTGATCAAGTATCTATCAGTAGTTTCATTAATTTATTAATAATAAATTCCTCTTAACATGATTAATATAATATGCGCCAACGAAGTAGGTCATAGACTTAATTCTCAGTTGATGGGGTTGGTATAGTTCCAAGGCTTTTCATAGGTCAGCATGAGACAAAGCTACATAACTTTTAGGGTGATCATATTTATACTGCACAAGCGGGAAAAGAAAAATTGGCATTCTGGTGGAGGTAGTTTTACATGCATCCATATGAAAAGGAGATCCTGTCAAAGAAATTGGCAAAATTAAGACCTACATTGAGGTTAAAACTTGGAAGTTTTATATAAGTTGGATAATGAGAGATAGGACTACATTTGGACTGACAAATGCTTTTGCTAAGAGTTACTTATTTCACACAAACTGGGTCCTAGTGCTTGAATCCCCCACTTGTGAGGAGGTTCTAGCCCCTAACCTTAAGAAGTCTTTCCCAAGAGTCTGACTCAAAAGATTTAATTAGTGGTGTTCCACCACTAGTCTGGAGAAAAAGGGGGGAAAAGAATTTCTTCTTTTACATTACTTCAATATTAAATTCATAGATGCCTATACATCTATCTTAATAAGAGAATCAAAGGTCATACTAAAAGGAATCGAACAAAATCCTCTGAAAATCTAAATTTCATTAAAGAGAGAAAAAATCTATTATATGGAAGAATATAATAAACAAATATAAATAATATGGTAGATGAAATGTAGAAATATTGCATCTACAAGGATGAGAATGAAAAGGTCGATGTGCATAAAGCTCAGATGCATGGGGTTAGAAAGTAGTGCAGGAGGAAGTGTTAACATTCGGATGTTATGTGTCCATGCCATAAGAGTATGAGGATATCCTGCCAAAAGAAATGTTCAATTTTGTGCTAGAGCCAAGAGAGTGGAGAAAACCTAGACAACTAATTACTGTAATTCTTATAGTTAAAGCAATAATGCTTATGCTTATATATGTTTCAGAGAAGAATGTTTAGAGCTATCAAACTTTGAATTTTAAATTAGCTTAGAAGGTAATCAAGGACCCTATAAAGATTGGAGTTAATAAAAAGATGCTAAGGTGAATCAACAGCAGTTGTATTTATGTTCTGACATCTAATTAAGTTTAACCCCGGTCTTTATGGTTAGTACTAGGCAAATATGTCAAATGAGGGTTCATTTCATAGTCAGAAATCTATCCTGGTGTGTTCTCGACCTAAGGTTAACCATTCACTTTTTCGCATGGCATGGTATATGCACCAGCAAGGGCGTTAAAACCAAGGAATGAAGAACATCTATAGTAAGGGTATTAGTATATTTTTCTTATATTTTTCTCATGGTACGCAAGTGAATGATGACCTCCTGTACAGTTACACAAGTCAGGCATTAAAAACACAAGGGAGAGAGGGGGTGGGGTGGGGTGATAAAGTCAGGACTTTTCTGGAGGAGGGAGGGGTTCCCTAAGTTATGTGAACTATCTTTATATCTTTAGGGGAATCAAATTCCTCATGAGGCAAATAATATTGCAAAACTCCTCAGTTACCATGACTATCATCAAACCTTGTATCTGTTCATAATCCAGACTTCTTTCACTTATTTTCTTTTCAAAAATCATCAATTATTGTAAATGATGGTAGAACTGCTACAGAAATCAATCATCCAACCAAAATCAACACATTATAACCATCAGGAAAAAAAATAATACCACGGTGTCAGTTAAGTCAAATGTAAGAAAATAAAGCCAAAATAAACAACTTACAGGAGACGCATATATAGAAATATAGAGTAGATTGTTCATATAAAATGAAAAGAGACACCTACCTTGATGTATTCCACAAAATTAAAGAGTTGGCCTTGGTTCTCATCTTGCAGTTCATTTTCTGTTGTACCCTCAGCATCAACTGAAAATTCTCCTTTCCATTTCTCAAAATCTAGAGCCGCAGCTTCCTCTTCCTTGGCTTGCCGAGCCCTAGCTTCTTCCTCCTATATCAACTTACATGCCGCTTTAGTATAGAAATAAGTATTTTATAATTTCAAAAAGCATGCTAACAATACTATCACCAACCATCAAACGTTCTTGTGCTTCACGCTCCTCATCCTTCTTCCTACGCATTTCTGCATAGCGATCTTGCTTTGTCGTTCTTAATTCATGTGCTGCTTCCTCCGCCTAATAAAAGATATGCCAATGTCTCAACATTAGCATTGACCTAACAAAGACCAGATATGAAGGGAAAAAATTCAAAAGATAATCCACCTGTCTTTGTGCTTCACGCTCTTGTTTTTTCTTTTCCTTTTTCTTAGATGCTTTAGCAACATAATAATCACCCTCAGCCACCTCCTCATCACTTTCAACAAGAGCTTCTGAATATCAACTCAAAATTCAGCAGAAGTTGTCTAAACTCGCAAACGTAGAGAAAATTGAAAATATGATCAATCTCAAGCTTAAGGTGATAAAAACAAGTTACTTTTTTAAGAACCACCAGATTACAAAAAAATTAGGGAAAGGGAGAGAGATTGGAATAGATGGTAACCAAGGCACCTCCTAGAAGTGCCAGGCACCATACTGTCACAATCTGCAATTTGAGGTGAAGCTAAATATCTTGTTAGGCAATGAAGTTAGTATATACATTTACAAATCTTGCACTCAAATTGCTAGAAATCACACTAGTGATACCATACACATCACTACTATAGATATAATATGCATACAAAGTTGATGGAAGAATAGGTATCATGAGCATACTGTGGGTGTAAATGTTGCAATATGTCATAGGATGCCATACTACAAGAGTATAAGACTAGCAAGAAATACAACATAGGAGGTACTTGCTATTCATAAAGTGCTTAATATTCACAAACCACAACTTCCAAAAAAGAAAAGAGCAATCAGGCTGAAACACTCTAAGTCTATGTCTGCTAGAAGTAAGGAAAGGACAATGAGACAAGGGACATAAACAGGAATGTTTAACCTAAAGAAAACTAGAAGGAAGCTCAAGGAAACCTGAAAACCAAAGAGTAAAGACTTGTTGCTAGTAAAGAACTCTAACAAGAGGCTATGGCCCACAAACTAACACATGGGTCCCAATAAATGACCTGCGAAACTAGTATACAAAGCAAAAGCCGAGGAAAGGTAGTTTTGATTATAAAAAAGGTAAGTAGCCGCTACATGCTAACAATGAAGATTTCAAAATCAGCATGATAGCCGGTGTATATAAACTTGCTATAAATATTTTTCAATAATATTATTATTCAAAATAGAACTAACAAATATTGCCAAACTGATCTCTAATACTTCCTATACTTGTTAGCCTCTAATTCTTCTTACAGGACAGCCATATAGGACACAAAAAGAGAAAACAAAAGTCCCGGTGTGATTAAGGACTCTCATGATCCTTACCTAAAAAGGCATCTTTCCAGCAACCCAGACTTTAGGACATTGACAGGCATTGTCCAGCAAAGATTTAGGGGATCAAACTGCATTAGTTTCTCACACCCAGGAATTCTGTGATTCTAACTTTAAAAGATTTTCAAATTCAACCAAATTCACTATTTTCTTGTTGATGATACCAAAAGGAAAAATTTTATTAAAAAATTTAAAGTTGCCAGATCCAATATCAATACTTATGCAAACAAGAGTGAAATGAATAACTAAGAAAAAGAACAATCATGGATATAGAAAATAGGAGAATAATCAGGAAAAACAGGCAAAACTATTAAAGAAAATGCTTCTTAATAAGGTATAAGCAGATGCACAAAATCAATTGGTATAAGCAAATCACTGGAGGGGGGCAAAGAGGACCTGCACTTGTTGAGGCAGCAGATGAACTTGCAGCAGCTGGCCTCCGATGCATGCGACGAGTCCTAGCAGGGTGGACTACTCTTTCTACCTGTGGAATATGCATTTCAGAATACAAAAGTAATAAAAAAATTGATGAGGTTCCTTATTTAAGTATGGATACCGCAGGATCGGCAGAACCGATACTGGGACCGTACCAGTTTTCCGACGGCACGAGTCGGTATAGGCCTACGCTGTGCCGTGTCAGGCCTGTACCGACAGAGGAGAGAGCAATGCAGACCGTGGGGGGGAGAGAGAGAGGGAGGGAGAGAAGAGGCCATTGGACGGTGGTGAAGGTTGGCGCCTGGGCAGAAGGTGAGGTTGCAGCCGGTTTTTCTATTCCGAACGAAATAGAGGTTCGGATACTACAAAAATCACAACTTTTAAGTGAAGTCGGCAAATCGCTTACCGAATTCACTTAAAAATTGCAAAATTTGCCGGACCCCTATTTCGTTTGAAACAGAAAAACCAGCTGCGGCCTCCCCTCCCACCTAGATGTCGGCCTTTGCCGGCGTCCACGACCCTCTACCGGCTTTCCTCCCTCTCCTCCCCCCTCCCGCTCACTCTCTCTTTTCCTCTCTTTCCTTCTCTTTCTCTACCTCCGGCAACGGTTTTCATTTTCATTGCCAGAACCGTACCGGTGAGCCACCGATACGGCTCAGAACAATAGGAACCGCCTAGTTCGGGACGGTTCTGCCGACCCTAATAAATACTCACAACATGGCATCACACATTTAACAACTAAAAACCTGAAAGAATGAAAAGGTATTGTTGTAAACCTCAAATGAAAAGACACAGTGCCACTAGTTATTACAATTACATTCACAAAATCAACAAGTATCGGGTATGAACATATGGCAAATCAGTTAGTAGGGGAAATGAGCTTATCTGCTTTATAGCCCTCCATTTGATTAATTTTTTCTTCCTTCTCCAATTTTGCATTATGAATTATCAACATTTGTCTAATGCAATCGAAATATAAATGCCAAAGTTTCCACTTTTTTAGTCTTTGTGTTGTTTCCCTTACAAATTTCCATATGTTACCTGTGCTTGTTTCAAGTGTCAAGAAAGATGCTAATACCGACGTTATTAAAATGAGATTAGAATTAACTCTTCTGCTTTGGTTATTCACATTTCTCAATCATCTAATTTGGAATCTTGTGACTGCTACAAGATAACCCTGCCTTAAAAGAAAAGACCCCATATGCCAAGTCATAATATCAACCTTCAACATCGATGGCCTGCGTGACTACTCCACCCATGATACTGAATTTCTTGGATTTGTTTTTTTATCCCATAAATGAAGAATCTTACTACCTATTTTCAAGCTCCCGCAATTTCCTTTAATAGACATGTCCTAAAAAATCATGTCCATATTCATTGTTGTTATATAATTTATGACAAATTAATCTATCATGGTTATAAAACTTTGTTGGAGTTCTTTCCCATAACTTTACCTTTTAGAAGCTCCAACATCTGTGGGAATAACTAATATTTTCCTTGCCCGTTGAAGCTTTATGAATATATCTCCTTAGAGTTTGAGAATTTTGTAGGGCTTGCTCTCAGTTAATTTCTACTCTAAGTATGAATATCGAATTTTCCATGGCAACCTCAGGGAAAAGCGAGAGTTTCCATGAAATTTTGAAGATCTTACAAAGATGAGAAGCTAATCAATAGCAAGAGAAACCCTTCAAGATTTCTAGAACTTCCAAAGCCTCTAGATGAAAGGAAATAAAAAAAAAAATAGTTTCTCTTATCAATAAGAATCTTATTATATTTAATTTTGGCATTGTAATAAAAAGAATATCTCTTTTCTAATTCTTGCGTTGTTAAAAATTCTGACTTCGACGTCTTCTTTTTTTCGCCTTTGATTTGTTTTTACGACATAATTTGAATCATAAATTTCAATGGCTATGTGATCAGGCTCTTCTAGGTTTCAGTTCGAATAGAAAAATTTATCACACATCGAGGGCAAATCTCTCTCCAGAAGTGTTTTTGCATCAAAACTTTACAAGATTAATCGAAACCCTAAAACCTACAAAAGAAAGCAAAGATTCGGGGGCAAATCAAAAGAAGACAAAAAGGTGCGGGATTGGATTCACCTGTTGGCGTTGGGGTTCTTCATCGTGCTCGTGAGGGGATCGAGCGATCAGGCGACGCCTCCACCAAAGAAGAGGAAAGAGAGCGAACACGAGAAGCATACAGAGGACGCCCACCATGATCTCCTCCATCTGTCCCTCTCTCTTTCTCTCTCGCTCCCCCCTCGATCTCTCGTCCGGTGATTCTTGCGCCGAACAAAAAGTCTTTTGGGGTTACGCGGTGCTCGGGCCTAGATCATAGAGGAGAAGACCGCATATACATTGCCGAATTTAATATAGGTGGGCCTCCTTTTTTGGGTAGAGGTGGGCTTCGCCGACGAGCCCGAAGGCTTTAATAGTTGGGAGCCCATCCCATCACACCCTGCCCAAGGGAAAGAACGCCAGATTGGCCCGATCATAACGGCTAAGTTGCATGGGCCTCTAATTGGGAGCCCATAACGGGTACTGATAACGGGCTTCAAAGAACAAGATAAAGTAAAGCATCGGCAAAAATTTAAGGGCCTTATATCATAGCCAATAGATAGATGGGAGCATGGGTTCAGTGAAAAAATTTAAGGAACCATGGTAATGATTTTGACTATTCAATTGCAGATGTCCTGCTTTTATGAGTTGTTTGCATAGGGCCGACCAAAATGTTCACTAGGGGATAACCCCCAAAGGTTGTCACTAATACAATGCACAAATTTCGTTAGTAATTTTCTTTTTTTTTTTTGATTAAGAGGAGCTTAAGTTACCCAATTTATCAAAATGGAGAAAAAAGTATGTATGAGAGAGCAGAAGCGAAATGTGAGGAAGAAGGGAAAGGAGTGAGTACTTAGCCCAGCTAGAGAGTAACACCAACAGCTACTTGCCCACTTCATCGTGGAGATCTTCCACGGGCTACTTAGCCCTTGCAGATCTCCTTAATCCTCATTAAGGATATTCAGGAGGTTTTTAATGTTGGAAATATTTTGCCTAAAATTGCTATATGTTTATTTCATAAAAGTATTATAAAGAAATAATCTATTAGAATAAAATCAGAGCATTGAAAAGAGCTTGTCTGGATCGAGCTGTATGATTTATATTGCCCTAAAAAAGTGATTTGCCTCCTATATGTAGGTTTACGAAGGTTTGACCAGACCGACTCCTTTAGATGCCCAGATGAAAAAGAAAAATTGAAAAAGGCTTAGAAGAAGAGAAAAGAAAAAATAAGTGAAGAATTCTCTATCTGAAGTAGTAAATGTGGATTGGGTAATCCAATATATTGGAGCTAGAGTTTATTTATAGACTCTATCTAGTAAACGATAGAGTACGGTGTTTCCAAGGTACGCGATATTTCAGAAACATTGCATTCCCATGAAACTGAAACTCTTATGGGGGCGTTTAGTAACCCCAACAAGATCACCACGGTGATCTAAGATTCCGATGATCCGAATATTGGGGTGATTTGATCTCCGGTGATCTAAGATCAATGTGCTTGGTAGGCCATAGTCCAGTGATTAAAAATTTTCGGATATCCATGAGTAACTTGTTTGCTATGGTACGGGGATCCAAGATCACTGACTACATAATACCACAAATACCCTTGATATATCTTAGATGGATTTTTTATG
>JAOXJJ010000725.1:16837823-16865117 GCA_025769935.1 Phoenix roebelenii | reverse complement strand
AATCCCTAACCTCAGAAATTGGATCCAAAACCTCATCAAAACAGAAAAGCTTCCATACTATAACAGGAGGTGAAGCAAAGGGAGAGAAGCCCTCTGCTTCACCTTACATACATATACATATATATATATATATATATATATACATATATATAATATTATCGGTTTATATAGTGGTTGTTGGATCTTAGATCCAATTATGCATAGTATGAGGATGTTTCAAGTCCAAATGTTTTGTTTACTTTTCGAGCCTATTAAATATTAATTCAGATTTGAACCATGCTCATGCCAAGGTTTAGTTCAAGCTTGAACTGATTTTTAGCTTGATTGGAGATTTTCAAGCTGATTAATTAGGCACATCTTTCGCCCAGTTTCAAAATTGAGCTTGAATTGTGAGTGGTAAACCAATCGAGCAAAACTCAACCTAATCAAGCTGGACTGCACAACACACCTAAACCCGCGCAGCCATTGGATGATACTCAAATGACCATGATGGAGAGACCAAACCTTTTCAAGTTCAACTATGATCTGATCAACCATTATAAAAGAATAATGGTATCACTGCAACCTTGCTGCCAATGTCACTCACGGTGCTTATCTTGAGGTGCAACTTGTATTGTGGAGGTGTTTTGAGTTACTTTTTTTTTTTGGTCCAACGGCAACTTACACGCATCGGGCGTGGGTACAGCCAACAAAATCAGAAAAGAAAAGATGACAAAGAACTGGGGCACTAATGCATCCTCACCCCGGATGAATCCTTTCGAGTGGTGGGCTGCAAGTGAGGCTACTCAATCGGCCGCACTGTTCGCCTCCCTATAAATGTGAGTGGCCCACAAGAGACCATCCTCGCCTAAGAGTTTACAAACATCACAAAGCAGCAGGCTTGAACTCTCACCAAGACCTCAGCCCCGTATTCACTCTATCACCATGGCCGAGTCTCCCACAAGTAGAACGCGGTCCGCACCCAGCACCCGCCTTGCATAAGTGACTCCCTCCCATGTAGCCCGGAGCTCCGCGCAGACCACAGATGTGTCGAAGATCCGCTGGCCTTCCGTCGCAACCAGTCGAGCCTCGTGGTCCTTGATAAAGAAACCAATGCCTCTGGTACACCCTCCCTCTCTGACACTGCCGTCAAAATTTATCTTGAAAAAGTCAGAGGGTGGGGGCTCGCAGAAGACCTGTACGGTCCTCGACGCTACAGGAGTGAGAGGGGAACCTCAGATTTTCCCGACCGTCCCAAAGGGTGATGGCGTGACGGAGTGGGAGATCTCCTCCACATGACGAAGGGCCTTGTCCACAACCAGCCTCAGATGAACTCTGCTGTCATCAAAGATCCGGGCATTCCTATCTAGCTAACAGTGGTAGGTTAGGTAGGCAGCTCTAATCCTCGGTCGTTCCAAGCCCAGCCTTCTCACCAAAGTCTCCAAGAAGAGCAGGAAGTCCTCAGTCGATGACCACCCCAGCCATGGATCATGGGGGACCCAAGCACATCCCCAAGTTTGGGTAGACCTCGGCATCCGAAGATAGTATGGAAGATGGACTCCTCCACCTTCGGGCACGTCGGACACTCGGAGGGGACATGCACCCCACGCCGAACTAGCGTACCTCTGGTAAGCATCCCTAAGCCACTTTATAGACAAACATAGCCACTTGTGGATTGATGCGCAACCTCCAGATCCAGCTCCTCTCAATCTGTTTGGTCGGAACCCTCCTAAGCACCCGAGCTAAGTCCCGGCACTACAAGAAAAAGGGGCATTAGTGACGTTTTTTAAGGTCTTTACCGACGCTTATAAGCGTGGGTAAAGATCCGTCCGACGCTACCAAAAGCGTCGCCGAAGTGTCAGCGATACCTGAGTGAAAAAAATTTCCGATACTTTGGGAAAGCGTTGTAAAAAGTCGGTTTTTAGTGATGCTTAAAAGCGTCGCTAAAAGCCTCAAATTTAAAAATTAAAAATATTTTCTTTAGAAGACGAGCCACTGACGAGGATGAAGACGAGCCACCGACGAGGACGAAGACGAGCCGCCGGCTTGGACGAAGACAAGCCAGAGCTTGATCCCTCAGCAGCTGCCCTAACCTCGGCGTCGAAGCCAAGAAAGTGGATTACTCGAGAGGCTGCAACTCACCATGCGATTGTTATCAAGTAACCACGAAAACCTCAACTCACCATGGATTACTCGAGAGGCTGCAACACCAGAGTCTCCTTCTTGCCGCCTCTCTTCCGCTACAGCCACCATCGCTGCTTGTGTCTCCTTCTCGTACTTGAAGGCCCTCCTCCGCCTGATTCAATCATGGCCGAGCAAATCGAGAAGGCATTTATGAAGCAACCGAAGGTGTTTCTCTGCTCAAAGAAGGCTGGGAAGGGAAAGAGGCCTGGTAAGGGTGGGAACAGATTTTGACAAAGGGAGGAGTTTGGAGAGAGGACCAGAGGAGACCTATAGGCTATTGGAAGCTCCTGAAGCCCCATCCATGGGAACCACCGCTTGCAGAGATAGGACTTGACCCACGTACCTGTTAATGGAAAAGATGAATCTTCTTTCCAAACACTATCATAAGAATTCTAGAATGAAGAATAAGAACAAATGTGCTCACCCAAAAGGAGGAAGGCCCCAGTGACAGCGGCATCTCGAAAAGCACCACACGAACCCTGTGGATGGCCCCAGTGACGACCTCGGAGCCGTCACCGAAGTACGCCCTCTTCCTGATGGAGTTGTCGAGGCCGATGACACCGTCGGCGAAGCTCCGGGGGGAGCGGGCAGCTAGAGGGTCGGTGGGGTCGCCAGCAACGAAGAGGGAGAGCTTAAGGAGGGAGGAGTCGGGCATGGTGGCTGGGACTGAGAAGGAGTCAATCTGGAGCAGCTAGGGTAGCTAGGGCATGGCGGCTGGGACTGAGAGGGAAGAGATCTGACGATGAGAGGAGGAGAGGAGAGGAGAGATTTTAAGGGATTGATGTCGGCGCAGGGGGTAGGGCATCGATCGAGAGGGGGGTAAGCGGTAAAGGGATTTGGCTTCCGACGATGCTATAAGTGTCGTCTTAGGTCCAGACTTTCGGCGACACTTTTAAGCATCGTCTTAGGTCCAGATTTACCGACGCTTCTAAAAAGCATAGGCAAAGTTTGGCACTGAACCAAAATTTTCCGACGCTTCCTCCTAGCATCGAAAAATCTCTCTTTTTTCTGTAGTGTGGGCCCTCACCTTCAGCCTCTCCGTCGTGCTCCACACCCTCCTATCTACCGCCGCCATAGATGGAATTGGCATAGAGAGGATGCGCTTGGCCAGTTACTCCTCGAAGGCCCGTCAAACAATATTCTTGTCCCATGCCTGCCCCGAGGTAAGTAAATCATGAACTCTACGCCCCTCTAGACCGTTGACATCAATCATAGTGGACTAGCCGCGGAGCGGGACCTCAGAGAACTAGATGTCCTCCAAAATGTCAATACCCCAACCATCCCCAATCTTCCATCTGATCTCCAGTAGGACCACCGGGGCATGGTGCAGATCTCCCTCTAGACAAAAGAGCTACGACGGCTAGTACAGAATATAGATGCATCAGCTGGATCCCAGTACTTAGTCTGCATCAGGGCACCCTAAAGGCTGCTCAGCTCCAAGAGAAATCTGGCTGCTACTCTGGTCGCGAGAACCTCTTGTCTCTCAATCAGGGAGTGAATCCCCAGACCTCCACACCTGGTCAGCTGGCAGATCACCTCCCAGGCCAAAAGATGAACTCCACTTCGGCCACCCTGATGCCCCCATAGGAAGCTCCTGAACTGCCTCTCCATACATTGCAACGCAGCCAATGGCACCATAGTATGGGACAACAAATAAACAAGGATCAAGCTCAGGACTGAACGTGATTGGAAACCCCAATAGCTTAGAGTACCCTCCTTCTCCCCAATCCCTAGAATGCCCAAGATCTCCATCTTCACCCCAGGTTGAGCTTTCGGACTGAAGAAGATTGCTAACTTTGATAGATTGACTTGCTGACCAGAGGCCACACAATACTCCTCCAGAACCCTCCAAATGCCCTGAGCCGACCATTTGGTTGCCCATGCCAACAACAAGCAATCATCAGTAAAAAGTATGTGCAAAATCTGAGGCGACACCGACACTAGTCTATAGGCCTCTACCTCTTGCAACGCCGCGGCCCTGCGAAGAGCTCTAGACATAGAATCGGTACAAATGATGAACAACAGCAGCAATAGGGGGTAGCCCTGCCTTAGGCCGACTAAGGACTCAAAGAACTACGAGGGGGAGGAACTCACCAACATGTCGAAGGATGGGGACTGAATGCAATGCTAAATCCACCTAACCCAAGTCGGATGAAAACCAAAGCTCGCCAGAGACTGAGTCACAAATCTCCACCTCATCATGTCACAAGCTCTCTCAATGTCAAGCTTGACGGGCATCAAGCTCCTACTCCTTGGCGCCCTCTGGAGGTCACACATAAACTCGTGTGCAACCAGCACATTATCGGAAATAGATCGGCCACCCACAAACGCCCTTGCTTAGGGCAAATCAATCTAAGAAGAATCGCTCTCATCCTCAGGACCAGGATCTTTGCCACAATCTTGTATAGGGTTATGCATAAGCTGATCGACCGAAAATGACATGGCTCCACTGGATCCTGTCTCTTCGGTATTAGGATGGTGAAGGTCCTCTTCCACTTCTTAGGCATTGCCGAGGACAAGAAGAAATGCTGAATAGACGTTGTCACCTCCTGCCTAATAATCTGCCAGTACCTCCTGAAAAAGATGGGAGGAAATTTATCTGGGCCCGGGCTCTATCCTCATCCAGAAATCACAAGGCATCCTGAACCTTCAGCTCAGATACTGGGCTGACCAAGGCTGCATTTTCCTCCTCCAAAACCTCCAACAGTGAAGCTAGCTCACCCGACACACTATCTCAACCCCCCGAATCGGTCCATCTCGACCTAAAGAAATGCTTTAAGGTCCTTCTGATAGCCTCATGGTCCTCTGTCATCTGGCCACTACTGTCCCTAATCCTGCTCACCCTGTTTCTCTGCCTCCGGATGATAGTGGCTGGTAGAAAAACCTTGTGTTCCTGTCGCCCTCCGCAATTTACTGTACCAGCAACTTCTATCTTCAAAAGACCTCCTACTGCCTGAGTAATGAATGGTGCCTGGATAGAAGGGACCTGAGCTCCCCCTGGTCAGTGTCAGAGAGCCCTGACCCATCGGCATCTAGTGACTGTAGTCTAGCAATGGCAGCTTCGGTCTCCTCCATCCTCCTGAAGATGTTCCCCACCTCTTTCCAATTCCATCTGACTAGCCGTCGTCTAGTTAGATCTAGTTTGCGGGTAACCCTGTACATCACATCCCCCGGCACTGATGTCCGCCAAGCTTCTGGCACCATTTCTCAAGACTGAGGGTAGGAGAACCAAACTTTTTCAAATCAAAAAGGACTATTCACCGGAAAAAGGAATGAGGTACTTACCAGGATAGGGCAGTGGTCTGAGGCGATCCGAGGTAGATGGCGCACCCCGAAGTCCGAAAATCTTTGAGTCTGGATGGCCGAGGCAAATGCTCTGTCAATCCTCTCCCAGATGCATGCCCGCCCCAGTTTGTTATTGCACCAAGTGAACATTGGGCCGGTAAACCCTAGGTCCACCAATCCATTGTCGTTGATGAACTCTTAAAACTTTCCGACTTTAATCTTATTGGTGAAGGGTTTCCCTCTCCTCTTCTCCTTCAGGCCATCGATGCAGTTGAAGTCACCTATCATCGCCATTAGGTGTCCCGACTGAATCAAACTGGAGGCCTCAACCCACAACCTCCTCTGCACCCAATAATCCATGTCTGCATAAGCTACTAAAAGGACTCACGTGGGCTCGCTTCCCTCCGACAGACCTATGACCACTTGCTGGTTGCAGTTATGGAAAATATCCAAATTGAACTCCCTAATCCTCCAAACAACAAGAATGCCCCCCGATAGACCTTGTGACTCCACTGCATAGCTTCCCCGACCTCTGAGAATCGACTGCCGCACTTGCTGCAAACTGGTCCCCGACAAGCATGTCTCGACCAGAATACAAATGTCAGGGTCGTGTACATGCACCAATCTCCAAAAGGCCGGTCCGAAGGATGGCTTTCCCCATCTTCCGGCAATTCCACATTAGGATCTTCATCTGCAAACTGTAAAGAAGCAAACCGTGAGCCCCTCCGGCTCCACCTCCCCACCAAACTCGCTTCCCACCTGGCTGACCCGCATGCCAAGCCATTCAGGACCTACCTCAGCATTTGGGCCACCTCCCCATGAGACGGCCCATTTGGGCTCGAGTCGTCCCCAAAATTGGCCATGCCCATCACACGGCTTGACTCCCCAATCTTATAGGTGGAAGGGGTTGTCGCCTTCTTGAGGTCACGCCCTTCCCCCTTCGTCTCCTCCTCTCCCCGCAATTGGTCCTCCCCTGCTACTAGTTTTCTAGACTCCACCTGCGGCTGAACCTCCACGTCGGCCTCCACCCGAGTCGTCTCCTGCATCTGCGGGAGAGGGATGATAGTGGCCCGCTGCCTAGCTCCTCCAACTCTGGCTGATCTACCCCAAGAGGAGCCGGCCATCCCCCCCTCGCACCGCCGAAGAGAGGTTCCAGCTGCGGATCCTGCGGCCATCGCCGCCTTAGCCCAATGGTCCCTCCCCAGCATGGGAGGGACAGTTGGTGCCCTCCCGTTCCATGGGTTGCTGGCCCGCTGGGGGCTTTCCTCCTCGATGGGCTCCTGGCCCGTTTCAATGGGCTAGGCCAGTCCCGCCGTTGTGGGCCCGGCTCCAGTCCGCCAGCTTCGTGGGCCCGGTCGCAAGCTGCTCACCTCTCGGGCCACCCAGAATCGGACCCAGGACAAGGCAAGTCTAACTTGCCATTTCACCTCACAACCCTGAGTCCGGGTGGAAGAGCCCCACGTCCGCCACCTCCATCACCACGTCACCACCCGGGGCCTTCTTCTCCGGCGATTCGTGCCTCGCCACCTTCTTGGGCTTCTGCCAGCCCTCCAAATCCAGCGAGGATGCGGCCAGACTCGGCGCATTCCTAGGCGAACTTGGCACTGGATCGGAGATGCTCGCCTTCTGAGTTGACTCCGGGGGCAACTCGCCCTTCTTCTTCATCCCTCCCTTGACCTCACCCACCCTCGGCTGACGGACCTGCCTCGCTTCCATCTAGGATCCGAAGAGCCGTCGGCCAACCATTCCAGGTCCCCCCTCCGGGAGCTCCTCGGGCAAACCTTCTGCCGCCACTGTCATGGCCATCTCTCCAGGCTCTACCAAGGCCTCACTGCCACCGGTGCCTTCCCCCGAGCTTGAGAACAGGCACTGATCTCCATGATGCCCAATCCTGGTGCAGGAGCAGAGGATCGGCAGGTCTTCGTAGATGAATCCTTGTCATAGCCTCCCATTCCTCCCCTATAGGAAGGTGTCCGACCGAAGAGGCTTGGTCGCGTCAAGCTCAATCTTTACCCTAGCATAGCCCGCTCGCCGGATCCGTTCCGAGACCCAATCTAGCTCCAAAGGCTTCCCTACCAATGCCACGATGTCGAGGAGGGAATCCCTCTCCCAAAACTCCAATGGGAGGCCAGGTGGTGCAGACACCAGGTCAGTCAGCGCTCGAGCCTACGATCGCTACAGGGTCTAGCCAGCTTGATTTTATTTTGAATTGATTTTATATTATTTTATTTTGTTTTATTTTAGGAGCTTGTTTGCTTATTGTTATTTTAGAACTTTTATAAAAAAAAAAATTTGTAGAGGTTCTTTTTGTTATTTTGTTACTATATATATATATATATATATATAGCGGTCCATACATTTATTTAGAATTTATTGAATGATTGAATGAAATTATGATTCCCTTTCTTTTTAGCTCTGGCATGTGAAACTATGAGAGGGGCTAGGCGCCAAGCCTAGTTCTTCGTCCTCCTCTCCTCTTCTTCCTCCTCCTTTTCTTCACCGTGCGGTTCACACTGCACATGTCGGGGACGAAATCCGGCCTCCATTCTTCCACAGCCTGGCCGGCCGCCCGCCGCTCAGTCGCCCTCACTCCGAAACCTGACCGTGATCACGTCCTCCTTCATCGAGATGTACTCGACCTCGTAGGCGAGTTTGCCCCGTGCCCGGAATTCGCGCGCCAGCCATTCCCCTGGCACACGCCTCCCCAGGCTCCGGACTAGCATAGCTCTAGTCTCCCATGCACTCTAGGCCTTCTCCAGTCAGTCGATCGGCAGTTGCAGCACATCAGGAAACTGGGTCTGGATCTTCGCCAACTCCTTTGTCGAGATGCGGCTTGGTGTTCCAGATCAGCTTCCGGGGCACTCCGTTCGCCACCTCCGACCACGACGGAGACGACTCCGACACCATCTTGGGGACGACCTGACCTTTCCCTCGTGGTCGCCTGTCTGCCCTGCCCCGCCAAGCCCTCCGCTCTCGCTCCGGCCGGCGCAAGCACTTTGTGGTCCGCCATCAATACTGCACTCGCCCAGTGTTCGATGAAATGCTGCTTACACCTCACACCCTCCTCACCGCCGGCGTCCACACCAAGCACTCCGCCACCGTCCGTCTCACCACCCCAGCGTCTGCCGCCGTGGACCCTGGACGGGGTCGGCCCTCACCGCCCGCACTCACTCACCACCCGCACTCCGAGAGTTACTTTCAACTGAATTCCTTAAGAAATATCGTATAGATGCTGAGAATTTCACACCATTCTCATTATATAATATCTACTTCAGAGAATGGTTGGGAGATGTCTTACCATTATACTAACACTTCCGCAGGTGCCTTCGGTGCTGGCCTCATCCTTCAGGATCTCAAAATAGAAAACACGGCAGGGCCTCATGGCGATCAGGCGGTAGCCCTCCTTGTTACGGGAGACCAGAGTGTCATCAATCGCTGCAGCATCGAGGGCTACCATGACACGCTCTATGCACATAGCAATCGCCAGTTCTACCGTGATTCTTGGATATCGGGCACCGTCGACTTCATCTTTGGGAACGCTGCAGCCGCCTTCCAGAACTGTCAAATCTTTGCTCGCAAGCCCCTGAATGGCCACAAGAAGAACACCATCACCGCCCAAGGTCGGATCTGCCCGACCCAAAACTCAGGCATGTCGTTCCAGGATTGCCAGGTATTGCCTGCCGACGACCTCAAGCCTGTTATGGGTTTTGTTCGGACGTACCTCGGCCGGCCATGGAGGACGTACGCGAGGGTGGTGTTCATGCAATCGTTCCTCGCCGAGCACATCGACCCTGCGGGGTATATTTCATGGAACGCGGGGCCTGATACGGTGTACTATGGGGAGTATCAGAATTGGGGGCCAGGGGCCAACACTAAAGACCGGGTAAAGTGGCCCGGATGTCATTCGATCGCAAATTCATCAGAGGTAGAGGATTTCACAGTGGCACGACTGATACAAGGAGAAACTTGGTTGAAGCATAGTGGGGTGCCTTACAAGGTATGGTTCTGATGAGATGGGTTATAATGAAGAACATAGTAATTGGAATGTGGTCTTTTATTTTTTTTCTTTGAGATAATGGCTTTTATTTTTTTTATGAGAAGTACAGTTTCTAGAAAGTGGATGAATATCTCCTTTCAGAAAAGGGGAAGACGAATAAATTTCCAGTATGATGATGCAATTGTTTTTTTTTTTTTTTTATGTATATGTTAAATGGGAGTATATTGGTTCTAAACAAAAATCCCATGCAATGTCATATAGCTCTAAATATACATAGGTTTTCAAATCATCCAACATTACCTATTATACGAATCTTGTTATGAGTGGGATTGAGTAGAAGCAAACTCAACAGGAGGCATGCTAGCTGTGTTCTTTCTCTTTTTGGATTTCTCGAGCGACCCATCCACTCATTTACCCATCCTCTTTGCTCCTTCTCTCGACTTCCTCGGTGGCGTCGACCATTGGAGTTTTAATTTAAAAAAATAAATTTTTTTATCTCCTAAACTTTAGTTGTTTTAAATATTTTAAAATACATTTGTGTGAAACGCCACTTTTAGAAGAGTTGTGACTCTTCCAAAGAGAACGTTGGTTTCCGAAAAGATACGGTATTTTCGAAATATGACATATCTTCAAAATCATTACGACTCTTTGGTTTTACGGATAGAGTCTATAAATAGACTCCTTCGGAATTAAACTATGGATAGCCTCATCACCGGAAGGAATGCAGCACTATGGATAGCCTCATCAGGGGCAGAAATATGGTAATATAGATAGCCTCATCATGGGTAGAAATATTGCATTGTGGAAAGCTCGTTATGGGTAGTAAATACGGCATTGCGGATAGCCTTGGTACGAGCAAGAATATGGTATTTGAGCTTGCCGATCACGGGCTGTAGCATAGTCGTGGTTAGTCTAAAACTAAAAGATAGATCCTGTTAATGATAAATAGGTGATAAGTCATACCACCGAGAATATTTGGTGATGGATTTGTGATGATACACAATGTATACTATATATATATACAACGGTTTCTTTCTATAGTCCACCATATCAGGAATAAATCCTTCATGTCCATAGTCCACCATGTATACTATGGATTACAAATCAGGAATAAATCCTTCATGTCCATAGTCCACCATATTTGTTGAGTACTGCTTTCTTTCTATACCATGTAGCTGTTATATTAGGGAAAATGTGATTACATGCTTATTTCATAGCTGTTGTTCTTTATCTATAATCATTGCAAAGTGTTCACTGTGATATGTGCCTTTTGTTTGATTTAATTTGCTCATAGATAGGCAGCTACAGTACTTGTGACGAGCCGTGAGGCTTGCAGGCATGGCAAGAAGATATAATAGAGCATTTCTTTATAGTGTATTAATTCTCCAATGTTCTTTTCTGCTCTTACTTACTTGATATCACCTACATCTTTTGTAGGAATTAGGGCTTCCAAGCCATGTTGCAGTATTCCCAAAGATAGTCTGAATTAAATCACACAATTATCTAGATATACTTAGGACAATGAAAGGACTAGGATCTTGTCTTCTTTGTTGTTAGGAATTAGAATACATGGATGCCCTCTTCTTGCTTGGAGAACATTGTATGTATCATGCAGGCCTTGCAGGCTATCAGGAGCTTGATTGTTAATTCAGAAATTATGCATTTATTTGGTTTCTAAAACTTTGCTTTACATGTGGACACAAGATAAGAAATATATACAATGTGGTAAAAGCACATGTGGCCCATCTTCTCTGATCCTTCCCATGTTCTTATGCAAGTAATCTTCGAGAAGCAGAAAGTTAGGGTTAGCAGCTATCTAAAAGTGTCTTATAAGTTGTTGCACTTAGTAGTATCATTTTCAATAGTAGACCATAACGCCCACAATGGGGTAATACCATATCATACCGATAGGTTATTAAAACTCGGTATGCACATTTAAGAGTATCGATACCGAGGTATGTATATTATTGATATTCGGTATGTGGTGTATCGGTTGGGTACTGGCATTGAGCTCTAATATCGATCTAGGGAACTTGCGTAATAGATTTATGTTATTCATATTCATCTTTGAGATAGAGAGATGAAACAATAGAGAAACCATCAAGTACACACAGTAGTTTTCTAATCGAGGGAGCATAGTGAGATCCAAGTATCAGAAATTAAGGGCACTTCCCTGATGTCCATATATAATAACATCAATTTGCCGTTTTGTTGGTTACTGTTTAGATCCATTAATGTGTGCCAATCACATTGTCAGATATTCTGACTCTTTTGTAGCAGTTTTACTTTCAGTTTTCTTAAGAAAAAATAAACAGTAGATTGCCTGGATTTGAATTGTAGACATGTTAGCCCATTTGAGTTTACTTCTCATCATGTTTGGTACTCGATCCAGAGATGCAGCGGCCAGAGTAGTTTGTTGGAAAAACTAGCTAGAAGTATGAACATGTTCTGAAGCCTCTTTACAAATATTGGACGATCCTTACAAACACCGAAGCATGGCGTTCATTGTGCTGCGCCTCTTCAGGAGATGCTGATTTCAGGCTAACAATAGCATTTTTCGGCATATAGGACTTGATGATGAAAGTAAGAGGCAAAAAAAATTCGGAAATTGGAAAAGAAAATTCAATCTTAGGATGCCTTTAGTTCGCAATCAGAATCGGAATCGAAATTGGAATAGATTGGAATGAAAATCGAAATAGCCATATTTACCGATACGTTTGGTTCATAACTAAAATCAGAATCAAAATGGGATTTGAACACTAAAGAAGAGTTGGAATTAGATTTGGAGGAATGGGGCATTTTGATTTCCTCCTGAAATCGGTTTCGGAATGGGACTCTCCACAACTAAGTGATTGGAATAAAAGTCCCTCATCCCCGTTCTTTTTTCAGAGCCAAACTTCCTCCATCCAAACATGCCTTAAAGTAATCAAACTTCATTTTGAAAATCAAATAGCTAGCAAATCTGACAACCATGGCATATGAGACTGGACAATTAAATGGTGTGTCGACCACCATTCTGGCCATCTCATTCGTTTGTTTTTTCTAGGATCATGAGCAATCAACCATAGTTAAGGCGGAACATGTCATTTTGCACGAAAAAGCTCCCATGCTGCGTAGGGATCAACTGAAACATCTGCAAGCAAAATCAAGCAAAATTTCCAAATTATAGACTTCCTTCAAGCCTCCAGCAATCATAATAAATAAATTCCTTCATATATTATCTAAAATCCTATAATTTCTCAAAAATAGTTGCTAATATTTTTGGAACAACAGTTACAGCCCTAAAAGTATTAGACATATACATTTCATCTCACCCATACTGAATTTTGCACAATATCAATAGAGTATTATACTAGTTTCCAATTTAAGGCAAAACACCTAATGAATGTAGAAATGGATCAAGTTGGATGAGGGCTTGCGTGAGACCCAATATGACACGCTTTCATTTGGGGTCGTGGATCCCAAACCGACCCATTTATTCTCCTGGCATCATGGGGCTTATGAAAAAGATTATAGACCCAGTGGGTTATTAGGGCCAAGTTGGGGTCAAACATGATGAAACTCAACCCAAAATGTTCGGCTTCATATTGGAACTGGATTGAGTCTGGAGTTCAACTTAAACATTTAGTTACCCTTTTATAGCTAAAAGTATGATAATTAATAGACAAATATAGTCAAGTGAGACTGTGTGAGAGATTGAGTTGGATGAGTTCAGGTGAAGATTCACTCAGTAAATTGGCTAAGATATTGAAAGAGGAGGAGAAAAGGGTTTTACATGATGTGGATTTTTGAGTTAAGTCGGATCGAGCTTAGAATAAATCAGACATATTCTTTGTCAATCCAGATTGCACTTGGATCAGAAATTGCAAGACCCATAGTGGACCAGGTTTTCTAATGGGATCCAATTTTTGACATTGATCAGATCTAAGTCCCTCAAAAATGGATCGGGTTGGGTCTAACTAGACTAGGAAGGATCCTGGTCACAAGTCTACCCAATCAGTTTGCATTCCTAAATTGAAAAGTCATCAAAAAATAGCTAAAATTCTTAAAAAAAAATGCGGGGAGCACATGCATGCATGCTTTATAGATTTTAGTTTTTTCTTAAAAAAAAAAGAGGCTAAACTATCCAAATTTTATTCAAAGGATTCAGGTTGTATCTTTCGCATGAATGAATGATTGATTTTTTTTTCGCGATGTCAAACCAATTGGATGGATGTTGCGCAATCCAACAGTGGATGTTGCAAAAGAAGTGAATCATTCTTTCAAGAGAAAAGATACAACCCAAACCTTCTTCAAAATAGACATAGCGTCCAATTGGGTCCCTACATGTCTTCCCAATTCGTCTTCTAGGCGACTGACGTCAGGAATAACCAAAGACCAAGAGATTTTACCTGGCTGAACTTGAGCTGGTGCTCCTCCCCCTGTAGCTGGAGATTGCCACTGACGAACACGAGAATGGCACCACCGAACGGTGAGGGCTGGCTGTCGATGGTAGAGATAAAATGTCTGCACTGCTCAAAAGGGAGCTGTGCGAGCTTCTGACCGATCTTCTCGGCGCCCTGGATCTTCTGGCCCTCAAAGGAGAGCATGGAGGTGTGGTGGTAGAGAGGCGCAAGGGCGGCGCGGTTGGTATCGAATAGGTGGTAGTAGTGGTTCACAAAGGCCTTCGCCACCATCTCAAGCTGGTCTTCCACGCCCATCTTCTCCTCCTTGTCCATCTCCTTCCCACGCCACTCTCCCTCTCTTTTAATGTTGGTGCTGAGCCTAGTATAAGGATGTTATATATGCTCTCATGTTTGTGTAAAAGATATACAGCGGAACAACTTTAGTTGCTGTTTTCGAATCCTTCTAATACAGCAGAGCTTGGCTTTGGAAAAAGAAAATTACCAGTAGAACCTTTTATTTGCTGTATGTAAACGATGTACCATGCTTAAGTCCAAAGCAAGCAACAAAAGCCTTTGATCTTCCAATCGTCTTTTCATTTTTTTTCGTTGTCATTCAAACTTATAATAGTGTTTTATTCTGTGTGAGTGAGTGACTTGGTGTGTGTATTAAAAATAACAATGGAAGCACCACTAATCATTCCATGAAAAATGATAATATCTCCTCCTAATGATCGTCATTATGGACAAAGAAAATGCCATTTCAAGAATGATCATTACCATAAATTCAGAGGATAATAGTTTCCCTCCCTAATGCTTTTCGTGTTATATTCGAGTATAGAAAATGGCAGTACTGTGAAACTTCAAATGCAGATGGCCATTTCAAAAGGTTGCTCGAAGACAATCTAAAGACGGTGAGAAAAGGAATGTCTGTCCGCGGCGTTTCCACGCAAAGAATCTTCAGCCGGCTACGAGAGACAAAACAAAAAAGAAAAAAAGAAAGCCATCAAAGTAAAAGAAGGGCGCCTTCATCCGAAAAAGGAAAAGAAGGGCGACGCTAGCAACACTCCAACCCAATAAAGTAAACACATGGAAGTCGGCGTTTGCTTTAATAAAAGGGGAGATTCCTGATTCCGCCGTTCTGCTTTGCCGTTCGCTCGTGGGGCCCAAAATAAGCAGGCACGAGTGATTGACGCCTTGCACCCAACTGCTAGTGCCGAATGTTATGCGCTGTATCATCCCACCCAAAAAAAACTTACTTTTTGAATGCTGATTGCTTCTTTTCTTCTCTTCTTTTCTTTTCCCTAAAACGGATGATTCATATCATTTTAATACTCATACATAAATTTTATCAAATATAATTTGCAGTTATCATATATTTAATTCATCGATTATGTGACACCCATCATTCGTTATGCTAATTCCGATGCCATTGCATTTGGTTGCTACCAAACAGTTTCAAAATATAGACGTTTCCAGCATCGAGCTACGTCGACAAAATTCCAATGAACCCTCCTCCAATGGGGCGCTGCAAGAACTGAACTTGTGACCTCTTGCAGAACGTGCCACTAGACCAATCGCCCTTATTTGACGGTAGATTTTTCGTTTTTTTTTTTTTTTGCCCTGCGTGTTTTTCTACCTTGCTTAAGCTTCGGGCTACAATTACCTTCTGCTTCTTTGCGTGACATGCATGGATTTCTTAGAAGATTCTGGCTTATATGCACTCCTCGTCCTTCCTCACGGCTCTCTCCCAAAGCACACCCGGTTTAATTCTTCTCTTTTCGAGAAGCCACCTGAAGGCGCTGTCCAAATCTCGGCTTCTCCTCTAATTACATCACTCTCAGTGTATTTTCATTGCTTGGCAGAGGACATGAAACTAAACTGTTCGTCCATCATGAATCTTGGAATGACCTTACGGAATTCTCTCAAGCTTCGTATGAGCTATGCACTTTGTTACGATCGAAGGATTGAAAATCTTGAACACCATCTCGAAATATTGGAGGCAAGAAGAAAAGATAACCAAGAGAAGGTGGATTTGGCTACTAAGAGAGGAGATATCATCAATAATGAAGTGCAGCAATGGCTTAAAAACTCTGATACCATCCATCAGGATATGAGAAGATTTGTGGACTCGGTGGATAACACCAAATGCTGCAGTGGATTGTTGCCGGACTTGTGCTTCCGTTACAAGCTAGGTAAAAAAGCTGGCGAGAAGATGGCTGTAATTAAGAAGCTCTTAAGCGAAGGGAATTTTGATAGGGTGTCACATAGCCCGCCTCCTCCGATTAGTGGTCCTCCCATGCCTTCTACTCAACTAACTGTGGACCATTCATCTACGGAATCAACTATTAGCAAAATTCTGGATGCGCTAAGAGATGATAAAGTTCAGATAATTGGAGTATATGGCGTTGCAGGTGTTGGCAAGACGACTTTAGTTAAAGAAGCTGCAATGCGAGCGAAGGTCCAGGGACTCATTGATGAGGTGGTGATGATCACTGTGTCCCAAACTCTTATAAGCATGAAAAGATTACAAAATGAGATGGCGGAGAAATTAGGATTGAAGTCTGATGAGGAGAGTGAGTCAGCAATTGCAGCCAAACTTTCAGCCAGACTGAAAGATACGAGCAAGATCCTCATAATTTTGGATGATCTATGGGACTGGTTTGATCTTAGCAATGTCGGAATTCCTCGCGGAGGTGAGCAAAAGGGTTGCAAAGTTGCAATTACAGCTCGGAGCAGCAATGTTTGCAGGGCAATGGAGTGCCAAATGGTCATTGAAGTGGGAGTTCTGTCGGAGAAGGAATCATGGGATCTGCTGAAGAAGGTTGCAGGGACTGCGATGGAATCACCAAAGTTGGAAGGGATGGCAAGGGATGTTATCAAGGAATGTGGAGGTCTGCCTCAGGCCCTTGTGACTGCTGGACAGACGATGAAACACAAGAAAACCATGTTAGAGGAGCTGAGACGGCTGCCTATATCCACATGGAACGGGGGTGTATAAATATGTTTAAAACGTAGCACCAAATAATCGTTGATTGATATAACCAAGTATACATTCAGTCTCTATGATATCATTCTTTTAATTTTCTACCGATATTATTGTATAATATCATAATATAAAATATAATGTAATATAGCATAACATAGTGTATTGTATTACATTAATATAGTATATTGTGATAGAATATTGTAATACATTATATAATATTGTATAATATAATATAACATAGTGCAGTATTAGTACAGTATATAATCTTAGGTATAACACAAAATTATAGTATAATACATATACATAATTAATATTCTAATATAATAAAATCCATATAGTTATCATTGATTTCGTTTTACTAATTGATTAACATTGATAACATACTATAATAATTATTATCTTATTGCACTAATAATAATTATAATACTTGTATATCTTCATATTATAATTATATTATATTACTATAAGATAAATATATAATATTTTGTAATATATATGATATTATGATAGTAATTATTATTTTACTATGTAAGAACTATTGTACTAAGTGATTATTGTTATAATTTTTATTATTAGTAATATTCTTATTTGTGATTAAAAGAAAGTAGGCGATAAAAATAATCCATCAAGGCTGCATATGAACATTATAGAAAAATCAGGCATCATCAATATTTTTTAATGTATATATCGACTCGAAAAAACATCGATAGTTTTATTCCCGGTGCTTTCTAAAGCATTACAAAAGCATCGGCTATGTTACCGATGAAAACCAACTGATGCCGAACCGATTTCGGAAACAGTGGCTACAGTGGCGACAATACAGGGAAATCAAGAGATAGAGGAGAAGGAAGAAGAAGAGAGGAAGAAGAAGGGAGGAGGAAGATAACGTAGGGGAAGGGATTTCTTAATCATTCATTAAAAATCCTAATCATGAAATACTCCCCTACATATAGGGCCAAATAAACATAATTAACAATAAACCCCTCTACGCAAATTAAGATAATTTCTAATAACCCACAAATAACACAAATAAGCCCTAAAATGCAAATAACCCCAAGCATCAAATAAATGCAAATAAGCCCAGACATAAAATAATAAAATAACATGCACATAAAATGGTAGCTGCCTAGCTGATGTCCCCATCACCAACTTTAGGACATTTTTAGATTGCGTCATGAGTTATAATAAACGTCGAAGCTAATTTGCGACGTTTTTTAAAAGCATTGACAATGAAGCATCTTATAATAGCGATGCCACGTCAACCCAGATAACGATAAATCCGACTCTCATGTATAAAAGGATAGCCCGAAAAACCTCAGCTGCTAAAATTTTCTTCCTTCTCTTCTATATTATTGCATCTCTATTTTGACGTAAGTATGGAAGGATTTCTCGCCGAAAATACTCCGGCAAGTAGAAATCTTGTAGGCCATCCTCGAAGAAAACCGGTTCCAGCATGCGTCAACTAGCATGCTCAGCTCGGTTCCAGCCGGCTCTAGGGTCGTTCGAGCTACAATTCGACCTCAGTCCGAATCAGCGGCAACATATATATATTAAAGACTTAAAGAACAAAATAATTTATAGTAAAATCAAGCTTAATGCAACAGTAAACCATAACTCTATCTGATTAACACCATATAATTATGGTGTCAATCTGATTCAGAGAGGTGGGGGTGATGATGGAGGATGGGGATCCCGTAGGACGTGCCCCTCCACGCATTAGCGATGCGCTAATGCATCGCTCCACGACTTCCCAACCCTTCACGGTGCCCACGCCTACCTCCGCGCCCCAGCCTCGCCCGTCACCACTTCATCCGCTCCAAGCTCTGTGCCTCCGATGTCGACTACTTCCGCCCTACCCTCCTCCTCCTTCATCGCACGTTCTCCCAGACCTACGGCCCGCTTCCCGACACCTACACCCTTGCCTCGGCCCTCCACCCCGCCGCTGGCGTCGCCTCCCTCCGTCGGCCACCCCCTCCACGCCGCCGGCCTCGCACTCGGCCCCGTCGTCACGAACTCTCTCGCCATGTACTCCAAAGTGCGGCAACATTGCCTCCGCTTACCATGTGCTCGAATGTTTGCCTCATCGGAGCCATGACGAGGAGTCCTAAATCGTGAGGAGAAAAAAAAAAACCCATCGAGGTCTATTTGAATAGGCAAATATCAACCCAACTATAATTTTTTTTTTCTTCCTGCGTACCAACAAACTCATATAAAATTTAAACTAAAACTAGTATGGGCCTTTAAAAAAAATATAGATTGGACAGATTTCTGTCGAAAATTCGTTGAATTCTCTGGACTTTTGCAAACGCTTAAGAAGGAGCATAACGGAATGCCAATTAACGGAATGTCTGATTGCTAAGTAGGGTTTTCTTGTGCTTGCTAAGCTCTATAAATATCAATCTTTGTAGTTCAAATGGTAATATTGTGCTTTTTGCTTCTTACTACTTACAAACCCAGACCCATTGCATATATTAAAGAATTAACCGACAACTAGTTTCATGATAATTGAGTATAAGTAAAAAAAGTTTCATAAGTTCTATGACTTATTGGAGCCACTATATTTACTTGGTTTACATTGATACAAGGATATAAACATTAAGTTGTGGCTATGCTACTCTTTTAGAGGCAATTACTAACAAACTGTTAACTTGATAGTTTATTTAATTCTTCTCTCATGTAAAAATTAGGGCAAATCAAATTAGGGCAACTACTTTCTTGACACAAATTAGTAAATGTTATTTTCAAGAAAATAGGAAGAGATCCACCCTTTCATCCCATTAGATTGGCTTAAAGTATAAAACGATTTGTTTAATGAACAAGGAAAAAAAAAAGAAATATTTAAAAGAAAAATACTTTAGTATCACAAAAATATTACATAATAATATAATTCTCAAACTTAAGGTACAAGAAAGGGGCAAATAAACATACTCCATAACTGTCAAATTTGATATCTTATATTTAACTGCAACGGTGATCAAACACCCTTGCAAATTCAATTAACACCTTACGTGAAAATTAAAAGAAAAAATTGTTAAGGCAGATTTTATCATGGACATAAGGCTCGTTTGGTTCATGAAAAAAAGGGGGAACTTTTTTTAAAAAAATCAAGGGTGAAAATATCATTGCTTTCCATGAACATAGGCTCCTTTGGTTAGCCCCTTTTTTTTAATAAAATATTTTTTCCAAAAAACTGATGATTGAATATATAATATCTGAAAAAATAATTTTTGTATATTTAATTGAACATGAAAAAATGGCATATTGTAAGGTAACTTATATTTGATTGAGTATTATTTTTTTAATATATATATATATATAATATGTTATGCCCTAAATAAATGTAAAATTTTATCTTATTCTATTTAAAAGTTTAAGGATATTTTTTGAAAAAAAAAACTCTAAATTCCAACCCATAAAAATTGGACTTTTTTATATCATATATTAATTTTTGTTTTTCTTTTTAATATAAACGCATAAAAAATCACTTTTCTATTTTTTAAAAAATAATCAAATAGAAAAAAAAATTTCTAATTTTTTATTGTCCATGCTTTCCTCCTTCCCTTCCCGGAGCCAAACGAGTCGACAGGATTGGGACGTGGGAAGCTCCATACGATACGTGGTCTTCTATGCTTCTAATTTTTATATGCAGGAGGCCTCCAATGCTTGTATTTCTTAACGCCAGGCATCGCCTCCTTTTGTCGTTTTTTTCTTCCTCTCGCTTCTTTTCTGCCGGCCAACTTCTTCTCGACTCTCCTCCCTGCCTTCCAAACCCCTCTTCAACTTTCCTAAGGCTCGTTCGGCACCCCCTCCTTGTGGAATATTAACAAGATGAACGACCTTCTTTCTGTAATAATCTCCTTCCTTTTTGTAGTTGCAAACAAAAGTAGAGTTAATCTGTTCCAATTTTTTCCCCATAAATGATCTTTTCATGGCCTAAAGGTTCTTTATTTCTTCTTCTTTTTTTTTTTGATCATATAATCTTATATATAAACTGCATAGTCTTGCATTTATTCCTGTGGGGCTTTAAAATTTTGGCGTTTAATTTTGATACTTCTTCCAGGCTTCGTGTCCAAATATAAAAGAATTCTTTGTTTAAAGGGAGTTTTGTTAATGGTCTACACAAATTTCGCACCGGTTACAAGGGGTTGGAACTGGTTAAACTTCTTTATATACGTAAGCTGCTGCTTGTATACATGAATTTCGCCCCACTTTTACCAACTGAACCAGTTGGCACCCACGGAAATTAACTTCTTCAAGAAAACAGCTTAGTTTAATTTGAATCCATTTTTTTGCTCGATTTGCACTTTTGCAGTTGCTGAAATTAAGGTTCATGCCTTTGAGTTGAGGATTTGCTTGTGCATGCAGCATAGTCATCAAAAGTGTACTTTGTCCATGGTTATAAAGTACAACAACAATTGCTCAGAAACTTTCTATAGAGTTGACACTGAATTGGATATATTATTGGATCGGACTTGAAATCGATTCATAAAATATACCATGAAGAGTCTAACAAACTATATACCTTGGTATGTTGATGGCTTTCGTTTCAAGGGTCATAAATTAGACACTTTAACTGAAAAGAGGTTCATATGTCGGATATTCTTATTTTGATTTGACATGTAGCTAAAATTTAGGGACCTGAATAGCAAGTTAAAACTGATTCAGGTTGCTCCTAATCGTTATGAAACTTTTCTTGGGGAAAGGTGTAGATTCATCTTGTTCTATTTCATGAAGTGTGAAGCAAAGGAAAAAAGCGGCAACCAGCTGAACAATTGGCTGCAAGAAGTATATGTAGTTGGAATAGAGCTATGAGAAGTCAGTTTTATGAAAATCCAGAATTGCAGTTCAAAAAAAGAAAAAAAAACGAGAAGAAAATAAGGCCACAGGGGTACATCTCTTCAGTAACTAGAAAGACATTTTAAAGTTGGATGGCTTCCCTTAGTATGGAAAAATTTGGGGACAACTTTCATGTGACAGGTGCTCCCTACCATCAGTGTGTAGACTGATGACTAGAAGTCAACAAGACATCAAAAGGCGTCAAAGCAAAGCAGTGTATTTTGTAATTTATGCACTCCTAGGCTTCTGTTTTTATCTTTACTATCCTCATTCGGACCACATAGGCACTTATTTTGTCCTCCTGCTTCATCACTAATATTTTGTTCACCATGGTGCATTCCAATGCAGGATTCTTTTGTAACGAGCTCATCAGATCGGTCTCTTAAGGAGAAAGATATGGAATTAGGAATTCAGGATCCAAAAGGAAAATCAGACTATGGAATGGAAGATTTTTTTAAACAGGTACCTCTTACTATGACCTCAGCTCTGTCTTGTTCTGACAATACATCACGTATTTGAACGCAGGAGTCATGAATTATTTTTGAATCTAAAGTGATGTAAATGTGGTGGCCTATATGTTTAGCTTGCAAGGCTTGATTATCTTCTCTATCTCTTCTTTCTTGTTTACCATACAAAATGTATTGTTAATTCATTTTCCAGTTGGATTTGTTCACTTGCATGTTCTTTTGCTGTCCTTTTCTCTCACGCTTTTTAGCACCTGCCTTGGCATGCATAGTTTAATTAGTACTTACAGAGATGTTAGATTATACGTCAGAATGTATCTTTTCTTGTATCTTCTCAAGAATTTTGGTTCTTATGATGTTAGGTTAAAGATGTTGAAAAGCTGATGGAAAAGCTATCTAAACACCTTCAAAAACTTCAGGTACGAAGATTGCATTTTTTTTTAAAAAAAAAAATCACTTCTAGTTCTGGTAATATGTCCGCTTGAGTTGCCTAGAGCAAATTATTTTGTTCCTTTCTCTTTTATACTTATATTTTCTGCATTTCTTAAAGATTACTAAGGCCTCTTATGAGGTATGTCTATCTTGTTCTATGAAGTTATGCGATGACAAGGCCAAGGCACAAGCAGCGATCAATTATAACATGTACAGTATGTGATGTTAACTAATCATTTCTAAACTATACCAGGAAGCTAAGGAAGAGTCTAGATATGTTACTAAAGCCTCTGCCATGAAAGGTGCAGTTCTCTTTTATTAACTTTTATGTTCTATCATGATCTTCCTTGTCAAATATCAAGCAAGATGGTTGCCAAAAATTAATGTTTGATTCATCGCAGCAATCAAGCAGCAAATGGAGAAATATGTGGATGAAGTGGGAAAAATCGTGCGTAACATCAAAACACGATTAGAAGAAATTGACAAAGATGTATTATTCATCCTCTGGATTTTGTGTCACTACTTTTTTGAGGATGATGACTTTAGTTTCAGCAGTACTTACTTGCTTCCTCTGTAGAATTTAATAAACCGAAGTAAGCCTGGCTGTGAGAAGGGAACAGGCGTCGACCGCTCCAGGATGACTATGACAGCGTGAGTTTTACAAGCTATTTATCTGACGTTTCCATCATTTCTATTAAAAGTCAACTGAGCCAGAAGATTGTGTTGTTACAATTGTTGACTTCAATTATTATTATTTCCCTTGTATGCAGTGCCTTGAAAAAGAAATTGAAGGATAAAATGAATGATTTTCAGGTGTATATCAGCTATTATTTCTCAATCCATCTCACAAAAAATGTCTTTGCCTTTGCTGTTGTATCTTCTAATCAGTGAACATCTTCTGCAGAACCTTCGGCAAACTATCCAAGATGAATACAGAGAGGTTGTCGAAAGAAGGGTCTTTGCAGGTTCAAAACCTTTCCTCTATTTTCCTTCTTGGCTAATAGATTCATGTTCAGTTTTTCCCTTTATATTACATTCTTCGTCAGCGTTTATGTCCTTGGACTTACGGCTCAAGATCTTGTTATTTGAACAGTCACAGGAGCACGACCAACTGAAGAGGTTAGCCTTACGCCTAATGCAGAATTTACATCATGATTATGCCTCTCTATTGCACTACTTAGTGACTGCTCAAACCTGTATAGATGATTGACCATCTGATTGAGACTGGAAACAGTGAGCAAATCTTTCAAAAGGCAATTCAGGAAATGGGTCGAGGGCAGGTATGTCCAATTTCCACTGTATGCTATGGAGAATTTGCAAACAATATGTTTATCACACCATGTTGGTCATCTACTACCCAATGTCTTCAACCCTGTTCCAAGAGGTTTTACATGGTCTTCCAGATTTTTATTAGTGCTCTGATAACTGATAATGAGGCTCTGCAGGTGATTGGCACTGTGGAAGAAATTCAAGAAAGGCATGATGCTGTCAAAGAGATTGAGAAAAAACTACTTGAACTACATCAGGTAGCTTCTGTCGATGTCCAGATAATTAAGCTTATTCATGCAATTATTTGGTTTAATATTATTTTCTTTCCAGATTTTCATGGATATGGCAGTACTAGTTGAGGCACAGGGAGAGATACTAGACAACATTGAATGTCAGGTTAGCCATTGTGCTCAAAACATGTGTGGTAACCACTCTGCAGCAGAATGTTATAACCCATGGAATGAATTTTTTTTGTTATTGTGGAGTTTTTGCATAAGAGTGAGCTTATCTCTATTATAAGGTGCATACCGCCCTGTTCCTTTACTTGGACGTATTTGCTTGCTACCGTTGAAAATGTTCGATAGGTTATCTTGTATATATTATGTAATGATTTTGGTTTCTTTAGGTCTCAAAAGCAGTTGATCATGTCCACGCTAGAACAACGCTGCAGCATAGATCCCGAAATGGATGTGCTATGCTGTTTTAGTTCTTTTGATCAAAGCATTCATTATTGTGGTCAACATGATTCAAACAATGGAAAAAACTCTACTGTCCTCAACCTTCATTTCTCATTCGTTCATTTTATTAACACTGCATAGGAACAGTTTCATTGATACCACACCATGATGGTTTTTATCCATGTTTTGGTCTGAGGGTAGCTAGAGCCGGCCCAATCCTTAGGCGACTTAGACGGTCGGTTAAGGCTCAGAAAAGACCTCAAAGAATAGAAGAAATAAAGGTCATCCTGTAAGTTAGCCTTAAGCTGTCTCACTGCAGGAAAGATCCTAAAGACAAAACGACCTTAGGCCCACAAATACATTGGGCCGCTCCTGAGGGTAGCGTCTGCAGCATGCTTGTTATCCCCTTTCATTTACCTTGCTAATCACTTCAAAGCCCCAGAAAACAATTCCAACAAACTTGGTTTAAACGGCCGTGTTTTCATTCATCTCGCAATGGACGATGGATGACACTGTGCTATCGCCGATCATAGGCAGGACCGCAGAAGAGTTGGATTCGGTATGATCTAGACTCACTTCCTTGAGCTCTGGAACCAGATTTTTGGCCTGGATTTTATAGAACTGGAAACTTCAAGGTCGATGATCAGTTCATCTTTGATGTAGTTGGATCAAAATAGCACCCCCTTCTTGAATGTTTTATTTAACAGGTTCAATATTTTCATTCCTTCTCCAATCATATGTGACATGGGATTGTGTTACGACTTGGTTCCTTGGCTGATAATCTATTGCCTGAAGAAAAATCTTGTTCGCCAAACCAGGCGATTTGTTTTTCAAATTTCCTAATCCAAGTACAGGGCAATTCCAGAAAGTTGCATCTCCTGCTTTTGTGGTTGTATCCCAAGCAAGAAATTAAATAATAGTTCTGGCCTCTTTTCAACCAAGTTCCTCTTTATTGCATGGACAGTTCAGTCAGATTTTCAGCACTTTAGACTTGAACTTTGATGAATTATATTTCACTCCTAAAAGTTGACTTCAATTCACCCCTTGAATGATAATCATACCTATTTGACAACTGTAACAAGGCTAATATCGAAAATTAAACCTAATCTGAATCTGAATTGGTTTTATTATGTACTTTTCATGTCAAGTATGATTCAGGTTTTGTTTGATCCTTCTTCTGCGGCCCATTGACACAATTGTTTCCCTCTACTTACTGTTGACCAAGAGGATGCTATATTCAGAAATTTATTAAGGACAGGTGTATTATTGGAAATATCATTAACTGATTTACTCTCAAACTATTCAGTAACTTTGTATAGGCCCTGTTGCTGGAATTTGGACCTGGGGGCGACCGTCGGCTGAGAAGGAGGAACTCCGGCGAGAACTAGTGGGCGGCATATCGTTGGCGTGCGGCGTCCTCCGGGGGGACCTGCAAGAAGCCGGTGGCCGGGTCTTCCGGCGCCGGCCCTCCGATGCCTAAGTCAGAGGGGGAAAGTACAGATGAGGAGAAACAGTATGTCGAGAGTTTTTTTTGCCTTCCAGCCCCCTCTAAAATGGAGTTGTTTTCTTTTTATAAAGGGGCGCTGGGTTACCTGTGAGATGATGGGACGAGGTCGTCGTACACTTGAGCATGTCGCACGAATTGACGCACGATCAGGCGAATTAATGCTGTCGTGGGAGCGAGGTCGGAGTCAAGAAATTGTCACGGCTGACTGGGCACAGCCGAGCTGATTTGCCATGGAGGACTGGAGATCCGTAGATAGCAGGTAACACGCGCATTAATTGTTGAGTAAGTCGGAGGTCTGGAGGGGCCATATGTGATGATGGTTGAGTAAGCTGGAGTCGTGCATTAACTGTGGAGTAAACCATAGATCTGGAGGGGCCATGCGCATTAAATGCTGAAGGCGGTGGCAGGGTATGGTCTCCGATCGAGCTACGGAAGGATGTGACTGCGGTAGGTGAACGGCGAGGTCGGACTTCCGAAATGGTGAGCTCCGAGGTCGGATGTATCTGAGGTCGGACGTATCCAAGGTCGGACGCCTCCGAGGTCGGGCACCTTTAAGGTCGAGCGCCTCCGAGGTCGGGCGCTTCCGAGGTCGAGCGCCTCCGAGGTCGGGCGCCTTTGATCGTGTGTTCCACAACGTGCTCACGTGCTTTGGGGTGATTTATATTACCGCAACACTATCCCCCGACTTCCAAGTTCGAGCCGCTTGTGAGCTCGGACGTGGGAAATAGTTGTCTTTATTGCTGTGGTGGGGGGCAGGACTTTAAATTGTTCCGGCACTCCACGCACTTCGGAGTATTCTTAATGAGAGAAGATGGAGTATCGCATTTTCGTCCTCTGAGATCGCTTCGTGAAGCGGGCTCATAATTGGGTCCCAAGATCCGACGGAACACCGCCTCGATTGTGTGTTCGAGGCGCCAACCTATAATTAATTTGCCGCTTCGGTTTTCGGAGCCGATACATGGCGTGATCTGGGCAGGGAGCGGGGTTTTACCCCGCCGATCTGGGCCGTGAGAGGGGTCTATATAAACCCCTGTTCCAGCCCTAAGGGCTCTCATTTTGGCTGTCATTTTCATCCAACATTTTTCTTCCTCTTGCTCCTTTCCGACGACATCCTGAGGCGATCAACTCAGTACTTCGAGTTTTCGGCGAGGATTCTAGTAGGTGTTCCCCTCTAGTCTGCTCGGAGAGTTCCTCCTCCCTTCTTTTTCTGCCTTTTGGGATGGGTCGTGGCCCGAACGAAGTCGGGTCCTCCTTGAGTATTGAGGAGATGGAGATGGCTGAGGAATGGTTCTT